>VDFB02256132.1:107002625-107384553 GCA_007258455.2 Sequoia sempervirens
CTCTACCCTCTCTCTCTCTCCAGAGTCTCTCCTCCTGCCCCCTCTCCCTCTCTCAGGTCTCTCTCTCTCAAGTCTCTCCTCCTACCCCCTCTCCTCTCTCAGGTCTCTCTCTCTCAAGTCTCTCCCTCCTACCTCCTCAACCATAAACCCTTAAACCTTCTATCCTCTCTCTCTCTCTCTCAAGGGGAGATACTTGAGAGAGAGAGAGAGGGAGGGAGTGGGAGAGAGATACAAGAAGGTAGGGTTAAGGGTAGAGGGTAGAGGGTTTATTAAGGGTTAAGGGTTTAGGGTTTAGGGTTAAGGGGAGAGAGATAGAGGGAGTGTGTGAGTGAGAGAGAGACCTAAGGGAGGGAGAGGGGGTAGGATATTGAAGATACTTGAGAGAGAGAGAGAGGGAGGGTTAAGGGTACAAGGTAGATGGTTTAAGGGTTTATACATTGCTACCCCAATTTGTGTACAGATAAGAAGAATATTTTTTCACTATGATAACAACACTTGTTTCAATGAGTGTCTTATTTTATTAAATGACCATTTTATTTTTTAAATGATATACTTATAGTGGAGAGTTGCGATATTTTATTTGAAACAAAAAAAATACTTATTTCACTTCTTCATGAAATATGTCACTTCTTTATGATTTATGAGAGAGGGGAAGGGGAGAGAGAGAGAGGAATGGTTGTCACTGAATCTTGGCTCACCCAAACAGTTGGTCATTGCACTAAGATGTGCATATTCAATCAAAAGTTAAAATTCATAAAACTCAAACTAAATGAGTGGAATATCCAAGTCTTTAGAAACCTTTTCAAAGAAAGGATCTCCTTGAAAGTACAATGGCTAAGATCCAAAAAGACCTCTCAAATTATTTTTCTTACATCCTAATAGAAGAAGAGAGGAATATCATAATTCAATTGGAGTGGTGCTAGGAGGGAGAGACTTGAGAGAGAGAGAGAGGGAGGGAGTGGGAGGGTGATAGAGGGAGGGAGGGTTAATGGTAGAGGGTAGATGGTTTAAGGTTAAGGGTGGAGGGGATAGAGATAGAGGGAGTGAGTGAGTGAGAGAGAGACCTAAGAGAGGGAGAGGGGGTAGGATATTGAAGATAGTTGAGAGAGATAGAGAGGGAGGGAGTGGGAGAGAGATAGAGGGAGGGAGGGTTAAGGGTAGAGTGTAGATGGTTTAAGGGTTTAAGGTTAAGGGTGGAGGGGATATAGATAGAGGGAGTGAGTGAGTGAGAGAAAGACCTAAGAGAGGGAGTGAGTGAGTGAGAGAAAGACCTAAGAGAGGGAGAAGGGGTAGGAGGGAGAGACTTGAGAGATTGACCTAAGAGAGGGAGAGGGGGTAGGAGGGAGAGACTTGAGAGAGAGAGAGGGTAGAGGGTTTAAGGGTTTGGGGTTTAAGGGTTAAGGGTTAATGATTTAGGGTTTAGGGTTATGGGTAGTGATGGAACTTCAAAGTTTTGTTCTGAATGTTCTATTTTATAAAAACAACACATATGGACTAATAGTTGAACACAAAAAATCTATTTATTGTTATAAAAACAACACAATGATTTAAAATACAACTTATATTAAACAAAAATGGGCCAATAGTTGAACACTATAACTTTTTGAAAATACTTCACATTTAATGGGAAAATAGATGTTATTTATTATGCTCACCTTTTATATTTGTAATAGGACAAACTATTAATATAAAATTATCCAATGCTTGTACTGATGGAACTTCAAATTTTGTTCCTAATGTTTCACTCCCCTACCTTATGTCACTGGTCTTTCATAGTGTTGGAAAATTTCTTAGGGTTGGGGTTTTAGCTTTGTCTTCATCTTAAACCCTTGTGTTTATGTAATGCCTTGGTCGGGATCTATTTCACCATTACCTTTTTTGAAGGGTTTTAAGAACATCTTATGCCCATCATTCTGTCTAGGCCTGGTCCCTTTGGTCTTAATATTTTATTTCCTCTACGGGTTTTATTTTCCTAAGTCCTGGTTGGCCCTATGTTGAACGGTTTTAAAAAAACTTATGTTGTTGTTTTCCATCCGCCTAGTAATGTCCCCTTGCCCTTTAATGAATGTTTTATTTTTTAGAAGGATGAAATTCAAGATGTCATCGATCAAAATTCCTTCAAGATCAATGGTTGCCCGCCAACCCATGATCGGGAATTGTAGGAGGGCGATATCGCTTGCGAGCGACACGTGTGCCATCTGTGGATCAAATTTCCATGACTGTTCATCAACTATCCTTTGATCTAAGCCACTCCCCACCATCCCGCAATGGTGCTTTGGTTGATTGCGAAATCACAGGCGACTACCACATGGACTGTACAAGGTGGGGCCCGAGGAAATTTTCCATCCACCTAGTAATGTCCCCTTTCCATTTAATGAATGTTTTATTTTTCAGAAGGATGAAATTCGCGCTGCCATCGATCAAAATGCCTTCAAGATCAACGATTTCCCACCATCCTGTGATCGGGAATTGTAGGATGGCGATATCTCGGGCGGGCAACACGTGTCCCATCTGGGGATCAAATTTGCATGACTGTTCATCAACTGTCCTTTGATCAAATTTGTAGGATTAAATCACACACATGGTGATGTTTGCAAGGGGAGCTCAATTGGAAGACATTCCTCAATCCATTTGGTCATAATTTTCCTCTAAGAAGAAAGTCAGCAAGACCTCGGGGATGTCACAGCGAGTGGAGTTCACATGCAAACACATGTTGGCAGGACATCGGTCATCATCCCGGTGACTGGGAGTTTCCCATCGGCATGAAAGTTTTAACCAGACTAAAGGCATCCATGTGTGTTTCTTTAGGAGAAACAAAATGCTTAATATTCTATTGCATGTTGTTGTGCCAAAGACACCGTCAACACTTACTAACATCATTAAAAGGTAAGTTTATAATTATAAGAATTTAACATTAGAACTATTTAACATTTGAAATAGAAAATTTAAATATTATATTATAATAGTTTATAATTTACTTATATAGTATTTTGGATAATAGAGACAATTTTGATTGATTTAATATTTTCTAAGTTCATTATTGATTTTAAATCTTATAAATATAATTATATATCTTTAATCAATATTATAATTTAAAAATAATAATGAATATTGAACATCTTAGATTTTAGTATAACTTAAATATTAAAAAATTTAATGTATAATTTTATAAAATATAATATATTTTTTTTTAAATAAAGATTTAAAGATTATTATATATGTATATTTAAAGATCCATAGAATTATTTTTTTAACTATGAAATTAATATGATTAATTTCATATATAATTTTATCTTATCTTATCTTTTTAACAATTTTTTGGTATCCTACATAATTTGTTTTCTGTAAGTATCATGTTGTATACTCTTTATATGGAAGGTATTTTTTTTTCATGGAGCTTAATAAGTTTTAATAATTTTTAGTCATTTTAAAGATTTTTATTTTTTTTATAAAGATAGGTATATTTAGACTTTTGATGGCTTATGTACAATTATGCATATTCTTTTATTTATTATATTTTTTGCAATATCATGTTAATCTTGATTAATCACATTATTTGTTTGTCATTTTTATTTGTTTTGTTGAAAAATATTTTCTTTACTTTACATCTATGATAATTTCAAAATTATCAAATTTAAAAATTATAAATAAAAACTTATTTTTATTAATCTCTTGAAGTACGTAGGTCCTAATCTTTTGTAGATTAATAACTATCTAAATAGCTATTTTCTTTCCTTTATTTCTATAAATGTGTCTCATGTCTCTATTGAAATTTATGAGATGTGTATGTAATTCTTAGCACAACACTTTTAGAGATTAGGATTTATTTTCACATTTATCTATTTTCTTATTGTTCCTATTAGTGGCTAATTAAATCTTCATTGAAAACCTACAAAGAGCTTGAGTCCTTCAATCTCAAAGCTTGTCTAGATTCTTGATGAGAATCATTCACATTGATTCCCAATATTGTGCTCCTTGCATAATACATTTATAAAATGCACTTGGTAATTTAGTATGTGGTTGAAATATTAGAGTAACAACAAATGGTTCTTTTCATTTTTGGCACATGATTGTCCATTTTTACTATGTTAAATTTTTATTTTCATGGTTTTCATGTAGTCAAATTTTCATACATTTCTTAGTATTTTTAAAAAAATAAATGAAGGTTCTATTAGTGTCCCCAATCTTGCTAAATATCATGTATAGAGAAAGTACAATATATAAACTACCAATTATAGAGTATAGCAACAAAATGAATTTAAAAACTACTACATAGAAACAACATTTAGAATAATTCAAAATAGAGATACCATTCTCCTACAAATACTATGTATAGAAACCTAATGTAGCCACTTTCACCCCTCAAAATCAATAGAATAAATTCTCAAGCATTGTTTCTATAATGAATTTAGAGAATAAATTAGCAAGATTTAAATTCAATAATGAATTTAGAAAATATTAAATCAATCAACATTGTTTCTATTATCCAAAATACTATATAAATAAATCTTAAGCCCAATCTTAAGCCTAACAGTAACCCTAAGTGAACACTTATCCTAATTCAACCTTAACCCTGATTTAGCCCAAACCATAACCTTAACCCTAACCCTAATTGAACCCTAACCCTAATTAAACTCTAGCCCTGATTGAAATCTAACCCTAATTAAACTCTAGCCATAATTGAACCCCAACCCTAACCCTATTTGTTCCTAACCCCAGTATCTCACAAATATAGGATCAAGACCTTGCCAACTCTAGTAAGCCTTATTGGATAGTGATAAAAGCTACCTTATCTTTCATTGCAGGTAGAAGGTGCTGTTATACAACATGCCCCTTGAAAAGGTGGAGATAAGGCACTACAAAGAAGGTAAGCTTACTAATGAAAATGGTGGTGGTATTGTGGAAGATGTGATAAAACTTTCCCACTGAATGTGATTATAAATATATGCTTCAATGCAAAGTGGAAGACCATGCTTCATTCGCTTGGACCCGCAACTTTTGAAAGTGGAAAAAGAAATTATGGGTGTAACAACAAAAGAATTGAACATTTTGAAGCATGAAAACAAGATGATGTTAAGTTTTCACACATTATACAAAAGGTCCTTTTCAACAGATATATCTAAGTTAGTTAATGCCATTTTGTCATGATATACTTCTTTGATGCAGTCAATACTAAATCTAATGATTGATGAACATTTTTTCTTTTAAATTTATTGTTCTTGGTTTATTGTTGTTATAGACAAGTTGGTATGATTTCAAATTTCAATGTGTACCCTTATATATGGGAATTGAGATAAACAATGACACAAACAATAATGAAATCAAATTGATTGCTTTCCAAATTCATATTCATGAAAATGTAAGCATTTTTTCAAGTCAATATGCATCTTGATAAAGATAACTCTCGGCATGTTTTACATATATTATTAATTAATATAGGTATGCTAGTTAATTAAATTATTAACTATATCTTATTTGTATTATATATTGAATTGTTAAAAGATGTAAAAATCTTAATACTAAATATATAGGAAAATGGTTAAAAATTACATATTTTTCTAAAATAAAATATTAATATCTTTCTCTAACTTATCTCTCCTCTATATCTCCCTATATCTCTATCTTTCCATATCTCTCTCTCTCTCTCTCTCTCTATATATATATATATATATATATATATATATATATATATATATATATATATATATATCCCCCTCTATCTCCCTATCTCTCTATATATTTATTTCTCCCTCTATCTCTCTCTATATCTCTATCTATTTTTATCCCTTTTCCTCTCTCATTCTATATTCATCTCTACCTCTATCTATAGGGAGAGATACAAAGGTGAAGCATTGGACCTTCCCAAAGGTCCACCAATCTCAACACTACTCCCAACTATTTTGAGCATTTAAGTACATATTGTATGCTAGATTAGTAGGCATGTGTCAAAGCTCATATTTATTGATGCAAAAATAGGTCCAAAGTCACAAATTTGATGTAGAGTTAGTTATAGTTTTGTAGAAAATTTCAAGTGCCACATAGAGCAAAGATATTCCAGTTTTTTATATCATCATGTCATCAAATTTGGCACTTCATCAACATTAACAAAAGCAAAGGTATGTACTTGAATCCCTTGCATTTAAATTTTTCTATATATATAAATATTTTAATATTTTCCCTTGAATCCATAATATATATATTAGTGTGTATTTATTTATTGCAATAAACAATTAACCTAAACAACACATTAAGAATTATATGGATTTGTGCTTGGAAAAAATGCATAACAAATTTTTTTGTTGGATATCGTGTTGTATAGTTTAGAAAAGCTCAAAATATGAATAGGATTTTAAGGCCATATATTATGGTAGCTTACAATGCAAAAGAAGGAAGGAAATCTATTATCAATTTTAATCTACAATTTAATACCATATGAAAAATCACATGTAGTATTATCTACAACTAATTATTGACATATTAATTTTATAAAATACACTACCATACAATAAACTTCTCCCAAGAAAGAAACCCTAAGTGAACATTAATTGAACCCTAATTGTAGATTCATAACTCTAATCATAACCCTAATTGAACCCTAATTGTAGATTCATAACTCTAATCATTAACCCTAAGGGAACACTTATTGAACAGTAGTCCTAATTGTACCATAACCTAACTTTGAACTATAGTTGAACTCTAATCCTAACCTAACACTAATTCTTATCCTAATTGAACCTTAACCCCAACCCTAATCTTAACCTTGACCCTATTTGAACTCTTATTGAATTCATAACCTTAATTAAACCCCAACCTCATCCTCAATCCTAACCCAAATTGAACATTAATTGAACCCTAAACCTAACCCTAAGTGAACACTCATCCTAATTGAACTCTTAACTTTTTAGTTGAAAATATTAAAGTGCCTTAGATTTCCCCATTCATCGTCATTTATCATTCAATTCCTAATAGAACTCCAAAAATTTATACTTTTATAATGTTTTTAATACACACCTAATATTAAGGGTTTAGAGTTTAAGGGTTAAGGGATAAGGGGAGAGAGATAGAGGGAGTGAGTGAGTGACCCATTTACATATTATTCTTTTATTCTTCGTCAGTTAAATATTTAGTTACCCATTTACTATTAGTAGAAATGACCCAAGAATTTAATAGAATAGACTACTCATATAATACCTTGCATTATGGAGCTCAATTCTCTGATATATTACTACTTATCAATCCTTTGTAAATAATTGTAAACTTATGACTCCATTTAAGCATTTAATTGATTTTCTTGAATCAAAGCAAAAACATAGACACACAATTGAACAAATTCTCAAAAGAAGAATGACAACTTCATTAACATTTCATTCAAAATTCACTCAAATCCACATAAGGAGAGAAAATATATTATAATTATACATTTATTCATGCTTATAAGTCATATCTCATACAATTTAAGATAATTTGCATATATTCATCCAAAACTCAAAATAGGCTATCTATTCTATTCCATCCGCTTGGGGTTTTAACACCAATGGCACCATAGATATCACTTCCTCATTAGAGGACATATATCTTTCTACCCATATATTCAACTCAAAACCTAGCTAGAGCTTTCATCAGTTCTCTCCCTACAAATGAGCCTTGAATTCCCTTTTATATGACAAGGGAGCAACAAGCTTCGGGCTCAAATGTAATTTCACCACAAATTTTCATTTGAACAAAATCTCCATTGCATTTGACTTTCATTACAAAACTTCCCACACGTTGAATCTGCAAAACATATATAGTGCATGAACTGGGGTAGCGTAAAAGAATAAGGAACACAAATTGTCGTCAAAATCCCCTTGTCGCTATCCATGCAAAAAAATAGGCAACCAAATTGCCACGAAGGCACCACAACAACTTCTTATTTACCCGCCATCCTACCCTTACCAACACTCATACCTTGGTATACACATCTGCTTCTAGTTGTTGCCCAATATGGTAGACCCTTAGCCTCCTCTTCTTTCTTGTCTTTGCCCAATATGGTTCTAGTACATCCACTTGGGGTTTTAACAATTGATGTGCCCATAGATATCATTTCCTCATCAGAGGGTAGACCGTGATTGAAGTGACTTAAATACTGATAATAGTCTGAGTCAGTCTCGGTTACATCATCAGAAGTGTTGCTCATAAGGTCAATGGGCAAGTGTTGGTCGCATCCAAAGCACACCAACTGCTTTCCTTTGTGGTTGCAGTAGAAGGTTGCAATTCCAGGACGTTGCTGCTCAACCAAAGCACCTTCCTGAATAGCAGGACCGAGCTTTTGTGAGCTCAAACGAACAAACCTCCTTACTGACTTACTCATTTTCTCTTCTCAGACAAGAACTCAAACTTGATTAGACTTATCCCACAGAGCACTCTAACTGCTACAAGAATGACACTATTATCAGTTAATTCCTCTTGTATTTATTGTGCGAGGTAATGGAAACCTTCATCAATGCTTAGTAAATATGCATGTGCAAACATGGCAATTTGGCAGCGTATGTACTGTCACTGTTTAACTAGAGATGGATGAGAATCCAAAGATCACCCTTCATGATTTCCAACAACAACCTCTTCACACAGATTGAGATCGACGTGACTACACAAGCAAGGAATAATTCATTAATGCTTCACCAACCTTCATCTTCCTCTTGCGAGCTAGCGGGTAACAAGAGAGATTTACATTAGCTTTTGATCTTAGTTGTCGATCTAAAACCATGGGTTATGAGCTCAATAGTGGAGATTGGACCCCACATTCCATACAGGACATACATCTGCCTTTTGCTGACCTCGTGCCAAATAACAAGGTGACACCTTAGGTCTGCGAGTTGGCAGGGTATGATCGAGCTCTTCTCCCATATCTTCGAATCTAGAAAACATACACATTGCACTGTTAGTATTTAATGAAAGGCTTTGGCTAAGCCGTCGGTGACATGACCACTGGAGTTAATGGCTTAGGCTTACGTCACCGGATTAAAATTAAAACCCAACTTTGATTTTAATACTTTATTTCCTCTACAGGTTTTTATTTCCTAAGTCTCGATTGGCCCCATTAAATTCTTATTCCAACCCTAACAAAGAACAAATGATTAAGCTAAGGATTGCATTTTTTGTTATAACTTTAGATCTAGAGAATTCTTAATTACCAATTCTTATTTGTGCATTTGTATATGAATCCAATTGAATGCCTTTCCATATCATTATGGAAAATTTTATTATTGCAACCCTAACTCTAACACTAATTAAACCTTGACCCTAATCTGATTGAACTTGTATTATAACCCTAACTCTAACACTAATTGATGTGTTCTCATAACCCTAGGTATTGTTGAAACCTAACCCTAATTGTATCAAAACCCTAGAGAACTCTAATTGAACCCTAACCCTAAAATAGACAATAACCCTTGCCTTAATTGAACCCTAATCCTATCCCTAATTTAAGACTAACCTTAACCCTGACCTTAATTAAACCCTTATTGAATTATAACCCTAATTGATCCCTAACCCAAATTGAATACTAATTGAACCTTAACCCTAAGTGAATAGCAAACCTTAATTAAACTCCAACCATAATCCTATTTGAATTTTGACCCTAATCATAACCATAATTCAACCCTAACCCTTGAACCCTAACCCTAAACATGAGTTCAATTAAGTGTAAGGTTCAAATAGGGTTAGACTTTAATTAAAATTAGGTATAGGATTCAATTAGGATTAGGGTTGGAGTTGGAGGTAAAGATTAAGGTTCTATGATAGAGCTTGGGGTTAGTGTTAGGGTTCAATTGGGGCAAGGGTTAGTATTAGGGTTAGGGTTATGGTTCAATTAGGGTTTCATTAATGTTAGTTTTAGAATCATAGTTATGTTTAGGGTTGGATATAAAATTAGAGTTAGGTTTGAAGTTAATTAGTGTTAGTTTTAGGGTTGGGGTTATGGTTAGACTTATAATTAATGTTAGTATTGGGATTAGATTCTATCACTTTAATAAAAATAATCTTCTATAAATTCATTCAATTTTTTTTTGAAATTATATAATTTAAAATATTTTCAAATTTACCTATGTTGATATATGAGAGATATAGCAATTCTAAACTCTATACAATTTATAGTTAACTTGACATTGTGTATAAAAAGGTTTCAAGTTATGAATGTTATAATATAAAAAATAAATGTGTTTTCAATGTTTATTTGTCAGTTTAAAAGATGTGCCAATAATGTTGCAATCACTAATGATTAATTTTTTCTTGATGGTTAAAATAGATTGGTAAGTAAATTTATCTATAATAAGTAAATTTATCATTGATTTTTTCTTGATAAGTAAATCAATATTTCATAAATTTATCTATAATTCTTATTTAATTTTTCTTAATTATATTAAATTATATTTTATTAAATTGTTAAAAAATTTAAGTTGCTTATAAATAATTTTATGTGTTTTTTATAATTAAGTTGATATTGTGTATAAAAGGTTTAAGTTATGAATGTTATAATATAAAAAGATAAATTTGTTTTCAATGTTTATTTGATAGTTTGATGTGAGAATAATGTTGCATAGTAATGATTAAATTTTTTTTGATTGGTTAAGTGATATTGTGAAATTATTCTATGTTAATTTAATATTATGAATGCTATATAATATAAAGAAAAATATTTCTAATATATTTTTAATGCATCTTTATATTTTATAAACAAACATCTAAAATAAAAATGTGATTGTAAAAAAAATACAACTTAATGAGTGAACATACATTTAAAGTTAAAAGTGAAATTATAAAACAAATTGTAAATTTATTTTATTTTTCTTCTATAAATATAAATTTTTTATTTGTTGTCCACCTAGTAATGCCCACAACTCCTTTTAATGAATGTTTTATTTTGCAAGGGTTGATTTAGTAATGTCGTTGATCTATTTCTTACAGATATCAACGGTGCCCGCCATCCTGTGATCAGGAATTGAAGGATCACTAAATCACAGGCAGGCGCCACGTGTCCTATCCAGGGGATCAAATTTGAGCTATCATTGACCAACTACCATTTGATATGAGTCGTTCCCCGCCATCCCGCAATGGTGCTTGGGTTGATTGCAAAATCACGAGTGGGTGCCACATGTCTCATTCGATGAAGCCTAAAGAGTAAAGGAAACACTAGCCGGCTTTAAATGTATTAAGGGGTAGATTATTAAAGTGTTCTCCAGACGCACATGTTCTAAATCGACGGATATGTTATAATCTCGCTGGAAAAGTTGCTCAAAGGTTAACAACATGGTTGGTGACTGTGTTAAAGGAGCGAGATCAATGACACCCACTATCCCGCGATCAGGGATTGCAGGGATCGCAATATCACGAGCGGGTGCCACGTGCCCTTCTTAAAGGATGAAATCTGCATGACCATTGATGAGCTGTCTCTTCAAGGTTGACGGTGCCCGCCATCCCGCGATTAGGAATTTTGGGATCACGATGTCGTGAGTGCCTACCACGTGTCTCATCCAATGAAGCCTAAGGAGTGAAGAAAGCGTTCGCCAGTTTTAAATGTATTACGGGGCGGATTACTAATGCGCTTGTAAGATGCACATGTTTTATTTCAATGTAGATGTTATGATTTTAAGGGAAAATTTGCTCGACAGTTAAAGGAAAGGATGGCGACCATTTTTGAAGGAGTAGGATTTATGGTAAAAATATCGACAGTGCCCGCCATCCCACGATGGTAAATCAAAGGATTGTGATATCGCGGGCAACTGCCACGTGGCATTCCTTTGCGGCGTATGACATAGTGGGCCCCTTTATTGCCGTGTTGGTGATTATGTCAACCTGTTTTGAAGATGGCCATCGATGATTTGATCAAACTGAAGGATCAATGGCTCAAATTTAAATATGTGTCAAATTATGGTTGGAGCCCTTCATGCATCCTGCGAGTGGGATTTAATGGCAAATGAGACATCTACTGGCAAGATTTGATCGACATAAAATCAATTTACTCATCTCATTTGTATCACAAAGCATCCAAGTATTTTGTGAAAATAGTTTTAGAGCTAAAGGTCAAATTACGAGCAACTGCAGGCGAAAATTGGAGTTTGTGCGAAAAAAGCCATGAGTTAATTTTCTCTGTTTCCCAGTCATTTTGCACCTAAATTTGGGAAAGGGGGGGTTTGCTATGCTTGTCACTAAGTTCATTAAAATATTTTGTTAGGGCTATTGTTTAATCATAAATTGTGAGGAATTACGGTATTTTTACTCTGTAATTTCCTATCTTTGCTTAGTCATAGCCACTTGAAGTGTAACATTGTAGTGAGGCCCTAGTTTGTCTAAAATGGTGCTAACCAAGCAGCACTCTGGCCACATTGAGTATTTGAAAAGAAACTTGTTTGATGATTTCCTAGATCAATTTCCATTATCAACAAATGAGAGAAGGAAAGGTTTGGTGTTGATGCGAGGGAAAATCCTAGGGGAAGTGTTGGTGTGTAATAATTCCAACATTTCTAATGCTAGGGTTCCACTCACAGGCTTAGAAATGTTCAGATTATGGTATGGACAGAGGAATTTTCCTCATCCTTTTTCAAATGGATGGATGTACAACATGGGAAATCTAGTTGTTCCAAATGTATTCCCTGATGTGGATTTACTTAGAGTAGTGGCCAAAAGATATGACCCTATCACACGGGTAATCAGAGATAATGATGGAGGGGTTCTATTAGAAATTAATAGAGATGTTATCTAATAGACTTTTGATTTGAGTGAGCCAAGTGATGACTTGGTTCCTATTAATCTTGAATAAATGAAGCAAGAGTATACAAAATTAAAATCTCTTTTTAGGGTTAAGCTGCTTCCACCTCATCTGGTTAAGGCAGGGGGTTCACAATTTCACATCATCCCTAGTGACCAGGAACCCTTCAGATTGAATTGTTTTGGAAAGCCTTTCCTGGCTACTTTCTATTCACTATGTCAAATTTTGGGTTTCAGCCTTGGTGCAGTAATGTCGATTGCATACATGTTCATGGGGGTACAAATACAACACTCTAACTTCTCTGTAACATATGACTTTGCTTCTTTTTTGGTGGAGAGGATAGATGAAAGACTGTCGAAGCTGTAGAATGGTGATACTGGTACTCAATTCTTTTGGTATTCCATGTTGATGCATATGTTCTTATTTAGGAATGTCAATTTCTTTGCTGAGAAGATGAACTTAAGACAATCAGTTAATGGAGAAAGATTGTCAGTACAGATATGGGCTGCAGATTTTTCCTATAATAAGGAAAGCACCAGTTATGTGCAATTTGATAATTATTTTGTTGCAAGATTGAGGGCTAGATTGATGGTAAATGTACCTAGGATCCCTCAGGAAGTCCATGATTTTCTTAGACCAAAGGAGAGGAAACTAGAATTGAGGGTTTTACATAACTGGGGTGACATTATCCCATATCTAGTCAGCATTGTCCTGAGAATATATGGATTTCAAGGAACCCCTCACATACTGCCATAAAATGTGCCACCAAGACTAGGGTTTGTAGAAGTTATGTGGTAGATAGGGTGTATTCATGAAGATAACCTAACTGGAAAGGGGAAGGGAACATTATTCCTTGATTATACAGTAGTGTCTAACTTTACATTTTCAAAGGGAGGTTGGACACATTTTGACAAATTCTTTGTTGATTACTATTTGAGATTTGGTCCAAGGCGACAACATGATCCTGAAGGTTTCTTTGCTCTTTTCAGACAATGAATAAAAGGTTCCAAATTTGCACATGAGTTCAATTTCCCTAAGGACCTGATCAGGAATGAATTTGATTTAAATAGACAGGAATTGAATAAGGAAAAGTGGATAGCTTTTAGTAAGCTACTGGATATTGTGCATGAAATGGATCCGATGTATGATCCATTGATGGTGTATACCTTGGAATTTTACCCTACTCTAATGTGCAAAATAACTAAAAATGCAAGTGGAAAAATACTAAGAACACTTCAAAGATTTAGCCTAAAGAGTGATAAGACAAGAAAAATAGATGAAATAAGATGTAAATTGATTTATACCTTCCTTGTTGTTGAAGACTCCTTGGTTGGCCCTTGATTTTGATGGATTTGTGTGCTCCTTGGATGATTTTTTGGTGTAGCTAGATGCAAGATGATCAAAGTGGATGGCTAAATGATAGTGAATGATCGAGAATGCAAATTGGCAGCATAAGGTTACTCCAAATCAAAGTGTTGAAAATGCAAATTGGCAGCATAAGGTTGCAAAATGGCTAAGTGTTGAAAATGCCCTTGAGGAGGGGGTATTTATAGGAGAATTTGAATTCTCTAGAGAATTCAACGGTTGAGATTCATCCAACAAGGTCAAGATGAAGTGCTATGGTGAGTTGAGAACTCACAAGCCCTCACATCTTGACATGTGGATGGTGAAGTGGCTAAGAGGAGATGAGGTGTAAGTGAGGTGGCCAAAAGGTACATGAGGTAGAGGAAGGACAAGTACCTTGCAAGTACATTGGGAGATGGGAAGAATCTTGGGTGAATAAAAGTGAATTTTAAATTCACAATGATTGGAAGAATCTAGTGAATAAGACAATGTTCCCAAAAGGTGGGAGTTTGTCACATGTGACTTGATGTGACAAGTCAAAGATTCTAGAAGATGCATGGGAAAAGGGGATTCTTGGAGGAATAAAAAGGAATTAAAAATTCCTTGGGGGATGGAGAGAGTTGACCAAGGTACTTATTAAGATTAATTAATCAGTGATTAGAAGATAAATGAGGATTAGAAGCCAACTTGCAAAAGTTGGAGGATGTGACACATCCTAATCAAGGATTAGGCATGTGCACATCCCTAATGAGGAGATTAGGAGATGGATTAGGATTAGATGAAAATGACATGTGAGGAATTAAATAAATGTAATATTTATTTAATTCATTTGATGAAAAGGGGATTAAGGAGAGTAAGTATTTAATTATTAATTAAATACTTTAGGGATTTGGAAAAATTAAGGATATTAATTAAATAATAGCAGTATTACTTAATTAATGAAAATAAGATGAAAGGGAATGAATTTGGATAAATTAAGTGTCCAAATTTAGATGTCTGTAGTTTTTTGCCCCTCTTTGAGATGGTGTTACGAAGTAGCATCATTTCAAAGATCATTAAAACATAGAACCTAGAAGAAGATGGTTAGATTGGGAAAGATGCCCCAGTCATTCCTTTGAATGATTAGGAAGGGAAAAAGATAATGAAAATTAGGGATGAAGGATGCCCCCTCGAGAGG
Source organism: Sequoia sempervirens (assembly GCA_007258455.2). NCBI lineage: Eukaryota > Viridiplantae > Streptophyta > Pinopsida > Cupressales > Cupressaceae > Sequoia > Sequoia sempervirens. The sequence continues at coordinate 107,017,892 of VDFB02256132.1, forward strand.
ACATGCGTGTTGAAGAGAACACGGGTGTGCTCTCGAAATAGATGAGATGAGGGAGATGATGCGAAGTGATGGAAAAAAGAGAAGGAGAAGCGATAGGAGATGGATGAAGCACAAATGGATTTTAGGACAAAAGGTGATGTTGCCCCAGTCAAGGTACAAGCCAAAATGGGTTGATGATAGATGGAGTGTTGTCAATGAGGGAGTGAAGGATACATCCCAAAACACCACTAATGGATAGGGAAGAATACCTCCTGATGATGATGATGATAAAAGTGTTGTTGATGAGGGAAGGATACATCCCAAAACAACACCAAAGAGATAGGGAAGGATACTAATGGATGATGATGATGATGGGTCAAAGCTGGTAACGAGTCTGGGGACAAGACCAAGGATTTGAGTAGGTGATTTGTACAAGATTGAACAGATGAGGACAAGATTAATATGTGAGATGGAGAGAAGGATCTTAAGATTTGGTTCGATATCCAAAGATTTGGACTGCAGATGGACTAAAGCGCAGATTAGGGGTTTGGTTAAGCTCATATTGGGATAAGATTAAAGCTTAGATGAGGATTGGATTGAAGACTAGAATGATTGAAGGATATTATTGTATTGATTCTACACCGAGTTTCAGGGTTTAAAGGGCGTAAGGTGTTGACAATCAAATTTTTCCCGATTTGGCAATTTTCAAAAATTCTCAAATTTTGCCAATTTAGGAAACCTCATGGATATATTTTTGAGAATCCAAATTTTTTCCAAGAAATACCTAATATTGAGATAGGATGAATTGCCAACTAACATCCCAAATTCGAGATTTGCATTTCGAGTTATGAGTGAAAACAATTTTTCAAAATGTTGGAAAAAAACACTAAATTGGGATTTTGAGGGTCAAGATGAAAGTTTGAGGCCCCGAAAATGTGGCAAAATGGATTCCAACAGCATTCAAAGAACCCAGTTGGGAATCCACTTGTTATCTCATAATGCAACCACTCGTCAAATTTTAGCTCAAACAGACACCTGAGTCAAAAGTTATGGCCTCTGAAAATTTTAGTGTAAAAATCAAAAATCAATTTTGAAAATTTCAACACATGGGTTTTGATGGCGGGGGGAAATTAGAAAATGGGTCGGGATTAGTTTTTTGAAAAAGACAATAAAAATGTGAATTTTGGGGGTCAAAGGTTGGCAGGGTTGGGGTGTTGTCGCCCCGACAGCGGGCGGATCCACCCCGAGGAAGGGCGGAGCCGCCCCAGACAAGGGCGGAGACGCCCCGGGGTGGAGCCACCCCGGGGAGGAGCCGCCCTGGGCAAGGGCAGAGACACCCCGAGGCGGAGCCACCCCGAGGATGATTGGATGATTGGATGGGACCGATACGACAAGATAGGATAGACCTGTTGGATTGGATAGGATGATGACGATCACATAAAGCTCAGGGATGGGATAGTTATCCAAAGCATTAAAATGACTTGGGAGGATGATATGATAGATAGATGAGTGATGAAAAGTGATAGGGGATTGGAAAGATGTGCAAGAGAAGTAGGGGTGATGACGATGAGATAAACGACATTGGGTTGCATGGAGGGAGGCCTATAGCCAGATACCAATGACAAGGGATTGTGAGATGGGATGAGGATAAAGATGAAAGAATGGATAGAGATATAGGGATGGGGGATGGGAGGGATTGTTTGGATGGATGGGAATATAAGGATTGGAAGATAAAAGGGATGCTAGGATAGATGGATATGAAGATAAGGAAGGGGAGATTGAAGGGATGCTATGATAGATGGATAGGGACATAAGGATTGGGAGATGAAAGGGATGTTAGGATAAATGGATATGAAGATAAGGATGGGAAGATGGAAGGGATGCTATGATAGATGGATAGGGACAGAAGGATTGGGAGATGAAAGGGATGTTAGGATAGATGGATCGAATAGGATAGAGTTAAGAAGGATGCTATACTAGATGGATAAAGGGGATAAAGGGATTATGATAGATGATATCTCCACAGGACTATAAAAGGCGAATTACCCTCTAGATATGTCATATATGAGGAGGCATGAGGGATGGAAGACAAGTGGATGGGAAGATAAAGGAGATAACTAGATGAGGATAGGATGGGTGACTAAGGAATATGATAGAGCATGGATGAAGGAAATGTATACCAATAGGTGTCCAAAGCATGCATAGATAGGTGCCCCTATTTTGATCAAGATTACAAGAAGGATGGAGGGATGGGAGATAAATGGGATATGATGGTAGGATGCGGAATATAAGGATTGGGAGATGAAAAGGATGCTAGGATAGATGGATACGAAGATAAGGATGGGGAGATGGAAAGGATGCTATGATAGAGGACAAATAACAGGAAGATGGGTGCATAGCTAGAAGCATAGCAGATGGAGGGAATGCATATTAAGAAGTTGCCCCCAAGTGCAGATGGGGATTTACGCATGACACCTATTTGCCAGGTTTTCATCATGGTATTTATCCAAGGTGCTTGTTTTCCAAGTTTTCACCATTGGATGGATTATTTCTCTTTACTATTTTATTTTATTTTATTATTATTATTTTTATTTTTTTTTGGATGTCATGCAGGAGAAAATGGGTAAGGATAAGAAAGTGGATAAGCAGATTTAGAAGACGTGATAAGGATCAAGGTGTTAAGAGCCCATGTTTGAAGTGACTGTTGGATGTTGGTACAACCTTATTAGGATAAATGGATTATGCATGAGGATGAATTAGAGGGATTTGATAGGGTTGATACATGGGATAATGGATGGGATGCTGGAAAGGGAATGGATAGAATGATGGGTTGGATATGTGATGGGGAGATATGTTCAGGACCAACATTGACACATGTGGTGGGGGATGTGAAAAGATAATAGTATTAAGGGATGGAGAATGTGGGGATAATGGAGGAGATGAATGGTGAACTTCGGGACATAAAGACCCAAAACAGACTTAGGAGATGAAAGAGGTGTATGATTAGCTTTTGGATTAGTGACTTTGGATGTTCTTACAGATTTTTCTTGTGATGGCATTGCATCTTTTTTCTTTGGGATCCACATGGTTTTGATCTTTGCTTTGGTGGGCCTTTGTGGCCTATGGATTTGATGTAGATTTTTCTTTTCTTCACCATGTCTTTTGGAGGGACATGGGAGCCTTAGGTCATGTGGATGTTTGGATTTATGCATTTTTCTTTAACAACAAAGAAGTGCTTTTAGTAGCAATGGGATGAGTGTGAGAAGATGGATGATGTGGAGTGATGGAGGTAGGAGTATGGGGGTTATGTGTAGATGGAGGATGTTTAGGTAAGTGCCTTTGTTGATCCTGACTATGGGGTATGTGAGAGGGATGTTTATGATGGATGAGATGGATAGGTGAGGAATGGATGAAGGGATGGATATGATGAGATGGAGGAGGTGATTTTAGGATATAGGAGCCCAAAATAGACATAGGACCTGGAGGAAACATGGGCATGGTAGATGGAGGATTGGAGATGGTAGATGGAGAGATGTAAGGACAAATGGATGAAGCGGATGGAAGGGAGGAATATGGGCGGTGGTTTGGTGATACGATAGAGGAGGATGTGGTGTTGGTGGAGCGATGTAAAGAGCCTATATTTATTTTGGAAGAGGCTTGTTGAGGACAACTAGAGGTTGTACCAACATTTTTAGATTGTGAGTCATGAGTAGTACATCCAAGACCTTGCAAATACAAATTTTCTTTAGCTTGGATGGGCTCTATAATACCTTGCTCATGAAGGCCTAAACCTTTTCCTTGATAGTTCATTCTCTTGAGCATTCGATCTAGGACAGGATTTTTGTTATTCTCGAAGAATGATGTGAGTTCATTATTAGGTGGAAGGAGGGTTGGTGTATATATGCTTTGTTTTTCTTTTACTGAGGAGACCACCATGGAGGAATGTGAGAGGACTGAGGGGATATGCAAGCGGTGTGGGGATATCATTTTTAGGCGATGATGGGGGATCATGAGAAGGAGATGATGGGATAGCAACATCAGGAGAGGGAGTAAGGGCCATGATAGGATCTGGATTTGTGGTATTAGGCTCATGCGATGGAGATGGAGATGGAGCGGTGGAAGCTTGAATGACAAGGGGATCATGGGATGGAATGGATGGGGGACTGTGATCTTGAGGTGGACTAGATGGGATGGTGGGATCTTGATCTAGAGAAGGGGATATGTTGGCATGCTTTGGATTAGACTCTTAGCATGACTCATTGTGTGTGGGAGGCATGGTAACGGAGTCTTGTTGGGACTCTTCAAGTGGGGAAGATGGAGGGATGAAAGATTCATGAGGTTCATTGGAATTGGTTTTGGTGCTACTAGGAGTGGGAGGAGTGGATTGGATTTGGGTGGATCTAGGAGTAGAGGGAGTGGATTGGAATTGGGTGTCTTCGATGGATTCGGTGGTTCTTGGAGTAGGAGGTGGGGGTTCAATGGATTTAGTGGGTTCAATGGTTTCAATGGTTTGAGCAATACTAGGGGTGGTAACGTCAATAATAGGTGTGGTATGGAAAAGGGTCTCATCACTAGTGACCGTGGATGATGGATCTAGATGGCATGGTTTCATGACTTCAAGATGTGGAGTTGGGGATGGCTTCTTTGTAATGAGTCCTTGGAGAACTTCTAAAATGAGAGACTTGCATATGGTTGTCTTGGCTAGGGTGGTAGAAATGGATGAGGGATTGTGGATTGGTGGACTAGGGTTAGATGGAGGAATGGGATTGAATGTAGGACCATGAGTAGATGGGGGATTAGGATTGGATGGAGGACTAGGAGTAGATGGATGAATGGGATTGGATGGAGGACTAGGAGTAGATGGAGGACTAGGATTGGATGGAGGGTTAAGGTAAGGATATTGGGGTGGTGAATTAAGATAGGGGGACATGGATTGTGGATTAGGACAAGAGGATATAGGTGGTGTAGTGGGACAAGAGGATGTGGGGGATGGATTATAATAAGGGTATTGGGATGGTGGATTAGGATGAGGATATGTAGATGTAGGATTAAGGTAAAAGGGGGTGGATGTAGGATGGTATGGAGCCGGGCTGGGGAAGCGAGATTAGGATAGGGGTCATGTATGAGGAATTGTAATAAAGGAATAATTGTGATGGGAAGATGAGGATAAGAAAGGATGGATGTTGAATAAAGGAGGATGATGTAGATGGGGGAGGAAAGGGGAGAGTCTTGGATACACTTGTCAAAATGTATAAAGGGGATTAAATGGTCGTTTTGGAAATGGGTGGAGAAAACACTAGAGATGATAGTGTCAAGGGGATCTATATGGTATACCTCTTGATCAACAAGACTTTAAGTTATCGGTGTCGGCGTAATTAGGGTTCCCTTGACCACTATTGATGGAGGATAGGATTCATGATGATGACGGGATAAAGAGGATGGATAAAGATTTTGGATGGGAGCAGGTTCAAAGCTCAAATCGGGGATTTTGGTCAAGCTCGGATCGGGGATTCGACAAAAGCTCAGATTAGGATGATTGGATGGGATTACTTTTAATTTTGATGGGATTCGGTAGACAGATGATTAGATCGGGTAGATGATTTGATGAATTTGATTAAAGTACTAGATCAGTTTGATTGGATAGGATCAAATGATTAGATGATGTTGATTGGATAATTGTGATTGGATGAACTTAATAAGATTGGGGTGCTTGGATTGATTAAATGATTGTATGTATTTGATTAGAGGAATTGATTGGTTTGATTAGATAGGAAGAAACAAAATGTACCACTAGATAGAACTCAAAAAATTGAGCAATTTTGGTTTTTGAATGAAGTTGATCCAATGCACGGTTTGTAAATGATAGCCCCGGAAAGTTAGCGGCATGTCCACCCTACAATGTGGGGCGTGGCCACCCTGGGATGGTCAAATTCTTGATAGGAGGAAATAGAAAGGTACCACTAGATAGAACTTAAAAACTAAACAACTTTGGTTTTAAACGAAGTTGATCCGTCTGGTTTATAAATAATGTGAGGGAAGTTAAAGTAATCGGCCAATGTGGTAAATCAGGGAGTGTCAGCTTCTATGTGGCAAAAATAAAGAGCGTTAATGATGTCATCGAAGCGTTGGCAGCAAAATTAAAGAGGCGTTAGCCAATAAAATCGAGGTGTTGACAACTTTGTCTGTCGTCGCAAAGGCGTTAATGGCTTTTCACATCGAGGCGTTCAGCGGCTTTTGATGCATCGAGGGCATTGGCAATAAATCGAGGGTGTTGGCCAGCTTATCGGGGGCATTAACGGCTACGCAATAAATCGAGAACGTGACAACAAAATTAAAGGCGTTAATGACTTTCTACTGACCGAAATCAAGAGCGTTAATGACTTTCTGATGCATCGAGAGCATTAATGACTTTCTATATTTGATTATAGTGGTGTTTGGTGATGTAAATGGTAAAAATTATGACGTTCACTAGGTGAGGGTATAGACTTTTGAATGGAATATGAGGAAATTAGAATGAACGGGCAGATTGAACATGATTGTGGAGAATGAGTGGGGATTTAGAATGGTTAAACAAAGATTTGGAATGATAAGATGGAGGTTTAAACGGATCAAATGGAGGTTTTGGGAGACTTAAAGTGATGAAACGAAGGCTTGGGATGATGAGATAATGGTTGGGAATGATTAAATAATGGTTTAGAGGCTAAATGAATCCAAATGGGGCGATTTTGGGTGTTTAGGAGGGCAAATCCGCCCCTCTGCAGCAAAAATCAGGGGCGCTTCCGCCTTTCTATAGTAAAACAGAGGGCACTTCCGCCTTTCTGTAGTAAGACAGAGCTTGGTTTTGATGGCAATGGCTATGGCAAGGACTCAAAATGATAAAGTAAGGCCAAAGTATGAAAGATTTCACAGGTTTTTCACAAGAGAACACTTCAAGCAAGCACAATCCTATGATTAATGTTAAGGGTATGGCCAGAAAATGTCTTAATCTAGGATGCACAAGGCTTCTAGGGAGTCTTCAATATACTCTCGGTATGTGAGGCACAACTATGAACACCAGCCCATCACAAGTGTGAGTCGGGAACCCCAGTGAGATACTGAAAGGCTCAGACCAACTCTTCACGTCTATCTAGGTATCACCCTAGCTTTGATACTCTGCCAATTACGACGTGACTAGATTGGGGTACAACTTTCGTTCTCCCCCCTTTATATACCTCACCAGTACGCATAGTTAGAATCGTCCCTTGGGGTGATGAAATCTCCAAGCAGGTCCCACTAGAAAGAAGACAATAATTATTTCCAACTACTCCCCAGGCTCACACGAAGTGCAAGGGGAAAGTGAAAACAAATTAATGCCCCCTTGGGTGTCACAATAATAGACAAGCACAACAAGCAATAAAAGTTACTTCCCCTTAATTAGACTATATTCGAACAACAAGGATAATTTTTTTTTAAAAATTTGATCAAATAGATGGCCCTGCAAGCAAACGTTAGCTATCTTCTTCTTCGTTCTTGGTCAATTACGCCATAATATGCGGCAAAATGTTAGCAAAAAGCACCAATATCTTTGCCAAAACAATGTTAGAGGGTTATTACTTGAAAATAGCTAAAAATGAGAGCAAAAATGACTCTAAAATGACTATTTTACCTTCCAAACTGTGCTATTTTAGGGCACTTCTGCCTTTCTACAGCAAAACAAGGGCGCTTCCACCTTTTTGCAGCAAATATAGGGGCGCCTCCGTCTTTCTGCAGCAAAATAGGGGCACTTCCACCTTTCTGCAGCAAAACAAGGGCACTTCCGCCTTTCTGTAGCAAAACAGGGGCGCTTACGCCTTTCTGCAGTAAGATCAGAGGGCGCTTCAGCCTTTCTGTAGCAAAAGGTTAGAGGAAAAGAACCTTTCAAAATGAAAGGGCGTATCCGCCCCTCTGCAAGAAACTTTATCAAATTTTTAAAAAGAAAAGTTGTACGCCCCACTGCAAAAAAGTGTTAGAAACAAACTTCTAAGTATACACCTAACTGCAGCAAACTGTTAGAAGAAAATGAAATTGTCAGTTATAGGGCGCTTCCACCTTTCTATAGCAGACAAGAGGGTGCTTCCGCCTTTCTGCAGTAAAGCAGAGGGAGCTTCCGCCTTTTTGCGGTAAAGCAGAGGGAGCTTCCGCCTTTCTGCGACCTTTTCCTGCAAAATTCTTAGCTAAAACGAAGGTTAAATGCAAGAACCCGTTTGTGGGTCCCACCGGGCGTGCCAGAAATGTGTACCTTGGAATTTTACCCTACTCTAATGTGAAAAATAGCTAAAAATGCAAGTGGAAAAATACTAAGAACACTTCAAAGATTTAGCCTAAAGAGTGATAAGACAAGGAAAATAGATGAAATAAGATGTAAATTGATTTATACCTTCCTTACTGTTGAAGACTCCTTGGTTGGCCCTTGATTTTGATGGATTTGTGTGCTCCTTTGATGGCTTTTTGGTGTAGCTAGATGCAATATTGAATATGCAAAATGATCAAAGTGGATGGCTAAATGATAGTGAATAATTGAGAATGCAAATTGGCAACATAAGGTTACTCCAAATCAAAGTGTTGAAAATGCAAATTGGCAGCATAAGGTTGCAAAATAGCTAAGTGTAGAAAATGCCCTTGAGGAGGGGGTATTTATAGGAGAATTTGAATTCTCTAGAGAATTCAATGGTTGAGATTCATCCAACAAGGTCAAGATGAAAGGCTATGGTGAGTTGAGAACTCACAAGCCCTCACATCTTGACATGTGGATGGTGAAGTGGATAAGAGGAGATGAGGTGTAAGTGAGGTGGCCAAAAGGTACATGAGGTGGAGGAAGGACAAGTACCTTGCAAGTACATTGAGAGATGGGAAGAATCTTGGGTGAATAAAAGTGAATTTTAAATTCACAATGATTATGAAAAAAGAATCTAGTGGATAAGACAATGTTCCCAAAGTGGGGATTTGTCACATGTGACTTGATGTGACAAGTCAAGATTTTAGAATGCATGGGAAAAGGAGATTCTAGGAGGAATAAAAAAGAATTAAAAATTCCTTGGAGGATGGAAAGAGTTGACCAAGGTACTAATTAAGATTAATTAATCAGTAATTAGAAGATAAATGAGGATTAGAAGCCAACTTGCAAAAGTTGGAGGATGTGACACATCCTAATCAGGGATTAGGCATGTACATATCTCTAACAATGAAATTAGGAGATGTATTAAGATTAAGAAAAAGATGTGACATGTAAGGAATTAGATAAATGTCATATTTATTTAATTCATTGGATAATTAAGGAGGAAGCCAAAGTATTTAGTATTAATTAAATACTTTAAGAATTTAGCGAGTAAGGATATTAATTAAATATGCCGGTATTACTTAATTACTTAATGCGATGAAAGGATGAATTTGGATAAATTAAGTGTCCAAATTTAGATGTCTACAGATGGAATTCACTCCATACCACAAGAGAATTAATTTTTTAATGAAGAATTTCAAGGAGATAATAGACACCTTGACAACCAAAAAGATAAATTTAAGGCTAAGTCTGGATATCCAAGGACAAAGTGATATGCCAATTGAAACAAGGTCAGTATGTCAGCCTACAGAAAGTCGGCCCATCTATAGGAGGAAAAGGGATACTGGCAGTGATGAGGAAGAAGTAGATAGAAAAGGGAAGAAAATAATGAAGGCACCTTCACGACCAGGCCCAAAATTCAAAGTACCTAGGGCTGTCAAAATCATTGAATTAAAATCTTTACCAGAGCACAATCCCCCGTCACCACCACCTGATCCAAGCCCTAAGAGGCAAAGAACTAATCACCTACCTGAGGATCTCACAGATGAAATTATTGTTATTGATCAATACATGCAGGTTGGTATGTCGTCCCCTCCTAGGTCAACTAAATTGGTTCTATCCGATTTGGATATGAAGGGTAAGAGTGTGCAGGATGCAAGAATGGAGGCTTACAAGGAGTTCTTAGATGAAAATGCATTTGTAAAGACTCTTGTATTCTTGCAATTGGCATGGAGGATGAAATTTGAGGAATATCAAAATAAATGTAAGGAGAGAAGAGAACTAAGGCCTGACAGGTCAGATCAGGAGAATGATGAAGAAGTGAAAGCTAAACTAATGGAAGAGTTCAAAAACATCACTCCTGAAAAAGGAAGACAACTAGTGAATCAGGCTGGTGTTTTGATTTTTCCTGAATGCGACATTGCAGATGCAGTGGCTTTCAATGCCATTATGAAGTCCAAGAATCCTTTTCAGGATTCTGAAGAAGAAGTGAAGGCAACATTACAAAACTTTGCCTTTAGTGAAGATTAATAATAAAGAGGGCTTCAGACACTACAACAACCGAAGCCACTAGTTTAACTGTGAAAGTGGCCAAGTTGGCCCAAAATACTTCTGAAAAGGAGGAGGTTGAAAGAAACAGCCTAATGGAGAAGTATAACATTTTAATTGAAGAATATAGTAAAATGAAAAAGAGGAATGTTGAGCTACAAACTGAAGTAGAAAGGTTCAAGTATAGACATACTGGGGAAACATTCAATGCTCCAGGAACCAGCACATCATCTCCCATAGTAGGGTCAATGCCTCTTGCTTCTCCAAATGTTTCTACACCAGGGTCTCCCATTCAATATCTTGCTCTTACCTGTCCTCTAGAACAAGTTGATGAAGAAACAGAGTGCTCTGTTGATCCAACAAAGAGGCAGCTCATGCAGAAAATTGATCAATTACAGACATCACTAAGGGTAAAAGAGGAGGGTTTTCTTTCAAAAAAAAGAAATTGTTACTCTTGTTTTGGAGCATTTAAATGAAAAGGTGGATAATAAACTATTCTCTATACATTCTTTGTATTATTTGCTATTTGAAGCAATAAATAATATTGATAAGGATCAGGAGATAGTGATTCCAATAATTCAAAATTGGATCCCTAGGGCAAATAATCTATATGTTATGAATAAAGCCTCAAGGTTTGATGTAAATAACAGGCCCTAATCATTGAATCCTACTTATATATTAGTTAAATCATTGCAAGGTTTTCAGACCTTACCAGATGATCTAAGTAGGAAGATTAGGGAATTGTTAAAGAACTTCAATGATTGGGGTAACACACAGTTACCTGATATAACTAATGAGCAGGGGGGAATCAAAACACTCCAACAATGGCAGGATCAAGCAAGTGAAGTCATCAATAATCAAATTAAAATAATTTGTGATGACTCAGATGATGATTTTTTGGTAAATTGTATGGATAAGATTATTGGTACCAACTCATTTTTGGAATCTTTTGAAAAAGATGCTAATCATTTGGCGGTAAAGTATTTGCCTTATAGTACAAAGGTAAAAGAGGTGATTAATTTTGACTGGCCAACTGACGAAGAATACCAGAAGTGGGTGGCTAAGTATTTGAATGATGATGAGTAAAAAGAGTGGGCTACCGACAGGTGGCAAATCAGATGTTGTGGTTACAGCATTTCCAGTTTTGTATGGATGACTTTCTTGGCATGGGTTTCATGTGGTTTTTGTTATTGCATCAACCTTCCTTTGCCAACATGATGAACGAGAATATGCTCCAAGATGATTACTGTTGTAATGATTTTTGAACAAGAATATTTTTCAAGGTGGTGGTTGTTGTAACAAATTTTGGAATATCACCAAGTACTCCAATTGACTGGTGACAGGTGTACTTTCTAGCCCAGTGCTTGTTTTCTCCTTCATTTTCTATAAGAAGGATTTCAAGGCCAGAAGTATGGGTTAGCAAGTTAGATAATTTTTGTCGAGTCTAGGTGAAGTTGCAGAGTGAATTGTAAAGTCTGATGGTTTTAGAGAAATGCAATTTAGGTTTTGAATTTATGGGGATTTAATGTTGTATGATAGTACTAGCATTTGAGTTGAAATGATAAATTCAAGCTCATGTCTCTCCATTGTACATGCATATCTAAACTTTGAATGAAATAACTAAGGGTTCTTTTATCCATCTCATTGTTGTGGTGTGTATGATTCTATTTTAGCTTTAATTCAAGGAATTAATCAAAATGCTTGAATGGGATTATAGGCGGATATGTGTTGTATAAGGATTTGATAAGTAGTCCTGAGGTTAGAATGCACACTGATGAAATTGTAATGCAATATTGTCAGGGATCTTATATATGATATATTAAATCTGTTATAAACCTTTAGATGCTTATGAATTTGACTCTTGCAATGGATATATGGCACCGTCCTAAGTTGTAATTATTTGTGTAGTTCAGTATTTGTTTGTCTTTTCCTAGAGCTTGCTACAAATTGCAAATCATTGACTATCTTATACAATGGATTGTGTTTAGTTATCTCATGCTCTAGATAGTTGAAATTTTCTATGAACAACCAATTCTAGTTGATATTATCTTATCATGTTGAGCTATTAAGTGAGATCATCCTCTATTATTAATGTTGTTTATAATAATGGTGCGAGGTTGTAAACACATTAAGGATCCTCCTAGGTCTAGAGCAGGTATGAGGCTTTTAAAGTCCTCATTGTCCAGTCCTTGAGCTTCCCCTGATTAGAATTGGCAATTCCATAGGTAGATTAGAAGACAAACCTAGTTACATTGTAAAAGAACCAACATACACATCAACCACGAACAACCACCTCTACAACCGATTTTTAATCTTTTATATCACATGAAACATAAAACACACTAATTTCAAGGTTGTTAACATCACTATTGAAATGTTTTAATTTTTTGACCTTTCAAACATTAAAAAGTACATCATTAAATTAATTATGTAATGGCATAAAAATTAAAAACATCATGAATTAATTATGTAACCACATAAGTAAAATATAATTCTATCAAGAAATTAATATCAAATAGATAATATAATCGCATAACTTATACATTTCAATGTCATTGATCTTCTTCTTCATCCAACTCTTTGTCTATATCATCTGATCCAGATTCGACATTGTAAGGATTGGTCATATCATCATCATTGTCATCGATATCAGTTTTGATAATGTCATCATCCACATGGACGTCATCTTCATGAACATTAACTCCTACATCATCATCATCTAGTTCCTCCTCTTCGACATCTTCGTCAGGGACATCATCAACTAACCATTGATCCTAATCATCATCTACATCTTCTAGTTATTCGGTATCTTCTTCTTCCACCACATTATACTTTACCAACCTTCCTCTTGGATCATTTCTAACAAAAAATGACCAACCCAGTTTACCTGGAACCTTTGAGTAAAATACTTGTTCACATTGGCTTGGAAGAACATAGGGCTCATTTCTAGCTCGCTCAATCAACCTTGTATTAACCATGGTAAATCCATTATCATGTTCAATAACAATTCTCTTAGGATCATTTTCATTCAATCGTAGCCTGTACCATAGGACAACGAACAAAATTAATCTGAAGGACTTAAAGTCACACTCAAGTATATCATCCAAAATCGCATAGTATCAATTTTCTGAAACTTCTGGATGTATGTCGCTTCTAGATGAAACATTAGTCACCTGAAATACTACAATTATACCAAAATCACAAAAAAATTTCATGTCATCCAACATTTTGATTTGAAATTTACAACCATTACACCACATAGCCTTGTGGTGTTTCACCTGCAATATGTCAAACATGTAAAAATTATTGCAATATCATCAATTGATAAACATATTTATTCTTGGCTGAATGTATGCAAAAAAAACAATCTCAAGATATATATACATCAATATACTTGAAAATAATTAAATAATATGGGTGATTAATATATTTATACGTACCTATTTATCTCTTAAACCATATGCTAAATCAATTTCCCTTTGTGTAACCTTGGAATCTCCATTCACGATGAGATTCTTTAACCAATAAGCCACACCTTCCCATGTTAATGTGCGACCAGATTGTTGACATCATTCAATCCATACCGTCATCCAATCAAGATTGTTGGTGACGTACAAATGTAGTGCATCCCACTCTCGACCAACTGTACCAAAAGAAATTGAAATTCACAAACAACGTATAATTAATTAAATACCACAGTATACGACCTTAATTTATAATTGATGTATATTGAAGATTAAAAAAAGAATAATACAATATACATAAAAACCGTATGTAAAATGCATTCCAATTAATCTCCATGACCATCTTATAATTACCTCACTTTCCTCAATCTACCTTTCCCCAACAGGTACTCCCCTTCGAATTTGTTAATGGAGTTGGAATCCCAAATGCGATCTAAATGGATCTTTGCTGCAAATTTAGGAAGATATTCACTAATGTACACCATGGTCTGGTTTACCATATATCCCTCTACCATAGAACCCTCAAGATGTGCTCTTTGTCTAATCAAAGCCTTCAAAAATTTCAAGTGCCTCTCAACCATCCACATTGACCTTGTGTGTACAGGTCCACACAATTCAATCTCCTCAACTTGGTGTATGATGTAGTGTTCTTGTGCATTGAAAAATGTTGAAGGTAGACACTTTTGCTTTTCACACATTAGATGAGGAATTTTTCTCTTCCAATAATTTATATCTTCTTTATGGATTTCTTTGGATGATAGCCATCTACAAGTGATTCAAGGCACAAATATATTAATGATATTTAACAAAAATATATAGTATATTACATAACAAGTAAAACAAATGGAAATTATAAGATGTATACAGTGAATTGACCAAATCTCACTACTTACCTCATGTATTTTCCAAGATCATATATAACTCGCTTGACATTGTTGTCAAAGTTGTCTGGAAGAGATAGAGGTAGAATGTACTGCAACAATTATAAAATAATTTTTTCATTATTTTTCCAAAAGTAGTAAACACAATACACTAAAAAGTACATGCATTATACAAGTGTATATAATATACCAGAATAATTAACTTAATGAAGGTATGTCAATCATGCGTTTTCATCCCTGACCCAAATTCACCTTTCTTTGTTATTATATTGTTTATGTTCGCAGCAAATCCTGTGGAAAATCATTTTTTTTTTATGACTTCTTTTATAGCATTGCTTTGCTGCTATATTAATAACCAAGGAAGGGCACTTATATTAATTTGGTCTCCATCACTATTCAATTGAATGACATTTTTCATTGCATGATTGGCTTCCTGAATGTCACTACAAATTTTGACAATTTTTTCTTTGTCATATCTTCCATCCAATATTTTTCATAATGTTTCTGTTATATTCTTTCCGATAAGCATTGTATCAAACAAATGCACAACTTGTAGCTGCTCATAGTAGGGCAACCTACTAAATTGTCTAGGATAACTTTTTAGTCCCTATGGAAGCCGGCCATTAATGCCTTGACGAGCTTCATGAAGCATATAAGTTAAACGAATTAACAACGAAAATCATTGTCAATTACAACATGAGTAAACACAACACAATATAAAAATATAAATTCAAAACATATCATATATGATAAATAAACAGTTTGATCCGATGTATAACTTTGAAGATTAATTCTATTATATTCCAACTTCCATAGGCGAGGTGACATTCTTCGTGGTTTTCATGTAGTCTCCTCTTTCCCATTGAAAAGATGTTTTTCAGTAGTTCGATACTTATGATTTCTATGGAGGAAGTGCCTATACTCTTCAAACACCTACTTTCCTAAACTTGTTGAACAACGAAATTTCATCCTTGGACCACAAATTGGACATGCAAATTTTCCCTTTGTTTGAAGACCTGCAAGATGATATATAATTGGATTAAATATGTCAATTTTTATAATTATATATAATGAATAGATTATTTTAAAAAAATTCCTGATATCTACTTCATCAAATTAAATATTGTTAAAGTGCAGTCGAACGTTATAACATACCACAAAAATGTGTTAGCCCTAGGGCATCATGAATTGTCCATACAAGCATTGCATGGAATTGAAATTGCCTTTATCCTATTAGTCTAGAGACGTCATATATAGTGACATCATTCCATAACTTTAGTAACTCGTCGATAAGAGGCTCGACATATACATTCATATCTTTAACTTGGTACTTACCTAGTTGAATGAACATAAACATTACATAATTATTATAACCATTTTACTGCAATAAATACAAATTAATGTACATGACTATTGAATGAAAAAAATATAAGTCATTATGCAACAAATAAGATAAATGAGATGCTACTACGTTAAAGAAAATTGATGTAAACAAATACCTGGAACAATCATTGACAACATTATGTGCTCCCTCTTTATTAACATCCATGGAGGAATGTTATTGTTGATAACAAAAATAGGCCACACTGAGTAAATAGATCTCAACTCTCCAAATGGATTGACACCGTCTACTCCCAATGAAAGCCTGAGATTACGAGGTTCTTCTTTAAAGTGTGACCATTTTTACTCCTTGTCCCTAAATACAGAACCATCTATAGGCATTCGAAGAATGTCATCTCCACTTCTATTCCGTGCATGGTAATCCATCAATTGCGCTAAGCTTTCGCACCTAAATAATCGTTGCATACGTGGAATAATGGGAATATAACGAAGAACCTTGAAGACACCTTTTGTTAGTTGATCTGTTCAATATCTGATATTGACATTTGGACATTCATTTGCAAATTCTTGTTGTTTATGATATATAATATGATCATTGGGACATGCATCTATTGCTTGATACTCCATTCAGATATCTTTCATAATGGCACATAAATCTACGGTATGACAAGAAATATTTGATGGTGGTAACAAAATTCACCGATCAATCTACAACAAAAATAATTTGTTATATAAAGAATATTAATGGTACATATTTCATCCTTTATTTACTAGTGATGAACTAACAACAATTAAAATAGATGAAAAAGATGACATATATGACATACCTTAACATCCGTGAGATTGCTATGTTTGATAAACCATTCATAACCTTCAAGTTCAACATCAACAATACAGTAGAGAGAAGAGTTGTTTCAGAGCCTTCATAAAGGGGCTCATATGCCTTGTCAAGTACAGGTAAATCATGAACATCATCAAAGTCATCTTGATCATCATGATCAGCTCTGCCACTAAATGTGGCATAGATCATGTATTCATACCATCATCTTCAACTGTGTTTTCTGGTGCATGATCATCTTCTTCCATAGGATAATTAACTTCATCTTCGATATTCACAGCTCCATGTTGTCCGCGCAAAACCACTTTCTCCGGGCCGCCATGATAATCCATATCATCTGCCCTAGGGTGCCCCACCTTTATAATAATGATAGACACAAATAAACCATGATCATGATCAAGTGATTATATATATATATATAATGTTAAAACAATATAAACATTTACAAAATTCAATCAATATAAACACATATAATGAACAACACCAATGGATGATAATCATGCCCCTTCAAGTGACCATGCTTCCTACAATGTTTCTCACTGTTGTGATTAAAAGTTGTCTCGTCTTTAAGCCCTTGCAATTATTGCAAGGACAATAACATTTCCCATCACCCTTTCTTTTCAATCTAGCCCACAATCTATCAAGTGTCTCTTCATTTTGTTCTGGACTAATATTATCTGACATGATTTTTCTTTACCAAGCTTAACTATTTAGATCTTCAAAAAATATCAAACTCACACTTCAATAATTTTTATTCATAGACAGGTAACATAATCTAATAATTCTGATATTTTACACCCAAAAAAAATTGGCATGCAACCACCCCTGCAAAAGAGAAGATAGTCTGAAGTTAATGACCCAAAAAAACACTTTACAATGCTAATTCCAAAACTTATTAAATTCTGATTTTACTATGATTTACAACCGTTAAGACTCCTAAAATCAGAATATTGAAATTGATCACAAAATTTCTACAATAATGGAGGTAGCGAGCTAGTAAGAGCAAGTGACCCATTCCTAAGGAGCAACGAGTCGAAATCATCATTGCTAATGTCAATACGGATTTATCCTTTTAGTTAAAGATGCAATGTGTCACTTCTTGTGATGAGCTTATCCCTAGGGCCCTCAACATTGAGAGAGCTCTAATAAAAAACAACATAAGCATTGGTAAGAGCATGATTAGGGTACAAACCCTAGGCCTCCGTAGAAACATAAACAATAACTATAGCGGATTAGTGAGGTTGCAATACCAGAAAGATTGAGACATTGTAGGTAATAACAAAATCTTGCAATCTAAAGATTGTAGCCAATAACAAGCACACTATGTAGCTTAGTGACATTTGTAAATGCAATCTACGGTAAGAAGAATGACAGTCACTTGAGATGTGATAGTCAAAAATAGGCTAAGCAGTGACAAGATAATAAAGCTCAAACCTTGCATAGTAAAGTGGAGATTTTAACAGTGAGTTTCCTTACCCCCTTGCTGACCTTAAGGGTTTTTCAAATGCTTTTGGTAGTGTTAGACAAGGAAAATGCAATCAGGGAATGACTGTCCAAATGAAGTAACAGTGGTAATCATAGGTTCAATGTTTCTTCTTAGCCATTAATATTGTATAATGGAGGTAGTGGATTGCATGTTTGAGCAGTGTTTTGAAACTCACCAAAGATGGGAAAATAGTGAATAATACCTTGTGGACTGTGAAGTAGTGTCAATAAGATTGAAGGATCTTAAGAACTACAATACCATGAAACAATGAGTCCCCTGTAGTAAGTAGGCAGTCTATAGGGCATAGTTTGATTTTATAGAAGGATGCTCATGAAAGGAATCTTCAAGTGATAATGAGTGAGATGTTTGAGATTGCAGCTGAGGGTGCAATACCCAGTCTTAAAGGAAGTAACAAAGTAGTAAATGTGCAAGAAAATCGAATCGTACACAACAAACAATTCACAATGTTATCTTCCATAATGCCTTGAGTTTGAAGACAAAAATCTCATTGTATCTTCATGATGAAAGTGGTGACCTTAATGGTCAATCACTGGCAACCATGATTTTAAAACATGCTATTGTACTTATGGAGGCAACATTTTAAGCAAGGCAGTGAGTGGTGGTTTGGAACAATGGCAGGTATGAAGGACTTGCTTTATATGCATACTATGCAGTCTAACTTAAGACAACGTTCTTAGAAGAGATTGAAGGTGGATTATGGAACTCAAGGGTTACCATGAAAAGGATTAAAGCAAAGACTAAGATCTATCTAAAAGCCACGGTCATGAAGATATTAAAGATGTCACATGCAAAAACCTAGTAGCTGGAGTAATGAATACAATGCCAAAGAGGATAGTGTGCTGGGGAAGATTTAGGAGATCTCCACATTATCTAATTACAGGGAAATACATCATTTATTTATTTTTTTAATTAAAAGAAATCATTCTAAACCCTATATAGGATACATTGATACTTCAAAAGCCTCTGAAGGAATTTGAGATTATACAAATATATGTCAAGTAACATTCATAAGGTTTAGAAAATCTTGATCACTCTCTAGAATAGCCCATTAAACATGGGTTGTGCTTGAATGCACTACATAATTGATATGACACAACCACTCTACATATCAACCAGAGTTATAGGCTCTTTATTGTAGCAAGAGGTAATCACTCTTCAATCATGCTATAATTACATCCTAACCTATTAAACTCAAGACAACCTGAATGCACCCAATGATGATTGGCACCTACATTATACAACCTGAATTAACTACATTATATGAGTGCCTCCATTTCTATCACAACATAGCCACATTAAACTTGGGTCACACATGAATGCATCTTGTATTTGTTATAGCACAATTGTGCCACATGACTAATACAGTTATGGATCACATAATTACAGTCACAAGAATCTGTTCCTCGGTTGTGATCTTATGGTGATTCCACACAACAAAATCTGGACATGAAATTCTCAAAACCCTTAACCTCTAAAAATGAAATCTGATGAGATGTTGCTTTAAAATATGATTTTCAAACCTGGAACTACAAATCTGACTTCACAACTGAATTCTGCAAAAAGACAATGACTACCCTCAACCTGGCGATATCTTTTGAATTTTTTAATTTTTCCTAAGAAAATCATCCTTAGTTCTCCACAAACTGTCTCAAGTAGAGAAAAACACTGTCGCAATAAATCAGGCACGAACTCACTTTTCTTTATGTCGGCCACAATTTGATTTTTTTTAATTTTTCATGTTTGTCGAAAATTCGATGAAAATAATAGCGGACATTTCAACGAACCCCAGGTTCATCAAAATTTTGACGAATGTCGGGGATAAACTTTCAAAAAATTGGAAATTACACATCAAATTTTGCAAGCACCCGACGAACATTGAATTTTACATATTTTGTCAGATAGTTTCATCATATTTTGCAGTCAAATGTATTAGTGACCTCAACCCACTTATCTTGAACCTCTTCTTACACAACTCCTTACCATTGTTTCATCCATGCAACAAAAATTTCCACCATAAGTAAAGGTCAAACCACTCCACCCACATATATTGTCCGTAGCAATCCTTTATCCTTAGACATCTTGTCTACCCCGATGCCATAAGGAATAGAAATGCCTTATTTTGAGAAATACTGAGGAAAAGGAGACCCTATCAACCATGTTAATGCTTATACAGCTTTATGTAGTGACTTTTTCCTTGATGAAAAAACTTTTAGAAAAAAAAATTCCTAGGACCTTGAAAGACACCGCCTTAGAATGGTTTTTCAACTTGCCTAATCATTCCATCCATTCATTCAATGAATTGGTGGAAGCTTTCATCAATCATTTCCAAGTTCACATGACACATAAAAAGACAATGGCATGTAGAAAAAACACAGATGAAAAAGTGACCAATTTCATCTTGTGCTACCAATCCTTATATGCTCAAATTGATGTCAAAATTCCAGATGCACATCTTCAAAAGATTTTTATCAAGAATTTGCATACCAACCTTTAGGATAAACTTACCATGATGAAATTTCCTTCATTCATGCATTTATTTACAACCTTTTGTGAGTACCAAAACTTGGTTTCAATTCATGATTCCAAATCCACTTCTAGCTGAGTTGACAAACCCGAAAACAACAATCAAAATAAAAATAACCCACAAAACTTCTACAAACCTAATAGAGGATTTTTACAGTTTAATTCACCTTCTCAACCACAATCGCAACCTACTCCACAAATTCAAAACTCAATGGCCACTGCCAAGGCAACTGTGCCTTATCATTATGGAGATCCAAATAGAAAATTCAGTCCTTTACCTGATACCCACCATCACACAATGAACCAATTAACTCACAAGCGCATGCTCACTTTACCACCCGTTCGACCACTTGATCCAAATCAGCCCTTACTACCCACCTTTAAACCTAACGCTTATTGCCATTTTTATCGCAAAAATGGCCACGACACTGAACATTGTAAGCATCTTAAACATTTAATTCAAGACCTCATTAATTTAGGTGAATTGACCATTGAGGGTGTTAATGATCAAGGCAACAAATCCATTGCACCCCCTAACCAAAACTTGCAAATTTTCACCAATCCTATGCCTAAACACACCACTTTGATTGTCAAGGCTAGTGAACCTTTAAAGAATGATGTAATGACTATTGATACAAATAATGAATAACATGATACAACTCCTCCTGTTACCCAAGTCAGTCCTATGGATGAACTTATGGCTACGATAGATGTTATCCCTCGTAAGGGACAAAACACTAATTCTCTTGATATAACTTTTTCTAATAAAGACATACTACAGAAGCTTCCTGATGGTCCTCTCTACATAGTTGGTCAAATCTATGATAAGCCCGCTAATGGGATATTAATAGATCTCACTTGTGATGAGAATGTGATCACAAAAGAATTTTTGGTATTACATGATTTATATCAAGATGAATACAATAAACCCACTGCATGGATTAAAACACAGTGGTTTTGCCTGCCCTACGATTGGATCGATCATGCTACCTTTATAGATAAGACCTAAAACTTTGGATGTAACATTTTCAATTATCCCACAATCTAACCAATTTCGTTTGTGGCTAGGCCACCGTTGGCTTCACTTAATGAAAGCAGTCCCCTCAGTCATTCATAAGTGTTTGAAGTTTCCACATGACAATACGATATTCACTATACATCATAGTGGCTTTCATCCTTTATCTTCCAAATGAAACTTTTCATTAGAACCTTTTTGGCCTACACCCATGGAACTTATCACCCCTCGAACAAACTTCTTTGTCATTGTGTATCACAAGTTTAAAGCCAAAAAGATCACTGAATTATCTCTTCATAATACATCCCCATCCAATTCCACACCTATCCTTGACAAAATTATGCTTAAACCTGAGACTGATATTGAACAAACCATCAAACCCTTTGAACAATCACCTCTAGACACTTCCCCGCCATCATTTAAATGACAAAGGGAACCTAACACAAACCTTGCTTAGCCTCCTCAAACCAAACAAATATACAAAGCAAAAGAGAAAGTGATTGATCTGTCTTCCTCAACTTCTTTTATTATTCCTTCGTTGGAAACAAATGATCCTATGGTGACTCAATCCGCTCTTACACCACAACTCCAAAATAAATTAAAATGAAACTATGGTGCTAGGGAACGTAGGCATTGCCATCATCTCCTTGCTCATCAATCTCGCATAGAAGACAATAAAGAAAATCAACCTCCACCATTAACCGAAGTAATAGATGACCACCTTCCCTCTCCTGACCAGCCACACAACAATCCAATGCAACCATCACAACAACACAAACATATCCAACAACCAACACTTTTGATACATCCCTCCTTAGAAATCACCCTTCGTCCTCCCCCCGTTATTAATCTTGATGATGATGATGACGATGTGACGATTTCTAAAATAGATGTAGTACATAATGATCTTAACTCTTTATTTTCATCTACAATGAGCTTAAAAGATACATCATCACAACCAAGTGAAGAACCTAGTACAACTGCTAGTTTGACACTTGCAATTCTTCCTTTGGACAGTATACCACCCTCAAATTACACTGAACATGATTGGGAGGTAGATGACTTGTTAGATGGATGACTTGCATTCACTTAGCTAGCCTCTTTTCATTTTTATTTCTTTTCATGTGCATATCATGTTCCCCCGTATCATGTGTTTGATGTTCCCTCTCTTCATGCACTTCTTCTATTTGTACCTCTATTCTTCTATTTTTTTTTCATTGTATTTTTTGCTTTCATTTGGTGTTCTTTTGGGGATAATGCAAAGCGTAGAGATGCCCTATGTCTCTTCCATGTTGACCTACAAAGATTCTTGTCTTTTTCTCTTTTTGTTTTTTTTTCCTTTTGGGGATGACACAAAGCGTAGAGACGCCCTATGTCTCTTCCATGTTGACCCAAACAGTCCCTTTCCTTTTTCTTTGTCCTTTTCTTTTGTTTTTCCTTTTTGGGATGATGCAAGGCATTGAGACCGAAATGTCTCCTTCATGTTGACCCAAAATATTTTTCACTTTTCTTTTTCATTTTCTTTTCGCTTGTGTTTTCCTTTTGGGGATGATACAAAGCATCGAGTCCACAATGTCTCTTCTATGTTGACTCAAAACAGACTTCCTTTATCTTTTGTTTTCACTCTCTTTGTGTTATTCTTCTCATTCTATGTATTCGGGGAATGATCATAGTTTCACGCTCTTTCATAACAACATTGCAACAATGAGCATACTGACCCCAAATCCATAGATCCCTTATGTGTTTGGTGTATTTTCTTTTCTAGGGGGAAACTCCCTTCTTTCTTTTCTTTTCCTTTTCCTTGACATGATTCAACCTAACTTTGAAACATATATCTTGGCATAGAGCTTTCCAGGTTGGCTCTCATGTCTTGTTTTCCTTTTGCTTTTTCTTTCCTTCGCTACTTTAAAGTAATTACTCACAGAATGATGTGTAGCAATTCTTTTAAAGTGGGGGCATACATTACCATTATTTCATATGCATTCTTAGTTCCTAGCGAAGCCTTTTCGTTTACGTGATGCGTTTGTTACTTTGTGGATGACATTGGGTGTTATGTCCTTCATAAGTGTGATTTGTTTTAGCATATTGCATTCCTCTTGGTGGTCTGATGCGACGCACATCCCCTAAGTTGTGAATATACTATTCTTTGATTGGTCCTCTCTTGGTGACATTAGACACAATGTTCCCTAAGCGACTAACCTTGCTTAAACCGAACAAGACTCCTTTGAACATCTTTTACACTTTTACATTTTACACTAAATTTTACATTTTTTTATTTCTTTTTTCTGCCTTACATAATGCAACTTGCATGTTTGTGGTACCTTTTCTTTTTGTTCATGGCATTTTTCTTTGTGGCACCTTGTTAAAGTTATCGAACAGGTATAGCTTTAGCATGGTTGAGCGGGAGGCCCACCTAGTGGCATGAATTTTCTCCATAGCCACCCTTTGTGTGTGTGAGTGCATACCAACTAGCGTATGTATCTTAATTTTTGGGTCTTCTCACCCCACAAACAACCTAAAGTTATGTGGCCCCAGAGTGAGAACACATTCTCTTTTTCAAACAATCAACCTAGATCTCTTTTCATAACTAGTTGGATTGATGATTGAAGCTTCATTCAATTATTTCTCAACACTTGTGTTATATATTGTTCTTATGCTTAGTTTTCCATGGGATCTTCATCCTAGGGGCTTGATAATCCCTCTTGATCGTTGTATTCCATCTTGCTAACGTAAGTGCATTTGAACCCTCCTCTCGATGTTCATGGCTACTTTAGTGTGAGTTTGAAGAAGGTTCCCCTCTCACTAAAGTGGGGGCTAAATGTGTCGTAGAAAAATGGCCCCTTGTCATTTTCATGCCCTTTTAGGTATTGTTTCATGGTGTTGGAACTATGTTGCCTTGATTTTATGATGTATTATGGCTTGAACATGCTTATTTAGGAACTAAAACTCAAAGAACGACATCTTGTGAAGTTGTTGTGAAGTGTTGTAAGACATTTCTACATTCTTCTAGACACTATTTAATACATTTCACCTAAAAATCACCTTTTTACTCATCAACAAGTCCTATGTTGAAGTGTTGTAAAGTCTTGTAACAATATTTCAAAGTTTTCTAGGCACATATTCACTATTTACAACTTTCTCATGCTTTATTTTGTCCCTTTATGCCCTCATATGCTTACATTGAGTGTATTTTTGGATCTTATCTCAATAAACAACATTAAACACAACATTTTTTTCAACACATGGTTTTAGGTCCAAGGTGGGACCCATTCACCAAGGGTGGCGAATGAGTCCCCCTTGGCCCCAAATTCAAAATATTTCAAATTTATTTTCATGATTTTATTCAAATTCACTTGATGTCAGCCTGTGATGAGGTATGAACGGGTACTAAGGCACAAGAATTGTATAAATAAGTGTTTTTCATGTCATTTTACATCTCCTACAATCTCCTCATTCAAGCATTCAATCTCCTAACACATTCAAGCATCCTTCTACAATCCAACAACTCATTCAAGCATTCTACATCATCAACTCAAGCATTTTTGAAGCACTTTGAAGCAGCCATTGACACTACTTCAGACTTGCATATTCAAGGATTTTGGTAAAACTCTTATGTTCATTTATCATTTCCTTTGCATTTAATTTATTTCTATTGGGTTTGATTACCAAAGTGGGGTTTGACCAAGGCAAACCCCTATTTTCTAACCCTCCAACATTTTCCCCCTTTTGCATGTGTATTTGCAACCTTTGTTTTGCAGATTTGAAAATTTTAAAGGTGTTGAAAAGTGGAAATCAAGTCAACTATGTTCTTTAAATCAACTTATCATTATTTCAAGCTTGTTGAGTGTTTTCTGTCTGTTTCCTATAGAACTAACTTTGGCAACCTGACAATCAAACATTTCCAAATCTGGTGTTGCAAAGTTGTCTCTTGATTTTCCAAAAATCTTGGGGAGGAATGATTCACCACCCTTGGCAAATGAGTCCCATTTGAAATTTGAAAATTTTTATTTTTTCAAATTCTAGATCCTGACTGTTAGAAATTAGTTCCTGACACTTTTTCATCACTAGGTGGACTAATTTTCCATCCTTGGCAAATGAGTCCCACTATGAAATTTTAGTAAATTCATTCAGCATTCCATACATCCTGACATTAGCAATTCACATCCAAGTGCACTCAGATTCATCCCTATACCTTTTGTTCTGCATATTTCTTTCAATTTCTTCATTTTACATAGTTGTTTGCATATCATAGTGTGTTTTCAAAAATAGCCTTAATTACACATTTGCATTCATTTTAGCTCATTTCAATCAGTCAATTGCATTTAGATAAGTTCATTTACATCACACAACATCACATACATCCTAAATTGAGTGAAACCATTAGCAGTTTTGGACCCAATCTCTCTCCTTTTAGGTGAAAACCCTAGAAGTGCTAGAGTAGCATTCAGGTCCCAAAATCTATGGTTCAAAGATATATGATAGAGTAAAGTTCAAACCTTTATTTTCAGTGACCTTGTTTCATCATTTATGGTTTGAATTTTAGACCATAACAAATTAGGGGAAAAAGTCACTCCATTGCCCAATGAGTAAAACACTCGGTCTGCTCCCTAAAGATCTGAATTCTTACTATGCCTACAAGGGACATACATCCCCAGATGGAGCCACTATTAGGACCTAAAATTTCCTACAATTTTTGGAAAAATTTTAGGTTCCCACAATGAAAAAATTGATTTCATTACTTAGAAATACAGTTGTGAAATCTACTCCAATGGCCCACTTTGAAAAATCCCAACTTGAAACCTATTCAATTTCAAGCCAAATCACTTTTCAAGCATGGTCATCTACCATATGTTACTGCGTATGTTCAATTTCAGCTTCTTATGGTTGGATTTGACAAAGTTTTGAAGTGCCAAGTTGAAGGGTTCTAGGAAAATTTTGTTGTCTACACATTATGAAATTTTCCAGGGAGGCCAAATTTGGAGGCCAATATTTATGAACTAGAATATTTTCATGAAAAACCAATTGGTGTTTCAAATTTTCTCCATGTTAATCTACTTTGATGCCAATTTTCAAGGCCCCAACATCTGGTTTGGTATTTTTTTGAAGCCAAAAGCAAATGGATTTTACATAGTTTTGACATCTACATTTCTAGAAATTTTTCATAGAGATCACTTTTGACCTCTAATATTTGGTGATTGATGTAAATTGGTTCAAAAAACTTCTACATGTGTGTTCATGTGACTCAAATAAAATGATTCCCCAAGTAACAACCTCCCAAAAAATTTCAAAATAGCAAACTGGTGAGTTTCAGATGGTTTTTCATAGTAGTAGTTTTTATAAACAACTAAGTAAGCAACTTTGGGCATTAGTATCTTGCAATCTAGATGGATTCATGCAAATTAATTTTGCAACCACACTCCCCTATCATCAATCAATAATTCAGTACATTTTTTAGGCTCCAGGAGAATATTCGATCAGTTTTCTAGGGTAATTCTGGAGGCAACTTGATCTATTTTTGTCATAGTGCAAAATGTCAGAAAATAAATTATGATGACTACCCACTTCATGTTTTCCACCCCATATGCATACAAAAGTAGTATTTAATAGACAACTAATGTAATTTCCTAGATTTAAACATGTAGCTATAAGGGCCATAATGAGTTTGAGAAACTTTGAAAAGACTTTATTTCATAAATAGAAAGTTTTCATGATAGATGAGAAGCTAGTCACAGAAGAGAATACAACTTTAGAACTTTTAGAAAGGGATGTTATTTATGAGTAGAGGTTCTATTGCATGCATATAGTAGAGAAAATCAATCAGAAGATTAAAAATACTCTACCATCAAAATTAAATTATTTACCATTTTGTGGGGATTTCCCCAATTGAGGCAAATTTTGACAATTTTGCAAGATTGGAGTAAATTCATAAATATCCTGGAGGAAGTGGGGGTCATTGCACATTGAAATGCCAAAAAATATAGATATGAGGCAACAACCTAAAGCTATTGATGAGGAGGGTCAACCCATCACTAGGTAATTTGGGATTGAATAAACCTACTCAACCTATTGTGTTGGCTTCCAAAATGGTTATGGTGGTGTTAAAAAATGCATCTATATGTGAACACCATATACTTAACATTGGGGTGTTTTGATGATCACCTTACATCAGACTCGAAATACTTCACATTCTAAATCATCTATTTGTAATCAACCTAGCTAATTAGCAACTAGATCAATTCAACTAGGTTATGGCTTGGGCATCTACTATTCCCATATATCATATGGTTGAAATGTTGGAGGCGGGATTTTCCAAAGTGGCAACAAGTTTTGTATCATTGGCTATGTTGAAATCCTGATTTTATTGAAGTAACATAGTGGTTTTTAGGGTGGAAAGGACTCTTTTTCCCTGATATTCTTGCTAATTAGAGGATAAGAAGTCAGCTAAATGTAGCGATTGAAATGATGAATCAAGCTATAGATGGTATGACTATGGAACAACCTAGGGTTAGAGAGAATGTAAGCTATCTTAGGGTGACAGAGCAATGTCAATTTGAGGTGCTTCAGTAGCAACAAGCAACAGTGACATATGCTCAATAGCAAGCCTCAACTTCATTGGGCAATGGAATTCACTTGAATAATTCCATGGGTGCACCCCAGTTGAGTTTGAAGGAAGTGATCGAAGCATATGCACAAAAACATGACATCCAATTCTTCCCTCAAGTGGGACACACACATGATGCTCTTCGGGTTTATGGTTTTGGAATAGTTAATATCTATCTAGATTTTGTGAAACAAAAAATGCTTGATTATTGGAAACAAATGGGAACTACACGGTTTAGATGTTTGGATAAATCCATGAAGGAATCAATGCATGTTATTGGTAATTATGATGATTGGAAGCAACATGACATTGATATGTTTAATGAGAAAATGGTGGTGAGGCATCTAATGAAACAAAAGGAAACCAAAGAAGAATAAAGTTTGGGATGATAAAACTTAGAAGGTGAGGTTGGATTTTATGGATCTTGTCAAAGAGCAAGGAAAGCCATGTGTTATTGTCTTCATGGGAGTAATTGGTGTGGGAAATCAGCAAACCTTGAAAATATTGCATATTGGTTGTTGTGTCATAACCTAAGTGATGATATTTGGAGGAAATCTGTGGCATTCAAAAAATAAGAGGATTTCTTATAGTGAAGGGGATTTGTAGAAAACCTCTCACGAGAACTCAATCATCTAGAACAAACATAATTTCTCAAATACTAGAAAAGATGGAGTTATAACTCTTGATGTGAATGATTTGCACAATTTTAACAATGATGAATTATGCCTATATGGAATGGATGAAAGTTTTCATTGTTGCAATGATATTTCCCTTTTGTGTATCATTCTTTTCCTGTTGATGTTTCAAGAGATTATCTGCATGAAAGTGCATGTTATTGTCTAGAGGGGTCGGTAACAAAAACTAATATCCTAGAATTGAAAGCATTGGATACATTGAAGGGAGGCTCTAAATATATCTCTTGAAAACCTGTAAATTTAAATAATATAGTAAAGAATATGACTTCAACTATTTGGGTGCCAGGATAGCTTTATTTTATCACCACAAGAAAACCCTAGAACTGTGTTGAGGTGGAGTGTGTAGAAAAGTATGAAGTATATTGCAAAGTAAGATTCATCAGGGAGAGAAATGTGTGTTGATGGAATAGGATAACAAGTCCCTTCGATGTTCCAAAACAAGAAAATTGAAGGATTGGACTTTATCAAAGAAATACATTGATATAGCCAAGAAAGGAGCATTAGTCCTTTCGAAATCCCGACAGACAATAAGGGCATATACTTCATCGAAGAAAGAAGTAACATTCAATGTCAGCTAAGGATGAGTCCCTTCAATCCAAACATATGATTAAAGTTTATCAGGGGCAATATAAATGTATGTGGAAGCATAGAAAGTGGTAAATATTTTTCCAAAAACATTGGGCTCATTTTCAAGATATATAAATTGTGTGCAGCGAACAGGGAAAATCAATGCATAAGATGCAAAGTAAAGAATTATTTCACATCATTGTATTATTTTATGTGATAATGCAGTTCTAAAGTATTTTCACTAAGAAGTGAAATATTTTCACCAAGGAAATTAAGAAAAGCACACTATTAAGGAATTCACTAGGGAGAAGAGTGGATGTCGAAGGAGCAATAATATTGGTCTCTTCGATGCATGAAAAGGTGAATAAAGGTGAATAAAGATTAAATTAAAAAACTCATCATGATCATAGTAATATTGTTGTGGAAAATTTGAATCTCATAAATGGTAAATTACATTTCACAAGTGGAGTTATAAAGTAGGTAATTATTTTACCCAAGGAACATAGTAAAAATGCATACAAGTAAATGTGAAGTGAAAATCATCAGAAAAAGAAGAATAATGATAATCATTAAAATTATTTTTGTGAGAGGGAAAAGATCAAGAAGATTAAAATTAAAATATTTTAATCTGTTGAAGATAATTAATTAAATGAAGAGTTGCACTAGGTGGATATCTGAAGGGTTAGAACCCTTAGAAGTATAATGTATATATGTAATATAAAATCATCATCATTATCATAACGATTAGCATATAGTTATATTCATATAAGAGGACACAAAAAAAACTTCTGATATGAATTGTAATAGATTTTGAATAAATCTAATGGAGAAGAAAGTTTAATTTGGTGGTCCATTTTCTGGTGTTCAACTGTTATGTCATATTAATTCTTATATGTTATTTGGTTATCTTTGGAGTGGTCTTTCTCTATTATTCAAATTATTTATATCAAAATTTATTTAACTTTTCAAGACACATTTTTTGCCTTTGTTTCATTTCCTTGATTGATTCATGTTAAGAAGAGAATTAAAATCCTTTCGAGAGATCATTTTTAATAGGTTTCTACCTAGAATTAAAGTCCTTTTAAATTGATTATCTTAACTGGTTTCCTTCTCACAAGAATTAAAGATCCTTTCAAACATCATAGTAACTTAGGGAGATACCACTAGGATCTGTAAGAAGAGCCCAATAACTAACAAACTTGCACATTTATACAAAGTGTAAACATGCAAAAGTGTCGATTAGTTAGAATTAAGCCAAGAAAGAGGATCCAAATATCATACACATCTCAACTCCACTTACCCAATAGGAATAGGCATTGATAACACCCATTTCAAAATGATACTCTATACAAACCTTATTCATGAATTCGACTTTCAAACATGTAGTAGGATTATTTGTTAGGTTTGCATCTATTTCACCTTTACATGCTATTATGGATAGATTTCCCAAGTTAGAAAGAATACACATCCTTTAAATCTTCTTATTTATTAAGGTATAGTCACCTAGGTATAGAAAATCCTAAAGTGCAAGGAGTTCTAGACCATATTGGTTAACTCCATTCATTGGCCAAAACATTGTAAACCTAACCATAGAGCTTGACATCCTCTTAGGGTTTGTAATCTGCAATTTTGAGAACCAACAGACTGACAACTCTACTGGAGAATAACTCAGTTATATCTAGTTGAAGACCATCCTAAAGATTCATTGAAGAGAAATTCATAGTTGAGAAGTTTGAGGAAAATCAAAAATCAAAAGGTACAAGTGAGTCCACTGGAAAAGCAGACCCAGAAGATTAAATTCATTCCTCTTTTGAAAAGAGGTGGTGACTTTGTAAAAAAAAAAATCAAATGAAAAATGAAAAGAAATCATGGAACATCATTTTCAATCAAAAATAAAGGTTAAAGGCTGCTACAAATTTCTTGTCAAGATGTCAGAAGAAGTAGAAAATCTTGAGTTAATAAAGCAATATGAAGCATTGGCTCAAGAGCTATTAAAGTATGGTGTCCAACCTAAGTACGGTGTCCATCTTACTTTAGATTAATCACAATATATACCAGTCTCTAATTAGGATAAGTATGTGAATATTGGTATACCTTGGCCCCACAAGTGCCTCATAATGCAATTGAAAATTCCAGTGATAGAAGTAGTGCACATCATACTGGTGCAAGGGCACCCTCATGAAAATGTGATCAAATTTGGTTTTTTGTCTTATTTTGGTAGGATTGATGTAAATAAGGTCATTTAAGACCATTTTGGATCATTTGGATCCATTTTGGAAAGTTTCATTCCAAGACTTTAAAAAATGTAAAAGTTGCACAAAAGTTATCAAGCAACTTTGTTTAAGTTGTCAAATTTGATGTAATTGTTGAATATATGGTTAGGTGGTCAGTTGAAATAGTCGGAATAGATGGTAATGTATATATGTGGCTTCCAAACTCAAATTATAGGGTTGGAGAAGATTGGAATGAGAAATCAAATCATTTTGAATCATTTATTTTTGTGTTTTTTTTGTAACAGTCATCTTTTGTTGCTTGTTACAAATTTTTATAGATTAATTTTTATGGTGTAGGGGCACACTCATGCAAATGTGATCAACTTTGGGTTTTTGTCTTTTTTTGTAGTATTGGTGTAAATAAGGTCATTTAAGACCATTTAAGATTATTTGGGATCATTTGGATCCATTTTGGAAATTTTCATGCCAAGATGTTAAAAATTGTAAAAGTTGTCAAGCAACTTTGTTTAAGTTGTCAAATTTGATGTAATTTTTAAATATATGGTTAGGTGGTTAGTTGAAATAGTTATAATTGATGGTAATGTATATATGTGGCTTCCAAACTCAAATTTCAGGGTTGGAGAAGATTGGAATGAGAAATCAAATCATTTTGAAGCGTTTATTTTTGTGTTTTTTTCTATAACAATCATCTTTTGTTGCTTGGTATAGATTTTTACATATTTATTTTGAATTGAAACTAATTTTAGGTTGTATTTTGGCCTCTTACCTTTCAATCCCAATTTGTTTCATTTTCATTGGTTTATTTTTCTAAAATTTACAAGCATTTTGGTGAAAACTGCCTAGAACCTTGCCTAGGGTTACCAATTTTTGGAAAAAAATTCATAACCGTCTTTTCCACCATTGGATCTTGATAAAAAATCAACAAATTTTTTGTATTATTTTTATCTTAAATCTCACCAAAGCGATCGGATTAGTTGTTTAATTTTTGAAATCTATTGATGATTGTTACTTTCATTTCATAGTGAGGTAGTCTGTGGCTTTGATCAATGAATGCCTTCCTTTATTTGTTCAAGTAAAGATTTGTTTTATTAGATTCCTAAGGTGTTGTATAAAACTTTAAATTACTACCCTTGTATTAAATTTAAATAAAATCAATCAATAATTCTCTTAATAGGACTAGGGAGGGCAGTTTTCCACTTAGTTGTGTAAGGTTCTAAGAAATTATGCATTGTATTGATATGAATGAATGGGAAATTGTTTGCACATCATCAAATGCATTGTAAAATGGGTTTGGATAGTCCAAGAATCCATGCTTGTGTTTGGTTAATTCTCATCAAATTCATTGGGAAATTTCACTAAGAAGAACTAGTCACGACCCTAGATTGAAACTATGTTTGTATTGAGTCAAGATTTGTTGTAAGAGATCCTTCCTTTGCATCATGTTGGTATCAAAGCCCAAACATCTGGGAAAGGAAGTTTTGAAGTTTGTGTATTGTTTTTGACAGGTTGAAATGAAAAACCTAGATTCCAAATGACTAGGTAGTGAGGAAAAGGAAAGAATACCTAGGTGAGGTATCATGAAGACAAGAAGAAGCATTGAGAAGGAGAGGTGAAAGAGGCTCGCTTGCAAAAGGAGAATGTAAGTGCTAAGGAGAATAGTCCATGGAGACTTGAAGAGTAAGGAGTTCCAAGTAAGCAACAAGTGATGAGAAGAGAGAGAAGTGAGATGAAGAAGAAAGATGAGAAGGAAAAACAAGTAAATATTCAGCAAGAGATAACAGGGTTGAGACAAGCTTTGAAACAAATGCAAAGATTTGAAGAAAGAATACGAAGTATAGTAACAAGTGTGTGGAGTTGGAACATCACCATTCACAAAATTGTTCAGTCGTCGATAAAGGAAATTGTAGAAAGAAAAAAGAGGAAGCAATTGAGAAGGAAGATAAAAAAAAGTAATCACGATGATGGAAGAGCCAAAGCCACCCAAGGAAGAGAAAAAAGATGAGGGAAATGAGTCTATTGAGACTCAAAATGTTATTTCTAACAATATTTTTGAGTATGTGTTTACAAGTGCAGTAGATGAATCAGTTAAATTAACGAACCAATGAGATGATATGTTGACTGAGGAAATACAAATTATTGAACAAGAAGCAAACAAACAAATTCAAAAGAAGAAGATAATCAAGGATATTTTGCAGAAAACTATAAAGAAGCAACAGAAGCATGGTGGGAAGCAAATCAAAATTGTGAATCTTGCAACTAAAAAAGGCACATGCAGAAGAAATCCTTTTTCAAATTTGATTTATGATTGGAAAAAGAAGAAGAAACATTTGCGGTGGAACTCAAATTTTTCTCTAGGGAGTATGGTGCAGGGGCACCCTCATGCAAATGTGATCAACTTTGGGTTTTTGTCTTTTTTTTGGTAGGATTGATATAAATAAGGTTATTTAAGACTATTTAAGACCATTTGGGATCATTTGGATCCATTTTGGAAAGTTTCATGCGAAGACGTTAAAAAATGTAAAAGTTGCACAAAAGTTGTCAAGCAACTTTGTTTAAGTTGTCAAATTTGATGTAATCGTTAAATATATGGTTAGGTGGTCAGTTGAAATAGTTGGAATGGATGGTAATGTATATATGTGGCTTCAAAACTTGAATTCTAGGGTTGGAGAAGATTGGAATGAGAAATCAAATCATTTTGAAGCATTTATTTTTGTGCCTTTTTTCTATAATAGTCATCTTTTGTTGCTTGATAAAAATTTGTACAGAATTATTTTGAATTGAAACCAATTGAAGGTTGTATTGTTGCCTATTACCTTTCAATCCCAATTATTTTCACATTCATTGGTTTAGTTTTGCAAAATTTACAAGCATTTTGGTGAAAACTACTTGGAACCCTGCCTAGGGTTACCAGTTTTTGGAAAAAAAAGTCATAACCATCTTTTCCACCATTAGATCTTGATGAAAATTGGAGGAAATGTCTATATTAGTGTTATCTTAAATATCACCAAAGATATTGTCTTAGTTCTTTTATTTGTGAAAGTTATTGATGACTGTTACTTGTTAGAAACCAAGATCTGATTGCAAACCAGAAAAATCACCTTCCACAAAAGAGAAAAACGAAAAAGCAAAGATTTGCAAAAGATGTTCAAATTGATATATTCGAAGTAAAAAATAATACAAGAGATAATTTTCTTTATAAAAGAAAAGATGTGTAAACCTAATCTTATCTTGAGCAACAAGATAGCTCAATAAGATAAAGATAAAACCTATAACTTAGGAATTAAATAAAGCCTAAGTAAACTTATGCAAATGTGTAATTAAATATTAATTACACCAACACCCCCCCCCATAAGTGCAACTTACGGAGAAGCAGATCATTATGCAAATATGAGTCCCAGCAACAAGGCCTGATCAGGTACTCATGTACAAATATAAAGAGAGAGAAAACCCAGTGGGAAACCCCCCCCCCCCGTGCCAAAAATTTTCACCATTTTTTATTTTTTTTAATTTATTTTTTTTCAATTTTTGTGCCTCGTAGAGCATGCCTGGGGGCCATACGGCCCTCAAGTAAAAAAAATTTGCCTCTCTGGACGATTTTTCCCAAACTGGACAAATTTTATATGGAAATAGGGGTTTTTGGGCGCTGTGAATCCAACTGCGAGGTCCGTTTGGGCCAAAATGCTCTGAAAATCAGGCAACCCCTAGATCTATCAGAAAAATCACCAAGCTTGAGACCCTCGCAGATCTGGAAAACAATGATGAAAATAAATGAAATAATAGCCATTTATGACTTTTTCTAGTGCTCTGAATCCAATGGAAAACCCTGATCCAATCCAAGATGCTGCATAAATGTGCTCAAGGAATAAAACCCTTGAGAGACCTTGAATGAGCTCTGCACTGTATTCCTCTGAAAAAGATAAGAAGGGGCTGCAAATCAAGGCTTTGATACCATGTTAGAAACCAAGATCTGATTGCAAACCAGAAAAATCACCTTCCACAGAAGAGAAAAACAAAAAAGCAGAGATTTTCAAAAGATGTGCAAATTGATATATTCGAAGTACAAAATAACACAAGAGATAATTTTCTTTATAAAAGCAAAGATGTGTAAACCTAATCTTATCTTGAGCAACAAGATAGCTCGATAAGATAAGGATAAAACCTATAACTTAGGAATTAAATAAAGCCTAAGTAAACTTATGCAAATGTGTAATTAAATATTAATTACACCAACATTACTTTCATTTCATAGTGAGGTAGTCTATGGGTTTGATCAATGAACACCTTGTTTTGATTTGTTCAAGTAAATATTTGTTTTAATAGATTCCTAAGGTGTTGTAGAACACTTTAAATTCATGCCCTTGTATGTATTTAAACAAAATCAATCAATAATGCTCTTAACAGGACTAGGAAGGGTAGTTTTCCCCTTAGTTGTGTAAGGTTCTAAGAAAGTATTCATTGTATTGATATGAATGAATGGGTGATTGTTTGCACATCATAAAATGCATTGTAAAATGGGTTTGGACAGTCCAATAATCCATGCTTGTGTTTGGTGAATGCTCATCAAATTAATTGGGCAAGTTCACTAAGAATAACTAGGCATGGCCCTAGCCAGTATTGGCATGGTATGATGGTTTATTGGTGGCATTGTTGTTCTTGCCACCAAGTTTCAAACCCTGTTGGGGTGGTATTGTTGAATGGTTGTATCCGGTTCATAGCTCTGGTCAAAAGCGTTTACCCCTTGAATAAATAAAAAACTAGGCATGGCCCTAGATTGAAACTATGTTTGTATTGAGTCAAGATTTGTTGTAAAAGATCCTTCCTCTACATCACATACACATCATGAAATTTTCACACCATAATCCTCAAATCAAATAAATGATTATCCTATCCCTCCTGGTCAAAGACTAGTGAGCTACCAAGATTACCAATATAATCAGTGTACCGATCAATATCAATACCAAACTCTTCATCAAAATGTGCAAAACAATGTCATCCCTCTTGGAAGTGTCAATCAAAACCTACAGCAAAATGTATATAAGAATTAATAATTTGAGATGGAATATGATGAGTATGCATATATTCAAGAAAGAGTTCAAAGTCCCATCATGAAATTAGAGCATTTCCCATCCCCCTTAGATGCATTTTTTGACCTAAGAAGACATAAAGGAGAATCTGGATGTGCCTTGTTTAGAAGAATGATACAAATCTATATGCAAATACCTATTAATCTTTGGCCTGAGGAATCAATATGTGTTGATTTGTTCATGAGATTATATTTGAAAAATTTAGTTTATTGGCCTAAGTCATTAAAGCAAGTTACTCTAAACCAGGTGTGCAATTTGGTCGCTATCATAGAGAGGAAGAGGTTGGAGGATCCTATCAATTGTGAATCTAATATTATAGAAAGAGGTGATATCATTGATAAATATGGAGAAAATAATCAAATAATGCAACCAACATATGAAAAATGCACAAATGATGATATTCTAGATATGAATGAAGATGAAATAATGGAAGACCAAATCTACACCTTGGATCATTATTACAATATTAAAGACATTGTAGAGAACAAAATTTTTGAGTGCATCAGCAATGAAGTAAGTGAAGAAGAAAATCCACTTGGAAGTGAAAAAATAGCACATCCATTGAAATTTTATTACCATGATGACACAATTGATGAAAAAGTACACACACCTGATAGTGGTATACATAATAATATAAGTGCATTTCATGATCAAAAAATGAAGATGTAACCATTTATGCATTGTCATAACATTGATAATATTGAATTGGAAGCTGAAACAAAAAGGGATAGTGTTCCCTAGATGAATGAAGAGGGTAATGATTGTGATAAATCCATAGAGGATGGGTATGCAATTGAAAATAATTGTTATGATGGTCTGAATAATAAAAAGGATGAAAATATAGAAGACCTCCCTCCATATCATAGTATGATTGTGTTTTTGAAAAGAGCATTGTATGTTATGATGAATCCATTGAATATCCATATTGTGATGAAAACCCTATGGATTTTTATTTTCAGCAAAGGGATGCTTGCAACTCTTATGATCAAGAGGAATAAGCAGTCAATGATGTGGAAGAGGAAGTATGTTCACTCAATAGTGAGAAAATTTCAGAATTTTTGACCATGGAATATCAGAGGCATGTATATGAAAAGGGTCATGAAATTCTATGCCCTACTCACATAAGCTTTGACAATGATGATGTTCCTTTGGGTACTAAGTGTGGCATATGTCCATTTATTTTTCCTTTCACAAATAAACAAGATAATGTTGCATCAACTTGTAAGGGAAATAAGTAGGTTGATGAAATTGTCATATCATTATCCAAAGATTTTGAGTATTGTTGTGATGTTGATCCCAATGGAGATGAGCACAATTCATATGACCATGAGCATGGTGTATAGAATGATGATGGAATTCTTGAAGCTAATCAAGAACTTATGTCTATCCATATTCAAGAGTAAATATTTAAATCAAAATTAGAGATCTTTGGCTCATGTGAGAATGATACTAATTTGCATATCATGGATAATGAATGTTCAACAATGATTGATTCAAATGTGCATAATGATGACTATATGGATCAAAAATTTGTGTCACTACCAATCAGTGATATGGAAGAGATGGAAAGTGTTTTAGATTTGATTGTCTCAGAAGATGTTGATATGGCATAATTTTCAGACGTGTGTGAGAAGCATTTAGATGTTGAAGTGAATAACATAAAAAAATTGTGCATTTTCCTTCCCATACAACTAGAAGTTTTTTTCTAGTTTGAATCAATGGCCCTATAATAATTTTAGATTTTCTATGCCAACTTATAATTAAATAGGACCTTAGTTGTATGGAAGACCAAGAATGTTCTTAGCTTTCAATTTAGCTAGGAGGTCATTTCATGATGCATGACAGTGAACAAAATAATAAGAAATGTTGCATTGAAAGTGAATATTCTTTGTATGATGAAGATGGAAAGAGTTTATCACATGATGATGAAAAGTTTTAGATTATGCCTAATTATGAATTGTAGAATGGTAAAATAAATATGGGAAAAGTTGAACATAGTGTAAATTCTTAAAGTTTCCAATGGAAGTGGATATAGTAGGATAGATTGCAAGAGTATTTTCAAGAGGAATCTAATGAAATCATATCAAAATAAGATATATGATAGAGGAAAGTTCAAAACTTTCTTTTCGGTGGCCTTGTGCTATCATTTATAGTTTGAATTCCATACCATAACAAATCAGGGGTAGAAGTGACTCCATTGCCCAATGAGTAAAACACTTGGTCTGCTCCCTAGAGATCTGAATTCTTAAAATTCCCACAACGGGCATACATCCCCAGATGGAGCCACTGTTAGGACCTAAAATCTCCTACAATTTTTGGAAAAAATTTAGGTTCCCAAGATGATAAAATTGATTGCAATGCTCAGAAATACAGTTGTGAAATTTGCTCCAATGGCCTACTTTGAAAAATCCCCAACTTGAAACCTATTTAATTTCATGCCGAATAACTTTTCAAGAATGTTCATCTACCATATGTTAATGTGCATGTTCATTTTTAGCTTCTTATGGTCTGATTTGACAAAGTTTTGAAGTGCCAAGTTCAAGGGTGCTGGGAGAATTTTGTTGTCTACACATTATGAAATCTGTCAAGAAGGCCAATATTTATCAACTAGAATATTTTCATGACAAACCAATTGGTGTTTCAGATTTTCCCCATGTTAATCTACTTTCATGTCAATTTTCAAGGCCCCAACATCTCGTTTGATATTTTTTTGAAGCCAAAAGCAAATGGATTTTACACAGTTTTGACATTTACATTTCCAGAAAATTTTCACAGAGGTCACTTTTGACCTCTTATATTTAGTGAAGGATGTAAATTGGTTGAAAACCCTTCTGCATGCATGTTCATGTGACTCAAATAAACTAATTCCCCAAGTAGCAACCTCCTAAAATGAGATTTGATATTTTTTCAAAATAGCAAATTGGTGAGTTTTTGATGGTTTTTCACAGGAGCAATTTTCAGAAATAGCTAAGTAAGCAACTTTGGGAACTATTATCTTGAATCAAGATGGATTAATGAAAATCCATTTTGCAACCACACTCCCCTATCATCAATCAACACCTGAGTACATTTTTGGTGCTCCAGGAGAATATCTGATCAATTTTCTAGGGTAATTCTGGAGGAAACTTGATCTATTTTTGTCACAATGCAAAATGCAAGAAAATAAATTATGATTACCCACATCATGTTTTCCATCCCGGATGTATACAAAAGCAATATTTAATAGACAACTGATGTAATTGCCCATATTTAAACATGTAGATATAAGGGCCATAATGAATTTGAGCAACCTTGAAAAGACTTTATTTCATAAATGGAAAGTCTTCATGATAGATGGGAAGCTAGTCCTAGAAGAGAATAAATCTTCTAAAATTTTAGAAAGGGATGTTCTTTATGAGCATAGGTTCTATTGCATGCATATGTAGAGAAATCAGAAGATTAAAAGGTCTCTACCATCAAAATTAAATTATTTGCCATTTTTGGGGGATTTCCCTAATTGAGGTAGATTTAGACAGTTTGGAAGATTGGCCTAAATTTATAAATATCTTGGAGGAAGTGGGGGCCATTGCACATATGAAATTCAAAAAAATATAGATATGAGGCAACCACCTAAATCTATTGATGAGGAGGGTCAAGCTGTCACTAGGTTATTTGGGATTGAATAAACCTACTCAACCTATTGTGTTGGCTTCCAAAAGGGTTATGGTGGTGTTAAAAAATGCATCGATATGTGCACACCATATACTTACCATTGGAGTGTTTTGATGATCACCTTACATAAGACTCAAAATACTTCACATTCTAAACCATTTATTTGTAATCAACCTAGCTAATCAGTAACTAGATCAATTCAACTAGATTATGGCTTGGGCATCTCCTATTCCCATATATCATATGGTTGCAATGTTGGAGGCAGGATTTTTCCAAAGTGGTAGCAAGTTTTGTATCATTGGCTATGTTGAAATCATAATTTCAATGAAGTAACATAGTGGTTTTTAGGGTGGAAAGGACTCTTTCACCCTAAGATTCTTGCTAATGATAGGATAAGAAATCAGATAAATGTAGCCATTTAAATGATAAATCAATCTTGAAAGTGCATGGTATTGTCTAGAGGGTGTGGTAATAAAAGCTAATATCCTAGAACTGAAATTATTGGATACATTCAATTGAGGCTCTAAATATATCTCCTAAAAATCCTTAAATTCAAAAAATACAATAAAGGATAGGACTTCAACTATTTGGGTGCCAGGATAGCTTTCTCACATCACCACAGAAAAACCCTAGAACTGTGATGAGGTGGTGTGTGCAACAAAATATGAAGTATATTGTGAAATTAAATTCATCAAGGAGAGAAATGTGTGTCGGTGGAAAGGGACAATAGGTCACTTCGATGTTCTGAAATTAGAAAAGTGAAGGATTGGATTTTATTGAAGAAAGACATTGATATCGGCAAGAAAGGAGCATTAGTCCATTTGAAACCCTGACAGACAGTAAGGGCATATACTTCATTGAAGAAATAAGTAAAATTCAACATGAGCTAAGGTTGAGTCCCTTTGATACAAACATATGATTAAATTAAATCAGGGGAAAATATAAATGTTGGTGGAAGCATAGAAAGTGGTAAATGTTTTTTCACAAATAATTGGCTCATTTTCAAGAAGTATAAATTATGTGTGTCAAATGGGGAAAATCAATGCATAAGATGTAAAGTAAAGATTTATTTCACAGCATGGTATTATTTTATGTGATAAAATAGTTGTAAATAATTTTCACTAAGAAGTGAAATATTTTCACCAAGGAAATCAAGAAAAGCACACTATTAAGGAATTCATCATGGAGAAGAGTGGATGTTGAAGG
The DNA here is from genome assembly GCA_007258455.2 of Sequoia sempervirens. NCBI lineage: Eukaryota > Viridiplantae > Streptophyta > Pinopsida > Cupressales > Cupressaceae > Sequoia > Sequoia sempervirens. The sequence continues at coordinate 107,059,820 of VDFB02256132.1, forward strand.
AGAAATAATATTGGTCTCTTCGATGCATGAAAAGGTGAATAAAGATTAAATAAAAAAATTCATCGTGATCATGGTAATATTGTTGTATAAAATATGAATCTCATAAATGGTAAAGTGCATTTGAACAGGGGAGTTATTAAGTGGGTAATTATTTTACCCAAGGAACATAGTAAAAATGCATACAAGTAAATGTGAATTGAAAATCACCAGAAAAAGAAGAATAATAATAATCATTAAAATTATTTTCATGGGAGTAAGAAGATCAAGAAGATTAAAATTAAAATATTTTAATCTGTACAAGATAATTTTTAAATGAAGAGTTGCATCAGGTGGATATCTGAAGGGTCACAACCCTTGGAAGTATAATGTATATATGTAAGATAAAATCATCATCATCATAATGATTAGCATATAGTTATACTCATAGAAGATGACATAGACAAAACTTTTGATATGAATTGTAATATCTTTTGAAGAAATCTAATGGAGAAGAAAGTTTAATTTGGTGGTCCAATTTCTAGTGTTCAACTATTCTATCAATATTAATTCCTATATGTTATTTGGCTATCTCCAGAGTGGTCTTTCTTTGTTATTCAAATTAAGTATATCAAAGTATATTTAACTTGTCAAGACACATTTGATTCCTTTGTGTGATTTCCATGATTGGTTTCTATGAAGAAGAGAATTAAAATACTTTTGAGATATCATTTTTAATAGGTTTCTACCTTGAATTAAAGTTCTTTTAATTTGATTATCTTAACTGGTTTCCTTCTCACAAGAATTAAATATCCTTTCAAACATCATATTAACTTAGGGAGATATCACTAGGATCTATAAGAAGAGCCCAATAACTGACAAACTAGCACATTTATACAAAGTGTAAACATTCAAAAGTGTTGAGTAGTTAGAGTTAATCCAAGAAAGAGGATCCACATATCATACACATCTCGACTCCATTTACCCAATAGGAATAGGCACTAATCACACCTATTTCAAAATGATACTCTCTACAAACCTTATTCACACATTCAACTTTCAAACATTTGTAGTAGGATTAGTTGTTAGCTTTGCATCTATTACACCTTTACATGTCATTGTGGATAAATTTCCCAAGATACAAAGAACACACACCCTTTAAATCTGCTTATTTATTAAGGTACACCCACCTAGGTCTCATAAAGCCTAAAGTGCATGGACTTCTAGACCATATTGGTTAACTTTGTTCATTGGCCAAAACATTGTAAACTTGACCATAGAGCTTAGCATCCTCTTCGGGTTTGTAATCTATGATTTTGGGAACAAACAACCTATATGCACTTTCAACCAACTTAGTAAACATATCCTTTGGGTAAAAACAATTACCTACTCCAAGACTTTTATACTCACTCAATTCCCTTGGTGGAAATGTTTCTCTTCTCAGTGAAAAATATTACAATTGCACATTACACCATTAGTAAAAATTGCATTCCCCCAAAATAATATCACGCTCATGTGTTGTGATTATTTTTAATAAATTTTCCCTTTCAAGTGTAGAATTATTAACAACATTTTTATTGCAATAAAATTTTGTCTCAATTTTTTCTTTGCAAATACAAAATATTTAATTTTATCTTCCTTAGTCTTTTCATCCCCGTGAAAAATAATTTCACCAATATAAAGTTTCACTTGCAATGTTTATGCTTGCATGCTCTTAATGCATTCATGTACCCTTTTTAGGATTTTTTACTAGGATTTTGTGGGGATGCAGGGAAGGCTCTAAGTCACCTGCTCTCCTATTAAGACTTCTTTTGTATGCATATGGGGTGAAAAAATAAAGTGGGTATCCATTAGAATTTGTTTTATGAAAAATTGCAGTGTGATCAAAATAGTCAGGTAGCTTCCAAAATCACCCTAGAAAACTGATCAAACATTCTCCTAGAGTCATTAAAATACACTGACATGTTGATTGATGATATGGGAGCAAGGTTGCCAAATGTATTTCCATGAATCCATAAATATTGCAAGATATTAATGCTCAAAGTAGCTCACCTAGCTGTTTTTGAAACTACATCTGTCAAAAACCAACTAGAACTCACCAAATCACCACCTTTAAAAAATACTAGATCTCTCCTCGGGAAACCGCCACTAGGAAAATTAGTTCATTTAAGCCCAATGAACATGTATACAGAAGGTATTTTCACAAATCCTTTTCCTTCATAAAGTATTAAAGGTCAAAGGTGACCCCTTTGAAAACTTCTGAAAATGCAAGCATCAAAATTGTGAAAACTCAATTTGCTTTTGACTTTGAAAAAATAGCAAACAAGGTACTTGGGCCTGGAAAATGGACATGGAAGCATGTTAACATGGGGAAAATTGCAAGCCCCAATTGGTTTCTCATGAAAATCATGCAGCTCATAAATACTGACTTCCAAAGTTGACCACCAAATCAAATATGCTCCTTGAAACTCAAATATCTTTTTACCCCTACTACCATCCTGCACAACAAATTTTATGCCATGGAACACTTATTGAGGGGTTGTGGGTAACCTTATGGTTACTTGATCACATATTGCAATCATGTGTATACCCCCACAAGATGGATTCTAACCATTATAGGATTGTAGGATTTCCTTTTCACCCTCTTCTGTAGTCAAAACAAGTTAAGTTGTCTTCAAATTTTCCTTCAAAAATGCATCAAAATTACTCATGTGACCCTGAGGTTGAAATGATATATTGAATTATGTTACAAAAACATGTCTATCATGTGTATTTGTTTAATTCTTCTCAAGATGCAAATTATTGATTGTCAAAGATAGCCTCTTGGTCTGATCTGACACAGTGCAGTCTGAAAAAAATCCTCAAACCCTTTCCAATTTGCCCCTTGAAATAATATCAAATCACATCTTGGAGCATTGAAATTGAACAGGGGTGTGTATTAATATCAAGAGAATGTGACCACCCAAGGGAACTTCACGAAATTCAATAGTCAAATTTTTATTTACATTCAAAGTGGGAAGCCAAGAACCTTGAGAAATTGCAAATATCAAAAAATCCCCTCAAACTTCACCAACTTAACACCCTAAAAAAATATCAAATTTGTTGAGAATTTGTTGAGATGACTTAGCATTGTTGTCATTAATGTCAAAACCTAGATCCAAAAGGTTTAGCTTTGGATGATATACAGAAATGATCTATCCCATCGAGTGTTATGATACTATGTAGTGTGGATGTTATCTTTGATCCAGATATGGTAGTACTTATTTTGGGACATTCATGGAAGTCAATTAATGTAGAATAATGAAGACTAATCTTTTGATGTTGGATGTTGTGCTCAAAGCTTACTTTGGGTAACGTTTCTATCCAAACATTCATTTAGCATGTTACAAGTTTTGGTATGTCTCTTCAGTTGATACTAAAATTGATTATAATCAAGATTTGGTCTTGGTTGTGGCATTCCTATCGGCTCAAGAATATATTTCATGTAATTCAAAATTTGTTATCTTCTAATAATTATGTTATGTAATGCACTTATCTTATGTATGACCTATCTATGGGTCTCTTGCTAATGTGACAAGAATATCTTTATGTGTGACCTATCTTTTGGGACTAGTGCTAGTGTGAAAATCCTTATTGAATATTTCAAGATTGTTCTTCATGTTGACATGTTTTATGGTGATCTAAATCAAAGTTTATTTGGCTGACTTAGAAGACTATGAAGACATTATGTCTAGCCAACCTAGGAGATTGTGATGGCATGGAATGGTATAAGTAAAGGTTGTTTTTGTTCAATGAAATGAGAAGTGTGGAGTATGATGTGTGCGAGTAGATAAGAGGGTGTGAAGGAAGAAGTAAACTATTTTGCAGAGTTTGTGCAAGGAATTTGTGCAACTTCATCAGTTCACTTTTGTCAGTGAGACTATTTTTTAATTAGTTGTATTAATCGAGAAGTGATCCCACCAGCAGTGAGCCTTACTTGCAGTGAGCAATTTGGTAGTGAGCCTTTCTAAAAATCACCTTAACCAGTGTTTTATAATTGAGAATTAGAATTTTATGTGGTTTTTCCATTCTTGGGTTTCCACGTAAATTCTGGTGTTTATTATGCATGGTGTTGTTGTGTTCCTTCATGTTCATATTTGTTTAATTATTTTTTGATTGATATAATCCTAATTTGGATTAATTAAAGATAAGAAAATTGTTTTATGATAACTAATTCACCCCCCCTCAGTTATTCAGATTGTTCAACAATTGGTATCAGAGCCTATTCCCTTGGAGATAGAGCTTAACCGCTTGAGGGAGATCTTGGTAGTTTGAACATATGGCAGGAGCTTATCACTTTGAGGAAGAATTGAAGATAATGCTAGATGATATGGAAAACACAAAATCTGAAAATGAAGAATTGAAAGGAAATTCGAGGCAAATACTTGTATCGAAAAGCTAAGGGAAAAAATTCAAAAATTAAAAGCAAGACACAAAGAGGTTAGCCGGGAATTAAAGGATTCAAAGGAAATTATTGTGAATTTAAAGCAACAAGTAGATGAATGCAAGAAGAATGAAGAAAATCTCACAGATACCATCAAACAGAAATCAGAAGAAAATGAGAAGTTAGATCAAGAGTTAAGAAGGCTAAAAACAAAAGCAAGAGTATGTGAAAGTAGCATAACTCTAGATAAACTCTTGTCCCTACTAAAATTTCACAAGGATAAGGGAGGACTTGGCTTCTCTGGTGAAAGCTCAAATTAGGACACTAAGGGTGAAGACAAAAAAGTGAGATCTGGTGTAACAAGCAAGGTCCATAACTTTAGAACACCTAAAAGACCTCTAGTTAGGTAACCAAATGCTCAAATGTACTTATCATTTAACAACTATTATTTTCTATGCAAGAAATTTGGAAATAAGGCTGCATAATGCAAAAGCAAGATGGAACTAAGTACTCAATGCTTTAATTGTCAAAAGTTTGGTCACAAAGCAAGTCATTACAAAAGTCAGTTATCTAATCTAGCTAGAAGGAATGGAATGAATAATCACTCTCATGGTTATGGTCACAAATCTAATCAGTCCAAACCTAGGGTTCACTTAGTTAAGTGAGAACAAAGATGATACAAGTGCAATCAACTCTGACATTATGCTAACACATGCAAATATGTTGCTCCGAAAAAGCCTGAAAGCAAAAAGAAGGTTGCAGAATGAGGTGAATCTAAGAAGAATACCATCGTGGTGTAGAAGAAAAGGGAAATGAGTGTGGAAAACTCTTTTGTGGTATTGGATCCCAGCACAAGCCCTTATGGAAATTGAGCCAACTGCCTTGGCTCAGGGGGAGTATTGTGATGCATATCTTGATAGATTTCCCCCTCTCTGAAGGAATATTGATTTGTTTTTGAAATAACTAAGTCTAATCTAGTTGGTAATGTATGATGAAGCTTAATCCAGCTGATTGAAAAGTGAAGTACATTTGATGACATCATCAATAGAAGTTTTTGGTGACAAGCTCATCTTGAGAAATTAAGGTTAAAGGGTGGAGTTATTAGAGCATTTCTCATAGTTTGCAAAGAAGAAGAAGTTTTGTGGAGTGATAAGAGATTGAAGAAAATAAGCATGACGATGGAATTCATTGACAAAGAATCGTGTGGCAGTATTCCACTAAGGCTAAAGGGAGTAGATTTGGATGAATTTTATCATTGGAAAATAAAGGAAATGGAACTAGGGTTGAAGACTAATGATTTGCAGAATGTGAGTGCTCTGGGTATGGATTTATGGGGAGAATTTCCTTGTGTTTCTGATAGAGAATCTATCTTATTCATGTTGAGTTGATTCAAGGATGGTAGCATCATTTTGGACAAACCCTATATGATCACTAAGGAAGCTATTGAAGCTATTACTAGATTGTGCAATGTTGGTGACCCCCTGGGAAGAAAATGGTGAAATACAGAGACGTAGAGGAACTTACTGGTATCAACAAAGATCCCTAAGCTCTACTGATAAATACCATTTCTGATCTTGCAATGAGGTATGTTGCTTATGGTATTACTTACAAAATAAATTTTAGAAATCATGAAGGTTCTACTTCAACTACTACTATATATCTTGCACATAAGATGGTGAAGGAAAATAAGCAGTTTGTGTTGTATAGCCTCATAATGGAAAACCTAATTGAGAATGTCAGAATGTCTTTGGTTAAGTGTTATCCTTTCTAGTTTGGGTATCTTCTCATGCTTAGTTATTTACTTTCTGAGTTTGCTACCGTCAAAGGAGAATGCTAAGTGGAAGTCCAACATCCCTATCAGAAAGCAAGTCTACAAGTATTTGGAATGTATGGAAGATAAAGCAGGTGCATGCAAAATTTATTTCCCATCCTTGTAGATGATTCTATGCTCCAATGTGATAGTGTCTAGTCAGTTTGAGGTGGGTTCCTCCTCGAGTAAGGAGTTAGAGGTTGTCATTGTTGGTTCCCCTCCAAAACCTAAAAGGAGGAAAATTAACACAAAGGATGTCATTGATATCTCAGAAGAGAAGGAGAAGGAAGAAAATTCTTTGCCTAGATCTAAATCTATTGATCTAGATGAAGTTTGTTCAATGTTGGATAAAGGCAATATGAAAAAGATTGGTGAAATGTGGTATGCTTTCTCTCTAGTCAGTAGGCTTAGAATTGATGATGCCTTGGTTGATTATCTGCTCAAAAAGGGTATTAGTCTTTCACATGTTTCTAACTCATTGTCAAATGATCTGGTAGAAGTTGTTGAAGAAAGGATGTTGTTGGAAGGATTTGAAGAACATAAGTTCCAAGATATGATTGAGAGAAGGTGTGTCAAAGCCAAATAGAAGTTATCCAAACACATTGGTGAGACAAGAGAATGTTTTAAGGATAACTTTGGCATCTACAAGTATTATCTTCGGTGACCTGTTGCTATTGATAATTTTAGAAGCACAATTGAAGCTATTGAATCTAAATTGAATGGTATCAAGAAGTGTTTTAACTTCTTCAAAGATAAAGATGGAAAACATAGAATAAGATTTGGAGAGTTGCAAGATGAGTTATTGTCTCTTCAGAGACAGAGGGAAGACTTGGTTAAAAAAATTTGGTTGGGAAAAGAAATTGTTGAGGTCCAGTTGGATCATCTCTCCAAGATACTCTCTGATGCAAAGGATTGTGAATGATAGTACCTGTCTCTGGGCTGGTCATCTTCATTTATGTTGTTGACTCTACTAGATATCATATGTGTAAGAATGGTTTCTGTAGTGCTAGCTTGGAAGAGGATTCTTCCAATTGTGAGAGAAAGGTACAAGAAAAAATTTGATGTGAAAAGTGTTATTTTTACTTGATCTCTCGAATGTTCCTATTTTTTCCCTTTTCCTTTGATGGAAAAAAGGGGGAGAAAATGAAGAGAAAACAAAAACAAGAAGAGGTATTGAATTTCTTGACAAAGGGGGAGTGCTTGGAGTTTTGGAATTGGAGTTTTGAAGTTTTGTGTTTTTTTGTTTTACCATCAATGCCAAAGGGGGAGATTGTTGAGAAGTTGTTGAGATGACTTAGCATTTTTGTCATTGATGTCAAAACCTTGATCCGAAAGGTTGTGCTCTGGATGATATACAGAAATGATCTATCCCATCGAGTGCTCTAATACTATGTAGTGTGGATGTTATCTTTGATTTGGATATGGTAGTACTTCTTTTGGGACATTCGTGGAAGTCAGTTAATGTAGAATAATGAAGACTAATCTTTTGATGTTAGATGTTGTGCTCAAAGCTTACTCTAAGTAACCTTGCTATCCATGCATTCATGTAGCAATGTTACAAGTTTTGGTATGTCTCTTTGATTGATACTGAAATTGATGATAATCAATATTTGGTCTTGGTTGTGGCATTCCTATCGGATCCAGAATATATTTAATGTAATTCAAAATTTTCTCTTTTGATAATTATGTTATGTAATGAACCTATCTTATGTATGACCTATGTATTGGTATCTTGGTAACATGACAAGAAGATATTTATGTGTGACCTATCTTTTGGGTCTGATGCTAGCTTGCAAAGCCATATTGAATATTTCAAGCTTGTTCTTCATGCTGACATGTTTTGTGGTGATCTAATTCAAAGTGTATTTGGCTGACTTAGAAGATTATGAAGACATTGTGTCTGGATGACCTAGGAGATTATGACAACATGGAATGGTATAAGTAAAGGTTGTTTTTGTTCAATGAAATGAGAAGGGTGGAGTATGATGTGTGTGAGCAGATAAGAGGGTACAAAGGAAGAAGTAAACTATTTTGCAGAGTTTGTGCAAGGAAGTTGTGCAAAGATTCTTGACCAGATCTGTTGCAAATAGATATTGTTCTCTTAACCAGAACTGAATTCATGCATATGTAGATACAACTTCATCAATTCACTTTTTTTAGTGAGACTATTTTGTAATCAGTTGTATTAATTAGACAGTGAGCCCATAGATAGTGAGCCTTACCTGCAGTGAGCAATTTAGCAGTGAGCCTTTGTAAAAATCACCTTAACTGGTGTTTTATAATTGAGAATTAGCATTCTCCATGGTTTTTCCATTCTTGGGTTTCCACATAAATTTTGGTGTTTATTGTGCATGGTGTTGTTATGTTCCTTCATGTTCATATCTATTTAATTATTTTATGATTGATATAAACCTGCTTTAGATTAATTAAAGAAAAAATATATATGATCCCCCCTCTAAGTTATTTGGAATGTTCAACAAAATTGAGTCCTGGGAATCTGTTATTGAGAAAAGGGAGATATGAGCATGGGGGGAATCACTGGAGCCAATTCACTTCTCCTAAAAATCACTTGGCTTCAAAGTATCAACTCTCAAAGTTAGCTTTCTAAAAAACTTGGGACTATGCATACAAAAAATATCAACAAATTCCATTAGCTTTTGACAAATGAAAATTATCAAATGAGATGTTGGGGATTTGAAAATGGACATGGGGGAATATGAGTGCTAGGAAAATTGTAGAGGCCACTTAGTTTGGCATGAAACTAAATTGGTAATGGAATATTACTCTCTAAAGATGACCACCCTAACAGATACAACAAGGTGTTGATAGCAAACTTCTTCAAAACCTATAAAATTGATGCCTGAAAAAGCATATCGAATCTGACTATGAGGGGCTGAAAATGGACATGAGTACTTACTAATAACATATGAACATGATCCCAAAGTGGTTGGCTATACAATCACATGATATTAATTTATTCATTATCAAACTAGGCTACTTAGTAAAATTTTGCAAGTATACTTCTGGGTGTTGCAATCAACTTTCTCGTCATGGGAACTTCAATTTTTTGCAAAATTTGAAGGTTCCAATAGTGGATCCAACTATGGATATATGCCCCTTGTGAGTATAGAAAGAATTCAGATCTCTAGTGGAAGCAGACTGATTGTTTCATCCATTGGGAAACAAAGTCAAACCTCTCTTCTACCCTAAACTAGTATGGTTTGAGAAATCAAACAACAGCTGATTGCACATGGCCAATAGAAAATAAATTCCTTTATTTTCTTCTATCATACACTTGGTTTTCATCATGTTGTACTTAACCCAATCTAAAAATATTATTGAAATCTGCTTGACAAAATATGTTGATATCTTTCATCAACCTACTATACTCAATACTATTAGTGCATTCTCCATTACTATGCATCTAGAAATCAGGCATAATTTGAATTTTTTTATCATGTGAAAAGAAAAAGTTACAACCACCAAACAAGTTAGACCCAAACTCTATGTAATACCCTATTTCATCACATTTTTTTTCATTCACCAAATGATGGCTCTCTAACTGAATTGCAAAGAAGAAAAAATCATACTGTAACAATTGTGAACTTGAAACTCCATCATCAGTTGCCTCAACAATTTGTAGATTTAACATGCTTGAATCGTCAACACCTGAAGATTCAACAAAAGTATGCATTTTTGGAGCACTATTGGAATGAAATTGACAACCACCAAATGTCCCTATTTTATCAAAATATAATCCTGAATATACTCTTTCACATTCTCCATATAGTGAGTCATTATTGACACAAAAAGTACCTTCACTATCAAAGCAAATGTGTGTTGTGCATGAAATTTCAAAATCATTCTTATGTGTATGTATTTGATATTCAATAGTCAACAATTTTGAAATTTGTTCACTACTGTGTGAACATGCCTCTTCATTCACCTCATTGGTGATCTATTCTTTAATTTTTTCATCATCACAACAATACTCAAGATCATTAAGAAATAACAAATGAAATGTATTATTTTTATCAACATAATTATTTTCATCACAAGTTGATACAACATCCTAATCATGTGGATGTACTCTTTCCTCATCATATAGTGGATTTGAAAACTAAAAGAAACCACATTTAGACATGCCTTCATAAAATATTATCTGATTTTCTTCTATTTTTCCCCATACAAGGGGTTTGAACAAATCTAAAACCATTTTCAGGTGTACATACTTCTTCTTCACCAATTGTGTCACAATGGCACTCAACTTTCAATAGATGTGTTATTTGTTCACTCCCAGGTAGACTTTCTCCTTCACTTACCTCATTTCTGATGCACTCCTCATGCAGTGTGTCCTCAAAAACATCTTCAATATTGCAGTCCTCCAAGGTGAAGAGTTGGCATTTCCACAATTTCATCTTCATTCAAATCTAGAATATTATTATGGAAAACTTCACCTGTACATGTTTCCTCTATTGGTTGTATTGTTTGATTATTTTTCCCATATCCATTAATGATATCCCCATTTTTGTCTTATTAAATTTAACATTGCTAGCATGTTGTACATGATCTTCTCAATGACACCAACCAATTCACACACCTAGTCAAGAGTAATTGGCCTCAACTACTCAGGCCAATAAATTGAATTAGGCTCATATATTCTCATGAAAAACTCAATGCATACAGATTCATCAGGCCAAAAATTACCAGATATTTGCATATATATATATATATATATATATATATATATATATATATATTCAACATTCTTTTCAATAGAGAAAATCTAGATCCTCCTTCATGTCTCCTTAGGCCAAAAGATGCATCTAAGGGGGATATGCAATATTCTGATTTCACGATGGAACTTTGAATTTTCTCTTGAATATGTAAATACTCATTATTTTTTCCTCAAATTGATGCAGGAATTTACTTGCAACTTCATTTCATGAGGTTATGCAATGCATAGGCAAGCTGGAAAAACAATCTTCAACATCATTTTCTAATGTTCTCACAAAAAAAATTCATTATAACATCCTCTTCACTGATTTGACAATTCACCACTAAATTAATGAACTATTGTAAGTGCATACCTATTGATTCTAATTTACATCCATTAAATTCACAAATAATTTTTAACATTCAAAGGGACAAGATGTGGATAACCCTAAATATTTATGAAATCAAGTGGTTTGTATATTTCAAGACCAAATAACCCCTTCTGAGAGCATAATTGTTGTTGTTGTAATTCTTCCATGGCATCATAAATTGTTTAGGGAAAATAAGAATTATAATACATACCTCAACAAGAAATTTGTAGCAGCCTTTAACCTTTAATTTTGATTGGAAACGTTGTGGTTTCGAGATGTCCTTGCATTCTTCACTAGGTTCTTCTTAACAGAGTTGTCACCTCCTTCAAAGAGGAATGAATTATATTTTATGGGTCTTCTCCAACAACAAATTCATTCACATGTCTCTCCACCACTACTGCAACAAAACTTTATCTAGGTGTAAAACTTTATTATCTTAACCAAATTTCAAATTTACACCATTTGATGCCTAACTCTTCCCCATGATAATCACTTATCTCCCCAATGGAGTCACCAATATGTTGGTTCCCAAATCAACAGTTTGTTAAACCCTAAAATTGTGCCAATCTTTATGATCAGGTATAACAAGTGATTTGGCCAATGAATGAAAGCAACCAGGATGGTTGGAATTCCCTTCTCTTTAGGCTTTGTTATGCCTAGGTGGGTGTACCTTTGTCACCAATGGTTGTTAATTACCCAAGGTTAATTTATAATATCCAAGAAAATTGAAAACCTTACATGAATTTGTAGAGTTTGTGTGATCACAAATTTTTAATTAAATCATCCTCATAATTTTTTCAATTAAATCATCCTCATATGATCATAATTTTTTCAATTAAATCATCTTCCATCAATCTATTTCAGACTAGCATGATAGTTTGAAATATACAATGAAAATATAAAGCTAACTGCTACTCCTAATCCTACAACAGAAAACTAAGATGTGTGGAATAGGTTTTTGCAAGATGTTGTTTTGGGGTGGAGATGATCAGTGTCTTTCTTCCACTGGGTAACAAAGTCAAGATATGGAATGATATGCGTCCTCCTTTTGGTTGTAACTCAAATTGTTTGGAACTTTAGGTATCTATGACTTGCATAAATGTGCTAGGAATTTGATTGCCAAGCTCTTCTTATTAATCCAAATGATTTTTCCAGATTATTATGATTTATTCAAATGAATTTAATTCTTTCTTGAAGAAATCAATTGGAAAAATCACACAAAACAATTAAAAAAATTGATAAACCAAATATACACTTGATATACTAATTTAAATAACAAGGAAACATCAAATTGGAGACAACAAGATAATCATTATCAACAAACTCAACAAGCAATTGAAAACAAGTATTATTTCACCATGTTATACGTTCATTTCCATTACTTTGCTTCAAAAAGGTTTTTACAATATGTGTCCCTTCTCCAAAATTTATTCCCCCCTTTCCATATATCTTTTTACCATGGTCTTGGTTTCCCTCTTATAGGTGAATGAGGGAAGCGACAAGCTTCAAACTGTTACAATTTCGAAAGACACTTCAACTTCCCACCCATATGTATAAAATAATAACTTTACATTACATTGATTATCTTTTATTTACCTCTAATTCCATTTTTACATTTACCTATATGCACTTTTAGCCAATTTAGTAAACATATCATTTGGGTAAAAACAATTACCCACTGCAATACTTTTATACTCACTCAATTCCCTCAGTGGAAATGTTTACTTCTCAGTGAAAACATTTTACAATTGCACATTACACCATTAGTAAAAATTATATTCCCTCAAAATAATATCACGCTCATGCTGTGATTATTTTTAATAAATTTTCCCTTTCAAGTGTAGAAGTATTCACCACATTTTTATTGCAATAAAATTTTGTCTCATTTATTTCTTTGTAACTACAAAATATTTAATTTTATCTTCCTTAGTCTTTGCATCCCCGTGAAAAATAATTTTGCCAAGATAAAGTTTCACTTACATTGTCTATGCTTGCATGCTTTCGACGCAGTACTGCACCAATTTTAGGCTTTTTGAATTGGCTTTTGCAGGGATGCAGGGAAGGCTCTGAGTCACCTTCTCTCCTTTTGAGACTACTTCTATATGCATCTTGGGTGAAAAACTGAAGGGGGTAGCCATATGAATTTTCTTTCTGACATTTTGCATTGTGACCAAAATAAGTCAAGTAGCCTCCAAAATCACCCTAGAAAATTGATTAAACATTCTCTCAGAGCCACAAAAATTTAGTGACATGTTGATTGATGATATGGGAGAAAGGTTGTTAAATGGATTTGCATGAATCCATCAATATTGCAAGATATTAATGCTCAAAGTAGCTCACCTAATTGTTTCTAAAACTGCACCTGTCAAAAACCAATTGGAACTCACCAAATCACCACCTTGAAAAAATACTAGATATCTTCCCAGGAAGCTTCCACTATGGAAATTAGTTCATTTAATCCCAATGAACATGTGTGCAGAATGGATTTTTGTTGAAAATGGAGGTAATTATGTAGCTTAATAATTTGTAAAACTATTGTAGTTGTAGATCTAATTAAGTATTCTTTGTTACAATCTCTTTGTGGATGATTATTTGTTTAGAGTTATTTTACCATTTGTAGAAATAGACAGATGATTATAGAAGAATAAGACCAGAAGATAGAAGTTACACAGCATATATCGTGGAGAAACCCTTTTGGGAAAAAACTCCACCAAGAATCAATGTATTATTTAATCTCAAAATAAGATTACAATAATTCCAATCCTTGCTTGAGATGCTTCTTTTTCCTTCAACAATTCTTCTTCATAACTTGTAATAAAATCTGATAAACTCTCTTCAACTTGTTGTAATAGATAGACAATAAGGAGTTGTGTAAACTCCAAAGAGTTTACAATTACAAAGCACAATGCTTATCTCACAAAAACCCATGCATATTCTTTGCAAGTAGAGTTCTACAATGAAGAAAAATTTCAAAACAAGTCCTTCATCCATTTGGGCATCCCAAACTGAAGTCATAACTCAATGTTGATTCCAAAGAAATTTTCTAAACTTATCCTCAAAGTTGGTGCCCAAGAATGGGCCCGTTTAACTTAGCCTTATAAAATATCTTATCATGCAAAAGTGTTAACTCCAAGATGCCAACTTGGGATCCCAAGGTGGGTCCAAATCAATCTTTGTTAACTAAAACATATCTCTCCACCATTCATGCAAATGTCATGCATGATTGATCATCCCCACTTAATTGAATGTATCACCTATTATCTATCATACAACTCAATTCATTAGTCATACATTCCAATTCAACTGAAGTCAAATAGCATTCAACTAAAACTAACTACATGCAATTGAAGATAATTGTACCATAACTTAACCAAACTGAACTGAAATGAATTGAATTAAACTAAACTGAATTGATATCAAACTGAACTGAATTGAACTGAACTGATCTGAACTAAATTGGACTAGAGTCCATGCATGTAAACATCAATCCCTAACTTTTAGGATCTTTACATGCATTACTGAAGTGTTATCTTTTTCTCCAAATAGTTAACTTAACTCAAGGCGGGTTCCACCTTCCATGTGAGTGCCCCATGTGCTCCTATTTTGTAGGAGCTATTCATGGGCCTCCCCACATGTTCCTATCATTTAGAATTAATTACAATTGTCAATTTACATGTTCATTTCATTTGAATTTAATCTCTTTCTAATCTTAGAGTTGGGGAACACTTTCCAAGGACTTAGGAGATACATGAAATATGTTTAGGATTATAATTAAATGGCATCCTATTCCCAACATTCTCCCACTTGACATTATGCATTGCAATTATTCTAAACAAAGAATCATTATTATAAATCAAGTACAGGACTCAAGGCCAATGGCCTTCCTGCACCAACTAATCAATCCATGCCAACTTCAAATGCAACCTACATAATCATGAAGCTTCAAGCAAATGATTAAAGCCAAGAGAACTTATTTGTAGGAACTAGTTTCATAAGATAATCTGCAGCATTAATTAAAGTGTCAACTTTCTCAATTAATATCTTCCCACTCTCAACCATTTCTCGTACAAAGTGATACTTAACATCAACATGCTTAGTACGGTCATGATACATAGGATTTTTGGCTAAACACATAGCACTCTGACTATCACATTCAAGTTTAACTTACTTGAAATTAAAACCAATACCTTTCCCAAGTCTCCGTATCCAAACTACCTCTTTGGAGGCATGTGAAACCTCCAAGTGTGTTGAACTCACGTCCAACCAACATGTAGGCTTCTTGGTCTTTACTGTTGAAAAATATTTTCTTACAAGTAACTATTCCAACATATATCTCTTACCATAAGAGAACTAAAGCCTCACCTATTTCTCCAAGTATCCATGAGGACCTGTAACCAACTAATCCATGCCAAACTCTAAATTCAACATAGCACTATCAGGAAGTAATCAAGAAAATTATGAATGTACCCAATACTTAAGAGAACTACACAAGATCAATGTCAAAGCTCCAATCATGAATCAGGAACATAAACATGACAACATGATCAAACCATCTCCTACTAGGAGATCACATGCACCATAACATATATACATCCTAGTATCAAGAGAACAAGTACCATGCCAAACTCTAAATTCATATCAAGAGTAAATCATGACATAATAGCAACCAATCTAAACCAAGAAAGAACCATATCCCCAATCACATGAAGATAACCTTACCAACGATGCATCCATGTCACTACCAACAACTCCCACTGAATCATGGTAGGAGCTAGACATGGCATCATGACTACCATCCTCCTCATGAAGATCGCTCTTTAACATCAAGAAAAGAGTCATCCCTAACATTTTTACATGAAATGATCAAAGCATGATTACCATCATCTTAGGATTCCTCTATAGAAGAATCAAAACTCTTTTTCTTGTTCTTACAATCCTTCTTCACATGTCTCGGTTTACCACAGTTCCAACTCTTTACCTTACTTCATCCTTCTGACTTACCCTTCCCTTCCTTATCTCCCTTAGGTTCCTTTTTCTCAAGCCTACCTTTTACAAACAAGGCATCTTGGATTTTTGTTTTAGACTTCCTCCTCATCTCCTCTGATAGGAGAGTAGGAATTACATTGTCCATCTTCAAATCTGTACCACTACCACTAATAGCAACAATTAGATTTTCCCAAGATTCTGGTAAAGAACAAAGTAACAATATGCATTTATCTTATCTTCTAGCTTTACATCTATAGATGCTAACTGACTTAGAATCAAATTAAAATCATTCTAATTATTTGCAACAGAATCACCATCTTTCATCTTTAAAGAATACAACTGTCTTTTCAGATACAACTTATTAGTAAGACTTTTGGTTTGATATATCACCTATTCTATTCCACAACTTATAAGCAATAGTGTCTCCTGAAACATTCAAGAGAACAACATCAGCAAGACATAATCTTATGGTCCCTCTTACCTTCTTATCAATCTTATCCCAATCCTCATATGACATCATTGTAGGTGACTTTGTCTCATTACGAATAGCTAACCACTGATCTCTCTCTTCAAGGAGATCCTCCATTTTTAGTTTCCACATATCATAATTAGATCCATTGAATCTTTCAATATCTAAACGAGAATTAAAACTCAATGTAACAAACTTATTTTCCAAAATCAGCAATAACACAATAGTAAAAGCTCCCACTACAGCCAAAAAACTTTCAAAATTTTAAGAGAAAGGCGTCCCAAACTCTACCCCAACTGTTAGCTCTTATACCAAATGTTGAAAATGGGGGTAATTATGTAGCTTAATTCTTTGTAATTTAACTATTATAGCAATAGATCTAATTAAGTATTCTTTGTTACAATTTCTTTGTGGATGATTATCTATTTAGATTCAATTTACCATTTGTAGAAATAGATAGAAAATTGTAGAAGAATAAGACCAAAAGATAGAAGTTACACAACATATACCATGGAGAAACCCTTTCAAGAAAAAACTCCACCAAGAATCAATGTATTATTTAATCTCATAATAAGATTACAATAATTCCAATCCTTGCTTGAGATTCTTCTTTTGCATTCAACAATTCTTCTTCACAACCTGCAATAAAATCTGATAAACTCTCTTCAACTTGTTGCAATATATAGAAAATAATGAGCCTTGTAAACTCCAAAGAGTTTATAATTACAAAGCACAATTCTTATCTCACAAAAACCCACACCTATTCTTTGCAAGTAGAGTTCTACAATGAAGAACAATGTCAAAACAAGTCCATCCATTTGGGCGTCCCAAACTGAAGTCATAACTCAATGTTGATTATGAAGATATCTTCTAAGCCTATCCTCAAATTTGGCGCCCAGGAATGGGCCCACTTAACTCAGCCTTATAAAATATCTTACATGCAAAAGTGTTAACTCCAAGATGCTAACTTGGGTGCCCAATGTGGGTCCAAGTCAATCTTTGTTAACTGAAACATATCTCTCCACCATTCATGCAAATATCATGCATGATTAATCATCCCCAGTTAACTGAATGTATCACTTTTTATCTATCATACAACTCAAGTCATTAGTCATGCATTCCAAGTCAATTGAAGTCAACTAGCATTCAACTGAAACTAACTACATGCAACTAAAGATAACTGAACCATAACTGAACTGGACTAAATTGAACTAAACTAATACTAAACTGAACTGAACTGAACTAATCTAAACTAAACTGATATGAACTCCATGCATGTAAACATCAATCCTAACTTCTAGGATCTTTACATGCATTACTGAAGTGTTATCTTTTTCTCCAAATAGTTAACTTAACTCAAGGTGGGTTCCACCTTCCATGTGGGTGCCCCATGTCCTCCTATTTTTTAGGAGCTCTTCATGGGCATCCCCACATGTTCCTATCCTTTAGAATTAATTACAACTGTCAATTTACATGTTCATTTCATTTGAATTTAATCTCTTTCTAATCCTAGTGTTGGGGAACACTTTCCAAGGACTTAGGAGATACATGAAATATGTTTAGGATTGCAATTAAATGGAATCTTATTCCCAAAAAATTTCACCAATCCACTTCCTTCACAATGTATTAAAGGTCAAATGTGGCCCCTTTGAAACCTTCTAGAAATGTAGGCATCAAAATTGTGAAAACTCCATTTGCTTTTGACTTTGAATAATAATCAAACAAGGTACTTGGGCTTGGAAAATGGACATGGGAGCATGTTAATATGTGGAAAATTGTGAGCACCAATCGGTTTGTCATGAAAATCATGCAACTCATAAATACTAACTTCTAAAGTTGACCACCAAATCAAATATGCTCCTTGAAACTCAAATACCTTTTTTACCCCTACTACCACCCCCGCACATAAATTTTTATGTCATGGTACACTTATTACAGGGTTGTGGGTAACCTTATGGTCACTTCATCTCATACCACAATCTCACACGTACCCCCACAAGCCATATTCTAATAATTGTGCAATTACAGGATTCCCTTTTCACCCTCCTCTATAGTCAAAATAGGTTAAGTTGCCTTCAAATTTTCCTTCAAAAATATGTCAAAATTACTCACGTGACCCCAGGGTTGAACTTAGATATTGACATATGTCATGAAAACATGTCTTCCTTGTGGATTTGTTTAACTCTTCCTGAGATGCAAATTATTGATAGTCAAAGATAGACTCCTGGGCTGATCTAGCATAGTGCAGTCTATAAAACTCCTCAAACCCTCTCCAATTTGGCCCTTGAAATAATATCAAATCACGTCCTGGAGCACTGAAATTGAA
Organism: Sequoia sempervirens; assembly: GCA_007258455.2. Lineage (NCBI taxonomy): Eukaryota > Viridiplantae > Streptophyta > Pinopsida > Cupressales > Cupressaceae > Sequoia > Sequoia sempervirens. The sequence continues at coordinate 107,078,897 of VDFB02256132.1, forward strand.
TAGGGGTGTGCATGAATATCAAGAGAATGTGACCACCAAAGGGAACTTCATGAGATTCAATAGTTAAATTTTTATTTACATTTAAAGTGGGTGGCCAAGAATGCTCAGAAACAGTAAATATATATCAAAAAATCCCCTCAAACCTCACCAACTTAATGCCTTGAAAAATATAAAATTGAATCCTAAGAATCTACAATTCAGAAAAGGGAGACATGAACATGAGGAGAATCACTAGAACCAATTCACTTCTCCTGAAAATCACCCGGCTTCAAAGTATCAACTCTCAAAGTTATCTTTTTGATGAACTTGACACTATGCATGCAACAAATATCAACAAACTACGTTTTCTTTTGACATATGAAAAATATCAAACAAGATGTTGGGGCTTGTAAAATGGACATGAGGGCATATGAGTACTAGGAAAATTCCAGGGACCACTTAGTTATTGAAACTAAATTAGTAATGGAATATTACTCTTTGAAGATGACTACCCTGACATATACAACAAGGTGTTGATAGCAAACTTCTTCAAAACCTTTAAACTCAATGCCTAAAGACATATCAAATCTGACTATGGGGGGATGAAAATGGACATGAGAACTTATTGATAATAGATGAACATGGTCCCATAGTGGTTGGCTAGACAATCACATGAGATCAAGTTATTCATCATCAAACTAGGCTACTCATTAAAATTTTGCAAGTATACTTTTGGGTGTTGCAATCAACATTATTGTCATGGGAACTTCAAATTTTACCAAAAATTTGAAGTTTCCAATGGGAATAATCATGGATCAGCATTAGTATCAATGAAATTAACCAAATAAAATGAAAAAAATGGATAAAACCCAACCTATTCATGAAATGAAATTGCCATAGCTATGAATTCAATAAACGAGGTTAGCACAATCAAATGGAAACACAAATGAATTAAAACTACATAATCTTACCATCTCATGTTGGAGTGTATTCATGTTGATCTTGATATTTTAAATTTCTCTTCAACAAAAAGCTTTTGTTGTTTGCAAAAGCTTGATAATAATGATGATGATGACCTAGAATGCAAGAGTGTTTGCTAAATTTTCTCAAGAATCACAGACAAGACCTTTCTAAAAATTCTCTAGATTAATTATTAGAGGGATGAGGGTTGTTTTATAGAGTTTCTTATTTCAAATGAACGATTGGGATTCAAATATGAAAGATCGAGATCAACAATCGAGGTCCATTGAGAGGAAATAGATTGAGGAGTTAACTGACATGGTTAATCCAATCAAGGGAATTGATTGGAAAATCAGTTTTAAATGATTGAATAATTAGGTGGGATTGGAGTAATCAATGGACATGCAAGATTTATTTGATTTAATAAATAAAATTTTATTTATTAATTGACCATGTTGAGTGAATTATGGGGAATTGAATAATTGATTTAATTATTTAATTTGGAGGGAAAGTAGATTAATTAAATAATTAATGATAGCTATTTAATTAATTTAGAAGAATAAGTAATGTTAGAGATATAATTAAATAATTAATGTTTATTTAACAATCAGGAGGAATAAGGTTAAATCAGGTGATGACATAGTGAATCAATTAAACAATTCAAGATTATCTAATTAATAGAGGAAAATAGGGTTAATGATGCAAATGATGTTAAAAAGGGGATTAATGATGTTAATGAAGAGAAATGCAATAATGATCATGAAAGCGATGTCGATAATGGAAAATTTTCATTCAGGATGTGTGGTATGTGTAGACGTAAAACTGACCTAGCACCTATCACACACTGTAAATGACATTTTCACAATATCAGCATCATTATCATCAAACATCACTACATTTCACATCAAAAGCATAAAAATCCCTAATTTCCCCTATTAATTGAATAATATGACATTATTTAATTAAATCACTTTTTCATCATTCTTCACAAATTAAATAAATTCCATTTATTTAACAAAGTCCTAAAAACCCTATTTCTGCTATTAATTGGATTAAACAACATTATTTAATTAATTTGCATTTCTATCATTTCAACAAATTATAAATTACATTTATTTAATGAAGTTTTAATCTAAATTTATTCATCTTAATTAGTTAAATAACACCAATTATTTAATTACTCGCTAAATGACCTTATTCCCCTAAGTTAATTGAATCATTAAATCATAATAATTTAATTATGACACTTTCCCTCCAAAAATTGAATAATTAAATCAAACTAATGCAACTTTATTTGCAAAAGTCAAACTTTATTTGCATGTTCAACTCCAAAATGAATTAATTAATTAAATCAATTAATTAATATTTTTCAACCACTTTCCTGATTGAGTAAATTACAATCCCGTGATTTCTCAATCTAATCCTAACAGATCAATCTATTTTTGATTGAGCAAATTACGATTCCCTAACTAATTAGTATATTCCTGACTGATCAATCTATTCTTCAATCCCACTGATCATTCAATCTATTTCTTCAATCACATGAATTGTACAATCTATTTTGCATAGATTATTCATGTCTAAATCCTCTCAACACCTTTTGACTATTGATCTCGATTCAGCATTGTTTGATCCTGATCGTCCATTTTGAATCACATTTTCTATATAACAAACCTCTTTCCTCACAAAAAGGATTGAAGATTCAACATCATTTGCACAATGAAGTACTACCGACATTCACAACCACAATTGTTAGAGAGTCAACATTTCTTTGATGAACCAACCAAGACATCACATCAAAGCTTCGCACATGAACTATGGAGGCTTCTCAGTGATACGAACAATCCAAAATCGGGTGAACACACTCTGATATGGGATGGTAACACTTTTCTTTTTCATGAATTCATGTATGCTTTCATATTGTGATCTTTTTTCCTTGAATTCTATAATAGCTTAGTTTCATTTCATAAGTGTAGGATTAGATCTTAGACTAGTGTTCTTGATCTTAGCTTAGATTCTTATTTCAATTGCATTTCTCTTGTTTAATATCTATGATTTTCGCCCTCACACATTTTGGCACACCCAGTGGGACCCTGGTCCCTAACACTAACATTTCTATGAGCCATTTTTGAAGTTTCAAGTTCTAAAATTGCTTTTGGAGAAGTCTTCACACACTGTCCCAAAAAAAAATTCCACTTTCCTATCAAGAAAATCACACACTTTCCTTTGAAACCCACGTAGTTGACACTAAGAACTACACACTTGCTCTTTTTCCACACATCTGACTAATGATAGAGGGCACCCTTACTCTTTTTCAACGCATTTTCTATCTAATAGAGGGTTCACTTGCTTAGATTTCTACACTTTTTCTCTAACAGACTTGTGTCCAAGATCTATAGATTTCAAATTTATTTTTTTGCTAACAGATGCTTGTTTTTGGATGCATGACAAGTGTTAATGTGTTTATATACAGGTTTGAGAAACACTAACACATTTTCTATAGGGAAGATGAACAATCAAAGTACTCCAGATTTATAAACGCTTTTTAAAGTTTGGAATATTTTGCTTTGATGCATAAAAAGAACAAACAAATTTATTTTCTAAGGTTCTCTTAAAATGAACAATTTCAAGCTTTCTTAAAGTAGGAATCAATATTTAGTGCTTGGTGCTCCTAAAAATTGAATCATTGAATCATTTTCATGCTTTCTTAAAATAGGAATATTTATTTGGTGCTTTAAAAAAGAGCAACACAAATGAACATTTCATTTTTGGTGCTCTTAAAAATGAATCATTTCAATTTTTTTCTAAATTAGGAATTTTTCATTTGGTGCATAAAAAGAACAACAAACATTTTCAATTTGGGTGCTCTAAAAATGAACTTTTTCCAATTTTTCATAATTAGGAATCTTGATTTTGGTGCATAAAAATAACAACGCAAATGACCAAAAAGATTTATTTTTCTTGACACATGCTCATATTTGCTTTTGTTGACCAAGTAAAGACTGGGATCACTTTAGAAACACTTAGATTTGGGCTTTAAAATTGAAAAGTTATTATTTTTTTTCTTTCACCTTTGCTATCTTAAGTGATTGATATCTAGAATACTTCATATTTATGCAATTAAAAAGAAAAAATTGTTATGCTTTATTCACATATTTTGGGGATAGCACCATTCGAGGTGCTTAAAAGGAATCAAACTGCTATGAATTGTATGTTGTGCATTCAATGTTTGGCAAGCTAAATGGTTGTCTTCTCCCCTTGCACCTTTTGGTGATCTTGGGTAATCAAAACTATCTTGAGCTTTGCATATTTTTCAAGCATACCTTTTAGAGGGCCTACCTATTAAGAAACATCCTGTGTTGAAAAAATCATAGGTGACCCAAGCGGTACTTTCATTCTAGATCGCTATATAAATAAGTTGTGGGTGTGAGGAAAGTTCATCATCCGATCAGGTGTTGTTGGCCTATGTCAACGTATTCTCCCTCAGTATCCTTGTGATGCGTAAAAACCCGTAAGGGTTGGGAGGTCTCTTAATTGAGAAAAATGTTGCATGTATAGGTGCTCAAAAATAATATCGCCAAAACATTACTAAGATCCAAATTTTTTAGAAGCTATCACTTTATCCAAAAACATTCTTTGAAAGTGGTACATCGAAATTTACTTTTGAGAATTTACTTTCCATGTCTGACTTTAGGCCCGTGCCATAAGTTGCATGTAAAATCATCCCTTTGGGGCATGAGGCAGGCCTACCTAAAATAATGGTTTCTATCCCTAGGGTTATAAATGCTTCTTTATGTTAAACTTACCAAATACATTCAAAACAATCTTGACATCAAATTTTGTGCTTGATCTAAAAATAACACATCCAAACAAACACTAAACATGATGATCAAATCATAAACCCTTTGACTTAGTGCATGCTTTTAAAAGAAGCGCTATATTTTCATTCCTTGAAAGGATTTTCTTTAAATGTTTCTGAATATTCAAGGTTTTGTTTCAAGTTGTATTAGATTAAAGTAAACATTTGGGAACTATGACTTGGGTGTCATGATTTCACAACTTGAGGCCATAGACATGAAGGTCAAACAAATTCCATGCTTTTTGAGTCATTCAAGTATTGTTGTATCACTTGCCATACTCCAAACAGATAAATTAAGGAAAAAATCAACTTTAACTTGAAAAAATCTAGATAAAGATTGCTCAAATTGGAAACAAAACACACATAGATCACCTTTGCATAAAATTCCAATACAGTTGCCCCATTTTCTACCGCAGTTACTAAAATTTCATTGCATTTTCTCTCTGTCCCAAAAAATCCACTGATGAAAATTAGTTGCATTTGATAGAAATTACACACTTGATGTGAAACCCACACACTTTCTCTTGTTTTCTTGCACTTGCTTCTCAAGAACCAACACACTTGACACAGATCTGCTAGCACTTGCCAAAAAAGCTCACTTTTTTACTAAGTGACAATTGCATTTGATAGAAACATACAGAGGCTGCACTTGCCATTCTATCCTACACTTGCTTGCCAAAATCCCATGCACTTGACACATTCTAGGTTGTAGTTGTTAAATCTAGCCGCTCTTGCTCATAGTTTGGCACCTTTCCTCAAAAACCAGTGCTATTTCTCTATCTACCTGACTATTAGGAAAAAATGAATCGAAGTTGCTTACAGGAGGCTTGTTGGAACAAAACAATTGGAAAACTAGATAATTCATATAGTCCTTCATCCACTTTCATCATTCCATCGTACTTTTAGAAATCAGAATCAAAGAACACAAACCTGGATTACTCCCTCAAGTAAGATTTTCTACAACATATCCTGTAGAAGGAGAAATGAGATATCAATCTAGGCCTTTGAGCATTGTGAGATCCAAGAATAGTGTCACCCCAAAAAAACACTCAAAAATTTAGGTTCTTAAGCTTCATAACAACCATATCAAAACACCGACACTTTCATCTTATGACCATTTGGTGACCAATTGCTCTAGTTCAACCTTTTCCATAGTTAAAAGTGACAAAATTTTCACAAAGATCTTGACGCGTGTTTATGACAACCACACATTCACAACATAGAAGAAAAATAGAAGTAGACAAAAGTAATGCTAGTATACCCCCAACAAAAACCATAAATGATGGAAGTAACCCATGGGGATATAAACTGGGTGACCTTATGATAGGGTATTGAGCATCAAGACATCCTAAGCATGCAACCATAACATCCCCAAAAACATTTCAACAGCAATATATTACTTGAATCACTCTTATCAATGGTCACAACAACATCAAGGGTTTTGAAATCACCATGAAAATCTACAACATCAACTTTCCGTAAATGCAATTGATAATAGAATTGGAAAAATTTATCTACAATGCTTTAGACACCATCAAAAGAGTGAGTCACAATATCAACAACATCTTGAAAATCCTCAAAACATAGATTCATATCATTAACAACATGTTCAACATCAAGACACCTCATACCAACAACCCCCATCCTATGATCCTTCATACAATGCACAATATCAACAAGGGTTACAACAACAAAATTAGGATCCTAATAATATGCAAAATCAATATGGATATTCCTTCATTCAAAACCCTAAACAAAAAACAAGCACGCATCCTCAAACATCTCAGCATCCACATAAACAACACAGACAATATCATCAAAATATTGATTCATATCAACAACAAAGTCTATTTCCACAAAATCAAGTGAATCAAGAACATCAATGGTCAAAAAATAAAAATCAAATCCATCAACAATATCAACCTTCAAATTAGGAAATTTCATCTCAAAATCCATCCCCACCACAACCAACCTTACAATCAAACCATACTGCTAAACATGAGTACACTCCTTTAGGGGAGCCAATTGAGGGTATGTTAAACCAACTAGTCAATTCCAAACTTATCACACTTCCAAAACCACCATGAAGTGGTGAACCTAGCATCAAATTCCCATGGTATGATGACAAGATCTGTTGTAAATAACATGGAGTAAAAGGTAATGATACCTAAAAATGTTTTACACTCAAAAATCTCATCTAAAACCTTATTGATCAATGAGAAATATCTATTGAAGACAACATTCAAGTTTCAACCATTATCAATGATAACATTGACAACATCTCAAAAGTTGAAAAAAAAGATCAAGAGCCATCTACCAATGACAAAATCAACAATGTCTCTACCTCAAATGTTGTAGATAATGATCAAAAGCCATATATCAATGATAACTTTGACAACATCTCAAAATTTGAAAACAAAGATCAAGAGCCATCTACCAATGAAAAATCAATAATATCTCTACCTCAAATGTTGCAGATAATGATCAAAATCCATCTATCAATGATAACATTGACAATATCTCAAAAGTTGAAAACAACAATCAAGACCTATCTACCATTGATCATGTTGAAAATGTCTCTACATCATCCAATGAGAAAAAGGACATGAATCAAGAAGTTATTCCCAAGCATGATCAAAATAAATCCCCAAAGTCTAGCAATGATCTAGTCCAAGATATATTAACATCATCCAATCTCATGGTAGTACATATTGATAATCAAGAGACTCTTTATCCAACACTTATACCCAATACAAAAAACCTAAGCCAAGAGCTATCACCCATTTTTCCATATTTTGAGGAAATCCAAGGAGCCTTTACAAAAAATCCATTTTTTTAAATTGATCCATGTCAAGAGCACGAGCCAAAGCATATCGAAGATAACACTATACAAATTCAAGATCAAGAATCATTATCATCAAAATACTATAATGACTTGGTAGATATCTTCCAAGACATCCAAGGTTTTCCAAAAAAAGAAAAAATCCATACACCAAGCACACATACATATACACATGAGATGCTTACTCCTAATGGACATGTAGATGATCTTCATCCAAAACAAGAGTCTCATACTCTTGATATCATAAACAAGGAACAAGAGTCACCTACTCTTAACATCTTTACACATGATCAAAGCACAGCAGAATCTACAGACATATCTAAAATTGATCAAGAATAAGCATTAAAATTAGAAACATCCTCTAGGAAAGTTGAAGACATCAAGCATGAAAATATGGAGCACAGTATCTTAAAATAAGCAAATATAAATAATAATCTTGAGCAACAGAGCATTGGGTGTACAACAGTCAAAGAAACATCATTATATTTTGAAGGTCCATAAAAAATTGATATTTCACAAGATCAAGCCAAATATATCAATCAGGAAGTTATCCCTCATATGAAGGATCATATTAGTGAAGAAGCTATCACATTTGAAGATCCACAATAGAGCAGAGAAGGATTAGTACCTTTTTTGCAAGGTAAGACATATCCTACTACAAAAAAAATTCAATGGATTCATTATCAAGATAGAGGATTAGGCCTACATGAATAGAGTATCTTAGAACCAATGTAGATTATTGGCAATCCTAAGCATCAAGGTCTTAGTTATTCAGCAATTAAGGGATCTAAATATATCAGTGATACCTCTATAATACTGGGGGTAAATTTATCTAATGCAAGGATCAACATAGAGAGCACAAACAGTCCTTATGATGAAATTGCTACCAACGCTACAACTAGCCATGCCATGAATCATCATCCAGACATATTTCAACCCTCTGATTGGGACCAACAACAAAAAAAATATATATCAAAGAAAGGAACAAGTTGTTGAAGAAAAAGAATCAACAAAACAAAATGGACAAGAAAAATTCAAATGGATACAAAAGAAAAAGAAAGAAAATCATCCCTTTCAAAAGCAAGAAAAAATAGTAAAGAGAAATAAAATGTTCTTGGAGTGAAAACCAATTTGTGGTGCTCCTAGAACAAGCACTATATTGAAAACCTGGCAAACAGACACTATGTTTAGATAAGACCTACATCATTATCTATCAGTACTATCCACATCATCCACCCATCCATTTAATAATAAAACATGTATCCAACCATGGCTTGTTACTAATTAAGGAAATTTTTCTTCTCACCAACTAGGGGAAACTTCCCAAAGCTAGTCATGGAATAGATCCTTGCATCCTATCTATTGGAAATTAGTGTTCACATGCATAAAATAATGTGGTGTGTAAGGTAAAAGTGAGTTGTAATAACAACTCACGTAATTATGGGTGCTTGAATATTCTATTATTTGTTAGGTTTGTTAGTACAATTATTTGTTTGCATTATGAGCTATTAAAAATAACTCATCTATATTAGAGAGTTGTTATAGGATCTTTCCTACAAAATAGGAGAGTTCAATCCTATAAATATGTAATATGAATTTATTGAAAATAATAAGGAAGCGTAATATTCTCTTGTGTTTAATATTTTGTTTCTTCTAATATTCTACCTGAAATTTGTATATGGTATCAGAGCACAGATCCATTTGGTCAGCCAACACCTAAGATTTGATAGAGAGTTTTATTGTAGTTGATCAAGAAACACCATTTGGTGAGGCATTTGTGTTTTGAGACAGCTTTCCCTCTCTCACAGATGTAGGACATTGGATTGTATTTTCATGCCTTATGATGTACACTAGTTGTAGCATAGTGCACATTTTTGCACATTTTTGCACATGTACCAATGCTTTGAAAATTGCAAGATTCTGACCAATGAAGGAACTAATCTACTCGAACTTCAATGACTGCCCATACTAGTCTAACACATGGTCATAGCCAGACATCTTAGCTCTTCTACAAGTAAAAAAAGCATGAAGATTTTAGGTTCATTCAAAAGGAATCTCATCTATTTGATCAGTACCCCTACTAGGCTGCAAATTATTTTTTCAAGCTTGTTTATGGCTCAATGCCTTGATTAGCCCACAAGTAAAGGTGCTTTTTTTTGTGTGCACTTAGGCTTATTGTTGCAGGCTCGTGACTCTTGCAAGGCCCATATCAAAGGAATTGGTAGCATATTGATTCATATTTTTCTTAGTTTTGAGTTTGAAATAAAAGAGGAAGAGATTGTTGTAGAACCAATTACGCAAGCTTATTGATGATGTGAAGGGACATTCCTATTGTACGAGGTGCCAAACTATTCAAAAGCTTCAAGCTCCATGTGTTAGATAATATTTCAAGACCTATTGTGCTACATTTGTATTGGTGACTGATTGGGTGAACTCAATTTGTCATCTTGTGGATACATCTTCATCCATCGATTTACTCCGAGGAAGGGAAATTTTGTCTTGAAAGCGCTATTATTGGCTCTATTTCACAGGCGAGTTTGGTGGTGTATCTAATTGGGTTATGATAGGCTCATTGGATTGAGCATCTATTTGCATAGAGATTCATGTATTTTTGGTGACTTGCATGTCTCTCCAGGAAGCTTCCTCGTATTTGTATTATTTGATATCTCATGAGCGGTGTATTTCCCTTGAAGACCGATGCTTTTGGTGATAGGAAAGTTTATTTGGAGACTATTTTCATTGTTGTGTCATGCCATGACTTGTTATTCTAGCTTGATTGGGTATTTGTCGATATTATTGTGGGGCCTGTTGCAATCATGTTGGTGATTAAATAGTTGTTGTGATCTACATTGGGGAATTTTCAACTATAATTTAGTTTAGTTAAGTTTTCTAAATGTATTTTTTTATAGATTGGAAGTTAAAATGTTATTAGGTCTTATAGATATATTTAGTTTTGTAGCCTAAAAATAAAATAAAATATTGTATAGAATAAGTCAATTCATTAGTGGTATTGTCATATTTTGAATGGAGGATGGAGGTCAATCAGTGACCTATCATCAGTCACCAACGACGAGGTCACATGCATGATATGGTGACAAATGTATAATATGCAGTGTGTTTTTTAGCTTTTCAATTTGGTGTGTGAATGCTAAAAAATTATTGTATTGAAGAACAGATGACTGCAGAGGTCCTCTGACTGCAGTGATCCTCTGACTTTCATACTTCATTAGAAGATGATTGGTCAGTGAATACATTCATTGGCAATGGTGATCATGTGCAGCAAAATCCAGATAGTAGTATGCAACTTGATATGATTTTCTTTTCAATATTCCTATTTATGTGAATAAATGGAATTTCACATTGTGGGGGCGAATAATAACCAATTTTCCATTCCCATTTCATGCCAAAATGGCTAAGTCAAAGGTAGCTTCCAGTGGCGATGGCAGTTGTCTTCTATGTTTTTTGAGATTGAGTGGCAATGATTGACAATAGTGACTACAATTAAGAACATTGTGTTCTTATGGAATGAAATGTGAAACATTTTCTATTTTGGGTATTTTAGATTTGTATGGATTTCTTCCCTAATGTACAAGCATAGGGGAAAATAAAAGCACTAGTGTAATGCAGTTCATGGATCTTGAAAGGGTTTGTGGAAGATCTAGAAAACCACACTAGGTGGACAGATGGCGGAGGTTTCTATTCATGTTAAGATTTGTGGTAAACCTATTTAAAACCATGGGAGGAGAGAGTATTTCTTTGGATCAAGTTCATGAGTTAGTTGGACATACCACAAGGATGAGCATACTGCAAATGAAGGGTGTGAGTTCGTACCATGTTCACACTAAGGGGGGGAATGTTGGAAATTAGTGTTCACATGCATAAAATAATGTGGTGTGTAAGGTAAAAGTGAGTTGTAATAACAACTCACATAATTATGGGTGCTTGAATATTCTATTATTTGTTAGGTTTGTTAGTATGATTATTTGTTTGTATTATGAGCTATTAAAAATAGCTCATCTATATTGCAGAGTTGTTATAGGATCTCTCCTACAAAATAGGAGAGTCTAATCCTATAAATATGTAATATGAATTTATTGAAAATAATAAGGAAGCACAATATTCTATTGTGTTTAATATTTTGTTGCTTCTAATATTCTACCTGAAATTTCTATACTATCATGGTAAAAAAATGAACAAAATCAAAAACATTTGTGTATAGTCATAAAATTGCACCCCTTGAAATTTCACATACATGTTTGTATTTGATTTAGTGTCCTCTCTCTTAGCATCTTGTGTAGGCTCATTTTAGCCCTTGCATCAGCCTTTTTCCCTTCTTAGGATACTCTGCACCCATTTTTGGCAGCTATCCTCACGCGTCAGCTTTGCGTTAAACTTGCACTTTTCTTGTTCTCATTGTTTTGTAGCATGATATGTCCGGACACTAGCATGTCATGCAGACGTCCACGTGTTGTGCTAGCATCCTACGATGTTTCAACGTTCAAACAACCCCCACTGAGCATTTTTTCCACTTGTCACCTCCTTTGGTCGGTGGTAATGGCTCAAGATGTCTTGTAACGGCTCAGAAAGCTTCTTTTTCATCCTTAAATGCTATCTTTTCAATCCTATTGCTCCTTCTAAGTTCTTCTAACTTCTTCTACTTCTTGGATTCTATCTTGTACTTTCTCTCCTCTCTCTTTCTCTCTCAAGCTTGCATAGCTCTATTTCTTACTACAACAACATTCTCTAAGTATCTCACAACACCCTTTGCAACACTCTTGGTTCTTGCATCTATCTTGCTTTCCCTCTTTGGCTTGCTTAAGCCTTGCAACTAATATCTCCCACTTTGTGCTTGCAAGCATCCTAGGATTCCATATCCCCTATCTATTGCATCCCTACTTCATGGTAGGGTTTCTCCTCCTTGAGCGGGGATTTTTTTTATCACTTACCTTTTGTGATATGGGTTATCCTCCTCAAGTAGGGATTGCTTTTATCACAATGCATTCGCTTACTTCTCTCACTCTTTCTATCTTTTTGGTTGTTCGTGGAGGTGGGAACACCAAAATAGGGGTTTGACTAAGGAAAACTTCTATACAACCCCAACACTTCCTCTCAATTTTACAAGCATAGGTATTGAAGATATCTACTAGATAGAGGCTTTGTTACTTTGGTTTTCGTGAGCATTTTTCTATCTCTTATTCTCTTACTTTATCATGTATTCTTTACTTTGCTTTAGTTCTATCACATTATGTTATTTTCCTACGCTTTAGAAGTTCTCAACAATCAGAGTAGAAGTATTCATTTAGCTATTTTCTATGATAAATTCACTTTCTGGTTCGTATGAGATGCCAACGTACCTTTGGGATGCCAGTGTGCCACTCTGTCATCCTTTGGCCGAGAGCTTATTAGTTTTTCCAGAGAATCTTCGTGACCTACTCTTTCGAATTCTAGAACTTTTATGTTGTTCATTGAGGTAGTGTAGGTTAGTTCACCCGATGAGGCTCTCTGAATGAAGAGAACTCATCAGTAGCAAATCCCCCTTCTCTATATTTTGGTGAACCCAGCGTGGACAAAAAAGTAGGAATTTATTTACCCCTACTTGGCAAGGTCATAACTTTTCACTCAGTGCTTGGAATTCACAATAGTTTGCACTATTGGAAATATTTCCAAGAGGATTAGTTCAATCCCTAAAATAGTAATCCTTCAGCAACCAAATTTTAGAGTCTGACGCAAGTATCAACCCCAAATTCTACTCTGAAAGCCTCCAAAAATGCAAATTACTAGAACCTAGAAAATACCAAAAAAATCAAAAAATCTATATTTTTAGTTTTTCTTAGTTCTATCACCAAAATTAATTCAATATCCTCTTTTATGAGTTCATTATCTAATTATATTCAAATTATTAACGATGCTCCATTTCATTCATATGATAGTGACTTGGCTTTGCCCATGTCACTTGGCATCTTTGATCCTTCTCATGAAATTCCTCTTGTGTTGGAGGATATTTTGTTGCAAGAAGATGAAATCATTGATACCTTTCTTAATGTTACTCTACCTTCTCTTCATTCCAATGCACTCTCTTATAGAGATAGTGCATTAGTGAATGATGAACATTTTCATTCTAATGCACTCTCTTCTAGAGATGATGCATTTGTGAATGATGAATCTTATCTTTGTTCTTATGCACTCTCTTTTGGAGGTGATGCATTAGCAAATGATGAACCTCCTTCCACATCTAATCCTCCTTGGATCGATGTTGAGAATATGTCTTCAAATAATTATTCCACTAGTTGTGATGAGTCTGAAAATATAATCTATGTCTCTAGTGCCCCTCAAAGGCCTAAGAGACCTATTATTTATTTGACTCCAGCTAGTCCTTCTCCTAAAAGGGTTTGTTCTATTAATGGTGTTCCATTTGATAGTGACTCCCCTGATCTTTATAAGGCTCCCTCTTATAGAACGGTAGCCCATTCTTATAAGAATAGAATGAATAAACAACCAAGCCTCCCTCAAACACCTAAACCTGCGACTAAAGCACCTGGTGATTAAGATCTTGTCGAGCAACTTTGTGTTACTTCGGCTAAGATCTCACTTGGGACTTGCTTCAGTCTAGTCCAATTTATCAAGGTATGTTTTAGGAAGCCTTGCAAAAAATCCTCTTTCCTTCTTCTACTAGGTCGGAAGATGTTGATGCGTTGATAGCTCATATTCGTGCGGATTCATCAAATATCACATTCTATCTGTAGGTACTCCTGCCTTCAGAAGTACATAAGCAAGCATATCCTCTAATGATTATAGTTAACATTAAAAATATCGGCATTAGACGTACTCTCATTGATTTTGGTTCCATGCTCAACGTATGTAGCATCAATCTATATCCTAAAATTAATATTGATTCATCTGCTCTTAATGCTTCTTTTGTTGACATTCATGGGTTTCACAATGTTGGTCAAAAATCCCTAGGCACAATAGTCTTTTCTTTGAGTTGGGACCCATTACTATACCTACCCTTGTATATATTATGCCAAAAAAATTACCATATAACCTTCTTCTTGGTAGACCATGGATTCGTGATATGGGTGCAATCCTATCTACCTTGCATAAATCTATTAAGTTCATTTGCAATAATCAAGTAGTCATAGTCAAGGCTAACCCTGATGCTATGCACTTATGTGAAATGACAGTTTTTGTTCAGGTTTTGATTATGCCTACTCTTATTCCTTTAGCCTCTTCCAATGTTTCGATGTTTATTCCAACAGTACCTACAACAAAGGATACTCCTGAGATAGATGTCCCTGAAGAAGATCCTTCTGAAGCAAGAACTCTCAAGTTTTCTCCTTCTACCTCTTCTCAAGGAAATGCATGTCTTGGTGATGATTGGGGTTCTTTAGACTTTATATAATCCTTCATTATGAAATATAAAGTCCACTCAATCCACTTAGACCTTCTGATAGCATCATCCAAACCCGCTATCAAAGATGGTTATTCTTTTGTATAGCGGGATAATATGAATATGAATTGTAATGTTGTTAATGCTAATCTTTCCCCTTTAGAGGAAGATAATCACACTTCTATTAAAGAGGTTAATGTTGGTAATCCTATCAAGAAATCTGGTAGTGATCCCATAGAAGAGTGTGGTCCCCATTGCTGGAATTATCCTCTCTATGAAGATCCTCCATTGTCTTCTATCTTTGTACCTTCTTCTTGTGAGCAGTCGAGTCTTTCTCCATAAGAGAAAGGGTTGATTCCTACTCCTTATTCTTTATCTGAGCAAGAGAATATTTTATTATGGCTTCTAGAACCCCACTTAATTACTCTCCCTTCTCCTACTCGTAAGAAATTTCATAAACATGATAAAGAAAAATATTATTTATGTGCATACCATCGAGTTCCTAACCATTCCACTAGCGAATGTAAGGCCTTGAATGATCCAGGTGGATCCAGAATACCTACAAGTCCCATAGTCTTAGAATTCATCCAAAGAAGCATCAATGTGTAGAGCTCGCAAACATGATCCTGACGCAACTTTAATGGGCTCAAAAGGAGTTTGTATGCAGAAGTTATGCTCAGTCAAAGGTTCGGTCAAATAGGCAAATCAAGGGTTCAAAAAGGAAAAAAATCGATTGTCTCAAAATGAAATAAAAATTATGCCAAGTCATAGTGCTCATTGCGCTGATTCCAGAACTATATTCGATTTCAAAAATGGAGCTCATATGTGAAAGTTACGGCTGGTCAAAGGTTGGTCAAAATTATGACTTTGGTTGACTTTGATGACATCAACAAGCTGACATGGTAAGTGGTGACGTGGCAGGAGTGGTGAGTTGGCACATACATGGTGGAAAAATAATATGGATTAAACCATATTGTTAAAAGAAAACACGTATAGTTTAAAAATTAAAAGATTTTTGTGATTTCAAGGAGGATTTGGTGGGATTTTATCCCTTAAAATCCTCTTCCCTTGCCCATAAAACAAGGAGAGGAAAAAAATCCTGTAAACTTGCATTTCAACAAATTAACCCCTTTAACCACCTTTCTCATATTTAATGGGTTTATTTTAAAGAATATCCAAGGAGATTATTAAGGGGCTTTTAAAAGATATTTTTTAAGATTATAATGTAAGTTCAAAATTATAACAGCCCATAGTTAAAGGGGTTCGTTTTTTTAATTGTATGGCTTGGAATTATAAAAGCCAAACGTGGATTTATTTTTGAAAGATTAATTTGTTATACTAACGGGATATTAGTTATTTTTATTGTAAAAGGGGGAAATGGTTGGAATTTTTACTTGTATACGGGAGATATGCAATATTTGCAAAATAATATGGTTAAAGCCATATTAGCAAATAAATGAGTATATAAAGGGGTGATTTTTGTAAAGGGACAAGGGGAAAATTATTGAGTGGATAATTTTGTACGGGAATTTTCTTGGAGAGAATTGTAATAGGGAGAATTATTGAAGCTCATTTTGGGAGAAATAATTCTTTAGAGGAGAATTTACAAGGTGCTTTTGTACACCAAAAATTGTAAAAGAGTGAGAGATTGTGGAGAGATTATTGCAGGTTCTTGGAGCTTCGGTATTGTAAGAAAGCATAATTTTGCTTGGTGATATCAATAAAGCGGTCCCAGCATTGAGAAGCGGACCCGGAGATGTAGTCCACATTGGACGAACTATGTTATCAATCTACGCGTTGTGATCCTTCTATTTCTTTGTCTCATTCTTCTCTCTATTGTCTCAATTTTCTCTCTAGTTTAAATTCAGTGTTTGAATTTATAATTACTTATTTTGTAATTTCAATGGTTAAAAGGCATAATCACACAATTTTGTATTAGATCGGGAAATTATTGTAATTAGATTTAATTTACAAGTTATTTTGTAAACTCTAATTATGGATCAAGTTGGTATCAGAGCCCATTTTGCAGGAAATTGCAGAGTGATGCTAACCAGGTTGAAATTGAGGCAAGGAGAAGGTGCACTGGAAGAGTTTAATCCAGAGATCGAAAAATGAAGGACTTTTCCATGATCAGAGATGGTAGCTGAACATGAAGTTCCAGAGCTTGATGAGAAAGCTTTCCAAAAAGCATTTCTTGAAATGAAGGCTATGGTGGAAGTTCTTTTCCAAGAGAGGCAAGAGCGACAAAAGAAAAAGGAACTCAAGAAAAGAAAGAAGAATGAAGATGAATCCTCTTCAAAAGATGATAAAGGTAAAGGAGTAGGAGGTGGTAGTGACTCTCCTAAACCTCCATCCCCATCTTCTTCTTCATCCTCTTCTTCCTCTTTGTCTATCTCTTCTTCTAAAAAGAAACAACCTGTGAAATCTAAAGTTAATTCACCTTTGTTGAAACTTGATGTTAAATTTGATTTGCCAATGTATAATGGGGAACTAGATGCAGATAAACTAGATAATTGGATTAAGCAAATTGAAGTTTATTGTAGGATTCAAAAGTTTACTGAGGATACTCAAAAAATCCAATTAGCCACTCTTCGACTGGGAGGCACAGCTTTAATTTGGTGGGAGAGTAGAACACTGGAGGATCTAAGTCATTATGGAAAAATTATTTCTTCTTGGTTTGATTTTATTGCTGCATTAAAGAAACAGTTCTATCCATTAAGACATATGCAAAAAGCAATAATGAATTGGCAATCATTAAAGCAAGAAAAAGGACAAAGTGTGCAAGAATATACACAAGAGTTTAGGAAGAGGGCTTTAATTTTGGGCATTCCTTTATACACACAAGAAACTTTGTTAAAGTATATAGGTGGATTACATGAAAGTTTGAGACATACAATACTTATGTTTAATCCAACTAACATTGATGAAGTTAGTGTGCAAGCCATCCATTTGGAAACAAGCTCAAGGAATAGCCATGATAATCTGTTGATGGAATCCAATATAGCAGAAAGGAAGCAAGAAAGGGAAAGAGAAATCACAGCAAACAACTACTGTAAAGAAAGAGGACGAAAAGCCTTATTGCTCACATTGCAAGAAGGAAGGGCACGAAGATGCAAGATGTTGGAAATTGCATCCTAATCAGAAGCCAAAGTGGTTCAAGGATCGAAAGGGTAAGCAACAGTCCACAGCAATCATGCAAGACCTTGGTATGGAATCTGGTGATGAATCAAAGATTTCAGTTGTGGGCATCAAAGGTAAAACTTCTATTTTTAGTATTAGTTCTCATGCTTCTTCTCTAAGTTGTAATGAATTACCTGTTGAAAGTAAGAGGAATGAATTGTTTCATATAAGGGTTGTTGCAAAACAAAGCAAGATTGATACACTCATAGATAGTGGATCACAAGTGAATCTAATCTTTGAACAAGTTGTTAAGAAATTAGGATTAAAGACAACACCTCATACTAAGCCATATACATTGGGTTGGGTGAATGATAATGCTCGGTTACATGTGTCACAACAGTGTAAACTCCGATTTGCAATCACATCCAAGTTTGTGGATGAGGTAGAGTTAGATGTAATTCCACTTGACATTTGTGGGATGGTTTTAGGTAGTCCTTATTTGTATGACAGAAAGGCCATTTTCTACAGGGAACATAACAAGTATCATTTGTTTAAGGATGGATTTGAATATATTGTAAAATCTCATCACATGAAGAATGATAGATCTGTTGTAAACACAAGGCATATGAAAATTAATGTAAATGCAAGCAATGCTTTAACTCTCATGTCTGTAACAGCTAGTGATACTAAGCATGAAGATGATAGGGTGTCACAGACAATACAGTGTGAGGATCAGTTGCAAGCAGAATCAGGCCTTCAGCCAGAGGTGGTAAAAGAGGGTTTGAATGTTTCATTTTCTAACAATGTTCCTATTCAAGAGATCCATAATGTTGATACTATTTCCTTCACATCGGTGTATTCAGTACTGTTGCTTGTTATTCTACTAGTTATTTCTATGTGGATGATGAATGTGACAATGCATATTGATAAGCATGCAGTTGATTGTATCAACAAAGTTACCTCATATTTCTTTGTGTTTGTGATGGGTCGCATGTTCAAAATTTTAGCAAGAAGGATAGATGATATTGGGCAAGTGGGGCGACATTGCCCTAGCTCAAATTGTACATAAAAATAGACTTTTGGAGGTCCAAAAGCTTCTCAATGGGGAGGAATGATCCAGGTGGATCCAGAATACCTGCAAGTTCCATAGTCTCAGAATTCATCCAAAGAAGCGTCAATGTGTAGAGCTCGCAAACATGATCTTGACGCAACTTTAATGGGCTCAAAAGGAGTCTGCATACAGAAGTTATGCTCAGTCAAAGGTTCGGTCAAATAGGCAAATCAGGGGTTCAAAAAGGCAAAAAATTGATTGTCTCAAAATGAAATAAAAATAATTCCAAGTCATAGTGCTCGTCACGCTAATTCCAGAACTATATTTGGTTTCAAAAATGGAGCTCGTATGTGAAAGTTACGGCTGGTCAAAGGTTGGTCAAAATTTTGACTTTGGTTGACTTTGATGACATCAACAAGCTGACGTGGCAGGTGGTGACGTGGCAGGAGTGGTGAGTTGGCACATACATGGTGGAAAAATAATATGGATTAAACCATATTGTTAAAAGAAAACACGTATAGTTTAAAAATTAAAAGATTTTTGTGATTTCAAGGAGGATTTGGTGGGATTTTATCCCTTAAAATCCTCTTCCCTTGCCCATAAAACAAGGAGAGGAAAAAAATCCCGTAAACTTGCATTTCAACAAATTAACCCCTTTAACCACCTTTCTCATATTTAATGGGTTTATTTTAAAGAATATCCAAGGAGATTATTAAGGGGCTTTTAAAAGATATTTTTTAAGATTATAATGTAAGTCCAAAATTATAACGGCCCATAGTTAAAGGGGTTCATTTTTTTAATTGTATGGCTTGGAATTATAAAAGCCAAAGGTGGATTTTTTTTTGAAAGATTAATTTGTTATACTAATGAGATATTAGTTATTTTTATTGTAAAAGGGGGAAATGGTTGGAATTTTTACTTGTATACGGGAGATATGCAATATTTGCAAAATAATATGGTTAAAGCCATATTAGCAAATAAATGTGTATATAAAGGAGTGATTTTTGTAAATGGACAAGGGGAAAATTATTGAGTGGATAATTTTGTACGGGAATTTTCTCGGAGAGAATTGTAACAGGGAGAATTATTGAAGTTCATTTTGGGAGAAATAATTCTTTGAAGGAGAATTTACAAGGTGCTTTTGTACACCAAAAATTGTAAAAGAGTGAGAGATTGTGGAGAGATTATTGCAGGTTCTTGGAGCTTCGGTATTGTAAGAAAGCATAATTTTGCTTGGTGATATCAATATAGCGGTCCCAGCATTGAGAAGCGGACCCGAAGACGTAGTCCACTTGGACAAACTCTGTTATCAATCTGCGCGTTGTGATCCTTCTATTTCTTTGTCTCATTCTTCTCTCTTCTGTCTCAATTTTCTCTCTAGTTTAAATTCAGTATTTGTATTTCTAATTACTTATTTTGTAATTTCAATGGTTAAAAGGCATAATAACGCAATTATGTATTAGATCAGGAAATTACTGTAATTAGATTTAATTTACAAGTTATTTTGTAAACTCTAATTACGGATCATTGAAGGATAAAATGCAACTTTTTGATTCAAGTGCCATCACTCATTTGTTTGTTGATGCACCTGCCTCTTGTTCAAATAACAAGTGATATCAAGGTTTACCTCTATCTTGCATGTTCTAAGTACCTTTCATGGTTATCCTCCCTTGTATGTTGGGGGAAATGATAACTTGTTATGGAGATGTGCATCCTTCTAAGGACACCCTCTCTTCTTTGTGTCTTTCAAATAAAGCGTCCCTCTAGTGGATTCCTTTCTCTTTTGAAGGGTTCCTAAGGGATCCCCTTTGAAAGCTTCTCTTTTGAATGAAATCATTTGTGTCTAGCTTGGGGGTAGCCTGACTAGACCTCTCTTTTCAAACAGAGCATCCCTTGAGTGGACCCCTTTTCTTTTGAAGGGTTCCCAAAGGACCCCTTTGAAAGCCTTCCAATTTTTCGATGGTCTGCATGACTATCCACTTATTTTCCTATGTGGCTACTTTTTTCTATAGCATTTTTTATCTGTGGATTAACATGTTGCTTCACAGGTGCACCTATGAAGCCGCTTTTCAACTCTGTAGAGTCCCCTTATCTTGGTTTCCTCCATGTGAGAGATCGAAGATGCGTCCTTGCAGGTTTGAGGGTTTGTAAGGTGATTTCATCTAGGTTTCATCCATGTGAGAGATCTTGGGGGATGCCTCCTTGTAGGTCTACAGGCCTGTAAGGCGCTTTAATCTTGGTTTCCTCCATGTGAGAGATCTTGAGGGACTCCTCCTTGTAGGTCTACGAGCCTGTAAGGCACTTTTTTCTCTAGGTTTCCTTCATGCAAGATATCTTGGGGGATACCTTCTTGTAGGTCTATGGGACTGTGAGGCGCATACTTCTCAAGGCTTCCTTCATGTGAGAGATCTTGGGGGTTGCCTCCTTGTAGGTCTGCAAGCCTGTGAGACACTTTCATCTTGCAATATTTTTCCATCATTGGTTTGTGGGCCTTTGGTGCGCTTTGTTCAAACTCTCCTTGGATCCAAGGACCTATGAGCCATCTCTCTTAGAATTTTCATTCCTTTCTAGTTGCTCCCTCTTAAATTATTTTCTCTATTCTCTTCTCTTTTGTATATATTGGATCGAAGATCTGCATCTTCTTCATCCTGAGTATATTCCCTTCCTTTCTTCATTTTAGAGTTCTTCTAAGTGTGTTATTTCTTAATTTGGGGATGATGCATAGTACTGATACAACCTTCTACATTGAGGTCTCTTTTACTTTGTTGAATCAAATCCTTTAGTTTTTTGTGTGCTAACATTGTTGTCTGGTGCAGGTTTTTCTTGTCTAATGCATTTCTTTTGCAAGTCTTCAGCCTAGGGGCATGCTTTTGTGGTTTGAAGAGTTATATGCTTCCTCCATAGTATCCTTTTGGTATGATGATGTTATTTATGTTTAATAGATTTCCTTTAGTGTGCATATTAGTATAGATTCATATGCCCACTAAAGTGGGGGGAAAATGTATAGTCATAAAATTGCACCCCTTACAATTTCACATGCATGTTTGCATCTTATTTAGTGTCCACTCCCTTACAATCTTGTGTAGGCTCATTTTAGCCCCTGCATCAGCCTTTTTCCCTTCTCAAGATTCTTTGCACCCCTTTTCAACAACTGCCCTCACGTGGCAACTATGCATTAAACTTGTTCTTTTCCCATTCTCATTGTTTTGTAGTGTGATGTGTCCAGACACTAGCGTGTTGCATAGATTTCTACAAGTTATGCTAGCATCCTGTGACATTTCAACATTCAAATGACCACCTCTGAGCATGTTTTCCACTTGTCACCTCCTTTGGTCAGTGGTAACGGCTCAAGATTCCTTGTAACAGCCTGGGAAGCTTCTTTTCCTTCCTTAAATGTTATCTTTTCAATCCTATTGCTCCTTCTAAGTTCTTCTAACTTCTTCTTCTGCTTCTTGGATTTTATCTTGTAGTTTATCTCCTCTCTCTTTCTCTCTCAAGCTTGCACAATTCTATTGCTTGCTACAACAACATTCTGTAAAGCTCTCACAACACCCTTTGCAACACTCTTGGCTCTTGTAGCTATCTTTCTTTCCCTCTTTCACTTGCTTAAGCCTTGCAACTGATATCTCCCTCACTTTGTGCTTGTGAGCATCCTGGGATTCCATACCCCCTATCTATTGCATCCTTACTTTGTGATACAGGTTCTCCTCCTTGAGCGGGGATTGCTTTTATCACCTAGATTTTGTGATACGGGTTCTCCTCCTCGAGTGGGGATTGCTTTTATCATATTGCATTTGCTTACTTCTCTCACTCTCTCTATATTTTTGGTTTTCCATGGAGGTGGGAACACCAAAATAGGGATTTGACTGAGGAAAACCCCTATACAGCCCCAACACTTTCTCTCAATATTACAAACATAGGTATTGAAGATATCTACTAGCTGGAGGCTTCATTACTTAGGTTTTCATGAGAATTTTCTATCTTTTAGTCTCTTACTTTATCATTTATTCTTTACTTTGCTTCAGTTCTATCACATTTTGTTATTTTCCTATGCTTTAGAAGTTCTCAACATTCAGAGTAGAAGCATTCATTTAGCTATTTTCTGTGATAAATTTTCTTTCTGGTTTGTACGAGATGCCAACATGCCTTTGGGATGCCAACATGCCTTTGGAATTCCAACATGCCTTTGGAATGCAACGCGTTGCGCTATCGTTTGTATCCCACGCTGTCATCCTTTGGCCAAGAGCTTGTCAGTTTGTCCAAAGAATATTTGTGACCTTCTCTTTCAGATTCTAGAACTTTCATATTGTTCCTTGAGGTAGTTTAGGGAAGTTCACCCCGTGAGGCTCTCTAAATGAAGAGAACTCATGAGTAGAGAATCCCCCTTCTCTACAACCTAAAAAATAACAAAATCAAAAACATCTTAAAAATAGAAAATCAAAAACATTTAAAAAAAATAAAAAACAAAACAACATCATTGGGTCATTTCGTCACTCAAATAGTCTAAGATATCAACATTTGCTTGAACCTCATAGCTAGTTCAAGTAGATTTCCAGCAACATATCCTCTAGACATAGAAGTGGAATATCAATCTAGATTATCAATGTTGTTTACCTAAAAATAAGTTTATGCTTTGGATCAAAAGGTAAAACTACATGGTCTATGCATGTACAACATGTTGGAACCAAGATTCAAACCCAAAATTTCATCAATTTTTGCCACCTCAGTATGACCACTCTAGTTTACACCATATGCATCCAACCTCAAAACCTTTTTTATCTAAATAAGCTTAAAAAATATTATAATTATAGTCTCCCTAATCTATTCTAATAAAAATTATTATCATTCAAAATCACCCTCCCCATAGTCATTTCCTTAATCCCCTTAAGTTCATTACTAGGAACTCATTTCGCCAAAACAATGCCATTTCGAAGAGAATTACATGTCTCCCCAAAAAATTGAAATGAATCCAACATAAAATATTGGCGAGACCATCATACTTCAAAGTGACAAATTTGAAAGTCTCTCCAATAGCCTGAAAAGCAATATTTCAAAGAGACTTGGGTATTTTAGAGGGAAAAGTCATTTTGTCTCTTTGATTAGCCGAAGTACAGATAAATGTTGATATTTTAAGAATGATCAATCATTTTAGCATTCAGGAAATAGAAAAACATCTCTCATACATAAATGATTATTATGCAATAAATGATGAATAAGTTTCAAAAGCAAGGCAAGCACAGACATGATAAAATTTTGAAGAGACTGGGGATTATCAAGATGAGAAATGTGAAAGTCTCTTTGACGCTTCAAAAAAAATCCGGAAGTAAAACATCGAAGAGACAAGCTTACATAGAGAAGACATTAAGAAAAGTATCTTCGATTACTCTAATAATGGAAAGAGAACATGGTGGAAATTACACTGAAGAAATGGTTTCGAGGAGATCTTGTCATACCGAAGAGAATTAACATGTCCCTCTGAAACTTTGAAATGAGGCATAGAGAGATATCAGAGAGAGGAGCTCATATCAGAGAAACATCAATGAAAGTCTCTTTGAAACTTTGATAACAAAGAAGGAAAGAGTGTAGGAGAGTGATGAAACCCAATATTAAAGTTTTTGGAAAGACTATGTGATGTCAAAGAGAAATAACCAGTTGTATCTTCGAAACTCCAAAGAAGGAAAAATGGCATAAGCATGTCGAAGAGAGAATAGGGTATGAGAGAAAGAATGATTAAAGTCTCTTCGACACAATGAAAAGTATTTCTCATCTAGTTGACATGACTAGTGAAGCGTTCAAAGAGATAACTGACATTAATGATTATCATTGATTAGCAAGTTGGCACAAGTAACATTTATGAACCATAGATAATTAAAATGTGTTAAATCTTGAATATACCTCACTCGTAAGGAGTTGAGAACACGGGGTCGAACAATAGTAAAAAATTTGGAGAAGGTGACACTAGTCCAAGTAAGTATCTTAGACTTAGCTAAAGATTTCATTGAAGCTTTCCTGAATTACAGTAGAGCTAGGGTTGTAAAACATGGAAGAAACACCAGAGAAACCAAAAGCAAAGAGACAAAAAATTGAGATGAGACCATTGAACCAGGATTTAATTGAGAAATGTCTCAATTCTAGTCCAAAGGCCAAATGAGTAGCCCAACTAAACCCTTCTATTGAGAAGTTGGAAGATACACATAAGAACTTAGGAGACATTTGGACTCCTCGGCAAGGGTACGACTTATTCATATACCATTATAAAAAGAAATATAGGCATAGGCTTGTGTCAAACCCATGGAACATGAACTTGGGAGAGCTGGTAGTATCGAATGTATTTGTCAATCTGGAGTTAATCAAAGTGTTGGCCAAAATGTATAACCCTAAAACCAAGTCAATTCATTCACGTGATGGGTCATAGTTTATCCTCATCACTATAGATTATATTTCCATGGTGTTTTAATTGGATACTTCTAAGAAAAAACCATTAAGAATGAAGGATCTTTTAGAAGAATATCGTACCATGGATACAAGTTATAGAATGTGGAAATTACCCTTACATAGACCCAATGATCGTGGAAATCAGCTCAGAATATTTTCAAGCAATGAAAGACCTCCATTTGTTGTGGATTTATTTGAGGAATACTATCAATATACTTATTATTCAGTTGGATAGGTCTTGGGAATTGATGTCCCTGCAAAGATGGGAATTTCTCCTATGGTTCTAGCTATATATGTTCAAATCTAGGATGCTAGGTCATTTGATTATGCAGAATGCTTTTCAGAGGTTATAAATTCTTCACTTGTTGTCATAAAAGACAACAGTGATTCAATTAATTTCATACAATAATCCTTTCTTATGCATATGATCTTATATGAGGGACAAGCAATGGAATGTGGGGAGAAGAGTTGAGAATAAAATACATGGATGATGATGAGAATATAAGGCTAGTGCAGATGTGGACCTCAAGTTGGGATAGCAGATGTGGGAGGTCCCATTATTTGTACTTTGAAGAATATTTTATGAATCCCTTGTATGAATTGTTTGTTCACCATTGTGACTATAATTTATCCCCTGAAATACGAAAATTCCTTAGGCCCAAAGAGAAAAACCCCATAGGAAAATTGAAACATAATTGGGGTGATTGGTATGTGTATGAGGATTGTACTATGACAAGAGTATATGGGTTTGAGGCTTCACCATTCCTCCTGCCTAAAACAGTTCCAGACAAAGTTGCATATCTTGAGATAATAATACAATTGGCTTACTCTAACTCTATGCATCTTAAGAGATATGGAAAACAATATCTCATGGCTTCCACTCTGGGTTTTGGTGATTTCACTATCATTTCTAACAAGGGATATGATTCAATTGGTAGAGAAATAGACTACTATAGCATAACACTTAGAAATAGGAGGGAAAGTTTTGACCCTGAACATTTTATTCATAATTCCAATATGACCCAAAATTTAAAAATATATGAACATGTGTTTTTTGTAGATGATGTAATCAGGTACTATGATGAAACTCAAGCAACAATGAGAAAAGTTGCATATAACAGGATAGTGATGGCAGAAGCATGGAGAGAAGGCCATGACCCATTATACACATATGCCTTTCATAACATACAAGATCCCATGGAAAGAGTGGAGTAGTTGATCTTACATGAAGAAGAATTGATTAAAGATATACCCCTCATAGCTTTTGAAAAGAGGAGAGATGCTCATTCTAGGAGGAAAGTTGAAAATGTAATGCCTTTAAGTCACTTATCACTATAGACCACTCCTGATATTAGCTTTTCAGTTGACGCCCCTATCACAGTTGAAGATGACATTGAAAAAGAGGATGAGGTTACACAAATTAATTCTCCTACCATACTCCAATATGAACTACCACCAGAAAGAATTGTAATTTCATTTGAGGCCTTAGATAAGCTCTCTAATGATGTGAGGCATCAGGCAAGCCACGATTTCATGTCAGATGATGCTTTCATTCAAACTCTAGAGTTCAAATCATTCGTCTATGATTACAATGGGAAGATGATAAGAGAAATAGTAAAGGAAAATAGCCCTGACCAGGAAGCCAATGCCTTGAAATAATTGTAAGAAGATGTTGATAGGGAGATGGAGGGCATCACCCCTGAAAGAGGAAGAGAGTTTCTACAGGAAGTTGGGGTTATGCTCCTCCCTGGACGGGATATTATCTCAGCCATATTCTTTGACAACTTCATGAAAAGAGAAAATAAAACCTTATAGCTAACTAATGAGGCAAGTGAAAAGATCTATATTGGTTTAGGTTATAATCTAGATAATACTACCTTGTAGATCTAGGCCCTTTACTTGCCAGGGAAAAGGTCCTCACTTATTGAAAACCCTAACCAAGTATTTGGTCATCTTTTACTACAAAGAGTAGGGGATACAGATCATGTTGGGACAACAGAACTAAATTTCAATGTTGCTAACTTCACCAAGGCTCAGGTGAAAAAATTGATAAGAGATAACAAAGCGATTGCTACCAAGAAAGAGAGATTAAAGTAGGAGGTAATTAACTACAGAGACAAGTTTCCTTCCTCTTTCAGTCTCTATTCTCCATTAATAGATTGTGAAAGGAAAGTACTTGAGGCTATGTCTGAAACTATATATTGGAAACGAAAGCATGAAATGTCTCAAAAGAAAAATGAAGAACTAAGAAAAGAACAGAAGACAAATAAATTTTAGATGGCTTCAAAATTTGTATGCAAGATATTTGACAAAATATTTGAACATACTAAGAAGGTTTGGATCATCCACAGCAAGACAGTCACAGCCCACCAAGAACATGGTAGGTTACACAATAGGATGAAAGAGGTAGAAGAACAAATAAAAGCTAAAGGGGATGATGGAAAAAAAGGCTACAAGAGCACCAAGAATTGATGAAAATGCATGATCATTTCCACAAAATATTAACATAATAACTAGATGATTTCAACCAACCTTTGAGCATATCTTTACCAAACTTCTTTGATGAAGGGGAGTTGAAAGATCAAGATGTGTGGAAAGATGAAATTTCTTAGTATTTTTTGGTGGCTTTGGATGAAATTAACGATGAAGGGGTGATAGAGAAAACACATATACAACTGGGGTGAATATTTGATCTCGAGTGTGCTATGAGAGACATCATCAGTAATGTTGATACGAATGCAAAATGGGATACATTAACATTTATCAAAGGTTAATTTGTTTATTGCACAGGCCAAGTAAGGAATACAAGATTGTCAAATTATCATAGTATCTGATGCATTATCATGGAGTGTGGACCTTGGGCAGATCTTCAATGATCACGAGTACCTGATGGATATTAAAGGATCATGGTGCATCATGGATTATTTGTGAACTTCTCACTTTCTATGTTTATGTTTAATTTAGTTATTAACATTTATTTATGAAATGATATGACTTTTATAAAAGGCATGAAGCTTGTAGCTTCCAATGTATATAAAGGGAAACCAAGGCCAGATGAAAAATATATTAGATTAGGATTTTCAGTAGGATAGCAACTACACCCGCATATATATTACAAGATAAAAGGAATTTTGCTATATCATGTATCATTTTTGAAGTAAATACAATTTAGAAGAAGATTCAATGTTGTGGATAATTTTTGGTGTTAATTTTTTGTTGTTAATATCTAATTATTTGGTTGTTTCCAGTTTAGTGCTTTCTGGTTATTTAAATTGGTCTGTCAAGCTCAATTTATCAAGGCACATTTATTGTTCTTGTGTGGTGTAATTAATTTTTTTCTTTAAAAGAATTAAGATCCTTTTAGTCAATCATGGTAATTTGGAAGTGTTATTTGGATTGATAAGAAGAGCCCTATAATCAATAAAATTATCATACTATATCCAGCTTGATTTTATCTTGTTATTCAAATTAGAAGTATATTTGATTTGTTGGGGCACACTTGTTGCTTTTGTGTGATTCAGGTTAACTAGATCCTTTAAAAGGATTAAAACTTCCTATTAATTAATCATAGTAACCTAATAATAATCATTTGGATCAATAAGAAGAGTTCGATAGTTACATTCTTGCACGTTTACACAAGGTGTAAACAATCACAAGTGCTAAATAATTCAAACTGTATCAAGTGATTTAGTCACATATCATTCACCTCTTGACTCCATTAGCCCAATATGATTAGGCATTTTTCATTACACTTCCATTATAGAAACCTCAAAAAATCCCATTCATATCTTCACATCTTAATTTCAGCACTACGAGTAGGAGTATTTAACAAGCCTTCATCTATTCCACATCTCATGCCATTGTGGCTAGATAATTAAAACTAATTAATTCATACAGCTCTTAAATATTTTTTAGTTATTAAGATTCACCTGCCTAGGTTTAGCAGAGACTGAAGTGTAGAGAGTCATTAACCATATAGGTCAACTATGTTCATTAGTTCAAAAACATTGTAAATCTAACTATAGAGCCTAGCATCCTCTTAGGATTTACAACCTACATTTTTGAGACCTAACACAACGTAGGCAAGGATTAATATCCCCCAAGACCCTAGTTCAATCCCATTAGTTTTCTATCATGCTTTGTTTCAACTTAGTCAAGAAATTCAAAATCCAAAAATAGTCAAAAAATACAAAATCCAAAAACATTTACAAAAAAGAAAAGGTCAAAAACATCCAAACCAGGTCAAACTACATGGTCTCTATGTGGACAACATAGGAAAGGCTTATCTTTGATGAGGCCCCCAAGGCCCTAGGTTAATACCCTGAAAACAACAAAAATAACATCATAAAACTCAGAAAATCAAAAAGACCCACTCCATCATCACAATCTACAATAAAATTTCCACCCATAATAAACAAATCGTCACACTCACCCTTTTGACAAAACAAACAAATAAAACATAAAAAACTAGAACCTTCAAACAAAGAATCGTAAAACAGACAGAAGAAATGTCAAGTATCAATTACCTATCTTTTGACAATTCACCAACAACATCCTGAGATATTCCTTAATAGATTTGTTCCTACGATAGACATGATCAACAACAGATAATAGTCCCAAAACCTCAAACAAATATGGAAAGTGTTACTACAACTTTATTTCTATCTTTTTTTAGTCTTATTTTTATGATTTATTTTATTGACTCATTCTTGGGATCTCTCAAGGATGTCCATAAGGATTTAGAGAAGGAATGGTGGAAATTGAGCATCATTTCAATTTTTTGTTTGTAAGATATTTTTGTAATACTACCATGGTGAATACTTGCTTTATTAAGTATATGAAATTTGTGTTGAAACAATTTGTGAAGCAATTGCATGTTAGGTGTTTTATACCTCTATGTGTGACTAGTCTGAAAAGTTTTAACACAACCTAAACCATATACTTTAAAGAAATTTTTTGTATGTCTGATATGAGCAAGAATACTCTTTATTTGTAGATTCAAAGTCCACACAATGGATACAAAGTCACCTTGGTCATTAATACCCTAGTGCATTGTATCTATTTTGCTACATCAAAAAAGATTGTTCAAAACTGTGAAGCCTCCAAGCAAAATGAAAGCAACATCATCAACAACTAACAAACATCAAATTTCTATCCATCATCATAAATATTTCTTCTAACTAACATCCATCTTGTATAACAATATCATTAGCACCATATCCATCCTACATGTCATCAATACATATCATGATGATAATAAAGCAATCAAAACATCATGTATAATGTATAAGGCATACATCCATCGTATATCATCCATCACATAAACATCATATATCCAAACGATATATCGATCATCCATAATAAAATATCATATAATATAAAATATGATCCATCCATCCACATCATATGCATACATCAAAAAAGTACAAAAACATATATAAACATGCATCATCATACATAGTTATCCATGATCATCACATAATCATAAAATGACTTGAATCGAAGAAGGTATATCTCATATATATCATCATTAGAAAAGGTATAATGTCATAGTACATCATCATCAGTGAAACAAGTGTGATAGGATAATACAAAATAATACATATATACAAGGACTCAACTAGGCTGGTGAATATATATACAAAAATCATGTCTACAATATGTCTCTGAACAACAACATAATAAAGATCAAGTATATATGTAACACTACCCAGCAGGAAAGGGGAACACTCTATAGACCAGGTTGTGAACCACCATCTAAATCTGGTTTTCTAACAAAATGATCACCTTCCTTGCCACCACCATTTCCTATAGCACTAGGCTCTCTGAATCATGGCCTATGCTGTGCTTTGGGGACAAAGGCATCATAGAGAGTCTGATAGTATATATCCCTTTGTAACCATTGATCTCACCCTGCATGAAGGGTATCATGCTCTACTCTGAGAGTATCTCTATCTTCCATAATCACCTATAACTAAGCCTTTACAACGTCGCCCACTCTCATTTTCTCACTCTGCCCTCAGGTTATCCCTCTCTGCCATCACTATGGGAAGATGTGCATCTGCAACCTATCGCCACACAATCTCTACAGCCAACTGAGCGCCTCCATCCCCAAGTGGTGGAGGAGGACTCGAAACCTATCCATGGACTTGTGCCAGAGGCATCTGATCATCATGACCACCTTGTACTCCACCCTAATGGGCCCTATCTAGCTGCTCTACAAGAACCTCAATGCACTATCGCTCCCTATACCAACCTATAATACCTACTCTGGCTAATGTAGGGTCTCCCCAAAAATCTATAAATCTTAAAGGCATGCATCGTGCCCACCACTAATCAAAATTAGGTGTGGTAACCAGATATGCTAAACCCACTAGCCAACCCCAACCAACTAGGAAAAGTGCTTTGAATGCAGCAATAACAACATCTCTATCTACCTAGTGACCCCATACACAGACCTCCCTAGTGGTCTAACCAAAACGAGCCTCATAAGCATCAAGAAATTGGCCTTATCTCTCTCCAAAATGATGGTATACTCTATCTAGTAAGTAACACTCTAGTAAAGAGTGGGAGTGGCCAATCAACCATCAAGTCTACCAATAGTAAACAAGATTCTCTAGATGCTCCGGCCATGCCTCACAATCCATATACAGTATCGAAACAAAACCTAGCATATCATCAAACACACAACGCCAGTATAGCAGATTCCCAAGCAAGGTGTAGTGTAAGAAATCTCCATAACAGTATGAGTATGGATCCTCAGGAGTACGATCCTATATCCCATTAAGCCAAGAAACTAAAATATGCTCCCAAGCCCAGACATGAAAAATAGAAACACCTATGAAAATAGATTTCCCACCCCAATATACAACCTCATGCATATCCCTATAGAGGTGGGCGATAAGAGATGGACCCCACACATATCTGGTCCCATGCTCAAACATACCCTCATTGCAAATACCCCATCTAATAGGGAACTAATTCTGTCTCCTATCAGGAGCAAATAGTTCCAAAATAAAACCATAAAGGACAAGAGAAATAGGTTCTACACTACCAACAAACTCAGACAAATCAATCTCTGACCGTCATACCTTTGAATGT
This sequence comes from Sequoia sempervirens, assembly GCA_007258455.2. Taxonomy (NCBI): domain Eukaryota; kingdom Viridiplantae; phylum Streptophyta; class Pinopsida; order Cupressales; family Cupressaceae; genus Sequoia; species Sequoia sempervirens. The sequence continues at coordinate 107,111,631 of VDFB02256132.1, forward strand.
CTAACACCTAGCACACACCGCATAGCACAAGTACACCGTCGAACATGGTATGTCATGAGCTTTCCATGGATAGGAATGTAGAGAATCCTCCACACATCCTTGAGTGTAATAGTAGCCTCTCTAGTGGATAAATGAAATGAGGATGTCTTTGAATGCCATCGTTCCACAAGCATGGTCATCATCATTGTATGAGTCTGGATGGGAGGCATGTAATAGATATGACATAGCCTAACCGCATCTAGAATTTCTTGCTCTAGAACATTGAAATTGGTAATCAAATCGAACAGATCCTGAGGTTGTCTCTCCCTAAGCTACAATGGTTTAAGGACCACATGCAATCATTTTAAACCACAATATTAGGTTTTCACTCTAAATGTGCAAAATAACTCCAAAATGATGAAAAAATGATGCTTAGGGTTCCAAACAAGTAAAAGCTAGCAATATTTAGCAAAAGTGAAGAAATAAGAGAAAAAGTGAGGAAACAAGAGAAAAAGTGATGGTTTAAGTCAAGGGTGAGGGTTTAGGTCGAAGGCGAGAATATCAAAAGCGAGAAAGTTTAGCAAGTGCGAAGATCTAAAGCAAATGCACAAAAATAGTCCCCAAGAATTCAAAACAAAATTTTTACATCAATAGCATAAAACAAAGGCATGGGTTTAAGTCAGATGCAAGGATCTTGAGCAACTGCATAGGTTTGAGCAATTTTGAGCTTCCTAAACTAGCAAGTGTGAAGAAAATGATGCAAATGCATTGAAATCATGAAAACTTCACTACTGACTCAAGGAACTTTGTACACAAAATATGAGAATGTGACAAGACAAAAATGAGAAGCAAGAGGGTACATACTAGGCCACCAATATCGACGGGCCATCCAAACTCTCTAACTAAGTCCAAATGATGTGGGGCTCCTTGAATCCTCATCATTTCTCCTCAACAACTAATAGAATGGGAAATCTAGAGACAAGAATTAGCTATAGGATCAAAGCACAAATAAGGCAATTAGAACCCTAAATACCTATATTAACCCTCAAAAACCCTATTTTTTACTTCGAAAACCCTAATTTTTAATTAAGGAACCTTCCTACGTTCAAATTAGTACATCTTGGGAACATCAAAATAAGCAACGAGGGACCTATAGACCTATTTTTTGTCCTAAACACATCTGAACTAAAATAGAATAGTTTCATGAGCCTGACCTCAAAATTGAAATTTTTGGCCAACCTCTCGAGGGGTCAGCACAGAGTCCTACCATCATTCTGCTAAATGTCAAGGCACAATTGGGTATAAAAATTTTTCAAAAACTTGATCTTAAAAATAGAATCTTTGAAATAGAGCAACCAGTACTTTGTATCAAAGAGGAGCAAAATGTAGACATGTAAAACTGACCTAACACCTATCACACACTATAAATGACACTTTCACACCATCAACATCATTATCATCAAATATCACTGCATTTCACATCAAAAACCTTAATTTCCCCTATTAATTGAATGATATGACATTATCCAATCAATTCACTTTTTCATCATTCTTGACAAATTAAATAAATTCCATTTATTTAACAAAGTCCTAAAACCCTATTCTGATATTAATTGGATAAAAAATCATTATTTAATTAATTCATGTTTCTATGATTTAAACCAATTAAATAAATTACATTTATTTAATGAACTCTTAATCTAACTTTATGTGTCCTTATTAGTTAAATAACACCAATTATTTAATTACGTCACTAAATCACCTTATTCCCCTAAGTTAATGGAATTATTAATGTAAGAGAGGGTGACTGACCATGTCAAGTCCCTAGGTCACGGAGAGCCAAGAGTGGAAGGCTGCCCTAACTTACCTCACTCTAAAGGAATGTTTCGAATGAGGAACAAGAATGATGAGGACTATAAGGCCCTGCAACCACTCTTCAGACCCGAAATCTAAACTGGGGCTAGGCGAGCCAAGTTTCAGGTTAAACACTATACCTCAAGTAGCTCTCTCTACCCAAGAATGGAAGCACAATTCCAGGATGATAGCATGGCACACTGGTGTTCGTATGACCAGAGGACCAAAAACATAGTATGAATCACTAGAAAACAAGTTGACGGCCTAGCTAGTCACTTCTAAGGGAACAAAATAGAACTATGAAGTAGGAAAGATACAAATGAATATGATAAAGTAAATATATGAAGGCTAAGGTGACAAAGATAATTTCACAAAGATGCTCGTTTTCCAACTAGCTCCAAATGCACGTCCACCTACACATAAGAAAGAGGTAAAATTGTTGGGGGTTGTATAGGGGTTTGCCTCAATTGGACCCCTGTTTCGGTGTTTCCACCTCCATGGACACTGAAGATAGAAATGATAGAGAAATTTATGATAAAGAAGTAAAGAAATAAAGTACATGAATAACAGTACAAAAAAATATAAAGTTACTCAACCAAATCGTAAAGGAGAGGAGTGAAGCATTACCACCTCCACCAAGAGCTCACTAGCCAATGATGGAGAAAGAAGGCTTGAACAATCACCATAGCCTCAACTATGATGAAGGGAGGTGTTGCAAAACCTCAATCCCACACTACAATGGCTTGTTCCACACTTTCTTTATGGAGTTGATGGAGTGTTGTTGCTGCTATGAAGTGCCAAAGTGTTGCTTGAAGTGATGGAAGTGAAGAGATTGCAAGAAGTGATACCAAAGAGATGAAGTGAATGCTTAGATATTGCCAAAAGGGATGAGTTGCATGAAGAATGAATCTTTTTGAAGGTTAGGTGAGGATAATAAGGCATTTTAGGGGCAGTTGGTCGAAGAGGGATGTTACAAATCATTCCCAATAGGAAGTGTAACACCTCTACCAACTTCAGACGTAGGAATCCATCAGGGATGTAAGCGCACTATGTAGACATTTGTGTATTGCACGCACATCTTCAAAAAATATTCTTCTACCAACACAAAAGATGAATGCCAAGTGGAACAAGGGAAACTTGGTGATGTGGAAATTTTCCTTCGGATTTAGTTTTCTAAGATGAGGAAGTGTAAAAGGGGAAATTGCATAAGGGGTGAAAATTCATGCATATACATTTTTCCCCCACTTTAGCAAGCATGAATACTAATGATTTCTTTGGTAAAGTAGATTGAAAAGGTAGTAGGGTTAGAAATTTATACCTAAACCATCAAGGAAGCAGACCGCAATCTGGTGAGCTCGAAAGTGAAGGGTAGGAAAAGGACTTCATAGGCCCACAGAACTATGAAAATATAGAATGAAAGTGTCTTATAGGCCCGTGGACCTACAAGGAAGCAACCCCCAAGATCTCTCACATGAAGGAATCCACAAGAAGTAAGTGCCTCATAGGCCCATAGACCTACAAGGAAGGTGTCCTCTAGGATTTCCCACATGAAGGAAACTAAGAAAAGTGCCTTACAAACCCATAGACCTGGAAGGAAGGTGTCCTCCAAGATCTCTCACATGAAGGAAACTGAGAAAAGTACCTTACAGACCTACAAACTTGCAAGGAAGGTGTCCTCCAAGATCTTTCAAATGAAGGAAACCGAGAAAAGTGCCTTACAAACCTGAAAACTTATAAGGGAGCATCCCCCAAGATCTCTGACATGGAGGAAGTTTAGAGGTGTATGCACCTCACAAGCCCATAGACCTGTGAGGAAGGTATCCTCCAAAATCTCTCGCATGAAGGAAACCCAAAGAAGGAGACTCCACAAAGTCGGAAAGTGGCTTCGCAGGCACACCGGAAAAGCGACATGTTTACCCACAGATAGAACATGTCCAAAAGTGGCCATACATGGAATCAATCAAATTGGAAGGCTTTCAAATGGGTCTCTTGAGAACTTGACATGAAAAGAGGAATCCACTCAAGGGACACACTATTTGAAAGTACAAAAAGGACATTTTTTTCTCAAATTGATTCGTCATCAAGGAATCATTTCGAAAGATGTTCACTTCATCAAGGAATTTGAAAGGAAGAAAATTCCCCCTCATGAGGGGAAGAACAAGTTGCTTCCACCCTAGAGGAAGGTTCTCAAGTTCTTTCTTTACAAACCCATGATGAAGTAAACATGTTCCATTAGGTTCCAGTTGTGAATACATTTCTAAAAAAGGAAATGTTCATTAGTATTTCAAAAAGATTCGTTGGCAATGAATGCATTTTTAAAAAATTGAAATGTCATAGAATTGGCATTGTCACACATGAGAGGGACAACTCAAGCAAAGAAGAGAAAAAGTAAGGAAAAAGAGCGAAAAAGAAATAAACACAAACAAAGGGCGCAGGGGTGGTCTAATATTTTGGGGTCAAAACTTCTCATAAATATATATAAGTATAGTAATAGTATATTAATGAACTGTCATCAACCCCCTACTATATCAAACCATGTGAAGAATGCACGAGAAGACAAAGTAAAAATAAAAAATTGGGTCAACATGGAAGGGAAGCCTAAATTCCCCAACACTTCGCATCATCCCCAATTTTCTGAAAATCAAGTCACAAACATGGATGAATGATGAAAAAATTAGAAGAAAGTTTACAACACAAAAATAAATCATGTATCCAAGCACCAACAAGGGTTATAGGGGTCATCCAGGAACACAGCACAACACACACAATCATCTAACCTAAATATAAAGAAGGGGCCTCCCCCTACCACCAATTGACCAAGAGGTTGTCCACTTCCCACTCTAGATTATCGTAGGGGGAAGGAGGATGATTCTGTAGTGGTGGAATTTTAAGGGGAGGTGCTTTTGACCCTCTTGCAACAAGGGCTAAGGAAGAGGGCCTTGTAAGGTCCCCTCCACTAAGTTCTTGTGGAGCTAAGGTTAGCGACTTTGTGAAGATTGTTGACAAGGTTGGAACTTCATCTAGAGAGTTAAACATTCACTTTACAGGAGTTCCATGTTCCACCTCAATGGACGGGGATGACTAAAATTGAGATTCTCCGCTAAGCTCACTAAATGACTCAAGAATGGTGATGAACTCAGGGGAAGCCGAGGCTTGCTCCATCACTAGGAAAGAACAAGCTAATGCAAGACCACCTTTTAGAGAAGGTAGGATCCTCTTACTGCCTCCATTGTTGGAGGGGCCATCCTCTACATTCAACCTCGTTGGGGAATGTGAACTCCTGATAGATGAGGTGAGAGGCATAGAGGAAGAGGAGGAGGAGAAATCCACAGCCGATACCACCGAAGTATTCAGAATATTCACAAGCTTTGGAAAATGAGGTACATCCGGAAGGTACATCAACAAGGGAAGTTCCACCGAAGGAGTAATGAACACCTACACCCTTTTAGGGTCAGGTGCGCTCACAGCAGGAGCCAAAGGTTAGACTAAACTAGGTTGAATGGGAATGGAGAGGAGAGTGGAAGACACAACAAGAGGCCCTGACACAATGGAAATCATCTCCTCATCCTTCTTCTGCAAAGTGGCTTGCTCAGTCATGAGAGCCTTTCACTAATGCTTGTGCTCATGCACAAGGTGATTCATATGACTCTTTGGGCTAGAGGCCAGAGGCTGCGAAGAAATAGAAGGCTCCTGCTCAGCCATGGAAGTGTCTACTACAATCGTTTCTAGTGGAGGAACAGACTCCTAAATGGGATTAGGAGGAGTAGTTTGGGAGACAGCATGGGGACTCATCTCTAGTGCCTCAGTAGCGGGCATCTTCCCATTTACTACTTTGGGAGCAAAAGCAGTAGGAGGCTATGGAGAAAATTCCCTTTGGGAACCTTTCTTCCTATCATACAAATAGTATGAAGGCCCAAGAGGTTTAGTAGGGAGATCTGATATACTAATATTGGGTCTATGCCAAGCAAGCACCATTTGGCTTAACGGGTAAACGCCAGGCTTGCTCATCCAATACTCCTCCGAAGAAAAGGGAGTGGACGAGGTAGCCCAAGAAGAGGAAAACTTCTCCTTTCTCTTTCAGGAAGGGGAGGTAGTTGGTTGTTGTACTATAGGAAGGGTCAGTTTCAACTGTCCCTTGCTCCCAATCTTATAATTTACATAAATTTTTTAAGTATGTCCATCCTTGGAGGAAGCAGACCGACTGAGGTGGACCAAAAGTGATCTAATGAATATCCTCCACGGGACACCAAAGGTTGGTATCTAGTGTCATGTACTTCGTGTATGAAACCTTCATGGGAAAAATTTAAACATTTATGAATTACAAAGGTGATTCCATTCATGGAAGCTAGCCAAGGTATTCTTAGCTTCAACCTAAGCAAATCCAACTCCAAAATGACATCGAAAACCATGTCAACAACTCTAGGTCCAACTAAGACGAAAAAATTTATTGAGGCATATGGTTTAAGACAAAGACCATCATGCATATGGATGGTGGATTTTTTTCTTCATACTCCTCTTTGTGCAACAAATTCAGCAATAGTTTTTCTTCTGTAATGACATTCGCACGGCTTGTGGGGTCTACTAGGACTCTTGTCACAACGTTGTCATTGAGGCAAGTGGGAATGTAAAGAGAAGGTTTGTTGTTCACAAGGTCATCCTATGAAGTGAATGTCACATCTGACAAACCGGTCGTAGGCTACTTAGTATGAGTAACCATGACCATGTTGACATAGACCTCGGGTAGAGTGATAAAATCAGAGGGATTGACAATCATGTTGACAAAATGTGACGAAAATGGGTTTGTGTATATCTGTAATTCACTGTTTTATTTCACCACCGATTTATTAGTATTTTGTTTGCTTCCATTGAGATGAATAGTAAAATCCTTAATGCGATCCTATATCTCATGATGCAAGTGCATACAACGTTCAGTATCATGTTCGTTGACTCGATGGTATTGACAGTAGGTATTTGGATCATACCAACTAGGGTAAGGCTCCTTATAAAAAGACCTAGGGTTCTCTAAGGTTATGATCTTATCTTTCAACAACTTTTTCAAGATGGAAGAGTAAGATTCTGCTAGCTTTGTGAACTTTTGGTTGTGTCTAAGACCGTTATTAGTTGTAGCAGCTACTACATTCGCAACAAAATTGTCTTTCCCAAAGATTGATACGATGGATTTTCCTTCAGAACAAGAGCACGAGGAAGCTCCCCTAAACTAAACTATCATTTGTTGATAATCTCATAGTGTTGCACACAAATGCGTGAAAGAAGGATACTTCATAAGGGAAAACTTTTGTTTCCAAGGCCTTTGTAAGTTCCCTATGAATACCTTCTACACATCAGAATTGGGCAGCGGGTACAAGATTTGTGAGAAAAGAGCTTGATATCGTGCGATGAAGTGAGTAATCTTTTCATTATCTCCCTATTTACACCGGACGAGATCTAAAAAGGTCATCTTCGGTCCGATGTTGGCTTGAAACTGTTGAAGAAATAGGCTCACCAATTGATCAAATGAAAAAATGGAATTATCGGACAAGGAACAATACCATTCAAGTGTTGTATCCTTGAGAGATCGAGGGAATAGTTTTTCCATCAACGTGTTGTGATGGAAGAAATTTGTGCACATGGAATTAAAGGTGGACACATGTTTTTTTGGGTTCCCTTTACTGCCATACTTCTTGAATTTTAGGATCTCCATTCCTTGTGGGAAGGGAGTATTAAGAATTGCTACCGACAGTGGGCTATGTTGGAAAAAGGATTGGAAGATAGGTTGGGCAGAGGCTTGGGAGAGACTCACCAATTAGCTCTACATCTTACCCATATTTTGAAGGAGAGTATTCATAATATGGTCATTGGATGACATAGGACCAGTGGGACCTCCTCCAGAACCACCATCAGAGCCACCTCTGGAACCACCACCATGGCCACCACCGAGACCACTATCAGAGCCACCACCACCAGTAGGGCCTCCACCGAAGCCACCTCTGCTTCTAAATCCACCACCATGACCTCCACCAGAACCACTTCCACTACCACTACCCCCGCCACTGAAGCCACCACCACTCATCCTTCCAAAACCTCCACTACTAAAGGTGATAGGAGGGGTGAAGCTGAATCCCAAAGGGGCCCTATTCGCTTTGATAGTTTTGGATCTTTCAGAGGCAGAAGGGATGTTGATCAAAGGGACCACATCATCCATGTAAACAGACATGGGAGGTATCAACACTTCTAAATATCTCTCATGTTCTTTGAAAGTGGTCCCTTGTATAATGTTAGCATTATTCAAAAGGGAACACACTTCAGTTAGACTAGAGAGGCTAGCCAGGAGTTCTATTCCTATTCATTCTTTTCCCACCATATAATTTAATTCACTGATAACCCAAGCAGCCCTAGCCAAATTCGGGTTTCTTTCCATGTGGTTCTCCAAGTCATTCAACCCTTTGCTAAGGGTGGAGACATATTCTGAAGGAATATGAACAGCCTCATGCTCGTCTACCGACGATGGTGTGGGAGATATAGGATGAGTGGGGATGTGGTCTGTCTTGTCAAAGAATCCTACCTCACCCTTTAACTACTACTCCTAAGTTAAAAGACCCATCATAGGTCCACAGAAAAGGCCCATAGAGAAACTAGAGGTGACCTTCATCTTTTCCATTGGAAGGTGTCGCACACTTCTCCTAATAATGTACCTGAGGTCATGGACTAGGTTGTGATGCTCACAAACCTTCACAACACTCAGGGACACGACGATCACAAGGCACAAGGGACAATTTTCAACACTGAAAAATGAACAGACATAGGTTCACATTGGGTTCACCAAAAACATAAGAGAGGGGGACTAACCATGTCAAGTTCCCAGATCACAAAGAGCCAAGAGCGAAAGGTTTCCCTAACTTACCTCACTCTAAAGGAATGTTTCAAATGAGGGACGAGAATGATGAGGACTATAAGGCCTTGCAACCACTCTTCAAACCCAAAATCTAAATTGGGGCTAAGCAAGCTAGTTTTCAGGTTCAAGATTGTACCTCAAGTACCTCTCTACCTAAGGACAGAAGCACAGTTCCAAGATGACAGCATGGTGCATTGGTGTCTCTCAAGTGTGATAGCCTCCATACAACCAGAGGACCAAAAACACAGTATGAACTGCCAGAAAACAAGTTGATGACCTAGCTAGTCACTTCTAAGGAAACAAAATAGAAATATGTAGGAAACATACAAATGAATATGATAAAGTAAATATATGAACGTTAAGGTGACAAAGAAATCTCATAAAGATGCTTGTTCACCAACTAGCTCCAAATGCATGTCCACCTACACACAAGAAAGAGGGAAAATTGTTGGGGGCTGTATAGGGGTCTGCCTTAGTCAGACCCCTATTTCGATGTTTCCACCTCCACGAACAGCCAAGATAGAAATGATAGAGAAATTTATGATAAGGAAGTAAAGAAAGAAAGTACATGAATAACACTACAAAACAATATAAAGTTACTCAACCAAATCGTAAAGGAGAGGAGAAAAACGTTACCACCTCCACCAAGAGCTCACTAGCCAATAATGGAGAAAGAAGGCTTGAACAATCACCAAAGCCTCAACTATGATGAAGGGAGTTGTTTCAAAACCTCAAGCCCGTGATACAATAGCTTGTTTCGCACATTCTTTATAGAGTTAACAGAGTGTTGTTGTTGCTGCTATGAAGTTCCAAAGTGTTGCTTGAGGTGATGGAAGTGAAGAGATTACAATAAGTGATACCAAAGAGATGAAGTGAATGCTTGGAGATTGCCAAAAGGGATGAGTTGCATGAAGAATGAATATTTTTGAAGGTGAGGTGAGGAGAATAAGGCATTTTCAGGTCGGTTGGTCGAAGAGGGACATTAAAAATCGTTCCTAATAGGAAGTGTAACTCCTCTGCCAACTTTAGGCACAGGAATCCATCAGGGACGTAAGCATGTTGCATGGATGTCTACATGCCACGTGCACATCTCTAACAAATATTCTTCTACCAACAAAAAAGAAAAATTCCAAGTGGAATGAAGGCAGCTTGCTAATGTGGAATTTCACCTTTGAATTTGGTTTTCTAAGGTGAGGAAGTGTAAAAGGGGAATTTGCATAAGGGGTGAAAATTCACGCCTATACAATTAAATCATAATAATTTAATTACGACACTTTCCCTCTAAATTTTGAATAATTAAATCAAACTATTCAAAACATTATCAAAAATCAAATGAAACTAATGCAACTTTATTTATAAAAGTCAAACTTGATTTGCACGTTCAACTCCAAAATGAATTAATTAATTAAATCAATTAATTAATCCTTTTCAACCACTTTCCTAATTGAGTAAATTACGATCCCCTGATTTCTCAATCTAATCTTGACAGATCAATCTATTTTTGATTGTGTGAATTATGATTCCCTAATTGATCAATCTATTCCTGACTGATTAATCTATTCATCAATCCCACTGATCATTCAATCTATTTCTTCAATCACATGAATTGTGCAATCTATTTTGCATAGATTATTCATGTATAAACCCTCTCAACACCTTTCGACCATCGATCTCGATTCAATATTGTTCTATCCTAATCATCCATTTCGAATCACATTTTCTATATAAAAAACCTCTTTCCTCACAAAAAAGGATTGAAGAGTCAACATCATTTGCACAACGAAGTACTGCTAATATTCACAACCACCATTGTTAGAGCTTCGAAATTTATTTAACCAACCAACCATTACATCATATCAAAGCTTCACACATGAACTATGGAGGCTTCGTAGTGATATGAACAATCCAACATCAGGGGAACACACTCTAATATGGGATGGTAACACTTTTCTTTTTCATGAATTCATGTATGCTTTCATATTGTGATCTTGTTTCTTTGAATTCTATAATAGCTTAGTTTCATTTTGTAAGTGTAGGATTATATCTTAGACTAGTGTTATTGATCTTGGCTTAGATTCTAATTTCAATTGCATTTCTCTTGTTTAGCATCTATGATTTTCTCCCTCACACAGTATGCGTTAAGCCATTTTTACCTGTGTATAGTTATAAATATTATTAAACCTTGCATTGAATTTTGTAATAGATTCATTTAACCCCTTGCTTATGCTTGTGAATTCATTAATTGAAAACCTAGGGTCAATATTATTGCCATATTGTTTTCTAAATGTCCTCTAGAAATCATCCCAAGATCTGATGTTAGCATGAGGAAAATTTCTATATCAATCTTTCGCCTCACTAATCAAATATTACACAAAAAACTTTATGAAATCATCTTCATGTTCTACCTCAAAGTCTATAGACATGTAAAAATGACCTAACACATATCACATATCCAAAACTTCATTTTTCTATTATCAACATCATTTAACAGCATTTGCATCATTAACCCTATTTTCCTCTATTAATTAAATAGCCTCAAATTATTTAATTAATTCACTATATCGTCACCTAATTTAACCTTATTCATCTCGATTAATTAAATAAACACAAAATATTTAATTATGTCACTAACATACCTTATTCATCTAAATTAATTAAATAGTTATCATTAATTATTTATCCTTAAGGGACAATGATTGGGCTCGAGTTTATCAAGAGTTATCTAAATTATATCCTGTTGAAGGGACGATGATTGGGCTCGAGTTTATCAAGAGTTACCTAATGAATTATTGAATCCAGTCCAGTACCATTCTGATGGTTAGCACATGGGCTTGTCTATGCCGTGATGTCACCCACCTTAAGAAGTGACAACAAGATGCAACCCTGTCATAAAAAGAAAACTCCTGTAGCCACTTACGGGTATTAAGTGGGCCCTTCTCACTAATGGGTGTTTTTAAAGTGACTTTATTCCTCCACTATGTCAGTGTTTAAGAATTTATGCTTAACAGTTGTCTACTCCATAGTGCGGTAGGTAAGGGGACATATGTCACAAATGTATGGACGGATTCCAAAATTATTGTATCTTGCCATGAGGTAACAAGTTCAGCCTCTCCTATAAATTGTTGAGGACGCCTCATTCCTTGGCATCAGTGGTCTAGGATTGGAGTCTAGAGTCTAGAAAGAGTATGTAAGTTATATCAGAATTATGCTCTCTCCTGCGCTTTGAGCGATCTAGATGATCAGAATCTAAATATATGTTCACTGTAATGTTGTCACTTTTTAATACTATCATTCCAGTATCATTCTACTTGTTTGGTATCATTCCGCTTGTTTGGTATCATTCCGCTTGTTTGGTATCATTTTATTGATAAAAACAAAATGCCAACATTTTCCCTCTTTACAAACCCCTTCTAATGATTTACCTTTATATTTATATACTGATGCTTCTGACACAACCTAGTCTACTGTAATTCAAGAAGAAGGAAATGGAAAAAGGGATATCTACGGCTATCACTCTGGTACTTTCACAGATGCTGAAAGTCGATATCACATCTATGAAAAGGAAATACTGGCAGTCAAAAATGTATAGAAAAGCTTAAAATTTTCCTAAAGCTAGTAAAATTCACTGTAAGAACAGATAGTCAAGCTATGAGGAGCCTGCTCAAGAAAAAACAAAATAAAGATATAGCTCAAGGTAGAATTGCAAGATGGTATTTTGAATTTCTCAGCTATGATTTTGAGATTGAATGGATAAAAGGAGAAACTAATCCATTAGTAGATACTCTAACAAGAGAACTTGCAAGATCTATATATTCAAATCTAGAATTTAATGCTCCAGATTGGTTTAGGTCGGATGGTACTGGCATGTACATGATAAATCCTGGTAATATTAGTCTTCCATCCCTTCCAAAATAAATTGTTCTAATATTGTTGGAATCTTACTTCTTAAATAAATGGCTTTCAAATATTTATCAAAAATCAGATCAGTTATCACCATGCACAAGGATTAATTGATTCAGATGAAGATGAAGATTTCAGAGAATCCATAGGACTAAATCATGCTCCTATCAGATATTGGTGTGGAAACAATTCAATCCAAGTACGCATCAAAGGTTTGTTTGGTATGAATTGGTCAAAACAGAGTAAAATGAATATTTTGAAAAATCTGAAATTTGGTTTCATTACCAGAATTAGTTTTGATCAAGATACATTTGAAGACTATACTGATTTAATAGGAGCCAGATTTAATCCAGATATGGAAGAATTCTTAGATTTGTTATACCCACAATTCAAAAGGACTATGACTGATTGCATGGTGCAATATCTGACACATTATCCTAGAACAGGATATAATTTCCCAAGAATTGAATTATACCCTCTTGAAGCCAGATGGAGACCTGAAGTAAGAATCAAAGATATGGAGATCAAGCTTAAACCAGCATTACTAGCAAAAAGAGTCGAACTAGATCGAGCTTATTCTCAGGACTATGTAGTCCAAATTGACCATGCCTTTAATCCAAGGGACGATGATTGGGCTCGAGTTTATCAAGAGTTACCTAATGAATTATTGAATCCAGTACCATTCTGATGGTTAGCACATGGGCTTGTCTGTGTCGTGATGTCACCCACATTAAGAAGTGACAATAGGATGCAACCTTGCCATAAAAAGCAAACTCATGTAGCCACTTACCAGTATTAAGTGGGCCCTTCTCACTAATGGGTGTTTTTAAAGTGACTTTATTCCTCCACTATGTCAGTGTTTAATACTTTCTACTTAACAGTTGTCTACTCCATAGTGCGGTAGGTAAGGGGACATATGTCACAAATGTATGGATGGATTCCAAAATTATTGTATCTTGCCATGAGGTAACAAGTTCAGCCTCTCCTATAAATTGTTGAGGATGCCTCATTCCTTGGCATCGGTGGTCTAGGATTGGAGTCTAGAGTCTAGAAAGAGTCTATAAGTTATATCAGAATTATGCTCTCTCCTACGCTTTGAGCGATCTGGATGATCAAAATCTGAATATATGTTCACTGTAATGTTGTCACTTTTTAATACTATCATTCTGGTATCATTCCGCTTGTTTGGTATCATTTCGCTTGTGTCTGGTATGCGTGCATGGTAATGTAGTGTTTATATTTGTGGCCTTTGTATCTAATTAGCTTGAAGCTAATAGTAACATTGTAAGCACTATTATGAGTGTTGGGTTTTTAGTAAATTAGATTGATCATTGAAATTATTTTTGAAATTTTCCTTTTGCAATTATTTTAACACACACATGCAAGTACTATTTAAGTAAGTAATGGTTGTTTTATTATGCAAACAAGGGTAATCATTACCTATGTAATATAATGTGTTATTTTGTTTTCTTTTTTGCAAAAATGTATTGATAAACTCAAAGAAGGGGATAAAGTTAGGTTGTTGGATCCATTTGATGGTGATGTTGTGGGCATTTGGTGGATTCACTTCCTATATATTGTACATGGAGTCAACTTGAAAGGAATAGGAGATGCAAATGTAAACATTTTAAAGGTCACAAGTAACATACGCCTTGTTTATAAAGACAAAATATATATATGCTCAAAACCAAACTACCGAACATATTATGTGTATATTATTTCATCTTGCAAGACAAGTAAGTCAATGACTTGCTTTGACTCTATTAGAATAAATCTGTTAATAACCATTTGAATTCATCAAAGCCGGCTTGGAAAATATCATCTTTACCCAGATTTTTTGGATCCACAAGAATTGGATCTGAAGAATTTGTAGGAATATTTTTGGGCATGGGTCCAATATTTGGTAGATTATTCCACCAATTTCTCAATTTTCCAGACATAAGTCTAACTGCACAAAGAACCTTAGCCAGTTTAGTCCATGTACCACTTCTTTCAAACATATTTTCTAATGTATCAGTCGAGTTTATCTTCAAACATAAACTCGAGCCCAATCATCGTCCCTTAAGGATAAATAATTAATGATAACTATTTAATTAATTTAGATGAATAAGGTATGTTATTGACATAATTAAATATTTTGTGTTTATTTAATTAATCGAGATGAATAAGGTTAAATTAGGTGACGATATAGTGAATTAATTAAATAATTTGAGGCTATTTAATTAATAGTGAGTAAATGCTTGGGTAATGAAAGACAAAGTTGTTAAAGATTTTGTTTGGTTTGAACTAGTTATTTCCATGTTGCCAACGTGTTTTGAAGAATCAAGAAGTGGTTATGTGCCTTAATCTCTATTTTGGTGTGCTGAAACAAGGACTTTGTGAAGAAGGTTTGAGTCCTAGTTGCAAGGACAAGTGATATTTTTGGTTGAGTTTCTGTCAAGTTATGAAGGTTGGTTTATTTTTTCTCCTGCATTGTCATCATGTTTTCTATTTTGGCTATCTTCCTTTGTTCCAGTGGATCTCCTTTATTTTCTTCTTTTTGTTTTTGTATAATTCCTTGTTTTCTTCTTTGGGTACACACCTTTGCTCATTCTTATTAAGTTCCTTATTCTCTACCTTCTTTAGTTTTTCCTACATTGTTTCTTTATCTTTCACAAACAATCCTCTTGGAATTCCTTCATCTGCATTTATCATTTCGTTTCTTAGCCTATAGTTTCTTTTTTCTTGCTCTATTGCAACAATGGTTAATTCTTTGATCTCTTCCTTAGTTGGCCTCCTCAATTTATACTTAATTGACTTAGGTGTGTATAAGGAGGGTATGGTTCATCAAACAAGTGAAATGATACCAGAATGATAGTATTAAAAAGTGACAACATTACAGTGAACATATATTCATATTTTGATCATCCAGATCGCTCAAAGCGCAGGAGAGAGCATAATTCTGATATAACTTACAGACTCTTTCTAGACTCTAGACTCCAATCCTAGACCACCGGTGCCAAGGAATGAGGCGTCCTCAACAATTTATAGGAGAGGCTGAACTTGTTACCTCATGGCAAGATACAATAATTTTGGAATCCATCCATACATTTGTGACATATGTCCCCTTACCTACCGCACTATGGAGTAGACAGCTGTTAAGCAGAAAGTATTAAACACTGACATAGTGGAGGAATAAAGTCACTTTAAAAACACCCATTAGTGAGAAGGGCCCACTTAATACTGGTAAGTGGCTACAGGAGTTTGCTTTTTATGACAGGGTTGCATCATGTTGTCACTTCTTAACGTGGGTGACATCACGGCACAGACAAGCCCATGTGCTAACCATCAGAATGGTACTGGATTCAATAATTCATTAGGTAACTCTTGATAAACTCGAGCCCAATCATCGTCCCTTGGATTAAAGGCATGGTCAATTTGGACTACATAGTCCTGAGAATAAGCTCGATCTAGTTTGACTCTTTTTGCTAGTAATGCTGGTTTAAGCTTGATCTCCATATCTTCGATTCTTACTTCAGGTCTCCATCTGGCTTCAAGAGGGTATAATTCAATTCTTGGGAAATTATATCTTGTTCTAGGATAATGTGTCAGATATTGTACCATGCATCAATTAGATATCTCATGAAATCTACAAGCCTAAGATATAAGAAAAATGAAATATCAATAATTTTAAATTAATTATAAAATTTTATAAGTACAAAATTTACTATAAAACCTTATAAAATTGAATTAGATTATAAAAATTAATAAAACATTAGAAACTACTTCTTTTGATATGTAAATGTGGATTTGGGGTCCACTTCCTTTATGCTAAACTAAAGGATAGTAACAAAATATATCTATCAAAATCATCACTGGCATACAACTTGACACTTTAACCAAAGCCTAATCATAGTAGGGGGTAACAGTGGGAATAGAACAGGATGAAGAATCGACATCAAGTAATTCAGGAAGATGAGAATCAGAAGAACCTGTAGGAATGCCCTCATCAGAAATAGAGAGCATCTCGCTCAACAACAATGGTTCTTTTTTCCGGATCATACAACCTCTTGTCTAACACCGCCCACTACTTTCATTCCATTTCGGCCGATCCAGAGACTGAAGACGGAACACGTAAGCGGGTGCCTGCTGGGTCATTTCAGAACTTATATCTTTTAAGAACTTCTATCTATGGATAGACGAAAGGGACCCGGGGGTAGAATGACATGAAAAACCCCTTTTTCTGAAAGCTCTGATCTCTTAACCCTTTTGTCCTCCCACCCACCCCTATGGCTTCGTGTCCCTCCTTATTCCATTGTTGATTACTGGTTCCCCGCGATTCAAGATTCTATGATCATATGGTTCCGAGCCTATAGTCGGCAATGGTTTGTTCCCACCTACCAGTAGTTAGTAAGCAGCAGCGGATCAGGCCTGGTAGGCCATGTTATTCACCCCTTCCTCTAACCTTGGGAAAGTTACAATGGAGAAGTGGACCGGAAGGAGCCAATCAGAGAAGCTATCCGGCCAATCCACCTGTAAAAAATCCGTATATGATCGAACTTGGGGCAGGCTACGCAATTCCTAGCCTCGAGCGCAGATCCCGTGTACGAATATCAATATGGGAACCACACGCCCCGCTGCTTTCATTCTGCATTGATCGACTGAACGCCTTTCATCGGCACCGACCATATGGAACTATAATGGGGGGGTGAGAGGACTGGGGGGGGTGGGAGGAAGATAAATGGATAGGCCTTGGGGTGGGAGGATAGCCGAGATGGGCCTTGGATGGTGGGGTCGGCCGCTGCGGGTGGGAATTCTAGTCGGTAGATTAGTTGTTATTGTGGGTTAGGTTGGTTCAGTCTAGTTTAGTCTAGTTTAGCCCCACCGGGTAGCCCTGCATGCAGGGTGGGGGGGGCGATAAAGGAGAGGGGGTGGGGGCGAAATAGTTGCTCGACCTATAAATGACCCGCCTCGCAGAAATCGAGGGCCTGCGGTGATTGCATGCAGTGAGCCCCTCCGGGCAATGGTAAAACCCTTTCTGATTAGGGCAGGCCGGTCATGAGTCGTTTAGGTAGGCTGCACGGCAGAGCAGATAGCAGTGCTCATTCATTATATCATAGATATGGAAGCAAGCTCATGATCAGCATCGAATTATTTGGAATTTTTTTCTCAGAGACATGGCCCGAATATCTAATGATATCTATCAAAATCATCACTGGCATACAACTTGACACTTTAACCAAAGCCTAATCATTAGAATGAGGTGAGGAGAATAAGGCATTTTCGGGTCGGTTGGTCGAAGAGGGACGTTACAAATTGTTCCTAATAGGAAGTGTAACTCCTCTGCCAACTTTAGACACAGGAATCCATCAAGGACGTAAGCATGTTGCGTGGATGTCTACATGCCACGTGCACATCTTTAACAAATATTCTTCTACCAACAAAAAAGAAAAATTCCAAGTGGAACGAAGGTAACTTGCTAATGTGGAATTTCACCTTCGAATTTGGTTTTCTAAGGTGAGGAAGAGTAAAAGGGGAATTTGCGTAAGGGGTGAAAATTCACGCCTATACAATTAAATCATAATAATTTAATTACGACACTTTCCCTCTAAATTTTGAATAATTAAATCAAACTATTCAAAACATTATCAAAAATCAAATGAAACTAATGCAACTTTATTTGTAAAAGTCAAACTTGATTTGCACGTTCAACTCCAAAATGAATTAATTAATTAAATCAATTAATTAATCCTTTTCAACCACTTTCCTAATTGAGTAAATTATGATCCCCTGATTTCTCAATCTAATCCTGACAGATCAATCTATTTTGATTGTGTAAATTATGATTCCCTAATTGATCAATCTATTCCTGACTGATTAATCTATTCATCAATCCCATTGATCATTCAATCTATTTCTTCAATCACACGAATTGTGCAATCTATTTTGCACAGATTATTCATGTCTAAACCCTCTCAACACCTTTCGACCATCGATCTCGATTCAATATTGTTCTATCCTGATCATCCATTTTGAATCACATTTTCTATATAAAAAACCTCTTTCCTCACAAAAAAGGATTGAAGAGTCAACATCATTTGCAAAACGAAGTACTACTAACATTCACAACCACCATTGTTAGAGCTTCGAAATTTCTTTAATCAACCAACCATGACATCGTATCAAAGCTTCACACATGAACTATGGAGGCTTCGTAGTGATATGAACAATCCAACATCGGGGGAACACACTCTAATATGGGATGGTAACACTTTTCTTTTTCATGAATTCATGTATGCTTTCATATTGTGATCTTGTTTCCTTGAATTCTATAATAGCTTAGTTTCATTTTGTAAGTGTAGGATTAGATCTTAGACTAGTGTTATTGATCTTGGCTTACATTCTAATTTCAATTACATTTCTCTTGTTGAGCATCTATGATTTTCTCCCTCACACAGTATGCGTTAAGCCATTTTTACCTATGTATAGTTATAAATATTATTAAACCTTGCATTGAATTTTGTAATAGATTCATTTAACCCCTTGCTTATGCTTGTGAATTCATTAATTGAAAACCTAGGGTCAATATTATTGCCATATTGTTTTCTAAATGTCCTCTAGAAATCATCCCAAGATCTGATGTTAGCATGAGAAAAATTTCTATATCAATCTTTCGCCTCACTAATCAAATATTACACAAAAAACTTTATGAAATCATCTTCATGTTCTACCTCAAAGTTGTAGACATGTAAAAATGACCTAACACATATCACATATCAAAAACTTCATTTTTCTATTATCAACATCATTTAACAGCATTTGCATCATTAACCCTATTTTCCTCTATTAATTAAATAGCCTTGAATTATTTAATTAATTCACTATATCGTCACCTAATTTAACCTTATTCATCTCGATTAATTAAATAAACACAAAATATTTAATTATGTCACTAACATACCTTATTCATCTAAATTAATTAAATAGTTATCATTAATTATTTATTTAAGCCACTTCCCTTTCTTCAAATTTGAATAATTAAATCAACTATTTAATTTCCTCAAAAATCACTCAACATGATCAAATAAATAAATATACCTTTTATTTATTAAAGTCAAAAATTCAACTTGCATGTTCCTCTCAAACATTAATTAATTATTAAATTAATTAATACATCATCACATATCTTGATTGAATAAATCATGACCATTGATTTCTCAATCTATTTCCAAATCCCACCAATTATGTTAATCCCACTAAACACTCAACCTGGCTTCTTCAATCCCACTAAACACTCAATTTGATTTCTTCAATCTTGCGAACCATTCAATATAATCCCACTAATTATTAAATTAAAATCCTTAATTGGATCAATTAGAGGAGTTCAATCTATTTCCTGTCAACAATTCTCAACCGTTGATCATGATCTTTCATTGTTGAATCCTAATCATTCATCTGAAAACTGGAAATCTATAAAATAACCTTCTTCCTTCTAAAAAATTATCGAATAATCTAGAGAATTTTTGGAGAGGTCGTGTCAAATTGGCTATTGAAGCACATTGAGCAAACACTTGCATTCTAGATCACCATTACAAATACCTTTGAAGCTTTTGCACATGGAGGCTTCGTATTGATCCAACTATACAACACATGTTATCAACATGAATACACTTTGACATGGGATGGTAAAATTGTAGTCTTTTGAATTTATTTATTTTCTCATTTATGCTAACATATCTTGTTGAATTCCTTCCTTTACAATCACATTTCATGAGTAGGTTGGGATTATCTTGTTTTGATTTCAATTGATTTGATTTAATTGTTGTATTTCCATCTTTTAAAATTCCCTCCTTACACATTCTGGCATGCTCAGTGGGACCTAGGTCCATAACTCTAATGTTTCATTAAGTATGGTGAGCAATTGCAGGTTCTCGGTTGTGGGCGTCTTTTTCAAGAATCACTTCTGCTAACTGGAACATTCTTTTCCTAAATTTTGAATGTGTTTGTCACTTTTTTTAATCACTATCAACCCAAATCTGGCCTCTATCGACCTAGATCTAGTCACTATTATTGAGAAACACCGCTATTGTATTTTCTATGTTGCAGGTTTCTAAGTATGGGTATTTGAACTGACATTTTTGATTAAGGAAAAAATAGGTTTTGAAGGGACCCAAAACCCTTTACAAACCAAAACAAAGCTACAAAAAGGACAGCCTGCAGCCAGCCAAAAAAAACCAACCCCCAAGCAAGACCCTTCAAGATTTACATTTAGAACTTTTCTTGTGGGAGTGAAGAGTCATGTCAAAAGAAGGCCTAGAGAGTTTTGCTTTCTTGCCCATAACAGTAATCTAGCCTTCTTCCACTTGTGTTTCCTTATCATGCCAAGCTAGCACACTATTTTCCTGAAGATGAATGCCTACAGCCACAGTCTCAGTGATTTCAACATTATTCTTCTGTGCAGGCACAAACATATCAAAAAAGCCACCAAAAATGATAGTCGGGGCACTATCACCAAAAGTGGCAGCTTGAGACCCAATCTCACGTTCTTTATGGGTTTCAACAAGATCAGCATCAGCAGCCCCACTATTTGAGACATCCAAAGGGGATGTCCCTAGACCCTGTGGTTCCTATGCAACCACATCAGAAAAACTCCTATCTTGTTCAGTTTTCTTCTCTACCGGATAATGTTGTAGAGAGACACCTCTCCACCAAGTAGTTGTCTTTTTTTTTTCTCAAATCCACATTGAGCAGTAGCATGACCTGTTTTGAAACATCTTCTACAATGGAAGGGAATCCCTTCATAGTCCAAAGATTGGACCCAAGAACCCTTAGGAGATTTAAGTAAAATCTCAACAAGTAATCCTTTTGAAATATCCATTTCAACCAATATTCGAGCAAAGGTATTTGAACTGATGTTACAGAGTTGCTTTCATCCTAAATAGAGCCACTTTCGACCTGAAAAATTATTTCTATTGTCTATAAAAGTTGTAGTCATACTAAATACAAGGTCACTAGTGTAGGTAGTAGATCTGCTATTGCCTTGTTTTTTGAGTCTATTAATTTTGTAAACTTTCTTGAAATCACAGAGTATCTAACGCTAACTATTGATTGTTTATTGTGTTTTTTGAGATTGTTTAACATTGTTGGTGTAGCTCTTATAGGATTAGAGCATGTTTTTTTGGAACAACTAATAATTTTCTTGCAGGGTTGACGAGTGGTCCAAGGCCTTTAAATTTTTAAGCATTTGTATGAAATTTTTTAAAGTTTTTAAAACATTTACATTTGGTTTTAAATGAATTCACTTTCTTTTGGTGCATTAAAACTGAACAAGACAACTTGAACATTTACATTTGGTGCTCTTAAAATGAATTCACTTTTTATTGGTGCATCAAAACTAAACAAGATAACTTGAACATTTACATTTGGTGTCTTAAAAATGAATTCACTTTCTTTTGGTGCAATAAAATGGAACAAGACAACGTGAACATTTCCATTTGGTTCTCTTAAAATTAATTCAATTTCTTTTAGTGCACTAAGACTAACAACACAATCTTCACATTTCGTTTTGGTGCATAAAATTGAACATTTCATCTTTTATGATTACAATGACAACCAATTGATTCATGTA
Source organism: Sequoia sempervirens (assembly GCA_007258455.2). NCBI lineage: Eukaryota > Viridiplantae > Streptophyta > Pinopsida > Cupressales > Cupressaceae > Sequoia > Sequoia sempervirens. The sequence continues at coordinate 107,133,863 of VDFB02256132.1, forward strand.
ATTTATTGTTTGAAACTCTCAAATATTTGAAGTTGGTGCAATTAAAACATGAATTGATATCTTTAAACACTTTTTTTTGGGCTTAAAATCAAATTGCTATAAATTTTCTATTGTGTTCACCGTGACTGGAAAGCCAAGTGTGTTGTTGGTGCTCCAAATTGAACCAAACCAATGAATCCTAAAAACTTAGCCAATGTCTCATGATCAGACTCAATGGGGATTTGGCCAATTGATAAGATTCAATCAAAGACTGGGATCTTCTACACTTCTAGCTCTGCAAGACCAAGGTGGGTCAACCTACATAATGTCTAAAACTTAATTCAACCATACACACAGACATTTCCTTTTATAGCAGATAATTCCCAATGAAAATATACCAAGGAAAGCATTGACAACCTCAAATATGGCTACATTCTCAATAACTCAACACTCACTCAGCAATTGGGAAGTAGAACACGACACCAAACAACAAGGATTAAAATGATTTTGAATTTATAAAACATTTTTGAGAGGCATAAAACTAAATAATAGATTAGTGCCAATTTTGGGCCATGGAGTCAAACACAAAAAGAATTCATCAGCAAATGACATTCAACCAGTGGATTTAAAATTGTTAATGCCTTGCATCAACTGTTAATGTCTTACATTAACAAATCCTCTCTTGTTATCCATCAAATTTTGCTTACCAAATCCAACCTGCACATTTCAATCACAATCATTTGTTCAAAGTATTTAACTATTTTATTGAAATAGACCCATAAACAGATAAAACAATCTCATGAAATTGAGATGCCAAACTCAAAGATTCTTGATATTATTGAATTTAAATGACTGAAAATATACAAATATGGAGACAATTTGAAGATATTCATGAATGTGAAAACACTTTGAAGACATTCATGAGTTCCCTGCACAAACTAGCTGATATTTGCTCATGAAATCAAAATTTACAGGTTATAGACTCAAGAAATGACTCAGACTTAGCATTTTCTATCTACCTAGCCCCATACAAAACCTCAGAATTCAGAATCCTTTACAATGAAAGAAGAAGAGAAGATAAAGGAAATAGAAGCAGCCCTAAAACTGATCCATTGAAGACATTTGGCAGCTTCTTTCCCATTGATCAGCAATTTTCAAAGCTTCTCTCCTCTCTCTTCTTCAACAAACTTATTTACCTCCAATTTGCAACAGCAAATTCACTGTGAGAAAACTTCATTCTCAATTTTACCCTGTAGTGAGAAAATAACTTTGCCCATGAAAACTTGAAAGCCCTTTCATTTGCTGCACATTATATTTTTCCTCTTACCTTTATGCAAAATAAAATATTCCACAACAAAATATATTGCTTTCATACAAAGTGAAAATAAAATTCACTTTATTTATCTCTTTGTTTACATCCATCTACCAATAAAATATTTGATTGCAAAGCAAATTAAATTCACTTTGCCTGTGCATTTTAAAATATTTCCCCTCTTGAAGTGAAAATATTAAAATATTTTCATCTTGTATGCCTTCTTTTTCAACTTCCTCTTTCACCCACCTGGAAAATATTTTAAAACAGCATTTTATCGGGCCAAGTAAATTTTACCCGTGCCCCCAATGTTTTAATTCTTTCATTTTTGATAAAGTGCCCTATGCTTTATTTTATATTTCTCATTTGAAATAATTTATCCCTTTAATATCTCAGAAAATTTTGTTTTTCACCTATTGGGCCCACCATAGCCTTCTTCTATCTCAACCCCACGCTCCCACAAGAATTAAATGATGGGCATTTTACTCCCACAAGACAACGGAGAGTGGAGATTCACCTTTTCATTAAATCATCACCTATGTTGGGCCCACCACATATTTAAATATTTTTCCTTTACACTTTACTTGCTTTCAAGATTTCATCGAGAAAATTCTTCAAATATTTGAGCAAATGGAAACCTTTTAAAATCCTCTCTCACTCCTTCCAATTTTTTCGGGAACCACACCCATGTGTCTTCATTTTGCTCACCTGGCTGGAATTATCATGTGAGCATCTTATAACTGCAAGTCAACGGGGTGTGGATAGGATGTTGCTGCATTTTACCTATATCTTACCAACATTGATTTCATTTCACTCTGCATTTGTTCTCCCTAACTTTCTTTCATGTTTGCTCGGCATTCAACTCCTCATTCATGGTTGCAGCTCCTCCATTCTCTATATTCTAAGGAATATCCTCCCTTTGCACTGCGCGCCTCCCATTTATCTGCTGGAAAGTTTCAAGAGCCTTTTAAATAAATCCATTTTATGTATGCCATGCGTTGATTCCATTCATTGTATTTTCCTTAAAATTTTCCATCGGCTTTTCAACAAATTCATATGTGCATTATGCAGCATTCGATTATTTCATCCTCCTCTTATTACTTTTGCAAAAGACAAATTTGGCCCTGTCTAGTGGTGCGTTACAGCTAGCATTTGTTTGAAATTTCATAAATCTTCATTACATCCATAATGGCGCTAATGGCATTTGATTGAGGGCTTCTAAATTCTTCTCAGTAAATCCATTTTGCACATATGCAATCATAACGACAGTTGCATTTGTGTGAAAGTTTTTTTTAGCATATTCAACAAATTCATTTTGTGCGCCTTCTTCTCCATGCTCTGATGGATTCCCATACCTTACATTCTATCTTTTCAAACTGTGATAATTTTATCTCTTGTATGTCCATCAATGGAGAACTATTGTTGGTTGGGAATTTTCATTTTTACAGAGAAACCCCATGAGCGATGTGCATTTTGAAGCTTTTCAAAATTTGTTTTGAGAGTGTCCACCAATGGGATGAAAGAATTAAAATTATTTTTTCCTCCCATTCAAATTTTGAAAAGATTTATGCCCTAAAATCATTTTGAATTTTTTTAAATATAAACATTTAAAACATTAAAACTAGGCAAAAAATTTATTCTGGCTTGAGAAATTTCACTGCGAACAAACCAGAGCACCTGAAACCAAAACATTTAAAACATTAAAAGTAGGCAAAAAATTTATTCTGGCTTGAGAAATTTCACTGTGAACAAACCAAAGCACCTGAAACCATGAAATTTTGCGTTGAGGCATAATCAATTATTTAGAGAAAACCCATTTTCTCTAATTTTTCCCAGACATTAAAATTTAGGTACCTCCTTTATAAACTAGCCCCGAGACATGTTAGCTGCAACAAAAATACATTAAAATAATGTATCATATGACCTCCGATATTGATGAAAATGGAGCTGTAGAGGTTTTAAACCAGAAAAAGAAATGGGTTGTCATTAGAATTGCTAAGTTTTGGCCCTGTTGCGATCATAAAGCAATTAAATAACCCATCAAAACTTATCCTGGAGGTTCCAAACTGAACAGGCGTGTAGAAATTTGACCCAAGAATGGAGTGCAAAAGATGGCTCAACAAAAGGAGTCACAAGGTGAAAGATATTAATCAGCAAAGTTGCCTACTCAGACTTTTCTACAACTGTGCTTGTTCATAAACCAATTAAAACTGATCAAATCACCTCTTTGGAAAAATATCAAATCAACTCCTGGTGAGCTACCACTGGACATAATAGCTCATTTTGGTGCAGTGAACACACATTCAAGAGGTATTTTCTTGAATCATCTCCCATCAAAAGATATTGAAGGTCGAAGTTGACCTCTCAGAAAGGTTTCTAGAAATGCAAGTGAAAAACTAAATAAATTCCATTTGGTTTTGATCTGTTAAAAATAGCAAATTAAATCATGAGGATTTGGAACCTGACATGTGAGCTCATCCTGGCATAGAGAATTCAAAACAACATTCGCTTTGACTTGATGATCATCTGGTTGCAAAATGCAAGCTCAAACAGGAGGCTACTTTGCAAAACTGAACATTTGCAAATAGCAGAAATGTGACAAAACCCTCCAACTTCGCTTTTTGAAACCCTGAAAAACTCATCATGGGAAGTTGAAAATTGACATGTACACTCACGTAGGATACATGAGTGATTCTGCAAAGGGGTTTTGCTTGAAAATCAATTGGCTTCAAATTACGACCCTCCAAAGTAGGTCACTTAGGCAGATTCTTTAGGTGCATTTCTGAAAGTGCAGAGGCAAATTTTTTTAAATAGGCATCTCAAATTTGGGAAATTTGAGAGTGCCAACATGTGTATCCTCTCTCCTTGCGTCTTTGGATGATCTTGGGTGACGAGAAACACTTTGGGCTCTTTGCATATTTTTTACATTTTTACCTTTAGATTGAGCCTGCCTTGAGATATATCCCATACTAGAGAACTCAAGATGACCCAAAGCGGTTTTTCCCTCGAGCCGCTATATAAATTGACTTTGGCTAAATCCTGGGTCTAACTAGCAAGTATCTTGCCGACAGTGCCATTCAAAAATGGGAGGTATCCACATTCGTGTGAGGTATCATATGTCCACTAGTAAGAGTGGTTAAAGCCTTAAGTGGCTTGTTGGATGCTCGCAAAGCACTAAGTTCCCCAGCAGTGACTAAAATATTTATATTAGTTTCCCACCTTATGGATTGACCATTTATTGGAAACATTTTTAGTGTAAGGGATGTGTATTGTACCCTGAAGCTTTTTACTCACCATATGAACTCCCTTGAGTTGAGACAGAAATTCTTGACTTATCATAAGCTACTTGTAGCTTTCTAGGGAAAGGGTGATTTGGGTTATCCTTCCATCCTAGAAGGCCCCTCTCTATCCTCTCCTACAAAGACTTAAGTGTATACGTCCCTTTGTGTGTCCCTACCCTTGAGTTGAAGGAGCTTCCAATTTGTGGGCTTGAAATTGTTACCACTGGCTTTGACCTTGGGGATAAAACTACTTGAAGTGTTTTTTGATGTGTTATTATCAATATAAATTAGGTTGATATTGGCCTATTGTCATCAAAGCATTCTGATCAATTCATACACTTTGTTTGTTGTGTTTTATCACTTGTTGTATCTCGGAAATATTGTCTCAAACATTAGATTAAACGAACGTCAAAAACTTGCAAAATTCTCGAAGCAAACTACCATCACAAAACTAGAAACTACTAAAATAGAGTTGCTATTGATAATTTTTTCCACTATTTTCTCAAACATTATCGCAATCAACCTAAATTTTTCTCGCTATTGCTTAGATTAGCAACTATTTTGTCACTAGTTTTTTACAGTCACTATCAAAATAGAGCCACTTTCAAAAAAATTGGCCACAATTGTTTTAAAACAGAGCCACTATTGAACTAAAATGCTATCGCTATTTCCTTGAACAAGTGTGCTATTATCCTACTTGCAGGCTTTCCTTAAAACTTTCAAAAAAACTGATTTTCAAACATTGGCCTAAAATCTCTATTCAGTTATCAAAGAACATTATTAGACATATTAGTCAAAATCCAGCATCACTATCCTTCATTTGGACTTAGTTTACATAGGGTTCGTGACTACCATCTTTTGGACACAAAACTTGCACCATAGCTCATCAACATCCTTCAACATCACCAAATCAACAACCAAACATCAACCTAGTCTTTGACACATATTGAACCGAAGAATTCAACCATTATCTTGCTAAGTGTTTTTAGAGCAACCTTTACTTGCAACCACATAACTAGTTCCAGTAAAGCATACACCATATCCTCTAAAGCATATCAAAACATCGATTTGAGTCTTGTGAACTATTGAGTTCTAAACTAGCATCAAATCAAACACCAAACATCATAGCTTCATTTCTCCAATAGCACTCGAAATCGGCTCATCTCCTTATCATAGGGTTGAGTAGCAAAATATTACCATCCAACATCAAGCTTGATCATCCACCTATCACAACACCAACGTACCCATAGAAAACAACCAACAACATTTTTCTAAAAGGTATACACACATCCCCTTTGTAAATCATTTTATCAAACCAAATCTCAAAACATGTCATTCCATTTCCATAAGTTGTTATCTCAAACTTACCAAGGTCTCTTAAGTTAGTTTATGGCTACAATGAGATCACAAAACAAAAATATGGAACCCAATAAAAGTATCACTAGTGTACCAAACACCAACACCACCAACGAGGAATCTCAAGCATTGGGTTACAATCCTAGGACATACTCAAGTCCCAGAGAACAACCAACATTTAAAGCATAACCAAGTCAACCACATAGCAATGAGGACATGTGCCTTAAAAACTAAGACATGTTTGCTAGGAAACATAATCAATCTCCCAATCCCATGGACATGATCATAGAGGAGTATGATAGTGATGAGGAAATCATTGATGAAGAACTTTATTAGTGCTCCCAAGATCCAAAATTACATAAGCTTATGGATAAGATGATTGGGAAGGATCCTAACACATATTTCCTCAAGCTAGCACAAAGTGGATCCAAGTTTCCCACAAACTTTAACATTGAAATCCTCAAAAATACCAACCTCATTCCTTTGGGATACCAATCCATGGTAAGAAAAATACCCAAAGCAATAGTAGACCCCAAGATACCACCGTTATTCTCAAACACACATATCAATGACCAATCTTTTCCCAAAAATGTGGAGAGTCCATTGTATAGAAATCCATCACAAATTGAACAAGCAGTGGTAGCCCAACATACTTAAGAGAATCCAAACCTCTTGAAAAATAAAAACATGACACTACAAAATTTTAACACAATGGAGCCCAACATGTATGAGACATCTTGGAATAACCAAAAATAAGGTCCCAATACTAATATGAAAAACATGGGACAACCACATGTATTGAACCAACAAGGCTACAACCCTTTACAAACACAACTACATGTTAACAACCCACCACAAGATCAAAGCATGTATCAAGGAAATCAAACTCAATACATGCCTCAACATCAATACTATGATTCTAACACATGAAATCAATATGGATCATCATCCGCCCAATTCCCTCAACATCAAACATATGTTTCAGCACCACCAAATTTCAATACCCCACATCAAACATATGGTCAACCCCAACAACAACACAACATACCCCAACAACAACACAACATACCTCAACAACAACATAGCGTACCTCAACAACAATATAGCGTACCTCAACAACAACATAGCGTACCTCAACAATAACATAACATACCTCAACAACAACACAACATACCTCAATAGCAACATCTATACATACCTCAACAATAACATAGTGTACCTCAACAACAACACAATGTACCTCAAGAACCCCATCAATATACAAACCCACAACACAACATAGCCCAAGGGACATTGTATATACAACATACACAACATTGTGGGGCAATAAGGTTACAATGTCTCTCCTTACCAAACAAACACACTATTGATAAAGTAACCTTACAAATACAAAATCTCAACCAAAGGATATCGAACATCCAAATTGGAAAAATAAACAAGAGCTATGCTCTACAAGATATATGTCCATAACCATTTGATCAAAACTTATTTATGATACCTTTCCCCAAGAACTTTTATATACCAAAATTTGAAAAATATAGGGGAAGAGGGGATCCAATAGAGCACGTGTAAGAATTATTAGTAGCCTATATGGATCTACAATGTAATGATACCTATTTAATGAGGCTTTTCCCATAAAGTCTCAGTAGGGCCACTATCAAGTGGTTCTCTTGTCTACCACCCAGTATCAAAACATTTGATGAACTATTAGACAAATTTTTCAATCATTTCTCATACAAAATAGAAAAAGATGTAACAATCCCTGATCTATACAAAATTAAACAATTCTAAGGGGAATCATTTGCCCAATATCTACACAGATGGAGGCATAAAGCTAGCAAAAGTAATTGGCATGTTCCTAAGAAACAATTGATAGATATCTTTGTCACCAACATACAAGCAGACATTAGTTACCAACTCACCATGTTGTGCCTAATAATTTTTAGGAAACCATTGAAAGGGTTTTACTCATTAAATAGATCTCATAGCAAGGGGATTCGTTAAACTATATAGCAACAAATACCAAGCTTCAGGTTCTAATGAAAAACCAAAAATATGGGTAAAGAAAAAAAATGTTACCAACGATGGAGTGGTAGATGCAAAATTCATATGAAATGTACAAACTCCTAGTAACCCATAGAATAATGTCCAAACAGCTCAAGCAAATTACCCACCAAAGAACGCTCAAAACAATCAGCTCACATATCCTCAAAATAACGAGCAAAATAATTCGCAACTATAACAAGGGTAGGATATTCAAAGAGGTATGTTGAGGCTAAATAATTAATTTAGGAGAAAATTCAATCCGTTGGGAGGAATTCTTGAGGCAATTATGCACAAACTAGTCCAAAAGAACTTTATCAAGCTTCCTAATCCTGATAAAACAACTTATGATGAACCAAAATTCAAACCCCCTTGGTACAACAAGAATGATTGATGTGAATTCTACAAGATTAAGAGTCACACAATGAATAACTGTATGAGACTCAAGAACATTGTACAAGACTTAATATAAAAAGGAGAGGTCTACATTGAACATCATCTAGACCCTCCGATAATAGTGATATGGGAATATACAAGGATTCACTCCCCAATCATTCTAGGGTAAATGACAAAGGTAAGGGGCAGGATTACCAAAAATCCAACTTCACCTATGACGAAATCATAGGAACCATCTCCCAAGCTAATCAAAGTATCAATGTCGTGACTATAGTAGGAAAAAAACCCCAAATGTAATGTGACTACCAAAAGAGGAAAATTCATGATCCAAGGAGCCCCGCTTCTATCCAAAGACACTGCTAAGCCTCTGACTAACTATAGCATTGTTGACCAACTGAAGAAGACTCCAGCATTGGTCTCCATCCTTGAGATTTTAAAATTATCACCAATACATAAAGAGATCCTAGAGAAATCTCTCATGGATTCTTCGGTACCTAACTACCTTAACACTAATCAATTTCAAGTCATGGTTGGTACCGTCACTTCACCCCATCACTTGGTCTTTTCTGAAAAATACCTTCCACAATCAAGCTTTGTATCTCAAGGTTTGTGTCCATAAACACAAAATCAAGAGATTCCTAATAGATGGGGGTGCAAGATTAAACATATGTACCCTAAAAATGGTAAATCAATTGGGGTATTTTGATGACATGATTGAAAAGAACAAGAGTATCACCATAAGGGCTTATGATGATATGGAGAGAAATTTTGAGGGCACTATAATACTTCCAATACAAGTAATGCCAGCTATAGCAGAAACAACTTTTCAAGTATTGGATCTTGAGTTGCTATACAACCTTCTCTTAGGATGTATGTGGATCCATGCAATGCAATTGGTCCCTTCAACCTTTCACCAATACCTAAAATTTCCTTATGATGGTAAGTAAGCTACAATATACGTCAATCCTGAACCCTTCCATTACTACTGAAACTTAGAGGAGAAGTACAAAAAGCTCCTTCAAATACCCAGTAATGATATATCATTCCATTTATTTTCATATGTCAACCTAGCATCACTTGATTCATCTTCAACCTCAACTCAATCTAAGTCAATTGATCCTCCTAAATCCAACCTCAATATCCAAGTGCTTGACAAGGGCTATGGAGAGTACCATTTCAAATAATTCTTCTGCATTGGGAAGCTTCCCCCATCACCAAAATCCTATTGGCGACCAAAGGAAATAAATCATGTTAAAGTTGTGACATATGAAGTCAAACCCACTATCTTCACCAAGTGGGAAGGCATGAAGGATGAAGTGGTATTTGACGAAGGCCTCTCATCATGGACCTATAAAGAAGAACAAGAGGAACAAGAACAACTACATCCCCTTCCTATGGATCTTAGCAATAAAGGTTATCAAATAGCAAGAAATATGGGATACACTAGAAATGGTGGCCTTGGTCTACATGAACAAGGCATAAGATATCCCATCATAATAGAACAACACAAGAAGAACATGGGACTAGGTTATGGTTCGATAGACGTGGTTACTCCAAACACTAAAATTACCTCTTATCATGAAGTGTCTCCTTCTATTGTTGAAGAGACATCATATAACTACCGTCTTATGGACAAAAACCTAAAAAACTTAGACCTATTCAAAAAAAATTGTATAAATACCATCACCTTCAAACCTACAACTAAGGACTACCATACTAAAATAAACTCCAACAAATGGGAATCGGATTCCTGTGCCTCTAGTGACTATGACCTAGATACCCTCTAGGACCTAGATAACTCTATTATCTTTACCTTTTCCCCATCCATATTGTTGGTGTAATTAATTATTAATTACACTTAGCATAAGTTTACTTAGGATTTATTTAATTCCTAAATTATAGGATCTTATCTTTATCTTATCGAGCTATCTTGTTGCTCAAGATAAGATTAGGTTGTTGCATCTTTGCTTTTATAAAGCAAATTATCTCTTGTAATTATTGGTCTTTTCGAATAAGGCAAATTGCATGTTTTTATGCAAAGCTTCTACTTTTTTGTTTTCCTCTTCTATGGAAGGTCTATTTTGGTTTGCAATTAGATCTTGGTTTTCTAACATGGTATCAGAGCCTCGATTCACAACCCCTTCTCAGCCTTTTTGGAGGATTTCATTGCAGATCTCGTTCAGAGTCCCTCGAGGGTTTCAATCCTCGAGCATCATTCTGGAGTGTCTTGGATCAGATCGGGGTTTTCCGTTGGATTCAAAGCACCAAAAAAAGTTAGAAATGACTTTTATTTCATTGATTTTCATCACCGTTTGCCAAATCTGTGAGGGTTTTCAGCTCGGTGATTTATCTGATAGATCTGGGGGTCACCTGATTTTTGGAGCACTTTGGGCCCAAACGAACCTCGCCGTTGGATTCACAGCACCCAAAAACCCCCATTTTCATATAAAATTTGTCCGATTTGGACACAGTCGTCTGGAGAAGCAATTTTTTTTTGCCCAGGGGCCATATGGCCCCCAGCACAGTTTTTGAGGCACAAATATCGAAAAAAATTCAAAAAAATATTAAAAAATCAAAAAAATCGCCTTTGTTTTGCATGGCCAGTCTGTTTTCCCACTGCTGCCACTCCTCCGTCGGGCAGCCACTGGCAGACCACCCGAGAGCCACTGCCACCGGTGGCTCCCCCTTTCTGCACCGCCGCTCTAGGTTTCTATCCCTCGCGGGCTCCACCAGGGCCATATGGGCGACCAGCTGCTCATCCCAGAGCCCCCCGTCGGGCTTCCATCCCCCAGCCCTAGTCACATGGGTGACCGGGGGCTATGCCGAAGGAGCCAGCCGCTAGCCCCTGGTCCTACATGCGACCAGGGGCCAAATTTTTTTAGCCCCTAAGGGTTGCAGGGAGCCATATTGGGCAGTTTTGGACCAGTTTCACCAAATCGGGCGTAACTTTCACATACGGAATTTTTTTTTTGCAAACGAGATATCACCGGAAATTTGTTTCTGAGCTCTACGCATTGGTGCTAGTGATATTTTCTGGTTTTGCATTTTTGATGCTTTTTTCAGCCTCGGAAGTCAGATGTTTCCTTTTTCACTCTGGGACGCATATCTTTTCACTCGCTTGTCTGTTTTTCACGATTTTCACGGCGTTGGAAAGCTGGTTTCAGCCTCTATATAGATCTGAGGTCATTTCTAGAAAATGTATAACTTATTTTATGCATAAATTCATTTTTGTTTCGTGTGTTAGGTTTGCATTTTCGCCTATGTTTCTGTATTTTTGCATTATCTCCTTATGCAATCATTGGGTATTGTAATAAACGAATTGATATAAAGTTCTATTAAGGGGGGTTCTTGCATCCATATTTCATTTTGGTGACAACTCGCATGAGTTTGTCTAGTTTCTGTTGTCTCCTTCTAGCTTCTTTCTTGCTTCGCTGGACACATTGTTGGTTTGCTTTGGTTCACACTTCACATTGGGATTTTATAGTTCTTGATCCACATTGGTTTAGATCTTTCTCATTTGAAGGCCATGTTTTTATGGTTAATGTTCCAATATCTTGATGGTACTCGTCCTATGGGCAGTTTTAGTTTTAGTTTAGCATAGGCTTCGTGAGACACAACTTCCAGATTTGTCATCATTATGGGTCCATTCCTACTTTCATCTACTGTTGCTTACATATTCCAGAGTTGATCCAGTATGTGAGTTTCTAGTGTTCCTTGGCATCGGGTATGTTGTTGCATTTGTGATTCTGATTGGTATTTTGCAAATAGAACTATCTTTCCTTGCTTGCCAGATTTGGGGTTCCAGTGTTGCTTCATCAGAATTCTTCCAGTGTTTCTTCGCAACAGTTCATCTCACTGAGGGGGGTTTCTCTCTCTTTGCATTTGTACATGAGTACCTGATCAGGCCTTGTTTTCGGGACTCATATTTGCATAATAATCTGCTTCTCCCTAAGTTGCACTTATGGGGGGGTGTTGGTGTAATTAATTATTAATTACACTTAGCATAAGTTTACTTAGGATTTATTTAATTCCTAAATTATAGGATCTTATCTTTATCTTATCGAGCTATCTTGTTGCTCAAGATAAGATTAGGTTGTTGCATCTTTTCTTTTATAAAGCAAATTATCTCTTGTAATTATTGGTCTTTTCGAATATATCAAATTGCATGTTTTTATGCAAAGCTTCTGCTTTTTCGTTTTCCTCTTCTGTGGAAGGTCTATTTTGGTTTGCAATCAGATCTTGGTTTTCTAACACATATCCACCATAAGATTTGCTAATAACAATGATAACTTACCCTTACATTACCAACAATTGATCAATTGGGATCAACAACATCACTCACCTGTTGTGGACCTATTCCAAAACAAGGAAGCAATTGTAGAGTTCATGGGAATTCAAAAGTGGGTCCATCAAGGAGATCACAAGGATAGGTTCATCATAGAACAAGAATAAGGAGCATAATTTGGATAAGAGATTGCATCCTCTAGTCACAAAATTGAAAATAAAAATCTAAAAATAAAAATGAGATCCCCTAGGGAAAACCACAATGTGGCTCTATCAGATCATGAAAAAGGAAAAATAAAGGATGTATCTAAGGGTGAAAACCTCACCGAGGCACACGAAGATGGAGGATTCAATCTCCTCATTACAGAATGTGGCTCTATCAGAACATGAAAAAGGAAAAATAAAGGATGTATCTAAGGGTGAAAACCTCACCGAGGCACACAAAAATGGAGGATTCAATCTCCTCATTACAGAGTATCAAGATCACTCAATAGCCTTGGTGAATGTTCAAAACCCATCAATGTTGGAACAAAAGAAGAACCTAAAGTAACATATCATGCAGCTTCCTTAAATCCTAAGGAAAAAAGTCAATTTTATGGCATTCATCAAGGACCCTAAGATCAACTTTTCCTGTACATATGTAGATATGCCTAGGTTGGATCTAGTTTTACTGGTACACCATCTAATGTTGTTCTCCACATCAAAACTAGTTAAGAAAAAGCTTCAAAAAATGAACCCATAAATAGCACTATTAGTCGAGGTGGAGCTTCAAAAACTACTCGATGTGGGATTCATTAGACCCGTAGACTATCCTGAGTGGGTATCCAACCTAGTACCAATATCGAAACCCACTGGGGGCATACATATCTATACAGACTTCAAATATATCAACAAAGCATGCCCTAAAGATGACTTCCCCCTCCCCAACATCGACATCATAGTGGATCTAACTGTTGGTCACAAAATTCTTTCGTTAATGGATGGATTTTTTAGGTACAATTAGATAAAGAGAGCCCTTGAAGATCAGTACAAAACAGCTTTTACCTGTGCTTGGGAAAAAATTTGTTGGAACGTCATGCCATTCAACTTGAAGAATGCAGGAGCCACATATCAAAGAGTGATGACTACTAGTTTCTATGACATGTTGCACATCACCATGGAGGATTTTTTAGATGATATATTGACTAAAACAAACACAAGACATGAACACCTGGCTAACTTGGCTAGGATATTTGACAGACTGAGGAATATAACTTGCATCTCAATCCAAAGACATATGTGCTCGATGTAACATGTGGGAAACTGTTGGGATACATTGTATCTAGAAGAGGTGTCAAGGTAGATCCCACCAAATTCAAGGCTATCTTGGAAATCCCTCCCCCAAGAATATTAAAATAGTTTTGCAATATACAACATAAGCTCCAATCTATCAAGAGTTTCATCATACAACTAGCAAATAAGTGTCATCTATTCACACACCTCCTCCATAAAGATGTAGCATTCAAATGGGATAGAAGGTGTGACCAATATTTTTAATAGGTAAAGGACTATTTTCTCACTCCCTCGATATTGATGCCTCTAATTTAGGATAAAGTAATGATTCTATATGTGTCCACAACAACAATAGCTTTGGGAGCTCTATTAGCACAACTTGATGACCAAAATAAAGAAGTAGTTTACTACATTAGTTGTACCTTGGTTGGCTATGAGTTGAACTATATACCCATTGAATGAGCATGCCTATCAATTTTCTTGACAGCACAAAATCTTAGGCATTATATGTTAAACAGACAAATTGAGTTGATATCTAAGATATACCCCTTGAAATATCTCTTGGAAAAGGTAGCTCTTATAGGGAGAATCATTAAGTGGGTCATGATAGTGAATTTTACATAGAGTATGTCGAAAAAAAATTAATCAAGGGATAGGTAATAGCAGATCAGTTAGTAGACACACATGTCAAAGATCATCAACCATTTGTAGAAAAATTTCTAGATGAAAGCATCCTGATGACAACTCAATCAACCCGTTAGACCATGTATTTTGACGGATCACAAACTCAGCATGGCTCAAGGATTGGTATCCTATTTCTCACACCACAAAGAGACAGTATGCCAAAAGCATATAGGATTTAGTTCCCCTATACAAACAATATAGTCGAGTATGAAGCATTGATCACTATGTTGAAAATGGCCATGGAATGGAAAATCAAGGAATTACATGTATATGGTGACTCCTAGATGGTCATAAGGTAGGTCAAAGGTCAATACCAAACTAAATATGACAAGATCATGCCATACAAGAGAATGATGGATAGTTTCAAGTGGTACTTTTTGGTCATCTTTGAACAAATCCCAAGGGTTAACAATCAAACAACTAATGTTATGGCTACTATCATTTCACTCCTAGAAATACCTGAGAACGTTCCTAGATATGAATTTATGGTAAAACAATTGCTCATACCAGCATTTGACATCTTGGAATCCAAACTAGTGTGTGATGTTGTTGGTCCTGACTCGCCTTGGTATGAGGACACATTTTCCTATATCCAACATGGAATCATACCACCCCATGTAATAGATAATCAAAAGAAAACCTTCATCCATCGAACTTCTTGATTTACCATCCTAGGAGATACCTTATACCGTCAAAGCCTCGATGGTACGCTACTTTAATGTCTTAATGCAAAAAAGTGCAAACTGCCTTACAAGAGGTACACAAAGGTGTCTGTGGATCTTACTCTAGTGGACCTAACCTAGTCTAGAAGATCCTTTGAATAGGGTACTACTAGTCATCAATGGAGCAAGAAGCAATTCATTATTCCAAGAGGTGTCATCAATTCCAACAGCATGGAGACCTTGTGCACGCATATGCACAAGAGTTGTGACCTATCATTACTCCATGGCCTTTCTCTTATTAGGGACTGGACCTAATAGGAAACATATCACCGACCTCATCCAATGGGCACAAATTCATCATCGCTACTACGAAGTACTTTACAAAATGGATAGAGTTTATTCCTCTAACCTATATCACAAGAAAAAATATATCTAATTTCATTCTTAATTACTTTATCTGTCGATATGGCATCTCACAAACAATCATAACAGATAATGGAACTCCATTTAAGAACCAAGATGTCTATAAGATCTGCTCAAGATTCTCTATCCAACGCCACTTTTCAAAACCATATTATCCCCAAGGAAACAACTAGGTTGGAGCATCAAATAAGACCATCTTAAATATCCTAAAGAAAACTATTAATGACATTGTTTGTGACTAGCACCTACAACTAAAACTATCCTTATGAGCTTATAGAACCAACATTCGCACACCTATAGGTGTGACTCCCTTTTCCTTAGTCTACAGATCTAAAGAAATACTTCCTATAGAGGTTGAAATCTCATCCCCGAGAGTGTCATTGAAGGATCTTGTGAGAAACAAAGAGCATCAGTTGTCTAGACTCAATGTGTTTGAACTCCTAGATGAAAGATGCTTGAGTGCATTGAACCATCTATAGGCTTATCAAGTTGGCTCAAGTGAAGCTACAACAAGAAAATTAAAAAAAAAAACTTTCAGGTCGGTGACTTGGTCCTAAAGGAAAATCAAAAGGTCTAATTGAATCAAGATGGGAAAGGTAAGTTTGAACCAAACTGGTTAGGTCCCTACATTATTATAGTGAGCTATGACTCTAAAGCATATCAATTGGCTACACCAAAAGGAGAACCTCTAGCCAAGACTCTTAATAGTAGTTATCTCAAGAAGCTCTACGCCTAAGTGTATTAGAATATCCCAAGCAAAATAGTGAAAAAAAAAGGAAAAAAGAAAAAAATCAAAAATTAAGAAAATAGTAAAGAGAAATAAAATGTCCTTTAAGTGAAAACCTAGTAAATAGGCATTGCACTTGAATAAGACCTTCATCCTCATCTATCAGCACTATTTATCAACTAGTATATCCATTCCATTCACCAACATAATAAAACATGCACCCAACCATGACTCGATGATTGATCAAGTGTTGAACCTTGTTGCACCATCTCTATCCACCATCCATTTTTATCCATCTATCCCTAATAAAATGTAATCCTATTATGAACTGGGGGAAACCTCCTGAACCTGGTAGTGGATTGAATCCTTGTTAATTCCATCACTCGAAGAAAACTATCAAAACAAAATCAAAAACATCCTGAAAAACTAAAAAAAATCAAAAAAATCCAAAAAATATTGTAGGTTGTCTCTATATGAGATGTAATTGAGTCAATACAGATGAACTATGTTGTCTCTAAGCTTGCACATAGGAAATTACATCATCAATGAGCCCCCAAGGCACTAGTTCAATCCCTTTAGGTGTCCCTCTTGGTCTTTAAACTTGGTCAAAAATCAAAAAACATTCAAATATCTTATCACAATCCAAAAAAAATCATAAAGAGTCAAAAAAAGCCAAAAATAGTGTCATTCAATATAGTTAAACTACATTGTCTTAAGCTTGCATGTAGGCAAGGCAATCATTGATGAGCCCCTAAGGCACTAGGTTATTCCCTTTAGGTTTCCTTC
The DNA here is from genome assembly GCA_007258455.2 of Sequoia sempervirens. Classification (NCBI taxonomy): domain Eukaryota; kingdom Viridiplantae; phylum Streptophyta; class Pinopsida; order Cupressales; family Cupressaceae; genus Sequoia; species Sequoia sempervirens. The sequence goes on from VDFB02256132.1 coordinate 107,151,068, forward strand.
TTGGTATTTAAACTAAATTATAAATTCCAAAACGCATTCAAATATCTTATAAAAATCCAAAAACATTCATAAAGAGTCAAAAAAATCTAAAAATAGTGTCATTCAATATAGTCAAAGTATAAGCCTCTATGTTCATCATGTAGGAAAGGCCATCATTGATGGGCACCTGAGGCACTAGGTTAGTCTCCTTTAGGTCCCCCTAATTATCTCTAAATCTCTTGAAAACAACAAAAATAGTATCAAATAAACTTAAAAGTACCAAAAACATTCATAATAAACAAACATCACCTTCAAACTTTGACAACGCAAATCAGCAAGCAAAGAAAACATCAAAATCCAAAACTTCCAAGCAAAGAATTGAAACGACTAGATCATCATCAAACTAAAAATTCCTAAGTTTTAACTACTCTACCTTTTGAAAATTATCATCAACATCTTGACATATGTCTTAACGGATAAAACATTCTTACAATAGACAACATCAATCGATAAACATCTTGAAACATCAAAATAACTATGGCAAGTCATACAACAACATTTTTTATCTTTTTTATGATCTTATCTTCTTTATTTATCTTATTTTCAGATTCCTAGGATCTCTTGAGGATGTCCATAAGGATTTATAGAGGAAGGAATGGAGAATTGATCATTGATTTCCTGATTGCTCTATTTGATGGATATTTTTACAATACTACCATAGTGAATACTTCTGTAGAAAGTCCAAAACGTATTCAAATATCTTATAAAAATCCAAAAACATTCATAAAGAGTCAAAAAACTCCAAAAATAGTGTTATTCAATATAGTCAAAGTATGAGCCTCTATGTTCATCATTGATGGGCCCCCGAGGCACTAGGTTAGTCTCCTTTAGGCCCCCTAATTATCTCTAAATCTCTTGAAAACAACAAAAATAGCATCAAATAAACTTAAAAGTACCAAAAACATTCATAATAAACAAACATCACCTTCAAACTTTGACAACGCAAATCAGCAAGCAAAGAAAACATCAAAATCCAAAACTTCCAAGCAAAGAATTGAAACGACTAGATCATCATCAAACTAAAAAAAATGCCTAAGTGTTAACTACTCTACCTTTTGAAAATTATCATCAACATCTTGGCATATGTCTTAACGGATAAAACATTCTTACAATAGACAACATCAATGGATAAACATCCTGAAACATCAAAATAACTATGGCAAGTGATACAGCAACATTTTTTATCTTTTTTATGATCTTATCTTCTTTATTTATCTTATTTTCAGATTCCCAGGATCTCTTGAGGATGTCCATAAGGATTTATAGAGGAAGGAATGGAGAATTGATCATTGATTTTCTGATTGCTCTATTTGATGGATATTTTTACAATACTACCGTAGTGAATACTTCCTTTGTTCTGTGTATGGAATTCATTTTGGGATAATTTTGGTAGTGGTTGCATATTAGGTACTCCATACCTTTCTGTGTAACTACTTTGGAATGTCTTAAAAAATTTGACCCATACACTCTAACATGGTTTTCATATGTCTAGTATGAGCAAAAATACTCCTTATTTGTAGAGTCAAATTCCACACAATAGATATAAAGCTACCTCGGTAATTTATACCTAGGTGCATCATGTCTATCTATTATATCAATAAGGATTGCTAAAAAACTACTTAGTCCTCCATGAAAGAAAAATGGTAGTAGTAATGGTGATCTAGAATGTATATAATCTAAATCATCAATGAATCAACAAATAAAATCAATCATTTAACACCTCTATCCATCTCTAAATCATACTAACATATCTTCTTACTAACATCTGCATCCTACATCTCAAAGTCATTAGTACCACATGGATGTTGCATCCACAAACTCATCAGCACATATCATTACATCATATAAATAAAACATCGTACATAGTGAATCCATCTCATACATGTATAAATCATCCATTCATCCATATCATATTAAATGCATTGGAAAAGTACAAAAACATGAGAATATAGTTGAAATCATCTATCATGTCTCATATCAAAATATACAAAATATATATATGAGACCTCAAATGGACTGATGAATGTATATTCAAAAAGATATTTTTGCATAAAGTCTTTGACACAATAACATAAAGACCTGGATTATAAAAATGTCAACCCTACTGATCCTACCACGGAGGGAGTTTCTCCCCATCATGATGATGCCTTTGTACAAGAGCTGGCTACAAATGCACGATGGGATAAGACGGTTGGGGTTGTCTAACCGACTGTCCTCCTAACTTTGCACCAGTGGCACTACCCAACTCCCCAAAATGAGGATGTATCTATGCTCTTAGTATAAAACTCATATAATGTTTGATAATAGGTAACCTGAGTAATAAACTGATCACACTCAGCCTGATATTGAGAATGAGTAATCAAGGAAGCCAATGCAATCTCTTCTATCAAGTGTTGCCTCCTCTTAGTGGCTAGCTCCTGCCTTAGTGTATCCCTCTCAACTCTAAGGGCATCCCACTCTATGATCAAAATCACAACTTGGGTGTCAATAGCTTGTCATTGAGTTGCCTCAACATCTCTCTCAACTGCTCTAGCATCTCTATATATAGTTAACTATGCAATTTTTCTTGCCATGTCCCCCTATTGGGGAGGTCCTTGTGGTGCCTGATGTTGTTGTTGATCTTTTTGTTGATGATATTGAGGTTGTTGTCCATCCTAAACACCCTGTAACTACTCAACAAAAATATGTAGCCTTTGTCTATTGCCCCTCCTCCCTACAATCTCAGTTATCCACCTAACCTAGCCAATGACTAGGCCAACACCAGCAAGAGTTGTGAACCTCAAAGTATGGTGGTGAGCCCACCACTCTATGTAGTCTCATGTGGTACCTACATCTGGTAAACCAACTACCCACCCCCATCCAATGGGTTCCAACGCTCCAAAATCTGTTATGGTTGCATCTAAATCATCCCTCAGTCCCCATGCATTGACCTCTAGGGCCATGCATCCAAAATGAGCATGGTATGCATCTAAATGGTGAGTCTTCCTCTCGCAAAATTTCCTCATAACTCTGTCTGGTAGATATCTCTCCAAGATAATTTTCACTTGACCTATCAGCCACTGAGTTTTCCTGTAGTATCTCAGTTGGTCATGGTCATCATCCCATTCCTCACATGACATGAAAGGTCTCCAAATAAACTCAATGATGTCATCATAAACTACTCACCAATGTGATAGTTAGTCAACAAAGGTGTAATGTAAATAATAAAAATATTTGTATATAAAAGGATCACCCTTATCTCAATAAGTCATACCATCTAGATGAGTCACAGTGATATGCTCCCATGACCAAACATGAAGGAGGGTTGAATCCCTGTAGAAATGGAGCTACCACCCTGATACACAGGCTTATGAATGTCTCTATATAGGTGGGCCAACACACGTGGGCCCCAAGCATACATTATCCCATGCTACATTATCTACTCTATACAATGCCCTAACTAATAGGAAATCCCCTAACTCTATGATCAGGCATCAAAGGCTCGATAATCAATCTAGCAAGCACCATAGACATAGGATTGACACTATCAACAAATGGAGTCAAATCTATTTTGGAATCCACAACCTGAAGTTGTTGTACACCCATAACCTTCTGCATGGCCTGGGTACCCAAGCGGACATCCTATGTAACTAACTCATTGAGAATCAGGATCTGTAGGATCCTCCAAACATCCTCTAGAGTAATCATGCACTCTCCAGTAGGAAAGTGAAATGAAGAGGTCTTTGAATTTCATCTCTTGACCAATGCAGTCATCATATCATGATGTGCTCAAATATTTGGCATGTAGCAAATATAACACAGACCAACAACATTGAGAAAATCCCTCTCTAGCTTCTAGAATCTGGCAATAAAATCAACTAGCTATCATGACTGGCGCTCTTTGGAGTAAAGCGATTTGAGAACCGCCTATAAACATTCAACTCACAACATCATAATTTTACTCGAAAGTCAAATTGGAAACTTAAAATTTTGAAAAATGTAGCTAAATCAATCATTTTTAACAATAGTGACTCTTTCTAGGATGATAGTGACCCTATTTTACAATAGTGACCCTGTTTTAGGACGATAGAGGTTAGTTTCAATGATAGTGAACCTGTTATCATACAATAGTGACTACTTTCAACAATAGAGGTTATTTTTCTAACCTATTTTACCACGTGGTTACTTTCAACGACAGCGGTCAAACAATAGTAACAAGTATTAACAAAAGCGGTCACATTTTACAATAGCGGCTACTTTTATGAAAGGAACACTAACATAGGATGATAGAAATCGTATCGCGATGATAGCGGCCTTTTACTTAGATTACAACTATTATCTTATTCCTACTTCTAGAATTAATTATACAAGTGAGAAATGACAAAGCAAAAATGAAAAGAAGAAATACTGCAATCCTGCATCAGCTGGCCTCCCGAACTGATGGACTTCCTCCACTCGATGTGGGGTGCCTAGAATATGAGGCATAGTGAATCGACATTTGCAGCAAGAAATCTTACAAAAATCTCTAGAGGCAAAAATCTCACAAAGCAAGGTGTGCAAATGAGATGTAATTTCACCCTAATTTCCATTTTAACCCCCCAAAACCCTAATTTTAACCCTAAAACCCCTTCTAGGTCAATTTTTGGAACACCTATGACCATCTGAAACCCTAAACGCTAACCCTAAGCATTAATTTTTTGTTCTTTGCACATGAAAACTACTCCAAAGCCTAGTTGAGCGCCCAACCTGAAAAAGTAATTTTTTTGGCCAGCCTCTCAAGGGGGCAGCCCGACATCTTATCATCCTTCCATCAACCATCAAGGCACAGTGGGGCATATTAAATTTTTCAAATCTTGATCTAAACATCAAACTCTTTAAAACAATGTAACTAGTACTTTGTGTTAAAGAGGGGCAAAATGTAGACATGTAAAAATGACCTAATGCATATCACATATCCAAAACTACATTTTTCCATTATTGACTCATTTAACATCATTTTTATCATTAACCCTATTTTCCTCTATTAATTAAAGTCTCAAATTATTTAATTAATTCACTATATCGTCACCTAATTTAACCTTATTCCTCTCAATTAATTAAATAAACACAAAATATTTAATTATGTCACTGACATACCTTATTCATCTAAATTAATTAAATAGTTATCATTAATTATTTAATTAAGCCACTTTCCTTTCTTCAAATTTGAATAATTAAATCAATTATTCAATTTCGTTGAAAATCACTCAACATGATCAAATAAATAAATATACCTTTATTTATTAAAGTCAAAAATTCAACTTGCATGTTCCTCTCAAACATTAATTAATTATTAAATTAATTAATACATCCACACATATCTTGATTGAATAAATCATGACCACTGATTTCTCAATCTATTTCCCAATCCCAGCAATTATGCTAATCCCACTAAACACTCAACCTGACTTCTTCAATCCCACTAAACACTCAATTTAATTTCTTCAATCCCACAAATCATTCAATCTAATCCCATTGATTATTCAATTAAAATCCTTAATTGGATCAATCAGAGAAGTTAACTGATCAATCTATTTCCTCTCAACAGTTCTCAACTATTGATCGTGATCTTTCATTGTTGAATCCTAATTGTTCATCTGAAAACTATAAATCTATAAAACAACCTTCTTCCTTCTCAAAAATGATCAAATAATCTAGAGAATTTGTGGAGAGGTCATGTCAAATTGGCTATTGAAGCATATTGAGCAAACACTTGCATTATAGATTACCATTACAACTACCTTTGAAGCTTTTGCACATGGAGGCTTCTTATTGATCTAGCTATCCAACATATGTTATCAATACGAATACACTTTGACATAGGATGGTAAAATTGTAGTATTTTGAATTCATTTATATTGTCATTTATGCTAACATAGCTTGTTGAATTTATTTCTTTACAATCGCATTTCATGAGTAGGTTGGGATTTATCTTGTTTTAATTTTAATTGATTTGGTTTCATTGTTGTATTTTCATCTTTCCAAATTCCCCCCTTACACAAAGTCATCCAAAAAATTAAAAAATGTTCTAAGGTTTTCCTCACTGCTTACTCCCTCGCTTCCTAAGAAACTAGCCAGTTAGGAGCTTACCTAATTAGGAACTTGATTAGGGTATCCAGGGGTACCTTCAAAATGAAGTTTTCTATATCTATCCATTTGAATGGTTCTTTTTCCTGATACATTTCCCAATCCAGATTTTGTTGACCTCCCTGATTCAAAGGGATATTCTAGTGTAATTTTTTATGTTTATTTTGAGGGACATGCTCAGCCTTGTATATGTTGGAGCATTATATTGCATCTAAGGACCCATTTGATACTACCCTTGGGTATTTGATACGTAATTTCCAACTCCTATATTTTTTCCCATATGTTGTGGTTGAGACACACCTCCCATACGAGTGTTTTGTTGTAACTTTGACCTTGGGTAGGGTTTATTTAAGGGATTGTAGCACTATAGTTCATAAGAATGGAACTCATGCCTAGATTACTTTTTGAAGAAGATGGGTTTACACTTCCTGATGGGAAATTTCCCATATTAGCTATATTAGGCACATTTTGTGAGGTGATATTTGGTTGGGGATTACTCCATGTATTCACATGATAAGTATTCAAAGGAAGACTTATTTGATGGCTAGCCCCAGCTTGATTTTCAGATGTAATCATAAAGGTTCCACCAATATTTTTGTAGCTCTCATACAATCAATCATTATTTTCATGTCATCTCTCTTTCTTATTGCCTCTCTGATCCTTTATTTTTCTATTCTATTCATCTCTAACTGCATATCATCCATTTCCCTTAACCAATCCTCGGTCAAAGGTGAAATATTAGGAATAAGGGCTTGTGAAACAACTAGAGGGGCTTCGGTGGATATTAGAGGTGGAATTCTAGTTGTGACATGGGGATTGACATGATTTTCAAAGGAAAAAGTATAAGGTTTCGAAACTACATGATTACCATGAACTTTTTACATCATAGAGCTCCCAATGGGGGGGTTTGATTGTTGCAAGTATAAGCAGTTAGTGTTGTCATTGATGTCAACAAGCCTGTATTTTCATTGATGTCTATTGCAATAGTATGAGTAGTTGATGTTATCTACACTTTGATTAGTTGCATTATGTTGTCATTAGTGAAGCTATTGGTGTCAACCGCTAGTGTTTATTTGATAATGTTTTGTCTATGGTTGAGGAAGTACTGAATATGATGAAGATGTGTCTCTAGTGCTTGGTTTCCAAGTGATTTTGAGAAAATTTAATAAAAAGAGGAAGCAATGTGTAGTAGTGGTGGGTTATAGAGGTGTGTTCTTGTGTCACTTTGTATTTATTCTAGGTTGAATATCTACCTATGTGTTTTGGATATGTTGATCAAATGTGTTGTATTCAAGAGCTAGCATACTAGATCATTGTGCAAAAGAAGTTGTGTGAATTGTGCATTGCAAAGGTGTCTGGGAGAAATGTCTTTGCTCCACATTTCTTTGTAGCTATGTTTCAAGTCTTTTGGTTTAGAAGGTGTGTTTTTTATGTTGGTATCTTCATTCAATCAATATTGTTTGAGGCTTTGTGCTTCAAAAGTTAGTTTCTCAAGTAACAGTGTGTGGCAGAATTATTTGAGTGTACTGGGTGTGTACATTCTTCAAGTGGAAGTTTTTTTGAAGGATTTTTTGCATTTCAAAGTGTTTGACGAATATTCTAGATCATGTTTAAGCATGGTGTGAGGTTTGAAAGTCGCACTTTGGTTTGAGGAAGCACTTAAAATTTTAATGGTGTTTGCATGGGTAACGACTGACCTAGTGTTTAAACTACTTACAATGGATAATTATTGTATGTAGAAGTGTGTTGTAGCATGGTGTTTTTTATTTGGGTCCCAATTAAGGATTGGTGTGGTCCAATTTCACTTCTACCCACCATGGAAGTGTTTTGGTGTTAGCCTAATTTGAATTTTCAAGGTTGATGTCCATAGCTGAACTTGGAGAAGGTTTTCAAGGTTAAGGATGGTATAAGTTAAGTTGTTGAAGGATGTTAAGATAGATGTAAGAGATGAAAATTATGTGAATTGTAGAGTGTTATTGTGCTAATTTAAGTAGTGCAATGTGAGCTTTCATGTGTTTGTCTTTTGGATGCAATGAGTAGAAGGTGGCTACAATTATTCAATCAGACTGTGAAGGTGTTGGTGACATTGTGGTGGATTATATGTTGCATTGATATGGATTTCTCTGTGTAAAATTTATTCTTTATCTTCTTTTCTATTCTAGTAGTGAGCATTTCTTTCTTTGAGCAGTGATCCCTATTATATTAGATGTGGATATTACTTATATTATGAGCTAATCCTCACCATGGTTTTTCCCTTCTTGGGTTTTCCATGTGTAATAGAGAGGGACCACCATGTGCAAGGCCCCGGGTCATAGAGGGCCAAGATGCGGATGGTTTCCCTAACTTACCTTAGCTAAAGGAGTGTTAGGATATGTGGAATGAGATGGTGAGGACTATGAGGTCCTTCAACCACTCTTTAGACCTAAAATACAAAATGGGGCTAGGCAAGCCAGTCTTCAGGTTCAACACTACGCATCAAGAAGCTCTCTGACTGAGGATGAAAGCGCGGTCCTTGGACGACAGCACAGCACGTTAGCATCTCTAAAGTGTGCTAGTGTTTGTATGACCAGACAACAACAAAGACAAGGTCAAACCTAAGAAAATGACTAATGGACCAGCCAACTACCACTAAAGGGCCAAAATAACATAACTAAACAAACTAAGTACTCCCTAATGTGATAAAGAAAAAATGCAAGAGTAAAGGTGGCAAGAAGGATCTCACAAGGAAACTCGTTTTCCAACTAGCTCCTCGAAAGCACGTTCACCTACACACAAAAAGGAGAGGAAAATTTTGGGTGGCTATATAGGGGCTTGCCTCAGTCAAACCCCCATTTAGGTGTTTCCACCTCCACGGACAGCCAAGAAAGTGAGATCAAGAAAGTAGTATAATGAAGAGCACAAAAGCACTACAAAATAGTAAGTATGCTAACTCAACCAAGTGATAGAGGAGAGGAGAGGGAAGCTTACCACCTCCACCAAGAGTGCTCAAATCTACTTGGGGGAGAAAATGATAGTACTCAAGCCTCTACTACAATGATGTGGTCCCAAACTTGCTCTATCGAAGTGATGGAGTGAAGCTTTTGTTGTAATGGAATGCTTGAAATGTTGCTTGAAAGCTTGAGAGTGAGCTTGTGAATGAGGTGAAGAAGTTCAACTAAATTCTTAGAGAATGAAATGCTTGTTGAAGAGATGAATTTGAAGGAGTGCAGAAAAAAAACTATATTCAGGTCGGTCAGTTGAAGGGGGCGTTACAACTTGACTCCCAATGAAAAGTGTAACGCCTCTACAAGTTCAGTCGTAGGAATATGCCATGGACGTAAGTGTATCGTGTGGATGTCTATGTTTCATGCAGACATCCCCGATAGAAACACATCCACCGACGCTCAAAACAAGTCCCAAGTGTGATGAAAGTAGCAAGCTTAGTTGGAATTAAGCCTCTAAACTTGGTTTTCTAAGGTGGATAAAGGAAAAAAGGGGATTTACACATGGGGTGCAAATTTACTCCTATACATTTTTCCCCCACTTTAGCGAGCACAAATACTAATGAGTGCTCGGTAAAGTAGATCAAGAAAGAGGTAAGGTTTAGAAATGTATACAAAAACTATCAAGGAAGCAAACCATGATCTAGCAAATTTGAAGGTGCAGGGAAAGTGAAGGACTCCACAACTACTCAGAACTATGAAGTTGGAAAAATAAAGCGTCTTACAGGCCCACAAACCTACAAGGAGGTGACCCCCAAAATATCTCGCATGAATGAAGCCATGCGAAGTAAGTGCCTTACAGGCCTACAAACCTGCAAGGAAGGTATCCCCAAAAACTCTAGCATAGAGGAGACCTAAAGGAAGCAGACTCCACAGAGTCAAGAAGCAGCCACGTAGGCAAGTAAGCGGATAGTCACGCAGATCGTCGATTATTTGAAAGTCTTTCAAAGGGGTCCCTCGAGAACCCTTCAAAAGGAGAGTGGGTCCACTCAAGGGATGCGTTGTTTGAAAGTTGAGGTCTAGTCAAGTTGCACCTAGGCTAGATGCGAAGAAAATGAAATAGGTCTAGTTGGGTTGCCTCCAAGCTAGACATGAAAGAAAATGGAATAGTTCTAGTCAAGCTGCTCCCAAGCTAGACGCAAAAGAATCCATTTAAGGTAAGGACTTTCAAAAGGGGGGTCCCTCGGGAACCCGCTATGAAGAAAACAGGAACCTGCTGTGAAGAAAAGGGGGGTCCACTCAAGGGACACACAGTTAAAAAGTAGATTGTCCTTAGAGTGATCTGTCATCAAGGGATCCTTTCGAAAGATGTTCACTTCATCAAGGAATTCGAAAGGAAGGTTGTTCCCCCACACCAGGGGAAGATTAAATTTGTTCCCGCTAGAGGAAGGTTTTCAAGTCCTTTCTTTATGAACCTGTGATGAAGGAAACACATTCTGTTAGGGTTCCAAGTTGAGAATGTGATTCTGAAGAAAAGTCCACGAAGATTTTTGAGAAAAGATTCATTGGCAATGAATGCATTTTCTGAAAACTGAAATGTTGAAGAAAAGCATTGTCTCACATGAGAGGGACAAGTCAAGCAAAGAAGAGAAAAAGGTAAAGGTAAAGCAAAAGGGAGAAAAACATAAATAAAGGACACAAGGGGATCTAGTTGACTAGGGTCAAATCTATCTGAGCTCATATAAATAATAGGTAATTGCGGTGCGAGGAAAAAGATCATCAATCCCCAACTAGATCAGGAAGAATGCACGAGAAGACAAAGTAAAAATAAAAAATTGGGTCAACATGGAAGGGAAGCCTAAACGCTCCCAATGCTTTGCATCATCCCCAATTTATAAAAAATCAAGCACAAACATGGAAGAAATATGATACAAATAGAAGAAGGTTTACGACACAAAAATCATGCCTGTATCTAAGAACCAACATGAGTGACAAGGGTCATCTAGGCACACATAGCACCAGCATGAGAGAACACATCACAAAAAACACACGCACAAGATCAAGAAGGGGTCTCCTCTTAACATTGATCGACCAAGAGGTCGTCCACTTCCCAATCTAAATCCTTGTAAGGGGAAGGAGGATGAGCCTACAATGGTGGGATGTTAAGAGGAGGGGTTTCCAACCCTCTCACAACAAGGGCCAAGGAAGAATCCCCCGCAAGGTCTTCTTCACCGAGCTCTTGTGGAGCTAAGGTTAGCAATTTCATGAACATTGCTGACAAGGTCAAAACTTCATCCATGGAGTTAAACATGCACCCCATAAGAGTTTTGTGTCTAACTTCAGTGGACAAGGTAGGCTGCACCTGAGATCCACCGCTAGGCTTGTCGAATGATTCGGGAGCGGTGACAAACTTAAGGGAAGCTAGGACTGGTTTTGTCACCAAGATAGAACAAGTCAACGTGGGACCATCTTGTAGAGAAGTCAGACTCCTCTTTCGTCCTTCACTACCAGAAGGACCACAGTCCACCCCTTGTTTCATTGATGATATGAACTCCCCACAGAAGACGCTAGAGGCACAGAGGAAGAGGAAGAAAGAACCACAACGGATACAACTGAGGTATTAACCATATCCACAAGCTTCAAGAAAGGCTAGATATCTTAAATGGACATTAGCAAAGGTAGCTCTACCAAAGGAGCGATGAACACCTGTACCCACTTGGGGTTAGGTGCATTCATACTTGTTACAGAAGTCGGGAGCAGTACGGGACCAGACTGAAGAGAAACAAAAGGAAGGGGGAAGAATACACTGCGGGAGACACTAAAATAGGGGCATTTGTTTCTTCCTCCTTCCTTTGTGAGGTAGTCTTCTTGGCTAGAAGATCTTTTCATCGGTGCTTGTGCTCACACGCAAGGTAGTTTCTACGACTCTTAGAAATGGAGGTCGGAGGTTGCGAAGGAACAAAAGGTTCATGCTTGACCATGGGGATGTCCACCATAGCTATTTCTAGTGGTGGGATAGGTTCCTGCACGAGAGCAAGAGGAATGGGTTGAGGAGCAGCAGGAGGAGTCGACTCAAGAGCCTCGGCAGCAAGTCTTCCCATTTACTGCCTTAGGAGCAAGGGCAGTAGGAGGCCGTGGAGGTTGAGACAAAGAGGACTCTCCTTGAGAGACCTTTCTATTATACCGAATAGGTCTACGCTCTGTCGGCAGAACAAGAAATTTGAAAGTAGGACACTTAGGCTTGTGCCAGGCGGGCACCATAGGATTCTCCTGCAAATGAGGGGTAGAATCTGATGGTACCATAGTAGAGAAAAAAGAAGCACCAGACTGACTAACAGAAGAGGAAGAAGGAGGATTGTGGGACCGCCTCTCTTCTTCCTTCTTTCGTGTCTTAGCAACATTGTTGTCAGCTTTTAAGCAAGCCCTATGTGAAACGACATAAGGCAAGGGAGGATGTCTCACTTTTGACCTCAAGCACCCTTTCTTATAATTCTAATATTTTTGGTGCAAAAATTTCATCCTAGGTGAAGGAGGACTAGCAGATGCAAGCCAAGAGTGGTCCAAGGAGTAGCTACCATGAGCAACTGATGGTCTATAACCGGTGTCATGAATTACATGTATGAAATCCTCATGGATAAATTTCAGATATTTATGCATGACCGAGGGGACCGCATTCATAACTACCAACCAATGGATACCCAAATTCACCCTAAAGAGCTCAGACCTAGGGATGATGTCAAACAAGAGTTTCACCGATTTAGGTCCTACCAAGACCGACGGGACAATACTACCCAAAGGGGGCACGAAAATCCCATCATGTGTGCAGATAGTACTCACAAGTGCATCGTACACATCCTTGTGTAGGAAGTTGATCAGCATAATCTCCTATGATGTTGCAGCGATTTTTGGATTAGATTGCGTGAGATTTTTTGCATCAACATTTTAGATCACACTCTATGATCCATCATTAGGATGAAAGAGCTCAAGGAGAAAAAGAATGTTAGTTGTAGACCAACAACAACTTAAATAGTAAAAAGAGGGAAGAAGGGGGGGAGGAGAGAAGGCTACACAACCCAAGGAGACAAGACAATTGGAAATTAAAAATAAAGGAAATTGAACTAAAAACCAAAAAAAGACATTACACTACAAGACTAGAAAAAATAATAAAAAGACAAGGAAAAGATAAGAAGAATAGGAGAATAAACAAGAGAACAAACGAAGAAAAATAAAAGAATAAAAGAAAGGAAAAGAATACACGTGTACATGTATATATGTCCATATATATGTGTGTTATAACCAAATAAGATGCACAAAATGACTATGAAAACTAAAATAATAGCACCAAATAAGGTAATACAATAGAAATAATAATATACTAATATAGCAATATATAGAACAATAAAAGAAACAAGGAGAAAGAAGCAATTAAAGTATTTACAATAAGAAAAGAAAAAAATAAAAAAGAGGTAATATTTAGGTATAAATATTAGTTTGTAAATGCTCAACAAAAAATAAATTAAACAAGAATCTCATAAATATATAAACAATTAAACTAATAAACATAAACCCAAATAATTATTATAAAAAATAATTAAACATAAACTCTAATATATAAACAAATATATACTAAAAGAGAATATTAAGGTTTATATATATTAATATATAAAAATTCTACACCAAACAAGTAAACATAAGCCTAAAAAATATAACCAAATAAACAAATAACCTAGAACTCAAAAATAAATATTTATAGAATAAATAAATAAATCTACAAAACCAAATAAACCTGAACTCAAATAAGCAAACAAATATGGATTGTGGAAACTTTATATGGATTTATTTGTTTGCTTATCAAGTTGAACCTAAAACATTGATTGAAGCATACAAAGATGAACTTTGGAAAAAGGATATGGAAGAATAACTACTACAGATTGAAAAGAATCAAACTTGGAAACTTGTCCCAAGACCTGCAAACAAAAACATAATTGGAACTAAGTGGGTATTCAAAAACAAACTAAATGAGAATGAAGTGGTAAGAAACAAGGCAAGTCTTGTGTATAAGGGTTATTCACAAGTTGAAGGAATAGATTTTGAAGATACATTTTCCCCGATGGAAAGAATGGAAGCTATTAGGATGTTTTTGGCTTTTGCAACACATAAGGACTTTAAATTTTATCAAATGGGTGTGAAGTATGCTTTCTTGAATCAAGAATTGGAAGAAGTATGCATGGAATAACTAGAAAGATCTCAGTTATCAAACAAACCAAATATGGTCTACAAATTGAAGAAGGAATAATATGGATTGAAACAAGCTCTCAGAGCTTAGTATGCAAGGTTGGATAAGTATTTGATATAGCAAGGATTCAATAAAGGTATCGCAAATAGTAATCTTTACTTTATCTGCTACAAAGGATGATTACATGATGTGATCAAGGTGGTTAACACTCACTATCCATCACAAAACAACCTAATTCAATAAGTAAATCCGCCCTTAAACACACAAACACTCAACTGTCCCTTAATACATCACTAGAGGCTTCTAGGCTTCAAAAATAAGCAAATGGATATATCTTTTAGAGAAGGTCATACAAAGGCCAACCAAACATCAATAAAGGTTCACCACAAACCCAAAAACAAAATCCCAAAAATTTTCAAGTGCTTTCTTCACAACATCATTGAGAACCATTAAACCACCCATGTTTTCGGCTACAAAATTAGCCATATTTTTCAAAGGAAGTACTTCCTATTCACTTTTTTTTCACCAAATCCCCATAGACAATCACTATTTATGTATCAAAACTTGCAATTCCACAATCAATCCTCAGATTCAAGACTTTTTCAATGTTGATCTAAGAAAGCCTCCTTTTGCATACAAAACACTAGGGTTTTATTGAAAATCCATATACCCAGGCTTACCAAACTCAACTAATGCCTCAAACACATCAAATATACTCTACATAAGGACAAACAACCTTTACATATATTGTCCCATCAACAAATTGAAAAAACCCTATTCAAACACACCAATTTCACATAGAAAAATGTCTTTATCAACCCTAGGGAATCATTCTCTTTCCCACAATCCAACTCCAATGCCTACCAAAACTTAGAAACACACAAATTATAACATATTGGACCCATTCCATGAGAAACAGCGAGTACAGAAAGTGGAATGGGTCAGTTTGTCATTTTAAAAGGCAATTCACCCTAAAACACAAAGATTACAAGCCAGTCATAGAGAAATAAAGGGAACTCACTCCTCACTTGATCTTAAGACCTCAAACCTATCTAAAATTGGATTTAATTCATCTCTACATATCCCAATGAAGTTCAAAGCAATTACTGCCTATACGGGCTCGTACAGTTTCAAGAAAGTTCAAGAAAAATAGAAAATTAGCAGAAGAAACGTTGTATTTCAATTGGAAAACTTCAATACAATGTTCATCAACTATTCTTCAAGCCTTTGAGAGGATTTTTATACTTTTTCCATTCAAATCCAAACTCCTCCAACATTCATAACTACCTTTTATACTTATATGACCTTTCAACTTCTAAAGTTGCAATTTTTTCAATTTTTGTATGACAACATTTTTGGTATTTTTGTAACCTTTCCTAAATTGACACTAATGACTCACAAAACCCAAAATTACATAATCTATGGTCTTTTTAGACCTTATTTAGCATATAAAAACTCAAAACACCCCCTAAACTACCCTTGACTAAACCTATCAACCTTCAAGTGAACAAATTTTGACAATAAGACTTAGGTGCTCCTACATCATACAACCTTGCAGAAAAGAACCCATGCCACATGAGTTGTGTCCTCCACATATTCCACTGGTCTAAAAACACTCTCCATTGAACTATACCTTGTGATCTTTTTATTTTACTTGCATTTTTCACATATGTATTTGTCTTCTTCTTTGCCATCAGACCTTATGTTTGCCCTCTTCCTTCTCTTTGATCAAAACTTTTTTGCTTTCTATGACCTGCACCTGCAAACAAACAATTGACAATAATCCTTTGATCTATCTTCCCTTTTGTTCCATATTCACACTTGCCTCTAACTTTATTTTCTTGTTCATTATGTCCCTTCTTTACTGTCAACTACCCCACTGTCTTGTCATCTTTTTGTCACATCTTACTATCCTCTCTACTTAATGTATTCTCAGATGTCTTAATCATTGTACCTACAAATTCAGTTAGTTTTGCAAACTTGCTTTCACCTATAGGACACAAAATGGCCCCCACCAAAAAAAATTAATTCAAATTCATAGTCATCTTTCCTTGCAAACTTGATTCAATCTTCTTACCTGTTGCCATTTCTTTCTCGGGCTTTGAACTATCTGCAACCCCCGACTTTTTATCTTCATTTACAATTTCCACTAGCTCTTTCTTTCCACACATTATCACTTTGGCCTTACCTTTCTCATCTTCCACCAAAGGATTTAAAACAAACCTACACCCATCCTTCATTATTGTATAGGTGTTTTCTCTACCATCTTACAAGGATCGCCTATCATATTGCTAGGGTCTACCTAGGAGTAGGTGACAACAATCCATGGGAAGAATATCACAAACTACACTATCTTTATAACCTTCAATCTGGAAATCTACCACATCTTTTTCATTAACCAAAAGAGACTACCCATCACTCAACCATGACACCTTATATGGCAACTCATGAGGTACTTTTTGCAAATTCAACTTACTCACCATCTCACTAGACACCATATTCTCAGTAGATCTAGAATCAATTACAACTCTACATACCTTATTCTTGCACTTACATGTAGTCTTGAAGAGGTTCTTTCTTTGCAATGGTTCCACCTCCTTGGTTGCCTTCAATACAGTATTTCTCAACATCAGAATTTCACCTATTTCAGTAGTAGCTCTTAAACTTGTAGTATTTGTACTCTCACATTCCTCTTCTTGAACCAATTGTGCTCTCGTATCAATCCTTTTTTCGCCACTTGATGAAATACCAACCCTTTCAGGACATTTCCAAGATGGATGACCATATTCATTACAAGTATAACATCTCCCTGCAAAATCATTAGTGTTTCTACCACCACTAAACCTCTTCCTCTACCTCTGAAACCTCCTCTAGCATCAACACCTTGCTCCTTGCCTCTATTTTCTCCCTCTTGTTCCTCACTTGGGTACTTTGGTGTAGGGATTGTTCCTCTCCCTCTTGCACTAGTAGCACCTCTACCTCTAACTGATTTCTCTTTCCTTCTTTTAAGCTTTTCCTCCACCCTAATTGCTAATTAGAAGTATTCCTCAACAGACTTGGGGTTAGCAACAAAAATTTCATCTTGTATATTAAATCTCAAACCACCTAAATATCTAGCCACCTTTTCAACCTCATCTTCATCCCTCCTTGACCTTATGCTTAATTTATAAAATTCATCTGTATATGTCTTGACATCTAGATCCTTTTGTTTCAAACCTTGTAACTTCTTATACAATTGAACTTCATAATCCTTTAGAAGAAACTTACCTTTCAATTTTTACACCATCTTGTCCCATGAAGTAATCCTTGATTTTCCTTGTTTTCTCCTCTCTTCTTGATCATATTCCCACCATAAAAGAGCATATGACCTTTGAGTTTTGTTTTTTCCACCTTCACCATTTGCTCATCTGAAATGTCTTCACTTTCAAAGTAATTATCCATAGCAGCAATCCAATCAAGCAACTCTTCTTAATTTAAATTACCACCATACACAAGAAGATCAACTTTTACCTTATGAAAATAACCTTTGACTACTTTGAGCATCTTTACCATCCTCTGATCTTCAGGGTCTAAGTCATCATCAACATCTTCATATTCTTCATCATCTTCCTCTATTTCACTCTCTTCATCCTCATCTCTTATTTTCTTTGTCTCCAAGGCAACAAGCCTTTCCAAAAATACATTATGTGATTTTAGAAGCTTAGCATGCTTCTCCTTTAGATCCTACAACTCTCTAGCAGCACCAACACCTTTCGAAGGAATTTTCACAATCTTATCTTCTCACCTTCCAATCACTTTCTTCAAACCTACAAAAATCAATCAAATCACCAACAAGAGACCTTGTCACTGAGCTCTGATACCACCTAATGCAAGAAAGGTGGTTGAAACTCACTATCCAATACAAAACAACCTGATTCAACAAGGAAATCTACCCTTAAACACACAAACACTCAATTGTCCCTTAATACACCACTAGAGGCTTCTAGCCTTCAAAAATCAACAAATAGAGATATATTTTGGAGAATGTCATGCAAATTCCAACCAAACATCAATAAAGGTTCACCACATACCCCAAAACAAAATCCCAAAAGTTTTCAAGTGCTTTCTTCACAACACCATTGAGAACCATTAAACCACCCATGTTTTAGGCTACAAAATTAGCCATATTTTTCAAAGGAAGTACTTCCTATTCAATTTTTTTTCACCAAATCTCCATAGATAGTCACTAGTTATGTATCAAAACTCCCAATTCCATAATCAATCCTCAGATTCAATACTTTTTCAATGTTGATCTAAGAAACCCTCCTTTTTCATACAAAACACTAGGGTTTTATTGAAAATCCATATACCTAGGCTTACCAAACTCAAATAATGCCTCCAACACATCAAATATACTATGGATAAGGAAAAAAACCTTTACATATACTATCCCATCAACAAATTTACAAAACCCTATTCAAACCCACCAATTTCACATAGAAAAATGTCTTTATTAGCCCTAGGGCATCATTCTCTTTCCCATAATTCAACTCCATTGCCTACCAAAACTTAGAAACATAAAAATTAGAACATATTGGACCCATTCCATGAGAAAAAACTAGTACAAAAAGTGGAATGGATCAATTTTTTATTTTAAAAGGCAATCAACCCTAAAACATAGAGATTACAGGGTAGTCACAGAGAAATAAAGGGAACTCACTCTTAACTTGATCTTAAGACCTTAAACCTATCTAAAATTGGATTTAATTCATTCCTCTACATATCCCAATTAATTTCAAAGCAATTACTGCATGTATGGGCTCGTACAATTTCAAGAAAGTTCAAGAAAAATAGAAAATTAGCAAAAGAAACATTGTATTTCAATTGGAAAACTTCAATACAATGTTCATCAACTATTCTTCAAGCCTTTGAGAGGATTTTTATAATTTTTCCATTCAAATCCCAACTCCTCTAATTTTTATAACTACCTCTTAGACTTATATGACCTTTCAACTTCTAAAAATTGCAATTTTTCAATTTTTGTAGGACAACATTTTTGGTATTTTTGCAACTTTTCCTAAATTGACACTAATGACTTGCAAAACCAAAAATTACATAATGGATGGTTTTTTTAGACCTTATTTAGCATATACAAACTCAAAACACCCCCTAAACTACCCTTGACTCAACCTATCAACCTTCAAGTGAACATTTTTTGACAATAAGACTTAGGTGCTCCTGCACCATTACATTGCAACAGCATCTTGCTACACACAAGTGTTATGGATGACGAAAACATTGAAGGATATTAGGGTAGTGTATGATGAACCAATTTCTATATTCTATGATAATGAAAGTGTAATAAATATTTCAAAGAACATGGTAGTGCATTCAAGGAAAAAGAATATTTCAATCATATATCACTTCTTGAGAGAGAAGGTTGTGGAGAATGAAGTAAAGCTTTAATATGTGCCTACTAAGGATCAAATTGTTGATATATTCACTATGTCTCTTCCTAAGGATACTTTTGAGTATCTCTAGAAGAATTTGGGGATTATTACCCCTCCTTTGAACTAGATGCATAAGGAGATGCATCAATCTAGTGGATCTCAAGATTCATTCCTTGTTCTAGACTGAAGTTGGTGGCTACCTCTTAGAGGGAGTAGGTAGTGGAATTACTGGTTGTTGTATTCAGAAAAGTGTGTTGTCATTATGTAGTGGTTTTTGATTTAGTGTAGTTTGGTGTGTGCTCCAAGGGGGAGTATACAGAGCAGTAAAAGAAAAAGATGTTGCAGAGCAATAATGAGTAGGTTGATTGATTTCAAAGGGAGAGAATAAATAATGCAAATATTTTGGTCCTTTTCCATTGATGTCAAAGGGGGAGAAGAACTCATGTGAAAAAGAATAAGTTATTAGGGGGAGAGAAAAAGAGTCATGTGAATAAGAATAAATTCTTGTAGAGAGTGTAATGAGTATGTTGTCAAAGAGGGAGAAAAGAGAAAAGGAAATAGGTATGGAACAAAGCTATTGTATCTTTGATGATTTTTCACATCATGTGTTGTCATCAATGAAAAAGGGTGAGATTTTTGCAAGTATAAGTAGTTAGTGTTGTTATTTATTTCAACAATCCTGTGTTGTCATTCATGTCTATTGCAAGAGTATGAGCAATTGATGTTATCCATGCTTTGATTAGTTGCATTATGTTGTCATTAGTAAAGTTATTGGTATCAACCTCTAGTGTTGATTTGATAAGCTTTTATCTATGGTTGAAGAAGTACTAAAGATGATGAGGATGTTTCTATGGTGCTTGGTTTCCAAGTACTTTTGAGAAAAAATTATAAAAAGAAGAAATGGTGTGTTGCAAAGGTGTTTTGGGTTGTAGAGGTGTGTTATTCTATTACTTCGCATTTCTTCTAGGTTGAATATCTGCCTGTACATTTTTGATATGTTGATTAGAGGTGTTCAGAGGTGTTGTATTCAAGAGTTGGCATGTTGGATTATTGTAAAGAAGTTGTGTTCACCAGTGTGTGAACTATGCATTGCAAAGGTTTCTGGGAGAAATGTCTTTGCTTTGCATTTCTCTATAGCTATGTTTTATGTCTTTCATTTTGGAAGGTCTATTTGTTATGTTGGTATCTTCATTCAATCAAGATGGTTCAAGGTTTGGTGCTTCAGAAGTCAGTTTCTCAAGTAACAGTGTTTGGCAGAATTTCCTAAGTGTATTGGGTGTGTACATTCTTTAGGTGCAAGTTGTTATGAAGAAGTTTGTTGGATTTCAATTTTTTTAAGGAATATTCTAGATCATGTTCAAGTGTGGTGTAAGGATTGGAAGTCATTCTTGGGTTTGAGGAAGCATGTACTTAAAATTTTAATGGTGTTTGCATGGGTAGTGAGCGAACTAGTGTTTACACTACTTGTGATGGATAATTATTATTTGTAGAAGCATGTTGTAGTGTGGTGTTGTTGATTTAGGTCCCAATTAAGGATTGTTGTGTTATGCTTTCACTTCTACCCTCCACAAAAGTGTTTTGGCACTAACCTAATTTGAATTTGCATGGTTGATGTGCATAGCTAACCTTGGAGAAGGGTTTCAAGGTTGAGGATGATATAAGTATGAGTTGAGTTGTTGAAGGATGTTAAGATAGATAAATAGATTTGAATGATGTGAATTTTAGAGTGTTATCATTTGAATTTAAGAAGTGTAGTGCAAGCTTTCATGTGTTATTCTATTGGATGCAGTGAGCAGAAGGTTGCTACAATTCTTCAATTAGATTGTGAAGTTGTTGGTGATATTGCGGTGGATTCTTTGTTGCA
The DNA here is from genome assembly GCA_007258455.2 of Sequoia sempervirens. NCBI lineage: Eukaryota > Viridiplantae > Streptophyta > Pinopsida > Cupressales > Cupressaceae > Sequoia > Sequoia sempervirens. The sequence goes on from VDFB02256132.1 coordinate 107,172,662, forward strand.
TTGAGATGTATTTCTCTATGTAATATTTTTTCTCTATCTTCTTTTCTATTCTAGAAATGAGCCTTTCTTTCTTTGGGTAGTGAGCCCTCTAATAGTGAGCCCTATTATATTCAGTGTTGATATTACTTATATTGTGAGCTAATCCTCACTGTACTTTTTCCCTTCTTTAGTTTTCTACATAAATCTAGTGTTGTGTTTTTTTTTGAGTTGTTTCAGTTTCTTTTCTTTTATTTTCATGTTAATTCATCATAATAGTTTTAAGGGTTTAATGAATGAATGTGGATCTGAATGTGTATGAGAGTTCTGAAGTTTTAAGGTACAACTGATTCACCCCCCCACTGTTGGTATGTGGCGACTGTTCATGCTATATTGTATAGCCCATGGTATATTGTACACCCCGACATGTATCCTTGCCGAGGTCCGGGGCCGAGTGGGGGTTTGGGAGCGGTAGCCCCTGAGAAAAAAATTTCTCTTACTTTTTCACATCATCACCGAAAAAAGAAAAATCCGATTTTGTAGAACCCAAAATCTGGAAGCTTCTAAGCTTGATAAAAAGGGGTTCGGATGGGTGTTACAGGATGATGAAAAACACGATTATTCGCAAGATTGTAATAATTTTTGCACTGGATAATAAAAGTATTGGATGGTTGTGGTTTGGTGGATGTAGCCCAGATTGGGTGAATCACATTAAATTCTCTGTGTTATGTTTTATTCTGTGTGTGTTTTTAGTTTCTTTGTTTATTAATTAAATATGCATTTAATTGTTAGATATCTGTCATCTCTAACCCTAACAAGTGGTATCAAAGCAGGTTGTGTTTCGATTATCATTTGTAGGAAGGTCTCGCGGCTGAGTGGGAGTCTCACGGTTGAGTGGGAGCAATGATAGATGAGGGTAAGAAGGTTGAGAAGTTTAATGGGCAGAACTATCAGTTATGGAAGATGCAGATGGAGGACTATCTCTATCAGAAGGATTTATGGTGTCCATTAGAAGGGAAAACCAAGAAACCCGCAACAATGTCTAATGAGGACTGGGATATTTTGGATAGAAAGGCTCTTGCCAGTATTTGTTTATGCCTAGCACAATCGGTGGCATTCAATATTACAATAGCAAAGACAACTAAAGAGTTGATGGAAACCCTAGAAAAGTTATATGAAAAGCCTTCTTCAAATAAAGTATTTCTTATGAAGCGTTTATTTAATATGAAAATGGTAGAAGGTGGGTCAATTACTGATCATTTAAATGAGTTTAATATGGTCACCAGTCAATTAACTTCTATAAAAGTAAAGTTTGTGAAGAATTTAGGGCTCTTTTGATTCTGTGTTCTTTTCCTGAAAGTTGGAATAGCTTGGTAATGGTTGTTAGCAATTATGTTTCTGGTTTGAATACATTGAAATTTGATGATGTTTTTGGTGTTATTTTGAGCGAGGAAATCTGTAGGAAAAGCTCAGGTGGACCATCCACATCAGGAAGTTTTTTGAATGCATAAAGCAAGGGCAGAACAAAGGAGAGAGGAAACAATTCTAGAAATCATGGGAAGTCACGAGGAAAATCAAAGGACAAAAGGTCCCAATCTATAGACAAGAGGGATTGTTGGTACTGTGGTAAGTCGGGTCATTTGAAGAAAGATTGTTGGTCTTGGAAAAATAAAGGAGACAAAAAGGAAGGAAGTAAAGAGGCAAATGTGGTAAGTAATAAATCTGATGAGGATGCTTTGATTCTTTCCCTTGATAATGCTGATGATTCTTGGGTGTTAGATTCAGGGGCTTCATTTCATGCTACCCCCCATAGAAGTTATTTTCTTGATTATGTCCAAGGGGATTTTGGGATGGTTTATTTAGGAGATAACGAACCCTATCAGATTGTTGGAAAGGGAAGAATCAAGATTAAGTTGCAGAATGGGAATCATTGGCTACTACGTGAGGTAAGGCATGTTCCAAAGTTAAGCAGAAATTTAATTTCAGCAGGGCAACTAGAAGATGAAGGTTGTGTTACATTTAGTGATAAAAATTGGTAGGTCACAAAGGGTGCCTTAGTGGTAGAAAAAGGTGTGAAATTAGGCACCTTATGCCTTTGTACAGGTCATATTGTTCCTTCTACTTTAATTATTACGGAAAAAGGTCAATGTTTAGGAATAGTTGTTGCAGTTCAGCAGGTAGAAGATCATACAGTTGATGTGGACTCTAAATCAGCACTGTGGCATAATAGACTTGGGCATATGATTGCAAAAGGTATGAAATTACTTCATTCAAATAATGTTTTACTAGGTCTAGAATGCGTTAATATGGATTTCTGTGAAAGTTGTGTGTATGGAAAACAAAAGAGAGTAAGTTTTCTCAAGGATGGGAAGCAAAAGAAAGATGAGAAATTGGAGCTTGTGCATATAAATGTATGGGGACTAGCTCAGGTATCTTCTCTTGCTGGCTCTCTATATTATGTTACATTTATTGATGATGCAACTAGGAAGGTATGGATTTATTTCCTTAGGCAGAAATCTGATGTATTTGAAACTTTTAAAAAATGGAGAAGCTTGGTTGAGAATGAGACGGGTAAAAAGATAAAATGTCTCAGATCTTATAATGGTGGTGAGTATTGCAGCAAAGAGTTTGAAGATTATTGTTCCTCTAATGGTATTCGTAGGCAGAAAATGGTTCCAAGGACTCCACAAGAAAATGGAGTGGCTGAGCGCATGAATAGAACAATAATAGAGTGTGCACGGACTATGAGATTACATGTTGGGTTGCCTTTAAAAATGTGGGAAAAGACTATAAACACTTTTGTTTATTTAATTAATAGATGTCCCTCTAATCCTTTGGGTTGTGGTATTCCAGAGGAAGCATGGAAAGGTAAGAAGGTGAGTTATTCTTTTCTCAAAACCTTTGATTGTGAAGTATTTGCACATGTAGATTCTGAAAATAGAACCAAGCTTGATGAAAAATCAAAGAAATGTATATTTTTTGGATATGGCATTGATGAATTTGGTTATAGGCTTTGGGAATTTGAAAATAAGAAAATTGTGAGAAGCAAGGATGTCATATTCAATGAGAAAGTTTTGTACAAAGATTTGTTGCTGCAGCATGAGAAGAAAGAAAATGATTATGCAGTGTTGGATGATATTCCAAACAATGATGTTTCAGTGATTCCTCATGCTGGGCAACAACAGCAACAACAAATACCACAAACTCTTGTTAGATGATCTTCAAGGATAAGTAGACCTCCAGAAAGATTCTCTCCCTCTTTGTATACTATTGTGTTAACTGATGCTGGTGAACCAAAATATTATGATGAAGCTATGCAGGTGGATACCAAGGTTCAGTGGGAGCATGAAATGGAAGAAGAAATGGACTCCTTGCTGAAAAATCAGACTTGGGAATTATGCAAGTTGCCTGCAAGTAAAAAGGATTTACCAAACAAATGGGTTTAGAGGATAAAAGAGGAGGATGGAGGTAAGAAAATATTTAAAGCCAGATTAGTTGTGAAGGGATTTGCACAGAAAAAGGGTATTGATTTTGATGAGATTTTTTCTCCAGTTGTTAAAATGACTTCTATTTGTATTGTTTTAAGTATTGTGGTTGCTGAAGATTTGCATTGAGAACAACTTGATGTTAAAATATCCTTTCTCCATGATGATTTGGAAAAGGAAATATATATGGACAAGCCACAAGGATTTGAGGTCAAAGGTAAGGAGAAACTAGTGTGCAGATTGAAGAAAATTTTATATGGCTTGAAGCAAGCACCTCGGCAATGGTACTTGAAATTTGATAGTTTTATGGCTGAGCAAGGCTACAGTCAGTGTAATTCTGACCATTGTGTTTATTTTAAGAGGTTGGATAATGACAGCTACATTATTTTATGTTTATATGTTGATGACATGCTTGTAGCAGGGTCTAACATGGATCACATAAGTGAGCTAAAACAACAGTTAGCAAAATATTTTGCTATGAAGGATTTGGGGGTAGCAAAACAAATCCTTGGTATGAAAAATTGTAGAGATAGGAAAAAAAAACAAAAAAAAATATCTCAAGCTAACTATGTTGAAAAGGTGCCGCAAAGATTTCATATGGAGAATACAAAAGTTGTCAGTACACCTTTGCCTAGTCATGTCAAATTGACTAAGGATATGTGTCCAAAGACACAAGAGGAGGAAGAAAAAATGTCCAAGGTATCATATGCTTCAGCTGTAGGCAATTTAATGTATGCCATGGTATGCACGAGACCAGATATTGCACATGTCATAGGAGTTGTTAGCAGGTATTTGAGTCATCCCGGAGTTGAGCATTGGAATGTGGTAAAATGGATTCTCAGGTACTTGAGAGGTACATCCAATAATTTTTTATGTTTTGGGGGCTCTAATACTGATTTGCAAGGCTATGTTGACTCAAATTTGGCAGGGGATATAGATACCAGGCATAGTACCATAGGTTATGTTTTACGGTTGGTGGGACAGCAGTGAGTTGGATTTCTCGATTGCAAAAGGTGGTTGCTTTATCCACCACAGAGGCAGAGTATGTTGTTGCAATAGAGGCGGCAAAGGAGATGATATGGCTACAACTTTTCATGGATGAGTTGGGAAAACAACAGGCTGGAAATTACTTGTTTACAGACAGCCAGAGTGTTATACATCTTGCAAAGAATTCTTCCTTGCATTCTAAAACAAAACACATACATTTGAGATATCATTTCATTCGGTCGGTGTTGGAGGATGGACAGGTCAAGATGGACAAGATACATATAGATATCAATCCAGTGGATATGTTTACAAAGGTGGTGAAAAGGGAGAAGTTGAGCTCCTCTTCAGCTTCAGTTGGCCTTCAAGGTTGAATTCAAGTATAACAGAGCAACAGGGTCTGAGGTACTTATTTCTAGTGGGAGCTGTAATTGCAGCAGTGTCCTCCAAGATCAGTCTCCAAGTGGGATATTATGTTGGTGTGGAGCCTGATCACTCTCCAAGTGGGAGATTGTTGGTATGTGGTGATTGATCATGTTATACTATATAGCCCATGGTATACTGTACACCCCGGCATGTATCCTTTTCTGGGGTCTGGGGCGGGGCTGAGCCCCAGGCGAGGGTTTGGGGGTGGCAGCCCTCGAAAAGTGGGGGTTCGGGGGTGGTAGCCCTTGAGAAAAAATTTCCTCCTACTTTTTCACGTCATCACCAAAAAAGGGAAAAATCAACAAAAAAAGAAAAATCTAATTTTGTAGAACCCAAAATCTGGAAGCTTCTAAGCTTGATAAAAAGGGGTTCATATGGGTGTTACAGGATGATGAAAAACATGATTATTCACAAGATTGTAATAAGTTTTGCACTAGATAATAAAAGTATTGGATGGCTGCGGTTTGGTGGATGTAGCCCGGATTGGGTGAATCACGTTAAATTCTCTGTGTTATGATTTATTCGATGTGTGTTTTTAGTTTCTCTGATTATTAATTAAATCTGCATTTAATTGTTAGATATTTGCCATCTCTAACCCTAACACCCACCTCTTATTTGTCTTATGCATTCAACACTAGTCCAAAAGTTCATGTGTAGGACCAACTATACTTTGGATTGGTACTATATCTCTTAGTGACCTAGTTTTTCTTTGTAGGCTTGCACCCCCCAATAATGGTGTGTCCTTAGTATCTTCCTCATTAAAGAGAGTGCATCTACTTTAAGAATTATAAGAACTATCTTCACTATGCAAGATATAACCAATATTCTTATCAAAATTAGGGTCATACTTACTTGCATCTCAGTGTCTTAGATCTTTGTTCCTCAAATATTTGTTTCTCCACGTTGTCTTTCTTTTTTTGAGCTCTCCTTCCAATCTCATTGTAGGATTAGCATTGTGGATGGATCTTCTTCTATGGATGATGGAAATCAAGTCTTATTCTTTTCAATAGGTTCTTTTAATGTATATTAGAGTGTAGATTCACCCCCCAACTCAATGGGAGTAGTATTCTTCTTCAATGCACTTTGAAAAAAACTTTGAACTTGAAAAATTTCTCAAGACTTCTTTCAATAGATGGCTTTGAATAAAACTTTTGACTCAATCCTCTAAGACATAGAATGTTGGGTAGAAATTATTTATAATCTCCAATAGATTCACCAATCTATTGGTGTTTCCAATTGATTATCTGGGTTTTCCTAAAGATTATCTAGTTCTTATGTTCAAAAACCCTAGGTTAGTGGCCAACAAATAGGAGATAAGTTTTATGATCTTCCCCTCTACTCTTTAGGCTCTATAGAACCAAGGTGGGTTCCCTTATAACATCATCTAATAGTGTGTGAGGGGGGAAATCCAAGTATATAAACAAGATAAGTGCAATGAAATAGAAGCTAATCTAAATTAAAAAAAAACACTAATCTAGATCTATTCCTTCACTCATGAAATGACTTTCTAAGTTATTGAAAACAAATAATGAAATCCTACGATTATCAAAACAAATTCAAAACAAAAGAAAGGTTGCCATCCCATGTTAGAGTGTGTTCGTAAGATGTCGAGTTGTTCATATCACTGTGAAGCCTCCATTGTTGTGTTTGAGAGCTTTGAAGAACAATGTGTGTGTTGATCAAAGAGATGTGTTGAAGTGTTGTCAATGTTGGTTATGATCTCGGCAGTACTTCATTGTGCAAGATAGGTTGATTCTTCAATCCTTTTTTTTTCAGGAAAGAAGTTTTTTATATAGAATTTTGGATTTGAAATGGACGATCAGGATTAAACAATGTTAAATCAAGATTGATGGTCTAAAGATGTTGAGAGGATTTAGATGGGCATAATCTATGCAAAATAGATTACGTAATTAATGTGATAGAAGAAATAGATTGATCAATTAGGAATATAGATTGATTAGTCAGGAATTAGATTGATCAGTTAGGAATTAGATTGATCAGTCAGGAATAGATTAAGAAATCAGAGGATCATAATTTTCTTAATCAGGAAAGTGGTTGAGAATGATTAATTAATTAAAAAATTAGTTCATTCATTTTGGAGTTGAATGTGGAAATCAAGTTTGAATTTTGCAAACAAAGTTGTATTAGTTTGATTTGATTTTTGATGATGATTTGAATAGTTTATTCAAATTATTCAAATTTGGAGGGAAAGTGAGATAATTAAATTATTACAATTTAATAATTTAATCAATTTAAGAGAATAAAGTGATTTAGAGATGTAATTAAATAATTGGTGTTATTTAACTAATGAGGACGAAATAAAGTTAGATTAGGATTTTATTAAATAAATGTAATTTGTTTAATTGGTCAAAATTATCAAATGTGAATTAATTAAATAATGTCGTAATATTCAATTAATAGTAGAAATAAGGTTTTAGGACTTTATTAAATAAATGGAATTTATTTAATTAGTCAAAAATGATGGAAAAGTGAATTAATTAAATAATGTTGTAGTATTCAATTAATAGGGGAAATAGGGTTTTGGATGCAATTGATGTGAATGCAGTGATATTTTATAATAATGATATCGATGATGCGAGAATGTTATTTAAGGTGTGAGATAAGTGTTAGGTCAATTTTACATGTCTACATTTTTTCCCTCTTTGATACAAAGTACAAGTTGCTTCATTTCAAAGATTTGATGTTAAGATCAAGATTTTTTTAAAAAAATTATGCACCACTGTGCCCTGATGGTTAGTGAAATGATGGTAGGACTTTGTGCTGCCCCCTAGAGAGGGTGGCTAAAAATTTCAATTTTGAGGTCGAGCTAACAACACTATTCTATTTCAGTTTCAATGTGTATAGAATGAAAAATTAAGTCTATAGGTCTCTCGTTGCTCATTCAATTGTTCTTGGGAGTTCCTAATTTTAACCTAGGAAGGTTCCCTAAGTAAAAATTAGGGTTTTTGAGGGTTAAAATAGGTAATTAGGGTTCTAATTACCTCATTTGCACTTTGAGCCTATAGAGAATTATTGCCTCTAGATTTCTCATTTTGTCATTTGTCGAGGAGCTATGGTGTTGATTTGGGGAGCCTTGATCACGTAAATGTGGTTCAAGAGTATGGACGGCCCATAGCTATCGATGCCCTAGTATGTACTCTCTCAATTATCATTTTCATTTTTCCATGTTCTTGTAATTAATGCTTAAATTCCAACAAGTCAAAAGCATAGGTTTTAAGTTTTTAGCGCTTTTTCTTTGGTTTTAGAACTTTTACTATGTTGAAAAGCTTGCTTTTTGTCTTTTCCTATGCACTTGACTTCAATTTGTGCTTTTGACTTGATTTTGTTCCTTTGAAACATGCCTTTGCTTTAAAAATTTTCTTTTGATTGCTTTGTTTCAGTTTTCTTGCTTTTGTGAAAAGTTTGTGCTTTTGCAAAGGTTTTTTGCTTTTTAATTTTCTCGCATTTGATATTATTTATCACTTTTGACAAAATTTACTCACTTTTTCCTATTTTCTTTGCTTTTTCCAAAAACTTCATTGCTTTTACTACATTTTTTTTGCTTTTGGTTCTTTTGGAAACCTAAATTAGTTTATTCATCATTTTCATTTCGATTTGCATGTTCAGAGTGAATCCCTAACATCGTGTGTTGAATGATTGCAGGTGGTCCTTAAACCACTGTAGTCGAGGGAGTGCCAACCCTGAGATCTATTTGATTTGATTGTTGGTTTTAATGTTTTGGAGAGAGATTTTCTAGATGCATTCAGGCTACATCACATTTGTTGCATGCCTCCTATTCGATGTTACACTGAATTGATGACCGCGCTCATGGAGCGGTGGCATTCAAAGGCTTCTTCTTTCCATTTACCAACATGGGAGGCCACCATTACCCTTGAGGATGTGTGAAGGATCTTCTGCATACCCATCCATGGTGAGCTTGTTACTTATCATGTTCGATGGGTTACCTGCACCATGCGGCGTGTGCTTGGTTTCATAGCTTGGAGGTTCGACAATCTGAGATAGATTTATCAAATTTTGTTGGCAGTTCCAACCTTGTTTCCCTTGTTCTTTGTAGTTTGATTTTGAGGTTGGTTTTTCTTGATAGGAGAGGCTGCTAGTTCCTTGTTGGATTGGGTATATGTATCAAGGAGGTGTTTAAGCATGGGACTAGATATGCATGGGGTCCATGTCTACTTTCCCACCTATATAGAGATATGAATGAGGTTGCATATCAGGGTGGGAAATCTATCTCCATCAGTGTTTCTCTTTTGTGTGTATGGGCTTGGGAGCACATCACAGTCACATAGCCCGATGGTATACAAGATCGTACTGTTTGTGATTTTTCCTCCTATCATTATGGAGATTTTCTACACTATACTTTGTATGGGGATCTTTCATACTGGCATCGTGTATTTGATGACATGCTAGGTTTTGTATGGAGACCATATATGGATTGTGAGGCATGGACAGAGGTTCAAGAGTAGCTAGTATACTTTCGGCAAACTAGATGGTTGATTGGTCACTCTCACTCTCTTCTAGAGTGATATTTCCCTGATAGAGTATGCACGAAGTTTGGAGAGAGATAGAGTTGGTTTCCTGTTGCATATGAGGCTCGGTTTGGTTGGACCACTAGAGAGGTCTATGTATGGGGTATACAGGCTAACAAAGATGCTATTATTATTATGTTTAGAGCTCTTTCCCCAATTGGATGGGGTTGGCCAGTGGGCTTAGCAAACCTAGGTACCACTCCCAATTTTGATCAGTAGCGATGTGTGCCATTGAGATTCACAGATCTTGTTGATGATCTCATAGTTGGTAGGGCAGGCATTACAGGTCGGTGCAGAGAGATGTCTTGAGATTCTAGTCAAGTAGCTTGGTCGAGCCTGATAGGATGGTGCACAAGGTGGTCAGGGTAATCAAATGCCTCAAGTTTAGGGACAAGTTCCAGGTCCCCCTCCACCACCTGGGGATGGAGGTTCACAATTGGCTATGAAGATAAGGTGGCGGCAGGCCATGAAGTCACAAATTTCCATATTGAGAGCAGAGTGAGATGGCTTTAGATCTGAGCAAGATACAGAGATTGGGTGACATCTCATTGTTGAGACACAATTACAAGCTATCACCACAAAGAGGGATAGTCTAAGGATAGAGTTTGATAGTCTTCATGCTAAGCAGGATCAGTTATTATAGAGGGCTACATATTATTAGACTATGTATGATGTTTTTGTTCCTTGAGCCTAGTGACAATTGAGATTTAGAGAGCCTAGTGTTGCGAGTGGTGGTGCTGAGTCAGGCGATCATTTTTTTAGATAGCCAAATCCAAATGGTGATCCACAGCTTGGTCTATAGATTCCTCCCCTTCCTGCTAGGTAGTGTTATATCTATACTTGACCTTTATGATGTTTGTTGCTCAAAGACTTCATATTGTAGACATTATTTTGTATATACATTCATCGGCCAAGTCAAGGCCTCATATATATGTAATATTTTTTATTATCCTATCAGACTTGTTTCATTGATGATGATTTACTATGACATTCTCCTTTTTTGTGATATACCTTCTTCTTTTCAGCTAATTTATATGTGATGATCATTGATGACTATGTATGATGATGTAAGTTTATATATGTTTTTTTACTTTTCTAATGTATGCATATGATGTGGATGGATGGATCATATTTTATATCATATGATGTTTTATTATGGATTATCAATATATTGTTTTGATATATGATGCTGATATATGATGGATGCATGCCTTATACATTATACATGATGTTTTTATTATTTTATTATCATCATGATATGTATTGATGACATTGTGGATGCAAGATGGATATGGTACTAATGATATTGTAATGTAGTATGGATGTTAGTTAGAAGAAATATTTGATGATGGATAAAAATTTGATGTTGTTAGTACTTATGAGTTGCTTTTGCTTTTCTTGGAGGCTTCGTAGTTTGAACAATCATGTTTGATGTAGCAAATAGATACGATGCACCAGGGTATTAATAATCAAGGTGACTTTGTATCCATTTCATAGACTTTGACTCGACATACAAAGAATACTCTTGTTCATACCAGACATACAGAAACTTTGTTTAAAGTATACGGTTGGGTAGTGTTAAAAAATTTCGGACCAGTTATGCAAAGAGGTATAGAATACCTAACATGCAAATACTTCACGAATTATTTCAACACAACTTCCACATACTCGATAAAGAAAGTATTCGCCATGGTAGTATTACAAAATATCTTACAAACAACAAACCAAAATGACACTCAATTTCCCCCATTCCTTCTTCTCTAAATCCTTATGGACATCCTCGAGAGATCCTAGGAATGAGTCAATAAAATAAATCATAAAAATAAGACTATAAAAAGATTAAAAAAAGTTTTTGTATCACTTGCCATATCTATTTGGGTGGGGCTATTATCCATTGTTGATCATGTTTATCCTAATAATAGATTCATTAAGGCATATCTGGGGATGTTGTTGGTGAATTGTCAAAAGATAGGTAGCTGACACTTTGGCATTTGTTTTATTCTACTTTTACGATAAAAATTTTGTGATTATTTTTCTTGAAAGTTCTAACTGTTGATGTTTTCTTTGTTTGTTTATTTTTGTTGTCAAAGGGTGAGTGTGAAAATCTTTTAATATGGGTGAAAATTTTATTGTGGATTGTGATGATCGAAATAGGATTTTTTTTATTTTATGAGTCTTATCATGTTTTTGTTGTTTTTAGGGGACTAACCTAGGGCCTTAGGGGCTCATCAAAGATAATCCTTTCCTACGTTGTACACGCAAAGACTTGTAGCTCACTTGGTTTGAATTTTTTTGACCTTCTCTATTTTGTGAATGTTTTTGGATTTTGTATTTTGACTAAGTTGAAAGAAATAATGATAGAAGCCTAAGGGGACTAACCTATGGCCTTGAAGGTTGTTAAGCCTTTCCTGCGTTGTACACGTAGAGACCACGTATTTCAACCGGTTGACTCAAAGCATAAACTTATTTTTGGGATTTCAAACAACATTGATAACTTGGATTGATATTCCACTTTTGTTTCTAGAGGATATGTTGCAGGAAATCTACTTGAACTAGCTATAAGGTTCAAGAAAATTTTGATATCTTAGACTGTTTGAGTGAAAGAATAATCCAATGATGATTTTTTGTTTTTGATGTTTTCAAATGTTTTTCATTTTTTCATTTTTCAGATTTTTTTATTTTGTTGTTTTTTGAATGTTTTTTATTTTGTTGTTTTTTGAATGTTTTTTATTTTTGTTCTTTTTCAAATGTTTTTGATTTTTTTGTTTTTACCATGATAGGATGCTCAAAGATCTAATCCATGACCAGCTTCACAAATTTTCTCCTAGTTGGAGACAAGACTACTTTCCTTAATTAGTAACAAGCCATGGTTGGACTTGTTTTATTATGGGACGAATGGGTGGATTTTGTGGATAGTATTGATAGATAATGATGCAAGTCTTATTCAAACATAGTGCTTGTTTTCCATGTTTTCACTACGGTACCTGTTGTAGGAGTGCCACAAAGTGGTTTTCACTCAAGGAATGTTCTACTTCTCTTTACTGTTTTTCTTGCTTTTTTTTATTTTTTTGGATTTTTACCCTTTTGTCTGGGGTATTCTGATGTGTTTTATGTGTAGAACCTCTTGAGGTGGTTTTTGTTTAGCGGTTTAGCTAAGGGTTCTCCTTCAAGAGTAGCCAACTGATAAGCCCCAAAACCATAGCTTGTTGTGATGATAAATGGGCCTAACCAGTTGGATTCAAATTTTCCTTTGTTGTCCTGATTCAGTTGTATCTTTTGATTCTCCTTGAGGAACAAGTCACCAACTTGAAATTTTTTGTCTTTGATTTTCTTACAATAGCTTCATTTGAGCCAATTCTGATAAATTTGAAGATGGTTTAACATGCTAAACCACATTTCATCTAGGATCTTCAATTCATTTAACCTAGATACTCGATACTCTTTGTTGTTGACCATGCCTTTTAATGAGATTCACAATAAGGGGATTTCAACTTCGATGGGTAAGAAAACCTCTAATCCGTAGACCAAGGAAAATGGTGTGGCACCTGTAGGTGTTCATATGTCAGTTCGATAAGCCCATAGGGCTAGGTTAGGCTGCAAATGCCAATCATAGTTTGCTTCATTAACAATATTTTTTAGTATAATCAATATGGTTTTATTAGATGCTTCATCCTAACCATTTCCTTGGGGGTAATAGGGCGTGGAGAATCTATGCTAGATAGATAATTTGGAATAGAGTTATTGGACGTCTTGATTCTTGAATGGGGTTCCATTTTCCATTATTATCGTTTGGGGAATTCCATACCTACAAATCAAATAATTCATAATGAACTTTCACATTTGTTTTGTAGTGATGTAGGTCAATGGAATTTCCTTTATCCATTTACTAAAATACTTTTTTTCTATGATAATAAACATGTGCTCGTTAGATGAAGTAGGTAAAATACTACCTACCAAGTCTAATCCCCATTGTGAGAAAGGCCATAGTGTTGTGATGGATCTCAATTCTTGTGCTATTGTCGGTGCATGAACTAGGTCACTATGTTGTTGGAATTGATGGCACTTTCTAGAATACTGAATGCATTCTTGTTCCATGGAGGTCCAATAATACCCTATTCTGAGCAATTTTTAGACTAGGTTAGGTATGCTAGAGTGGTGCAAGAGCACCTAAACATTTTGTCAAAATTTGATCACTTGAAGGTTGATAGGTTGGTCAGTAGGTGATTCTAGGGGTGTTTTGATTCTACTTATGCTAAATAAGGTCTACAATACCATTCTTTATGTAATTGGATGGATTTTGAGTTATTTAGGGTGATATGTCAAAAGTTGCACAAAAATGCAAATGTTGTCAAGACAAAAATTGTAAAATTGCAACTTTTTAGGAAGTTAAAAGGTCTAGGATTTTAAAAGACAATTATAGGAATTGGAAAGGTTAGTTTTGAATTCAAAAAGGTATTTAAAGGCCTCAAAAGGCTTGAACAAGGTTTTTGATTACTGTACTGAAGAATTCAAATCAATATATAACATTTTTTCTGCACATTTCTCTATTTTTCTGAACTTTTCACATATTGTACGGACCATACAAGTTTTAAATGAACTGAATCTCATAGTGTAATGTAGGGGCATGTAATAGCTTTCAAATTTTTCAAAATTAAGATTCTAACAATCAAATTTGTGAAAGATTTCTTAATTTTCTTGAGCAGCCTATAATCTTTGTATTTAGCTTTGATTTCCTTCTAAAATGGTAATATGACCCATTCCACTTTTTGTACTTAATATTTCTCATGGAATGGGTCCTAATAATTGTAAATTATATTTTTCCATGGGTTTGTATGTAGAGGAAGCAATTTGTGTGGTTTGGGATGATGCCCTAGGGTTGGTGAATTTTTTTTTTTCTATGTGAAAAAGGGGTGTTATGGTAGGGGTATGATGAAATGTTGTGGGAACTAATCTTGTGAGGGTCTGGAGAGTCTATACAGACTTAATTTAAATTTTTTGATTCATTGGTTGTTTCAGATAAGGTTGAGAAACTAGAGTTTTTAGAAAACCCTAGTGTTTGTGCATGAAAATGGAGGGTTTGGTGGGTCAGCAATTTAGAAGTCTTGAACCTGAAGATTGATGGTGGATTTTGTTGTTTTGCATCATAATTTGTGACTGTCTAATTATTTTTAGTATTAACTTGGTGATTAGAGGATATGTCCTTTGGAAATTAGGTCTAATTGAGTAGCCTAAACAGGGTGGTTTATTGGATCTCAATATCGTTGTGAAGAAATCACTTGAAACCTTTTGTGATTTTGGTTTTGGGGTTTGTGGTGAGTCTTTATTGATGTTTGGTTGACCTTTGTATGGCCTTCTCCAAAAGATAACTCTTTAGGTTGGTCTTTGAAGTCTACAAGCCTTAGAGTGGGTGTTTGAGATAAGTTTAGGGAATAGAGTTGTAGAGTTGTTTTCCTTGATTGATATTGATCACTTTTGTGTTGGCTTGGAATTTTCAACCACATTGCTTACATCAAGTGGTATCAAAGCTCAGGGACAAGGTTTCTTATGGTTGAATTTTGTAGGTTTGAAGAAAGTTGATTGGAAGGTGAAAAGACAAATTGGTGAAGATGCCTCCAAAGGGTGTTGGTGTTGCTAGAGAGGTGCAGGAACTGAAGGAGAAGAATGCTAAGCTTCTAGAGTCACATAATGTAGTATTGGAAAGGCTTGATGCCTTGGAGACAAAGAAGAGAAGAGATGATAATGAAGAGAGTGGAACAGAGTAGGAAGATGAAGAATATGAAGAAGTTGATGAAGAATTAAACCCTGAAGATCACA
The DNA here is from genome assembly GCA_007258455.2 of Sequoia sempervirens. Classification (NCBI taxonomy): domain Eukaryota; kingdom Viridiplantae; phylum Streptophyta; class Pinopsida; order Cupressales; family Cupressaceae; genus Sequoia; species Sequoia sempervirens. The sequence goes on from VDFB02256132.1 coordinate 107,187,894, forward strand.
GGATGGTAAAGATTCTCAAAGATGTGAAAGGTGATTCAATAAATGTAAAATTTGATCTTCCTATGTATGGTGGAAATTTAAATGAAGAAGAATTGCTTGATTGGATTGTTGCTATGGACAATCACTTTGAAAGTGAAGACATTTTAGATGAACAGAAGGTGAAGGTGGCAAAGACTAAACTCAAAGGTCATGCTCTTCTATGGTGGGACTATGAGCAAGAAAAAAGGAGAAAAAAAGGCAAGTCAAGAATAGTTTCTTTGGAAAAGATGGTTCAAAAATTGAAAGGTAAGTTTCTTCCAAAAGATTATGAAGTTTAATTGTATAAAAGTTTGCAAGGATTGAAGCAAAAATATCGAGATGTTAAGGCCTACACTGATGAATTTTACAAATTAAGTATAAGTTCAAGAAGGGATGAGGATGAGGCTGAAAAAGTGGCTAGATATCTAGGTGGTCTTAGATTGAATATACAAGATGAACTTGTTGTTGCTAACCCAAATACTGATGAAGAATATTTTCAATTATTAATCAAGGTGGAGGAAATGCTTAAAAGAAGGAAAGAGAATTTTTTTAGAGGGAGAGGTACTAGCACAAGAGGGAGAGGAACAATCCTTACATCAAAGCAGCCATGTGAGGAACAAGAAGAAACAAATAGAGGTAAAGAGCAAGGTGTTGATGGTAGAGGAGGTTTTAGGGGTAGAGGTAGATTCAGTGATGGTAGAAATTCTAATGATTTTTCAGGGCGATGTTATAATTGTAATCAATATGGTCATCCTTCATGGAAATGTCCTAACAAGTTTGGTAGTTCATTAATTGGAGAAAAGAGGACTCAAAGGAGGGCACAAATCATTCAAGAGGAGGAATTTGAGAGCACTCATTCTGCAAGTTTAAGAGCTTCTCCTAAAATAGGGGAAATTTTGATGATGAGGAAGACTATATTGAAGGCAGCAAAGGAGATGGAGCCTAATGTAGGAGCATCCAAAAGCATTCAAAAAATTGAGGTAGTTGATAGTGAAGTTGCAGAGTACCAGATTATTGCATTTGATTCCTAGAGGTTGAGGAACTAAAATTGGTTACTAGACACTATTGGAATTAATGTATTAAGGTTGTATATGTTGAGGATATTGAAAAAATTGTAATAAAATAAGTTGCAAGTTGTTATTAATGTAGTGGAGTGCAGTATGTTGGCCAACTTAGTATGTTGATGATCAGAGGTTGTGGATTAAAGGGTTTGTTTTCAAGTAGATCTAGTGTTTCCATGTTAAGTTTCAAAGATCCACATGAATATTTGATTGAGTTATGAATATCTATGTTCTGACAGTTGTTTAGCTGTTCTAGTTGGTGGTCCTAAAGGAAGATGATGCGATTCTGGTAGCTTGAGTTGTTATGGATGTTTCTATGGTGATTCATGATGCTCGTGGATGTTTCCAAATCATGTGTTGTTGTTCCACATTGATCTTTGTGCTCGCGATTAGTGATCTTCTTTTGAGTTCATGTTTTCCATGTTCTTGGCCGACAAGGTGTTTGTAGCGTGTTGTGGATCTTCAAGGAATAATTTTTTAAGGTGTTTCATGTTTGAGGATGTTGTTGTGGTTCTTTACTTTGTTGTGGTTGGCATTGGTTGGTTTGCATTGTAAATTTTTTTAATGTTTGAGACCGACCTATTTGAGTCTACATGTTACCTTACTAGCCGTTGTAATTGGGCTGACATGTTAATGGTTAGATGATTTGTGGATGACATAAATAGAAGAGAGAGGATTTGTTACAAGAGATGGAAGGGGGATGGATCAATAAGGTGCTCGATGGTACAAGTTATGAAGCATGGTGATGAATTATTTTGATCTAGAAGAATCCCAGAGCAGAGGGAGTGTGGAACAGGAGGAGTCGATGGAAAATTGTTATTGCATGAGTTATTTGTAATCCCTGGGCTGCGGCCTAGAATATGTTAAGCCCGAGAGGCATATGTAATGTGTTTTGAGATTATAATATAATGAGGAATGAGCTTTGAAGGCTAGGTTTTTTTTCCTTGTTAGGGTTTTCCCAAGATATATCTTGTGTCTAGTGTTCATGAATATCTTTTATCTTTCTATTAATTTTTGTTGCATATCTATTATGATCATGGAGTTAGTAATTTAGGCTGGAAGGTTGGACAGTCCTTAATTGGGCCCTCCTACCTTGACTACATTAAATAGTATCAGAGTTGGTTGCAAGTCTGTTAGCTGGTTGTGAATCTATTGGGAAGGAAGACAATGTTGAGAGAAGTGTGAAACCCTAAGAGTCATCATAGAAGAAAGATCGAGGCAAGAAAGATTCGAGTAAGCATTCAGATTTAGTTGTTTATCTGATTTGTTTCAATGGGGAAGATTGGGAAGAGGATGAACAAGGAAAATGAAACCCCGCTATGTGAAAGGGATACTTTGGAGGAAGAATTGTGTGAAATCAAGAACTGTAATTTAGAATTGATGGAGAGGATGAAAGAAATAGGAGAAAAGTATGTTACTCTTGAAGAAGAACTAAAAAATATAAGGAGAAATGAATAACTAGAAGTAGAGTTGGATATGTTTGAGGATCTTGAAAATAAATTTACATAAGGATTCAATTTTTTTGTAAAGGTGGAAAAGAGGAATAGAGATTTGGAGGAAAGTTTGAAAGAGCTGAACAAGGAGAATAGTTTGTAGAAGAAGGAAATATATGTCTTGAAGGAACATGTTAATCAGTTGGAGCAATCACTTATAGCATGCCAGAAGGACAATGAGAATCTAAGATCTAAGCTTGAATTTTGTAATGTTTCTTGTGACACTAATGATTTGTGTAATGTTGCAAAAGTTTCTTTAGAAGGTGAAGTTGAAGATAACAAGGTAACAAAGCCTACAATCATTGGTGATGGTACTGATTTCAAAATCATGTAGAGAATGGGATATGAAGGAAAAGGATTGGGAAAGCATCAGCAAGGAATTATAGAACCTATTGAACCAATAATGAGACCTAAAAGTGAAGGCCTTGGATATTACATAGGTAAGGATGTTGTTACAAGTTCAAACAATTCAAATCATGGAAGAAAAAGTATGTATTGTTCACATTGTAAAAGGCATGGACATGAAAAGGAATTGTGTTTGGATCTATATTCTTGAAAGCTATGTGGATTAAGGAATCATTCTGAGAAGATGTGTTAGGATAAGATGAGAAGGAGAAAGCCTATGATAGATTGTAAGAAAATGAATTATGGATGGATTGATGGAGAAAAATGGAAACATGTTACTTGTATGATTAGAAGATTGTACAGATGGAAGAACTCATATGTTGGAGGAAAAGAGGGATCAAGATGCAAAGAAAGAAGATTTTATGCAGAGTGGAACAAGGGTCCAGTTATTCAAACTATAGAGGGAGAGGTGATAGAAGTCATAATACTTATCACAATGAAGGGTACCAGAGGAGTGAAAGAGGATTGGCTAGAAGAGGAACCTACTTTCAAGTTTGGAGGAAGAAAGAATCAAGCATTAAGTGTCATCAAGAACCTAATACCAGAGAAGCTAATGAAAGAGGGGCAGTAAAGGACATAGAGATAGTTTGTGCAGATGAAGAAGAGCCTGAATTAGTTTATGCAGAGGAAGGGGAACCTTTGGAGGTATCATATTTCATAGAACTAGAAGAAGGTGAAGCATTGATCTTAAGGAAAAAAATTGTACCAGAGTGAAGTAAATGTGAATGAAGGAATAGAAAAGGACAATGACCTTGAGGAAACTTGCAAAGAAGGCTTGCTCAAACCACCGACCAGTGAGGTAGTGCAAGGCTTGCAAGTAGATCGTCGAACCTCAACCATGACAAGATGAAGAACCTGAGGCAACTTGCAAGGTGGGCTTGGTCAAACCGCTGACCAGTGAAGCAGTGCAAGGCTTGCAAGTAGAACGTTGAACCAATTCAAAGAGAAGAACTTGAGGCAGTTTTGCAAGGTGGACTTGAACATAACTCCAACCTTGAGGTAGTTGCAAGTACCTGTGGACAGATCACCAAACCAATTCAAAGAGAAGAACTTGAGGTTGTTTTGTAGGGTGGACTTGAACAGAATGTCGACCAAGTGAGGCAGTTGCAAGTGCCTGTGAATAGATCGTCAAACCAATACAAGAGACAACATTGGATTTGACACAGTATAGACCAAAGTGAAGAGGCTCACATTTCAAATAACCTTAAGAGTTTGATGCAAGAGCATCCGGAAGCATTCAAAAAATTGAGGTAGTTGACAGTGAAGTTGCAGAGTACCAAATTATTGCATTTGATTGCTAGAGGCTAAGGAACTAAAATTGGTTACTAGACACTATTGGCACTAATGTATTAAGGTTGTATATGTCGAGGATATTGAAAAAATTGTAATAAAATAAGTTGCAAGTCGTTAGTAATGTAGTGGAGTATAGTATGTTGGCCAACTCAGTATGTTGAGGATCAGAGTTTGTGGATTAAAGGGTTTATTTTTTAGTAGATCTAGTGTTTCCATGTTAAGTTTCAGAGATTTGCATGAAGATTTGATTGAGTTATGAATATCTATGTTCTGACAGTTTTTCAGTTGTTCTAGTTGGTGTTCCTGAAGGAAGATGATGTGATTCTGGTATCTTGAGTTGTTGCGGATGTTTTTGTAGTGATTCATGATGCTCGTGGACATTTCTAGATCATGTGTTGTTGGCCCACATTGATCTTTGTGCTCGCAATTGGTGATCTTCTTTTGTGAGTTCATGTTTTCCATGTTCTTGTCCAATAGGGTGTTTGTAGCGTGTTGTGGATCTTTGAGGAATAATTTTTTAAGGTGTTTCATGTTCGTGGATCTTTGTGGATCTATTGTGGCCAACATTGGTTGGTTCGCATTGTAAATTGTTTAATTGTTTGAGTCTGACCTATTTGAGTCTGCACATTACCTTAGTAGTAATTGTAATTGGGCCGACATGTTAATGGTTAGATGATTTGTGGATGATATAAATAGAAGAGAGAGGATTTGTTACAAGAGACATAAGGGGGATGGATCAATAAGGTACTCGATGGTACAAGTTATGAAGCACAGTGGTGAAGTATTTTAATCCAGAAGAATCCCAGAGCAAAGGGAGTGTGGAACAGGAGAAGGATTCGATGGAAAATTGTTATTACATGAGTTATTTGTAATCCCTAGGCTATGGCCTAGAATTTGTTAAGCCCGAGAGGTATCTGTAATGTGTTTTGAGATTATAATATAATGAGGAATGAGCTTTGAAGGCTGGTTTTCTTTTCCCTATTAGGGTTTTCCCAGGATATATCTTGTTTTTGGTGTTCATGAATATATTTTATCTTTCTATGGATTAGCTATTAACTTTTCTTGCATATCTATTATGATCATGGAGTTATTAATTTAGGTTGGAAGGTTGGACAATCCTTAATTGGGCCCTCCTACCTTGACTACATCAGAGCCATTGTAGAGAAAGAGTCTTTTCAAGACCACATGTAAGTGCAAGAATAAGGTATGTAAATTTTTCATTGATTCTGGCTATACAGAGAATATGGTGTCAAGTGAGATGGTCAATAAACTGAATTTACAAAATATCCTCATGAGGGTCCATATAAAGTGTCTTGGTTGAGTGATGGGTAGTCTTTGTTGGTCAATGAACAAGCGGTTGTTGAATTCCAAATTGGGGGTTATAGAGATAAGGTAGTTTGTGATATTCTTCCTATGGATTGTTGTCATTTACTTCTAGGTAGGCACTGGCCATATGAAAGGCGTGCAATATATGATGGAAGAGAGAACACATATACCATAGTAAAAGATGGATGCAATTTTTTTTTACTCCTTTAGTGTAAGATGACAAAGGTAAGGCTAAGGTGATTATGTGTGGAAAGAAAGAGCTTGTCGACATTGTGACTAAAGGTAAAAAGATGAGTGTTGCAAATAGCTCAAGGCGTGAGAATGAAGGGAAAATAGGTTAGAGTCTAGAATCAGGTTTGAAGGGTAAGATGATAGTGAATTGGAGTGACAATTTTTTTATAGGGAAAATTGTGTGTCCATTTCTTGGAAGCAAGATGAAAGAACATGCAGGAACTACAGGTACAGGGGTACAAGATATTGGCGGGATAGTAAGACTAATAACATGGATGCAAGGATAGAGTACACAAGGAGTTAGAGGTAGTTACAAGCATGAATATGAATCAAAAGGGAAGATAGGTCAAGGGATTACTAAAAATTGTTTATTTACAAGTGTGGATGAAGGAGTACAAGCAGGTTTTGACCCAGGAGTAGATGAGAGATCATCATTAGGTCTGAAAGCAAAGATGAAGACCAATTCATATGCAAAAAATGTCAAAGGTGCAGGGCAAATCATGACATCTCAGTACTTGTACCAGATGAAAGAGTTTGTAGGCCAGATAGTGTATGGAGTAGAGATGAAGCATGGAACAAACCCCAACTCTTATGACAAGAGTTCTTTTTCTATGGGGTTTTATGGTGCAGGAGCACCTAAACATTTTGTCAAAATTTGATCACTTGAAGGTTGATAGGCTATTCAATAGGTGAGTCTAGGGGTGTTTTGAGTCTACTTATTATAAATAAGGTCTAAAAGACCATTCTTTATGTTATTGGATGGATTTTGAGTTATTTAGGGTGATATGTCAAAACTTACACAAAAATGCAAATGTTGTCAAGACAAAAATTGTAAAATTGCAACTTTTAAGGAAGTTGAAAGGTCTAGGATTTTAAAAGATAGTTATAGGAATTGGAAGGGTTAGATTTTAATTGAAAAGGTATTTAAAGGCCTCAAAAGGCTTGAACAAGGTTTTTGATTACTGTATTGAAGAATTCAAATCAATATACAACATTTTTCTACACATTTCTCTATTTTTTTGAACTTTTCACATACTGTATGTACCCGTACATGTTTTAAATGAACTGAATCTCATAGTTTAATGTAGGGGCATGAAATATCTTTCAAATGTTTCAAATTTGAGAGTTTAACAATCAAATTTGTTGAATATTTCTTCAAAATTTCTAAAGTATCTTGTAATCTTTGTATTTAGGTTTGATTTCCTTCTAAAATTGTGATATGACCCATTCCACCTTCTGTACTTACTGTTTCTCATGGAATGGGTCCTATGCATTTTAAATTAGATGTTTTCATGGGTTTGTAGGCAAAGGAATCAATTTGTGTGGTTTGGGATGATTCCCTAGGGCTGGTGAATGTTTTTTTTCTATGTGAAAAAGTGGTGTTATGGTAGGGGTTTGATGAAATGTTGTGGGAACTAATCTTGTGAGGGTTTGGAGAGTTTGTACATACTTAATTGAATCTGTTTGAGGAATTTTTTGTGTCAGATAAGGTTGAGAAACTAGATTTTTTAGAAAACCCTAGTGTTTGTGCATGAAAATGGAGGGTTTGGTGGAACAGCAGTTTAGAAGTCTTGAACCTGAAGATTGATGGTGGATTTTGTTGTTTTGCATCATAATTTATGACTTTCTAATGATTTTGAGTGTTAACTTGGTGATTGGAGGATACTTCCTTTGGAAATTAGGGCTAATTGAGTAGCCTAAACAGGGTGGTTTATTGGATCTCAATGTTGTTGTGAAGAAATCACTTGAAACCTTTTGAGATTTTGGTTTTGGGGTCTGTGGCGAGGCTTTATTGATGTTTGGTTGGCCTTTGTATGGCCTTCTCCAAAAGATAACTCTTTAGGTTGGTCTTTGAAGGATACAAGCCTTAGAGTGGGTGTTTGAGATAAGTTGAGGGAATAGAGTTGCAGAGTTATCACTTTTGTGTTGGCTTGGAAGTGTCAACCACCTTGCTTACATCATAGAGTGGGACCTGCAAACACCTTTGTGTACCTCTTGTAAGGCCGTTTGTGCTTATTTTGTGTTAAGACACTAGAGTAACATACCATCTAGACTATGACGGTATAGGGTAACTCCTAGGATTGTAAAGCGGGAAGTTCTATGGGTGAAGGTTTTCTTTTGAGTGGTCATTAGGTCAAGTCGTATGATATTGTGCTAGATATATTTGAATGTATCTTGGTGCCATGGGGAGTTAGGTCAAAAAACAACACATACTATTTCTAATTCTAAGATTTCAAATGCAAGTATGAGCAATTATTCCACGAGGAACTCATACTTAGAAACATTTTGTGGAATATCAAGAAGTGAGCCTATCATTTCCATTGTGTCGACACTCTGTTGTTGATCCAAGGAATTTGTTCAAAGGTTATTGTGACAAAATATTCCTTAAAGCTATCCACCATCCTTTTATATGGCATCAACTTGTCATCTTTTTTTTGGTACTTGTCATTCACCTATCTAATCGCCAGCTAAGAGTCTCTGAAGACATGTAGCTCTTTTATTCTCCATTTAATAGCCATTTTGAGCCTTGTGATTAAAGCTTCATACTCTGAGATATTGTGCATGCATGGGAAAGAGATCATGTATGCCTTGGGCATAATATCTCCCTATGGTATGAGAAATAAAATACCTGCTCCAGAGTCGTGTTGAGTGTGGAACCCATCAAAGTATAGAGTCCAATGGCCTATCTATTTTGTCATTAGGATGCTTTCATTTGGAAAGTCCACTGTGAAAGGCTTGTGATCGTCTATGGTTGCTTCGACCAATTGGTCTATTATTATTTTTCCCTTGATGGCTCTTCTATCCACATACTCTATATCAAATTCACTCAAAATCATCACCCATTTGGCAATTCGGCCTATTAGGGTTGCTTTTACTAGTAGGTACTTTAATGGGTCTACCTTTGAAATCAACTTTACCTTCCTATTTAAGATGTAGTGTCTCATCTTGTGTGTCATAAATACGATTGAGAGACATGCTCTTTCTATGGGTGAGTAATTCAACTCGTAACCCACTAGTGTTTGACTGATGTAGTAGACTGCTCTTTCTTTATTATCATCATCTAGCTAGGCTAGAAGAGCTCGCAACAATTCTTGTGTGGTAGACACATAGAGTACCATTTCCTTGTTTGGAATAGGTAGCATGAGTACAGGAGGAGTTTAATTAGGTACTCCTTGACTTGTTGGAACGCTTGGTCACATCTCCCTTCCCACTTGAAGGTGATATCCTTGTGTAGGAGATGAGTGAAAAGGTGACATTTGTCTTGCAATTGTGCGATAAATCGCCTAATGGATTGTAGCTTCCCTTTTAAGCTCCTTAATTGTTTTAGTGTTTTTGGTGGAGGAATCTCTAGTATTTCTTTTAATTTTGTAGGATCCACTTCAATCCCCCTCCTTGACACTATATACCCTAATAGTTTCCCGGATGTTACTCCAAACATGCATTTCTTAGGGTTGAATCTCAAATTATATTGTTCAAGTTGATCAAACACCTTTGAAGAGTGGTCAAGTGATCTTTCCTTTTGACTAACTTTGATAGAATGTTCCACATAGTCTTCCATGATTTTGTGTAGCATATTGTGGAAGATGGTCATAATTTCTCTTTGATATGTTTCTCTTGCATTCTTTAGACCAAATGGCATTACATTCCAGCGGAATGTCCCCCAAGCACAACTAAATATTATTTTGTGTTGATCGTTTGGAGATATTTTTATCTGGTTATATCCAGAGAAACCATCCATTAAGGATAGCATCTCATTCCCTATTGTTAGATCCATGATCATGTCAATACTTGGGAGGGGGAAGTTATCCTTCGGGAAGGCTTTATTCATGTCTCTGAAGTCTATGTAGATCCTTATTCCCCCAATAGGTTTTGACATTGGTACTAGATTTGATATCAATTTTGGATAGTTAATGGGTCAAATAAAACCCACATCCAATAACTTCTTTAGTTCTACTTTTACCAATAATGTTATCTGAGGATGCATTTTCCTGAGTTTTTTCTTGATAGGATTTGCTCCAAGGGTGATGGCCAAATGGTGTACCACTAGTGTTGGATCTAATCGACGAATATCTACATAGGTCCATGAAAATTTTACTTTTTGGTCATTGATGAATGTCATGAAGTTTTCTTTCTCTTCAGTATCAAACGATGTTGCACGGTATGTTATCTTTGGGATTTCTATTGTGCCAACATTTATGGACTCTTCTTCTTCTACCAAGAGCGTTGATATTTCTTGATATTCTAATATGGGGAGATTGAGCCCTCCATCCTCGAGTGCCTTGGGAGGGTTTTCACCATTAGATGTGCCCTTTATTTTCTTCTTTTCACGATTCGATAGAGCCACATCGTGGTTTTCTCTAGGGGATCACATTTTTATTTTTATGTTTTCTCTTTCATTTTTGTGACTAGAAGATTCAATCTCTCCACCAAAGTATAGATCATTTTCAAGTTCCATGATGAACCCTACTTTGTGATCCCCTACTAGTATGTCTATTTGAAGTCCCATGAACACTGTGATTGCCTCATCATTTTGGAATTGATCCAGAATAGGTGTATGTTGTTGTCAGTCTTGTTGATGGTTAATGTAACACAATATTTAAAATGGAATATTTCTACTCCATTTCTCCTGAAAAAGATAAATAGTCTAAAACTACCTATCTTGCAAGGTCTCTAAAGTTGGTTCTCAACCATGTTTTCGTTCAGTGGCCTATGCAACTGTAATGTTCAAGGGGCCTACTGGTAAAGGGTTAAAAATAGTGTAGTAAAAATTAATCAAACATTTGGGGGTGTAAATAAACATCAAAAGATAGAATAGAGCTCAGGACAACAAAGCATAAACACAAATTTCCTTTAATTTAGACATCCAAACTTCATAATGAGCATTTCTTTCAAACAACTAAAACCATAAAATGATACAATCCACAGAATACTCTATACCATTACATTCATTCATAGTGCAAATTCAAGACATACAATCATTCATCATCACTTTTTTTTTTAAACTTCATTTTCAAAAAAGAACATATCACAGGCTCATTACTAAAATTCATAGATCAATAAACACAAAGAAAACTCATTTATAGATAACTCGATGAAAATAGTCTCAAATTCAAAATCTTCTATCGAAAACCTCACTGGAATACGAATGAATATTGTTCATCAACATTACCATCAAACTCATTCTGGAACTAACATAAATTGTATTATAACTTATAAAAATGTTTGAGTATCTTTACATAAACTATAAAAACTTCTAAGAATAGTAAAATTATCCTAGATCTCTCTTTTAGGTAGCTAATCTTCACTTCAATTAGCTGACCTTTACAATATGGAGAGAATTTCTACATATAGGTAATTTAGCACTAATTTATGACTAGAAAACCTCACTGGCATACGAATGACTATTGTTCATCAACATTACCATCAAACTCATTCTAGAACTAACATAAATTGTATTAAAACTTATAAAAATGTTTGAGTATCTTTACATGAACTATAAAAACTTCTAAGAACAGTAAAATTATCCTAGATCTCTCTTTTAGGTAGCTAATCTTCACTTCAATTAGTTGACCTTTACAATATGGAGAGAATTTCTACATATAGGTAATTTAGCACTAATTCCTCTCATCAAAAAATTGAGATCAACAAATCAAGGAGCAACTGGAGCTGAATCAGGCAACTTCCTATTATGATCTTTAGTTAACCAATGATAACTCTTCATCAAAAATCTTCCTGCAAAGGGAGAAGGTTGAATGGCTAGGGATCCTCAGTTGAACTTGTGTCATGTTCCCTAAAAGTAGGAGAGAGTTGCCCAGTTGGCTGTGCCATTTGATGCTTCATTCAAAAAAGAATATTATATAGCCACTTCACTCCTCTTCTTTATACTCAAGTAGATGTTCATCATAATTATCCAATACCTATTTAAGTATATCTACATCTAGTCCATCTACCCAATTGTCTTCAAATTTTATCCTTTTCAACTCGGTAGAGGTAAACTTATGCATATCTTCCAACTTAGCAAGCTCCTTCCAAGCAATCTTTACGACCTCTTTTATATCCATGAACCTATCAATCAACAAATCATCATCATCATCATCTCCCTTCTCTATTGTCTCTCAAAATCTATTATTCCATTTGTTCCTTAGCTCATCAAGAGGGAAACCATCCTTTACAAGGACATCTTCATTCACAATCATAGCTATAATTTCCTCTAACTCCACAATTTGATCTACCAAATCTTTCCCATCCTATTGCACCTCATTCCTATGTGCAAAAATGAATGAATACCAAAATTTGATAATGTTAATAGTTTTATCAATAAAATCCACATTACCTTCTTCAAGGATGGATTGTTCTAGAAGTGTTTGTTGAGGTAGCTTATAAATTTCTTTGAATTTCCTCACATGTTCTTTGTATTCTTCCTCTTGTTTCCAAAGGGTCTCGGCATATGTATTCATGTCATTGACTGATTCCCATGCACCTTCACGAGCCTTATGACTCTCAACAAGTAGTTCCTCCACCTCTTGGTTCAACTGTTCAGTCCATCTATCCAACATCCCTACTTTGCTTCTCATTTCAACAAGGTCATTAGCTTCTTTCTTACTTAACAAAATTGGTGTCTTAGGAGTAGAAGATTGTAAAGAAACGGGAGAGGATAGGTCCTTCAAGAACTTATGCAATTGATCCAATTGAGTTTGAGCTCATCCTTCCTCTTCTTATCTTTTATCATCCTTGACTTAGTAGAAGATGATACAATATCAATGAGATCCATCTATTGATTCCTTGTAGGCATCCCCAAGTTCACAGTGCCTAGTTGATAATCACTCAATTGCATTTCTTGTATGTCCTTTTCAACCATGGGAATGGCACATTCAGCTACAATTTCTCTAGCATCCATCAATATGGTGGAATGAAGGACTCGAACCTTTTTCTTGGGCCTCTCCTTCTCAATTTCCTTCAGCATATCATCCCAATTCAGGGGCTGAGGTTGGACTATCTATTTCCTCTCCAAGTTGAGCTTTAACCATGTTGGGGTAGTAGGAGGAGTAACCACTTGTTGTGAAGAAGAAGTGGTAGAAGAGAGACGTTGCAAAAGTGTTAACTTAGGTTGAGAATCAACCTCTTGTTGTTGCTCCTTTTCTTCCATCTCTTTAGCTAGCCTATCAACTTCATCTTTCTTCTTTTCTTCTTCCAACATATCATTTCTTTGCTTTTCCAATTCCCTAACCCTCTCTCACATTTTGGTCGCTTCTTGTTCATGTTTGGCTTGTTCCTCTGCCTCTTTTCTTTAGTAAGAGCTCTTCTTCTTCTTTCTTTCTTTGGGCCTCCTCTATAGCTTTGGATTTGGCCTCAAGGTCTTCCTTTTCTATCCTTTTTTTTGCCTTCTCCTCTTCAAGATCATGAATATTTTGCAAGAGATCCAACTTTTCCCTCTCTGCATTAACTTTCCATTCAGTCTCCTTTTGATGTTGCAGGAGGTCCTCCTTCTCCTTATGTTACCTTGCTAGCTCTTCAATTTTTTCTCTAGCCTCCAACTCTTGTTGTTTTGTAAGTGCATCAACTTCTACCTTGGAATCAAACTCCTTTGCATCCTCAAAGAGTTCCCATTGCTCCTCTAGGTTAGGACATGCTCAATCCCAACATCTTCAATAGCTTCAGCAGGTGCAGTCATGAGAGGCTCATTATCTGATTGTGTGGCCTTTGAATCAGTGTCTATGTCATGTATCTCAACCTCCTTTTGCTTAAGAGTCTTAGCTTGCTCATGGAGGTTTCTTGCAGGTACTTCTCTAGTAGATTCTCCTAGGAGAGAAGGTTGAGATAAGGATTGTTCTCCAACTATTGTAGTTTCTACATCTTGTGACTCATGGGTGTCTTGAGCAGGTACTCCTGGATCAGCATCCCTTCCAGGGCTAGGAGGATAATACTCCAATTTTTCTTTAGGGGTTGTCCTCCTCTTGGTTCTCCTATAGCCTTGGGTACCTCCTACTTTTCTCTTCTTTGAGGATTGAGCTTTTGGCTCCTTTATTCTCATTACCACCCATTGGATACTCCTATCCATCACTATCCTAGAAATTTTTTTAATATCTATAAACTCCTCTTCATCCTAATTTATTGGGTCCAAGCTCTTGGTGCCTATATTCTCTGCTTCATACCTGGGGTCAAAAACTAAACCATCATTTGATAGTGTTTTAGGAATGTCTTCCTTTACCCCATATTCAATCATTAGTGGGATGGTAAGCCTTTCATAGTTCCTTTTCCTTACATCATAGTCATCCTACAAATCTATCCAAAGATCTTCTAACAAGTTATAATGTTTATCAAAAATGGTGGGGGCTAAGCCATTCATCTTATGTTCTAGGTCAAAGTGTTTCTAGGTTGTATACAATCCCAATGTCAAGTAACTTAATTCTTCACATACTTCCTTTGCATCCAAATTGTGAATATAGCAATATTAACCCAACTTCATGGGAAATTTGTGGCATCCTAGCTTGTCTTTATTGGTAACTTTGTATTAACTCCCATACTTGATATATAAACTTCATAAGAACAATCCTATCACTGTAACATCTTGGTAATCAATGAGGATTTCCATAAAAATCTACCAACCTAAAGTAAGAGAACCTAGGGTACTGGATATACCAATGTCCCCATTCAATAATGAAAGCCATAGCCTCCCTTCTCATCCTATATCCAACATCTCTTTTCAACCGGTTAATAATGACATAAAGGAATGCATCATTAACCCTTCTATAATGTAGCTCAGAGATTTGTAGGGTCAACTAATCATAGTACTCCCATGCCTTCTTTTGTCTAGGAGCCTCCCCTAATATGCGTACTGCATTCAATCCAAGGAATATGCCCATCCTTGCAGCTGAATATATAACATAGGAGGTCATGAAGAAGTTCTTTATCTGCCCCACCTTGAGCATTTGATTGTGCAAGTTATCTGACAAGATCATGGCCCAATCAAACTATTTCCTACCATCCAAAATGGTTTCAATAAATGGAAACATCCATTCTTTAAAATATGCAGTCTTTCTTTCCAAACACCCTAGAAAGCATCACGATTAAGTCATCAATGTCCTTTTTGAAGTCTCTCCTTTTGGGTTGTTCAGGAACCCTAGTCAAATAATTCTTTTCAATCTTCAACCACTTCTTATTCATGTGGGACCTATTAGCCTCCTTTCCCCTATTAAATAACTGCAATGCCTTTGCTTCATTCAATTATTTAGGGTTCTTAGGGGTAGGTGCATTGAACAAGAAACTCATCATTTGCAGAGATAGATCAATGATCACATTCCCCTAGAGGTTTACACACTGCCTTGATGCAGGATTGTAAGCCCCTGCTGCTGTGAGTATAAGCTTCAGGCACTGAACTAACAGAGGGAAGAGAGTGACATGTGCCAATCCAGATTGGGCTATTCTTTTAGCCCTCTCAATCACTTCCTCTAAGAAATTGTCTATAAATAATTCATCATAAATCAATGGCCCAAGATTAATGTATGTAATGTCAACCCATTCTGAATCCAACTTTCTAGCTGAAAGAGTGTCATCCTGGTTTTTATATCTCAAAGTGTAAGGAAATTTCTCTACCTTTATCTTCTTTGGCTTCACTCCCTTTGAGCTTCTTGCAACTTTCCCTTCCTTTTTTGAAACCTCTTCAGATGCTCCTAACATTATTTACTCCTACAAGACAACCTTGAATTAGACAAACATAAGGCATGAGAATCATCATTACAAGTGTTACCTTTCATACTTCTCTATCCTTCCCTAGGTAGCCTTCCATACTTAGTGAAATTTTAATGAAATTTTAACTCTGTCAGGAGCGGAACCAGGAGAAGATCAAGAATCAAAAAGCTGAAATAAATAATACAACTAGAACTAGATCAGAAACTAGAACTTTCAAAAGTTTTGATATTTTGTATCATTCAGTTATCTGGTCCCACTAAGGTTGGTTGGATCATAATCAAAATTGGAAACCATCGATGGTGGAATCATTTTTGGAACCGAACTCTTAGGCGAAATTTCATCGGACAAGTTCATTTCTGACTCTGGTTCTACTATGGATTACCAAGGCTAAGCAGATTCTCCCCGCATGCCCACATCATTTTAGACTTAGGTTAGAAAGAAGACACAAGGAAGCGGAATTCAAGCTCAATTTTTTTGGGGACAAACGGGACAGGGATCGAGTGAGCAAGGGCATTTATGTAAAAAGGGTGTGACACGTCAAACCCTAGTTCATACGGCTTGTCGACTTAAATTAAAACTAGGGTATCAAAACCCATAAATAAATCTGTAAGACTGACATAAGCATAAAACCAGAAGGGTCAAGAGAAATATTTAAAAGAACTCCAAGCACTAGAAACCCTCAAAAAATGAATCCCTAATCGAAACTAGGGCACGATGGAACAAAACTGCCACCGAGAACGAAGAAAATGACAACTGACAAATGAAAATAAATGAGGAAATCAAAAGAAAAATAGAAAATGGAAGAAGGGCCCAAACAAAACAAAAAAACCAACAACAAGAATTTAAACACAAGAAGATCCATGGGAAAAGTCCTGCGAACGCACAAAGAACAAACAGAGCAACCAAATGGGAAAACACAAAGAGAGAATGCAAGAACCCCACCTACCTTGAAACACAACCAGAAAGAGTTAAAAAGGATCTACTCATGAACACTCGCCCACAACCAAATTGTGCTCCTCTTCAAGCTATTTTGACTCTCTTGCTTGTTAAGACACTTTGGATAATTGTAATGAGCCAAATAATCCTTGATTAAGATTTAAAAACCATTTCGCACGTATGAGTAGGTTGCAATTAATGCAGTTGGTCGGGCACAAAGCTAGAGTGAAGGTGAGTACACAACCACCATGTACATAAGAGGTAAAGCGGGAGCGGGAGCAAAGTTGAGATAGAACCAAGAACTTTTTCAAAGTTCCACATCCCATTCTGGATCCAACTTCAGTCCCATAGTAGGGAAAAGAACCAAACCTGGACTTGGAACTTTGCAAAGTTCCAGGTCTGGGTATGCTCCGGTTCTGATCTTGTCAAAGGGAAAGAACGATGACACAAGAAAACAAAAGAACGAAGGGAAACAAGACTGGGAGGAAGCCCATCCCAAAACAAGACACCAAACAAGAAGAAAACACAAGGCTAACAAACGGGAGGGGGATCAAAACCAAACTCGGACTTGGAACTTTTGCAAAGTTTTGGGTCTAGTTTTCATTATGGCTCTGCCTCCACCAAAGGAAAAGAAACACAAAGAGGAGGAAAACAAAAGAAAACCAAAGGGAGAAAACAACAGAAGAACCCAAGACAAAAAAAACAATAAAGAAGCCAACAAAGCAACAAACAGAGTCGGGACCGGAATGGAAACTAGACCAGGAACTTTGCAAAAGTTCCAAGTTTGATTTCGGCCTGCGTCCCGAACCCGCAAAAAATAAAAGAAACAAAGATTAGGAAGAAAAATAATAACTCCTAAGACCCAAACAAGAACACCAAGGACAAACAAACACAAGGGGGGCCCATTTTCACCAAAAAAAAAATGGGGTGGTTATGCAAGGCATAACAATTGGTGACTTAGCTGGGAAAATGCTTTACCCATTTTCAAAAATACTTAAAAATTCAGTCACCCAGAACCTTTGTTCATGTAAGTTTTAAACTTGAGTATGATCAGTTATGGCAAACAAGGTTGAGCTAGAATCTCAAATGTAAATCAACAATAACCACATTGAATTTGAGTGTGTGCATGTATGGTGTATCTATTTCTATAAAGGTTCTTCCCATCCCAAAAATAACTGTATTAAATATTTAGGCTACGTGAGTTGAATCCTTATGAATGTCGTGCAATGATATCTTGGGTATTGCTTCGCTGCTAGACAAGCGTCCATAGCCCCAATGGAGATACCTCTAGTTCTCTCAAAGCATTGCTCTACTACTAGCCAAGCATCCATAGCCCTGGTAGAGATACTTGAATTACCCTTCTCATATTGATTTTTACCATCAATTAATGGTTTTATTTTCTTTTCTTTTTATATAGGCTTACTTAAATAATTTCTCTTTCATCTTTTCCTCAATACTTAGATGTATCCTCCCAAAATTTGGGTTGAGAACTAGAATGAATTTCATGACAGTGTCAAGACTTATATTTTTCACCTAAATCCATAATACAATTATCCTGAGACAAATAGGCCTCCATGTAAATAGATGTTTCTATCTATCTCATGGCAAATTCAGCCGTGTTCTATGAGATTACTTACAATACACTTGTTTGTTCTTAACCTTTTAGGCTATTATTTAAAAAAGAACACAAGACACAAGTCTTGAAATGAAAAAATTCCACAAAAATATCTAAAAAATACCTAAATCGATTTCTCTCCTAGTATCCTTAGTATACATTGAATAACCACTCTGAATTCTGAAATAGAGCCAAATGGAGGTCACCTAGAAACAAAAGGATAGAAACACAAACAACAATAGCAACCCAAAATAAACAAACAAACAAAAGAAACAAACCAACTAATTACATATATACAACCAAACAGAACATCGGACCCTCATGGGCCAAAATAATGTTTGAGAAACTGCCCATTGACAGGCAATGGAATAGGCTCTCCTGTTAAAGTGCTCAACTGAAAGGAATTCTTGTCGAGGATCTCGGCGATCTGATATGGACCCAACCAGATTCAGTCAAAATTTTGATGGTCACCTTTCTTTTTCCTAGTTTTATCTCACAATAGTACTAGGTTTGATATTCTAAAGCTTTGATTTTTGTTCTTTTGTCAAACCAACATTTGACAACAACTTGATATTTAGAAAACTGCTATAAAGCAGCATCTCTTTGTTCTTCCAGATTCAATAAACTAGTTAGCCTAACTTCTATCATATCATCATTTCAGTATAATTCTTGCATAAACCTAAGAACAGGTATCTATAGATGGATAGGAAAGACCAGGTCTTGGTCGTAGACTAACTTGAATGGTGAATTTCTTAAGGCGGCCTTGATTCGAGTTCTATCTTCCCATAAGGAAAATCTGAGTTGAGTATGCCAATCCGTAGGATTACTTTCTAACAGCTTCTTAATTACTTCCAACAAATTTTTGTTCGTAGACTTAGCCACTCCATTCCCCTATGGGTAGTAATTAGAAGAATATTTTAACATAGTTTTATGCTCATATTCCCATTGAATAAATTTGGTTGAAGAAAAAGCAGGGCCATTATCACATACTAGGGCAAACAATACTCCAAACCTGGTAATGATACATTCGTTAAGGAATTTGATGACAACCTCAGTAGTGTTGTTCTTACAAGGCTAAGCTTTAGTCCAGCATGTACAATAGTCGGTTTCCATCAAAATAAATTTGTGACCTGCAAAAGAGTTGGAATTAATCACCCCAAAAAAATATAATGCCCATTGGGAAAATGGTATTACCTCATATACTGGTTGTAGGGGCATTGTTGTATTGTGTTCCCTAGATGCAAAAGTTTGACATGTATGACATGTCCTCGCATGTTGGTGAGCATCATGGAACACATGAGGCCAATAATAACCTAATCTCATAATTTGGTGTGCCATTGAATCAGCAGAACCATGTCTAGTACCATTTCTACCATGAAATTCCACTATGGCTTGTTTCACTTGCTATTGATCAAGGCAGCATAGATAGACACCCTCAAAGTTTCTTCAATATAAAGCTCCCCCTTTGAGCATATAGTAGGAACTCTTTAGCCTGAGTGCTCTTCTCTAAGTGGTGTTCATCCCATCTGGCCATTTGTTACTTAGCAACAAAAAGATCAAATCAGCATACCAAGGATCACCTGTAAATGATTGTACCATATATTGTTGATAGGTAATCTTAGCATCAACGTCTACCATTGCCTTGGATAGGCCTTGTCCTCAGACTAACCTCATCGGATGGATTTCAAGGTCAAATTCTTGTAAGATTACCATCCACTTTCCTCATCTCTCTCCCATTTGACTCTGCATAAGAAGGAACTTTACAGCAAGGTCAGGGATTATGGCAGTAATTTGACTGTGGAGGATATAGTGCTAAAACTTCCTGACAGCTTGTACCAGTGCAAAATCTTGTTTCTCCAAAGGTGGATATCTAACTTTAGCATTCTTGAATAGAGAACTCATAAAAGCAATCAGCCTTTCATCCCCTTCACCTTTTCGTTGTGTCAAAATAGCAACACAAGAATGGTCAGATGCAAAAGAATATATAAAAAGGCTTTAGCTAATCAGGGCTAGTTAAAACTGGTTCCTTTGAAATAGACTATTTAATCTATGAAAATGCAGATTTAGCCTCATTGCTCCACTCGATCTTAGCATATTTCTTCATCATTTCGTTGAGGGGTTTGACAATCTCCACAAACCCAGTTATGAATTCCCGCACAAAGTTTATCTTCCCAAAAAAGGACCTCATCTCCTTTTTTGCTATCGAGCATGGTCAGTTTCAGAATGATTCCACCCTATTTGGGTCAATTGAAGTTCATTTCTCTGATATTTTGTGGCCTAGTAATTTTCCTTCTAAAACTCCAAACACGCTTTTTTGGATTGAGGGAGACTCCATAACTTATGCACTTTTGAAGGACCTTTGATAGATCTGTAACATGGTTTTCTCTATTCTTTGTCATCCATATATATAATAATACACTTACCTACCAAATCCTTGAATGCCACATCCATTGCTCACTGAAAAGTGGATCTAGTGTTGATAAGACCAAATGGCATCCTCTGATAAGAAAATTTCCCCCACTTGGTAGTGAAGGCGGTCTTCATCCTATCCTCGTAGTTGAGCATTACCTAATTGTATCCTGAATATCCATCCATGAATGACGTCATTTGCAAACCATTCACTATTTACAGCACCTCATCAAGCGAAGGAAGAGGATAATTGTCCTCTAAAGCTTTATTAATATTTCTAAAGTCAACACATAACCTAATTTCTCCACTCTTTTTACGCATAGGAACCAAATTAGTGACCCAAGTGGAATGCCTTACTAGAAAGATTATCCTTGCTGACAACAACTTATGCACTTCCTTCTGAATTAAGGCTCAATAAGGGAATTTATTGGGCGTTGCTTTTAGTGGAAAGGCTTTGCTTCAGGTTTTAAAGGGATAGTATGTGTTATTACCGAAGTATTGAAGGTTTTCAAGTCTTCATACCCCCAAGCAATCGTTGATGTATCTTTTTTCAATACTGTCAAGATTTTATCTCGAATGTGTTTGGGGCAAGTTTTTCCAATAAATACATTCCTCTTAGGGTTTGAATCTACCAAGTTGACTGACTCAACTCCCCTCCATCAGTCTCAATAGGCATTTTTTCACTAGCTCGAGGATTAGAGTTGAAGATCCTCTCTAATGCTACCATTCCCTTAGGAATGTTGTTCATTTTCAGGTTCATTATCCCTTCTGCATCACATGTTTCTGCATCCCACTCTCCCTGATCTCTATTTGATTCATCAATAATCTATCCTATGAAGATGTATGAGCTCACCAAGAAGGCCAGTATATGTTGGTCATCATTGAAGACCTAGAAATTCTTGACATTGTCGGGAATGGCTAGGATCGAGGCTAACACTACTGAAAATATTTTCAACTTATAATCTTGCATGGGTTCTAAGGTAATAGTAGCAACAACAAGTGCATCTGCAATCTAGTTATCTTCTCTGGGAATCAATTTGATCCCGAAAGCATCAAAGTCTTTTATCAGATTCCATATTTTGTTCTTGTATGCAGCCAACCTCTTGTTATGACATGTGTATTGATTGCGAACCTACTTGATAATGACCTTAGAATCCCCCATCACTATCAAAGTTGTAACATTTTTTGGATGCACAAACATCAGTCCTCTAGGTAGCACTTCATACTCTACCACATTATTGGTACAGCCAAACTGCAACCTGTAAGAAGCAAAGTATGTTTTCCCTTTCGGGTTTGTTAGCTCAACTCCAGCTCCACTCCCTATTTTAGACTTGGAACCATCGAATTTGAGGATCCACAATTGATCCTGGGTTGGGGTTTCTTTCTTAGGGTGAGTTGGGGGTAGTTGTTTGCAAGAAATAGGTGGCAGCTCAGACTGGTTTAGGACTTCTAGACATGAGGAATGGTTTGAACAACGATCATCAAAAATTTCACTCAAATTTAGGACCTATACGGGTACTTCTTCCTTAATATGATCTTGATCAGTTGGTTTACAATTGGTTATTGGTTTCAACAACCCCCTTGGAATTGGAAGATTAGTAGGGGCTAGTGTATTAGACAATTCTTGAGATTCTACAATCTCATTTCCCAAGGCAGAACATGAAACTAGAGTCTATCTGATTGGGGGAAGGACTTCTTCCTATGTATTATTGGTCCTTATCAAGATAGTGGCATCTCTAGCCTCAAAGGAAAACTGATTCGAGGGTGTTTCGAGTTGGCACTCACAAGTTTCTACTGACTGACTGACATGGTTCAAGATTTCTACACAAGGTTGACATGTCAATTCAGAATGACTCTAGTAATGAATTCTACACCAATTAGGGAGTAGCAAACTCCATAGATCAACCTCTTCTCCTAGAACTAGCCTATCCTATTGAAACTTTCTAATTAAAACCTATTGGTTGATAGTGGTCATTGGGTCATTGTGTTCTAAAGGTTGTAGGCTATCAAGATTGAACATTGAAAAGGTCATGATTTCCTCTCTCTTATATACTCCTATCTCGATTTCAAAATAGGCTACCTCGTTAGGATAGTTGTACTCAGTGATCATATGTTTGAGACAAGGCTCACTTTCAATCTTAATTTGTGTTGCTACCCCTTTCCATGAAAGCCACATGTGTGAAAATTCTAAGGATAAGTAACCCCCAATGCTTTTCATTAGGTCTCGACTTAGAAGCATGCCATATGTCTCAGGGATATTAGCTACCTAGATATCCATATAGGTTGGATCTGTGGATCTAATCCAACTTGCACATGAATGTTTTTTAGTTCCCCTACCACATTAACCTCAATTTTTTCTAGCTGTATCACTTTCTTATGAGTCTGAACTAGATTGAAACCTAACTTTTTACAAATGGAAAAGGGCATGACGTTACTTGATTCTCTAGAATCCAAGAGGTGGTTATGCAAGTTCTTTTTGAAGATTCTCAAGCTTAGAAGGAATGGTGGGGTCCATGTCTTACCTTTGTATAGGGCCACATTCATTTCATTGGTTGGAGTTGCCTTATTTTTTACTTTTGACCAATCTACTTCTTCCAAAGCTCTCAACACAATGTCATGTTGGGTATGGCACCACCTCAGGATGTCAAAGAATGACAAGGAGGTTTTTTATTTCTACATCTCTAAAATAAAATCAAATTCCATGTCATTTTTCATCTAATATTTAGGAACAAAATATGAGTTACCTTTATTCTGAAATTCAGGTGGGCCTTTGGGTGGAGGCAGGTTGTTGTCAGCATTCTGGTTGGTTGGAACTATAGCATTTGGAGGGGCATATTTGGTGAATGGGCCTTTACTCTGATTCCTCAAGAAATGACCCCCTTTAGATTGGAAGGCTTGAGTGTCATATGTATCCTCCTCTAGCTCATTTTCCTCTTCTCTGGGGAAAGGAGATCCTTCGTCAAAGAGTTCATAAGCCATGGTTGTATCTATGGATCTGCCATTCTTTTTGGGAGTGCCTTGTAATGGAGCGTCAACTTGTGCAATCTTAACCATCTTCTCCATCTCAGGACAATTAACCTCATAATGTGTTGCAATGTTGTGCAACCTACACTAGTTTGTCATGAAATTAAGATCTGCAACATTTGCAATGTGTGGTTTATCCTCACCAGCTTGGTAGTTATGGGGAACTCCCCCATTATTTGGTCTAGTGTTCCATTGCTTGTTTTTATTGGATTGTTGGTTGTATCCCCTATTTTGGTTATGGTAATTTTGATTTGGCGAGTTTTGGTTTTGAAAATTCCTTTGGTTTTTATTGGAGTTTTGGTTGGAATAATTACCCTGATTGGAATACCCTCCCTGATTTTGGTCATTCTTATTTTGAATTTTATTTTGATGGGGGTTGTACTTGAGTTGTGCCATCTCATTAGTCACCTAAGACAATGTCTTCTTTAGAGTTTCCAACTTGGTTATTAGATGGTCAGTACGTTCACTTTTTGTAGTAGTTGTAGTTGACGTATGTGTCATAAGGTTAGACCCTCCAGCGTGATTATGGGAATTTTGAGATTATTGTGAGGAGTCAAAAGTTGGGCCACTAAAGAATAATTGTTGAGATGGAGCCTGTAGCTCAATTAAAGGTCTATATGTAGAGTGGGACATCCCCAGAACTATATTAAACAAAAGGGTAGGATTAGGCACCTAGGAGTATCCTAAAGGAGGGAAAACCCCTCCTAGACATCCTGATTGTGAACTAATCTGCCGCTATTGTTTGATAGCTAAGTGGTATACCTTGGATAGAGAATCAATGTCATTTTCTAGTTATGTTCTTTGCAGAAACAGGCCAATCAAAGGATCTATAGCCTTTAGGCTTGAATAGCAATGTTTTCAGCCAAGTACAAGTCTTGTAACCTCCTATAAATCCTCTAGAATTTGGTATTAAACATGGGCAACGGTTCATGTGGCATTTTCCTAATAGTAGCAAATTGATGATATAAGATTGCAGGATCAACATAAACCTGAAACTGGTTAATGAATGCATATTCTAAGTTCGTCCAGCTCAAGATTGATCTGGTGGCAGATTTAGATACCAATTGTAAGCCATGTATCCCAATGAATAAGGAAACAACCTACATGCAACATCATGGTGAGAAATTTCAGTGTGGGTATAGGCATATTTGAATGCCTGTATGTGCTCTTCAGCACTTCGTGACTCACCATGAGTGTACCTAGGGAATAATTTCTTCAGGTTCTTAGGCAATTCGTGTATGCCACGAGGAATGACTACTAGTGGTGAAGGATTGTTGGAAAAGAATGCCATAGGTGGTTGCGGTGGTGGTGGATTTGGTTGTGCCACCTGTGGTATTGGTGGAAACCTAGGTGAAGTAAGTGGTGGTGTTAATGGTGGTGGGATCAAAACCCTATGGGCTCTGGGCCTAACAAGGGTTTGGAGTTCAACTAACGGTTCTAGATTTATAGCAGATATTAGAACTCTTTCAAACCTTTCTAGTGAAAAGGACATGATTCGATCCAATTTGGTCCTCTAGGCCCTCCTTCTAGCGCCAGTTCTATTGATGGTAAATATAACATAGCAACATTAAAATAGAATATTTCTACTCTATATCTCCTGAAAAAGATAAATAATCTAAAACTACCTATCTTCCAAGGTCTCTATAGTTGGTTCTCAACTATGTTTTTGTTGTTCAGTGTCCTATGCAACTGTAATGTTCAAGGAGGCTTATAGTAAATGGTTACAAATAGCATAGTAAAAATTAATCTAACATTTGGGGGGTGTAAATAAACATCAAAAGATAGAACATAACTCAGGACAACAAAGCATAAACACAAATATCCTTTAATTTAGACATACAAACTTAATAATGAGTATCTATTTCAAACAACTAAAACCATAAAATGATACAATCCACTGAATACTCTATACCATTTCATTCATTCATAGTGAAAATTCAAGATATACAATCATTCATCATCACTTTTTTTAAAAACTTCATTCAAAAAAGAACATATCACCAGCTCATTACTAAAATTCATAGATCAATAAACACAAAGAGATCTCATTCATAGATAACTCAATGAAAATAGTCTTAGATTCAAAATCTTCTATTGATTTCCATCAAATAAGAGACATTTATGCCCAATAAAACTCACTAGCATACAAATGACTACTGTTCCTCAACATTACCATTAAACTCATTCTAGAACTAACATAAATTGTACTAAAACTTATAAAAATGTTTGAGTATCTTTGCATAAACTGTAAAATCTTCTAAGAACTATAAAATTATCCTAGATCTCTCTTTTAGGTAGCTAATCTTCACTTCAATTAGCTAACCTTTACAATATGGAGAGAATTTCTACATATAGGCAATTTAACACTAATTCCTCTCATCAAAAAAATAAGATCCACAAATCAAGGAGCAACTGGAGTTGATTGAGGCAACTGCCTATTATGATCTTCAATTAACCAATGATAACTCTTCATCAAAAATCTTCCTACAAAGGGAGAAGGTTGAACTGCTAGGGATCCTCAGTTGAACTCATGTCATGTTCCTAAAAAGTAGGAGAGAGCTGCCTAGCTGGCCATGCAATTTGATGCTTCATTAAACAAATAATATTTTATAACCACTTCACTCCTCTGCCTTCTGCTCAAGTAGATATTCATCATAATTATCCAATACCTATTTAAGTATATCTACATCTGGTCCATCTACCCAATTGTCTTCAAATTTTATCCTTTTCAACTCGGCAAAGGTGAACTTCTACATATCTTCCAACTTAGCAAGCTCCTTATGAGCAATTTTTACTACCTCATTTATATCCATGAACCTATCAATCACCAAATCATCATCATCATCATCTCCCTTCTCTATTATCTCTTGGAATCTATTATTCCATTTGTTCCTTAGCTCATCAAGAGGGAAATCATCCTTTACAGAGACATCTTCATTCACAATCATAGCTATAATTGCTTCTAACTCCACAATTTGATCTACCAAATCTTTCCCATCCTATTGCACCTTATTCCTATGTGCAAAAATTAATGAAGACCGAAATTTGATAATGTTAATAGTTTTATCAATAAAATCCTCATTACCTTCTTCAAGGATGGATTTTTCTAGAAGTGTTTGTTGTGGTAGCTTATTAATTTCTTTCAATTTCTTCACATGTTCTCTGTATTCTTCCTCTTGTTTCTAGAGGGTCTCAGCATATGTAGTCATGTCACTGATCGATTCCAATGCACCTTCGTCAACCTTATGACTTTCAACAAGTAGTTCCTCCACCTCTTGGTTCAACCAATCAATCCATCTATCCAACATCCCTACCTTGCTTCTCATTTCAACAAGGTCATCAGCTTCTTTCTTACTTAACAAAATTGGTGTCCCAGGAGTAGCAGATTGTAAAGAAACAAGAGAGGATAGGTCCTTCAAGAACTTATGCAATTGATCCAATTGAGCTTTAAGCTCATCCTTCCTCTACTTATCTTTTGTCATCCTTGACTTAGTAGAAGATGTTACAATATCAGTGAGATCCATTTGTTGGTTCCTTGTACGTCTCCCCAAGTTCACAGTGCCTAGTCGATAATCACTCAACTACATTTCTTGTTTGTCCTTTTCAACCATGGGAATGGCACATTTAGCTACAATTTCTCCAGCATCTATCAATTTTATGGAATGGACTTGAGCCTATTTCTTGGGTCTCTCCTTCTCAATATCCTCCATCATATCATCCCAGTTTAGGGGCTAAGGTTGGACTATCTACTTCCTCTCCAAGTTGAGCTTTAACCATGTTGGGGTAGTAGGAGGAGTAACCACTTGTTGTGAAGAAGAAGTGGAAAAAGATAGAGGTTTCCAAAGTGTTACCTTAGGTTGAGAATCAACCTCTTGTTGCTACTCCTTTTCTGCCATCTCTTTAGCTAGCCTCTCAGCTTCAGCTTTCTCCATTTCTTCTACCAACCTCCTTTCTTCCAACATATCATTTCTTTGCTTTTCCAATTCCTTAACCCTCTCCCACATTTTGGCCACTTCTCATTCATGTTTGGCTTGTTCCTCTGCCTCTCTTTTCTTCAGTAAGAACTCTTCTTCTTCTTTCTTTCTTTGGGCCTCCTTTATAGCTTTGGCTTTGGCCTCAAGGTCTTCCTTTTCTCTCCTTTTTTGGGACTTCTTCTCTTCAAGATCATGAGTCTTTTGGAGGAGATCCAACTTTTCCCTATCTGCATTAGCTTTCCATTCAATCTTCTTTTGTTGCTACAAGAGGTCCTCCTCCTTATGTTGCCTTATTAGCTCTTTAGTTTTTTCTCTAGCCTCTGGCTCTTGTTGTTTTACAAGTGCATCAGCTTGTGCCTTGGCATCAGCCTCCTTATTTGCATCCTCAAAGAGTTTCCATTGGTCATCTAGGGTTAGGACATGCTCGGTCCCAACATCTTCACTATCTTTAGTAGGTGTAGTCACAAGATGCTCTTTATCTAATTGTGTGGCCTCTGAATGAGTGTCTATGTCATGTATCTCAACCTCCTTTTGCTTAAGAGTCTTAGCTTGCTCATGGAGGTTTCTTGCAGGTACTTCTCTAGTAGATTCTCCTAGGAGAGAAGGTTGAGATAAGGATCATTCTCCAACTATTGTAGTTTCTACATCTTGTGACTCATGGGTGTCTTGAGTAGGTACTCCTGGATCAGCATCCCTTCTAGGGCTAGGAGGATAATACTCCAATTGTTCTTTAGGGGTTGTCCTCCTCTTGGTTCTCCTATATCCTTGGGTAACTCTTGTTTTTCTCTTCTTTGAGGATTGAGCTTTTGGCTCCTTTATTCTCATTACCACCCATTGGATACTCCTATCCATCACTATCCTAGAAATTTTTTTAATATCTATAAACTCCTATTCATCCTAATTTTTTGGGTCCGATTTCTTGGTGCCTATATTCTCTGCTTCATACCCGAGGTCAAAAACTACACCATCATTTGATAGTGTTTTAGGAATGTCTTTCGTTACCCCATATTCAATCATTAGTGGGATGGTAAGCCATTCATAGTTCCTTTTCCTTACATCATAGTCATCCTACAAATCTATCCAAAAATCTTCTAACAAGTTATAATGTTTATCAAAAATGGTGGGGGCTAAGCCATTCATCTTATGTTCTAGGTCAAAGTGTTTCTGGGTTGTATACAATCCCAATGTCAAGTAACTTAATTCTTCACATATTGCCTTTGCATCCAAATTGTGAACACAACAATATTCTCCCAACTTCATGGGAAATTTGTGGCATCCCAACATGTCTTTATTGGTAACTTTTTATTAAATCCCATACCTGATATATAAACTCCATAAGAAAAATCCTATCACTGCAACATATTGGTAATTGATGAGGTGTCCATCAAAACCTACCAACCTAAAGTAATAGAACTTGGGGTATTGGATATACCAATGTCCCCATTCAGCAATGAAATCCATAGCCTCCCTACTCATCCTATATCTAACATCTCCTGTCAACTGGTTAATAATGAAATAAAGGAATGAATCATTAACCCTTCTATAATGTAGCTCAAAGGTTTGTAGGGTCAACTGATCATAGTACTCCCATGCCTTCTTTTGTCCAGGAGCCTCCCCTAATATGCCTATTGCATTCAATCCAGGGAATATGTCCATCCTTGCAGGTGAATATATAACATAGGAGGTCATGAAGAAGTTCTTTGTCTATCCCACCTTGAGCATCTGATTGTGCAAGTTATCTAGAAATATCATGCCCCAATCAAACTGTTTCCTACCATCCAAAATTGTTTCAATGAATGGAAACATCCATTCTTTAAAATATGTAGTCTTTCTTTCCAAACACCTTGGAAAGCATCATGATTAAGTCATCAATTTCATTTTTGAAGTCTCCCTTTTTGGGTTGTTCAGGAACCTTATTCAAGGGCTTCTTTTCAGCCTTCAACCACTTCTTATTCATGTGGGACCTATTAGACTCCTTGTCCCTATTAAATAACTAAAATGTCTCTACTTCATTCAATTGCTTAGGGCTCTTAGGGGTAGGTGGATTGAATAAGAACCTCATCATTTGCAAAGATAGATCAATGATCATATTCCCCTAGAGGTCTACACATTTCCTGGATGCAGGATTGTATGCCCCTGCTATTGTGAGTATAAGCTTTGGGCACTGAACTGACAAAGGGAAGAGAGTGACATGTGCCAGTCTAAATTGGGCTATTCTTTTAGC
The DNA here is from genome assembly GCA_007258455.2 of Sequoia sempervirens. NCBI lineage: Eukaryota > Viridiplantae > Streptophyta > Pinopsida > Cupressales > Cupressaceae > Sequoia > Sequoia sempervirens. The sequence goes on from VDFB02256132.1 coordinate 107,217,593, forward strand.
CCTCCCAATCACTTGCTCTGAGAAAGTGTCTATAAATAACTCATCATAATTGAATGGCCCCACATTATTGTATGTAATTTCATCCCATTCTGAATCCAACTTGCTAGTTGTAAGAGTGGCATCCTAGTGTTTATATCTCAAAAAGGAAATTGCTCTACCTTTATCTTCTTTGGCTTCACTCCCTTTGAGCTTTCCACAACTTTCCCTTCCTTTTGTGAAACCTTTTTAGATGCTCCTAACATTGTTTACTCCTACAAGACAACCCTAAATTAGACCAAAAAAGGCATGAGAATCATCATTACAAGCGTTACCTTTCATACTTCGCTATCCTTCCCTAGGTAGCCTTCCATACTTAAGTGAAATTTTAACTCTGCTGGGAGCGGGACCAAGAGAAGATAAAGAATCAAAGAGATGAAATAAATAACACAATCGAAACTAGAATGAGAACCAAATCAGAAACTGGAACTTTCAAAAGTTCTGATATTTCGTATCATTCATTTATTTGATCTCGTTAAGGCTAGTAGGATCAGAATCAAAATTGGAAACCATCAAGGACAAAATCATTTTTGGAACCAAACTCTTAGGAAAAATTTCATTGGACGAGTTCATTTCTAGCTCCGGTTCCGCTATGGATTACCAAGGCTAAGCGGATTCTCCCCACATGCCCACATCATTTTGCACTCAGGTTAGAAAAAGGTGTGGGGAGACAGAATTCAAGCTCAACTCCACTAGCGACAAATGGGATTGGGATCAAGTGAGCAAGGGAATTTATGTAAAAAGGGTGGGACATGCAAAACCCTAGCTCATATGGCCCATTAACTTAAATTAAACTAGGGCATCAAAACCCATAATTAAATTCATAAGACCAACACAAGCATAAAACCAAAATGGTCAAGAGAAAGATTTAAAACAACTCCAAGCACCAAAAACCCTCCAAAAATGAATCCCTAATCAAAACTAGGGCACGATGGAATAGAACCACCACCAAGAATGGAGAAAATGACAACAGATAAAAAAAAACAAATGGGGAAAGCAAAATACAAACGAAAAATGGAAGAAGGACCCAAAAAAATAAAAACACCAACAACAAGAATGGAAACATGTGAAGATTTGCAGAAAAAGTCCTACAAACATGCGAATAATGAATGAAGCAACCAAATGGGAAAACACAAAGAGAGAATGGAAGAACCCCACCTACCTCAAAACACAACTAGAAAGGGTTGAAAACTGATAGGGATCCACTCACAAACGCTCACCCACAACCAAATCGTGCTCCTCTTCAAGTTGTTTCAGCTCTCTTGCTCATTAAGATGCTTTGGATAATTGTAATGAGCCGAATAATCCTTGATTAATTTTTAAAAACCATTTTGCATGTGTGAGGAGGCTACAATTAATGCGGTTGGTTGGGCACGAAAATGGAGTGAAGGTGAGTACACAACCATCGTGTACATTAGAGGTAAAGCAGGAGTGGAAGCGAAGCCGAGTAGAACCAAGAACTTTGTCAAAGTTCCACATCCCATTTTGGATCCGGCTTCAGTCCCACAAAAGGGAAAATACAACAAAGAAATGGGGGTGGGATCGGAACCAAACCCGAACTTGGAACTTTGCAAAGTTCCAGGTCCAAGTCTGACTCCGGTTCCAATCTCGTCAAAGGGAAAGAACAGCAACAAAAGAAGACAAAAGAACAAAGGGAAATGGGACTAGGACAAAGCCCATCCAAAAATAGGACTTTTGGATGTTGTGGTTGTGTTACTGATATGTGGTTGTCATTGATGTCAACACTATTTGCATTAATTCCTTAGAAGTTGTATATATCGAGGATATCGAGAAAATTGTAATAAAATGAGTTGCAGGTTGTCAGTAATGCAGTGAAGTTCAGTCTATTGGTTAGCTCAATACATTGATGATTAGAGGTAATGGACTAAATTTTTTGTTGTTGAGTATATCTAGTTTATCCATGTTAATTTTTAGAGATCCGCATGAAGATTTGATCGAGTTATGAGCAGTTGTGTTCTAATAGTTTTTTGTTGCTTCAATTGATGTTCTTGAATGAAGATGATGTGATTCTAGTAATTTTAGTTATTTTGGATGCTTCTCTAGTGATTCATGATGTTTGTGGATTTTTCTAGATCGTGCTCTATCTGTGTTGCATGTCCAAATTGATCGTTGTGCTCGCGATTGGTGATTTTCTCTTGTGTGTTCATGTTTTTCATGTTCATGGACAACAAGGTGATTGTAGTGTGTCGTTAATCTTTGTGGAATAATTTTTGAAGGTGTTTCATGTTCAAGGATTTTGTTTTGGTTCTTCATTATGTTGTGGCTGACACTGGTCGATTGGCATTGAAAATTATTTATTATGTTCTTCCAATTGTTTGCGTATGTTTTATTATTTTGTTGAAGTCGACATGTAGTGATGTAATCTCTTGTTGTGGATATATATAAGCAATTGTTTATTCCATTTGGTGGAATGCATGTATGTAAGATGTGTGAATAATATCCTAATCATTCGAAGACAGAAGCAAAGTGTGAAGAAGAGTGAGCAGAGTGTGAAGAAGTGTTCATGTGCTTAACCAGAACTGTAATCAGCCATTAGCAGATGCTATTTTCTTAGTTCAAAATCCTACGGATGTAATCCGAATGTTTATGTAAGATAGTGTGTCTTCCTTTGGGTACTAAGCCTTGTTATATTTGAGTAGTGAGCTCTAGAAAGTGTGCCTAAATGCATGTGCATTCCCCATTTATTCTTCTTTATACTTTTAACAGGGTATAATCTTGTGGACTAACCTCCACCATGGTTTTTCCCCTAACAGGGTTTCCACATAAAATAAAATCTTGGTGCTATGTGTGTTTCTGATGTGTTGATGATTTACACTTTCATGGTTATTAATCAGATTTGAGAATAAGGTTAATAAGTTTAATAATTTTGAATTTATATGACAATTGATTCACCCCCCCTCTCAGTTGTCTACCCTTGTGTTGCCAACAATTGGTATCAGAGTAGGTTCCTTGGAAGATGTTTAATAGCTTGGGGTGATCGAAGATGGCAACATATAAGAAGGATAGTCTGATATTTGATGGAACAAATTATTCTCTATGGAAGACTCAAATGGAGTGTCATCTGAGATGCATTGGTGAACCCTGCTAGAACATTACAAGGAATAGGTATGTAATCCACAAAATGGTCCTTCTACTATTGCTCAGATTAAGGATGTTGAGTACAATATCAGGGCTAAGGAAGTATTGTTGAGTGCTTTGACTGATTCTAAGATGACAAATGTTATGGATCTGAAGACTACATGTGAGATCTGGAAAAAGTTGGAAACTTTGTATGAAGGTGATGCTAATGTGAAAATTGCTAAGTTCCAAAGTCTAAAAGGGAAATATGAAATGTTAAGAATGGGTGATGATGAGAACACTACTTCTTTCATGCAAAGAGTGAATGAACTTGTGTGTGGTATCAGATGTGTTGGTGGACAATTGGAAGAATTAGACATTGTTGCTAAAGTACTCAGATCCTTGTTTGTCGCATACAAAGTCAAAGCTACTGCTATTGAGGAGCTCTAGACTATAATAAATGTAACCAGAGATATGTTGATTGGTAAGCTTACTACTTTTGAGTTGAGTGAGTTTGGTGATGCTCTTCCTAAGATAGAATCTGCATTCAAGGCTACAACTTTTGGAAGAGATAAATAGAGATATGGTCCAGGAGAAGGTTCTTCTAGAAAGGTATTAAAGTACAATGAGGAAATGAGAGAGATTGAAGAGGAAGAGAGAAAACTAGATGATCTTGAAGCACTTATTGTCAAGAGAGAAGCCAGAGGAGAAGGTAATTATAAAGGGAAGTTTCCTATTAAATGGTTTTCTTGCAATAAGATAGGTCATTTTGCATCAAGGTGTCCAGAAAGAGTTCCTAAGCCAAGAACTAACAAGCCTAGATTTCAAAGGAAGTGTTATTATGTTGCTGATGAAGGTGTGACAAATGTTGAATCTGATAAAGGGAATGTAAGTGAGGATGAATGGGTATTTATTGCTATCAAGGAAAATAATCGTGTGTCTACTGAATCTGCTAGTTGTACAAATGTGGAGAAAGCCCTAGCTGCTCGAGTTGAAGAGAAATATGAATGGGTGATTGACAGTGGATGTGATTGACAGTGGATGCTCTCATCACATGACAGGTGATAAAAGTAAGTTTGTGAGCTTGGAAAAGTATGATGGTGGTGTTGTAAGATTTGGTGATGACAAATCAAGTGTAATCTGTGGCAAAGGATGCATTTCTCTTGATGGTAAGCATAATATTGATGATGTCCTATATGTGGAAGGTTTGAAGCATAATCTTTTAAGTGTTGGACAAATGGTTGATAAGGGATACAATCTTCAATTCAAGGATGGAAAGTGCAGAATATTGGGAAGTTCTAAAAATGTGATTGCATCTGGTACAAAAACAAAAGGTAACATCTTTCACCTTAATGTTGCTAGTAAAATTTGTCTTATTACTCAAGTTGATGAAAGTTGGTTGTGGCATAGGAGAATGTGTCATGTAAACTTTCATAATATTATCAAGATAAGTTCTACTTAAGTTGTCAGAGATCTTCCTAAGTTGATAAAACCTACTAATGCTATATGCAAGGAATGTCAGTTAGGAAAGAAAACTAGAGTTTCATTTTGGAGCAAACAACATTGTTCAAATGAAGTGTTGGAGCTTGTGCATACTGACTTGTGTGGTCCTTCTAGAGTTAGAAATTTACAAGGATATAGGTATTTCATGTTACTTATTGATGATTATTCTAGAATGATGTGGGTTACTTTCTTAAGATATAAATCTGAAGCTCTGGAGAAGTTCAAGATTTTTAAGGCTATGGTTGAGATAGAGACGGGTCTAAAGATTAAATTTCTAAGATCAAATAGAGGTGGTGAATTCACTTCCGATGAGTTTAATTATTTTTTTGAAGAACATGGGATAAAGAGACAATTATCTGCCTCAAAGACCCCTCAGCAAAATGGAGTTGTGGAAAGGAAGAATAGGACAATTGAAGAAGTTGCTAGAACTATGATGCTAGAAGGAAATGTTCCTCATATCTATTAGAGAGAAGCTGTGAGTACTGTTGTTTACACACTCAATCGGGTACATGTCAAAGGTGATATTGGTAGGACTCCTTATGAGTTATGTTATGTTCATAAGCCTATTGTTAGATACTTCAAAATATTTGGAAGTAAATGCTATATCAAAAGAGATGAAGATATAGGAAATTTTGGTGCTAGAAGTGATGAAGGAATCTTTCTTGGTTATTCTACTAAAAGCAAGGCCTATTGGTGCTACAATAAGAGATTGAGGAAAGTAGTTGAAAGTGCAAATTTCAAGGTTGATGAAGACATAGATAGACCATCCAAAACCTATGGATATGATTCAGATGATTAGAATGATAGTTCAAATAAAGGAAAGAAAGTTCAGACTTCAAATCAAGTTCAGATCATTCCGATGAATCAAGAAAATCAAGAGGAAGGAACTAGTGAAAGTGTAGAAAAGAGATCACAAGAGCCTAAAGTTCAAGAACATCCTAAGACTCCAAGGTATGTGAGACTAAATCATTCAGAAGATTAGATTATAGGTGTTCAGACTAGGAGAAAAAATGGAGAAGAATATTGTTTGATTTCAAAGGTTGAGCCTAATAGTGTGAATGAAGCATGCAAAGATGAACATTGGGTAGAAGCAATGAAAGAAGAACTATAGCATGCTGAGAATAATGATACATGGATTCTTGTTCCTAGACCTAAGGAAAAAAATGTAATTGGAACTAAATGGATCTTTAGAAACAAACTGAATGAGCAAGGTGAAGTTGTTAGAAAAAAAGCAAGACTAGTGTGTAAAGGATATTCTTATATGGAAGGAATTGACTTTGAAGAAACTTTTGCCCATGTTGCTAGGATTGAAGCTGTGAGACTATTTCTTGCTTATGCTTCTTACAAAAACTACAAGGTTTATCAGATGGATGTCAAGTCAGCATTTATAAATGGTAAACTAGAAGAAGAAGTGTATGTTGAGCAAAATTTTAATTGACTAATTAGGGAGATATGGTTTTTCAGTTGAAGAAAGCACTGTATGGACTCAAGAAGGCCCAAAGAGCATGGTATGCCAAATTGGACAAGTATTTGTTGAAGCTTGGATTTAACAAAGGTACTGCTGATAGTAATATGTATTTCAAGATTGATCATGATAAAGATTTGATTGTTGAAGTCTTTGTTGATGATATCATTTTTGGAGGAGATGATGGTTTGTGCATGAAGTTTGTTGATGAGATGTAGAGTGAGTTTGAGATGTCTATGATTGGAGAGATTAAATTATTTTTCGGATTGCAAATTACTCAGTTAGATAAAGGGATCTTCATATCTCAGTCCAAGTATGTGAAAGAATTGCTAAAGAAGTTTGGTATGGAATATTCAAAGCTAGTTGGTACACCTATGGTGACCGGATGTAAGTTGACACAAGATGATGATTCCCCAAAAGAAAATCAGACTAGATACAGATAGATGATTGGTGGATTGCTCTATTTGACTCAAAATAGACCTAATATCATGAATTTTGTATGCATTTTTGCAAGAATTCAAGGTGATCCTAAAGAATCTCATTGACTATTGTGAAGAGGATTTTCATAAACTTGAAGGGGATAGTTGATCTTGGCCTATGGTATCCTAGAGATGATGACCTTACTTTGAGTGCCTTTAATGATGTTGATTGGGCAGGAGATGTGAATGATAAAAAGAGTACCAGTTGTGGTACATTTTTCTTGGGAAAGAAGTTGATTTCATGTTTAAGTAAGAAGCAGAATGCCATTTCCTTATCTACTATAGAGGTAGAATACATTGTTGTTGCTAACAATTGTGCTGAAGTATTGTGGATGAAGCAGATGTTGAAAGATATCAGAGTTGTGTATGATGAACCTATTGCTATATTCTATGATAATTCAAGTACAATTAACATTTCTAAGAATCTAGTGTTGCATTCAAAGACCAATCATATATCTATCAAGTTTCACTTTTTGTGAGAGAAAGTGAGTGAAAAGGAAGTCAGATTGGAGTATGTGCCTACTAAGGAACAGATTGCAAATATCTTTACCAAGCCTTTTCCTAAGGATACTTTTGAGTATCTTAGAGGGAAGCTAGGGGTGATTACCCCTCCTTATCATAACTAAGATGCATTGACTTGTATCAGTTCGTGCATTTCATAGTCTATCTTGATTTGGATTAATGTTGTGGTGGCTACTACTCAAGGCGAGTAGTCAAATGTTCAGATATGTGGTTTAGAGCTTGTGTGTATCTTTATCATTGATGTCAAAGGGGGAGAAGAGTCATGTGAAAAACTATGAATTATCTAGGGAGAAGATTCATGTGGGGAGAAGTCATGTGAAAGAGTTGAGGAGAAAAGAGTCAAAATCTAAGGGGGAGAAAGTGTTAAGAGATAGTTATGTTGATGGTGTTTTTCACATCATGCGTTGCCATCAATGCCAAAGGGGAAAATTTTTGGATGTTGTGGTTGTGTTGTTGATATGTGGTCATTGATGTCAACACTATTGGCATTAATATCTTAGAAGTTGTATATGTCGAGGATATTGAGAAAATTGTAATAAAATGAGTTGGAGGTTGTCACTAATGCAGTGAAGTTCAATCTATTGGTTAGGTCAGTACGTTGATGATCAAAGGTTTTTGACTAAAGGGTTTGTTTTCAAGTATATCTAGTTTATCCACATTAGGTTTTAGAGATCCGCATGAAGATTTGATCGAGTTATGAGCAGTTTTGTTCTGACAATTTTTTTGTTGCTTTAGTTGATGTTCCTGAATGAAGATGATGTGATTCTAGTAAGTTCAGTTGTTGTAGATGCTTCTCTAGTTATTCATAATGTTTTTGGATGTTTCTAGATTGTGCTCTATTTGTTTTGCACGTCCGCATTGATCATTGTGCTCGTGATTGGTGATTTTCTCTTGTGTGTTCATGTTTTTCATGTTCATGGTTGGCAAGGTGATTGTAGCATGTCGTGGATCTTCGTGGAATAATTTTTGAAGGTTTTTCATGTTCGAGGATTTTGTTTTGGATCTTCATTATGTTGTGGTTGACACTAGTTGATTCGCATTGAAGTTTATTTATTGTTTTGGGTTGACAGTTTTCATATGTTTTATTATTTTGTTGAAGCCGACATGTAGCAATGTAATCTCTTGTTGTGGATATATATAAGTGATTTTTTATTCCATTTGGTGGCATGCGTGTGTGTGAGATGTGTGAATAATGTCCTAATCATTTGAAGGCAGAAGAAGAGTGTGAAGAAGAGTGAGAAGAGTGTGAAAAAGTGTTCATGTGCTTAACCGGAAATTGTATCAAGCATTAGCAGATGCTATTTTCTCAGTTCAAATCATGCAGATGTAATCTGAATGTTTCTGTAAGATAGTGTGTCTTCCTTTGGGAAGTAAGCCTTCTTATATTTGAGCAGTGAGCTCTAGGCAGTGTTCCTGAATGCATGTGCATTCCCCATTTATTCTTCTTTATGCTTTTAATAGGGTATAATCTTGTGGACTGACCTCCACCATGGTTTTTCCCCTAACAAGGTTTCCACATAAAAAAAAAAATATTGGTGTTATGTGTGTTTCTGATGTGTTGATGATTTACGCTTTCATGGTTATTAATCAGATCTGAGAATAAGGTTAATAAGTTTAATAAGTTTGAATTTATGTGACAACTGATTCACCCCCCCCCCCCGCTCTCATTTATTTTCCCTTGTGTTGCCAACAAGAACACCAAACGAGAACAAAACAAAAGGAAAACAAATAGGAGCGGGATTAGAACCAAACCCATACTTTAAACTTTTGTAAAGTTCTAGGTCCAGTTTATGTTCTAGTTCCACCTCCATCAAAGGAAAAGAAACACAAAGAGGAGGAAAACAAAAGAAAACCCAAGGGAGAAAACAACCCAAGAGCCCAAGACAAACAAAACATCAAAGAAGCCAACAAGGCAAGAAATGGAGTCGGGACTAGAACGGAAACTAAACTAGGAACTTTGCAAAAGTTCCAAGTCCAGTTTCGGCCCGTGTCCTGAACCCACAAAAACAAAAGAAACAAAGACTTAGGAAGAAAAATAACAAATCCTAAGACCCAAACAAGAACACCAAGGAAAAAAAAACATAAGGGGGACCCATTTTGACCAAAAACAAAATGGGGTGGTTATGCAAGGCATAACAGGTCCCAATCTATCAATTGTGGGTAGCAAAGTGGTAGGCTATCGTCATTATCCACAAAGCTTACGAAGGTTGTTGAAATCGTTAGTATGGCTTTGGTATCTTTTTCCCATTGGGTGTCTAGGTCGTCATTACTAGAAGTGGGGGAAACCCTATCTAGTGATAAAGGATGGAGAATCCCATTTGTATTCATTAGAATCCGTTCTAGAATGATAATAGATATTGAGAATGGTTTTGATAAATTAGAGAGGGAACCTATCCATGCTAAATTTGTTAAATAATTCTTTGACAAGTAAATCATTGTCCATGATATGGTAGATATCTAGTGCCTTAATGCTAGTAGAAGTTTCTTATTTCTTAAAAGAGGTTCATCTAGTTTTTGGAGTAATCACATCTTTTGGCTCATACCGTAGTCCCATATTTTTCTTTCTTTGTTCCACTATAATGGTGCAGGAGCACCCAAGGCCTTCAAGGATCTCTTCAAAGGTCAGAAGTGTGTAGGGGTCAAGAGGACCTTTCCATCAAATCAAAACATCAATTATAATCTTTTGAAGCCTATAATGGCTTTTGAAATGGGAAAGAACTTGAAAGGAGTCAACTGTCCTAAGGGTCCTGATAAGGACCCTAGGACCAAAATGTTTTGTAAATGGAAAAATAATGCTCTAGGAGGTTAGATAGGTTTATTATTATTTTATTGTGTCAAATAAATTTGGATATTAAGGATCCAATGGTTTTTAGATAGTAGAGTTTAATAAATTGCAAATTGGAAATTCAAATTTTTGAAAATCCACTTTAGGCGGGAAAATGAGTTTTAGGTGTTTTAGAGGTAATTATGCATTGTAATCAATCCAAAACGGTTTGGTCAGTTGGGGAATGGGTCTATAACCCAAAAATAATCATTTTTATGGAGGTTGGGCGTGTGGAGAGGTGACTGTACAGACTATTTTTTGGAAATAGTGAAAAATATAGTTTTCTTGCATTTTTATGGTGTTCTTTTGTTGAATACTTGATCTCTATTGAATCTATGTCCAGTAGGAAGATTTAGGGATTTTAGTTTACATGTTTCAACACCATTGAATGCTTTGAAAGGAGTAATAATTAATTTCTTTGCATAATATATTGACTGTCCTCAGGAAAACTCTATTTTTTTCATTGATTTTGAGAGTCTTCATGAAGTAACGATCCATTTCATGAGAGTTTGTGACTAAAAATTGTGAAATGGATCCTATTTAACTTTTATCATACCAATCTAACAAGATAAAGTGCAAGAAAGAAGAATCAAACGGTGTACACCAAGATTTGACTGTGGAAAGTGCTTGAAGTTGGAGGCTAGGGTATAGCAGCAGAAGATATGCCTTAATGAGGGGTGTGTTTTCGAGTTGGGATAGACTAAATATGTTTTCCTAATGGTGTAGAGTAAATGAGAAAGTTCTGGAAGTGATTGGACGGTTAGTTTTCAAGAAGCCCTGGTTTTGAGGCAAGTTAAGGAGGGTTTTGTGTTTGAGCATGTTAGGGGTGTCATAGAAGCCTAAAAACTTGGAATCCTTGGTTTTGAGTCATTTTAAGGGAATTTTGAAAGTTTCATGGTCAGGGGTTGATTTTAAAGAGGGGTTGCTTTGAAAAATAGGGCTAATTTGGCCTAGTTTTTGTGGAGACAGTAGGATTTGAGAAGTCTGATCCAAAACAAGTGCCATCAAGGTCTGGGTATGTTGTGTAGGGTCATAAACCACATCTAAAAAAATCATTATTTTGGTAAGTCCTTTGGGGAAGTTGTGAGTAAAGTTAAAAAAATCACCGCAGGAGGCCTAGTTGGGCTAGAAGCCTAGTCAAGGTGCAAAAAGTGAGTTTGTGTTTAAGTCAGAGGTTTGGGGCTTGAAACAAGTCAAGAAAAAAATTTTTTACATCTCTTAAGAACATTCCTAGGGTTTGGGTCCATAGGAGAAGGTTTTGAGTCATAAGTGCATTATTGAGGCTTATCTCCACAAGGGTGCCTGGAAGAGATTTGAGACTGCTTCATTGAAATCCTTGAAATCATTGTGTGTTTCCAAAAGTCCCATAGCCTCTACATCATATAATTGGCTCCCATTGGCCTTGTTTTTGTAGCCTAAGGCCATCTATTCCTTGATACCCCATTTTTTTAGCTAATTGATAACCTCTACTATTAGGATCAATTAGAATGGGTTGTGGCTTTTCTGGTTCTTTTTGGTCCTCCTTGTAAATCATGGATGAGAAGTCCTCTTTGAATATTTCTTCATCCTTCATGTCCCCCCACTTGGTAAATATCATGGTTTTTGCTATCATTTACATTGTCTGAGCATATTTGATCTCTTTTGGACCTGCATAGACTTTTGGTGTTGGTGGAAGCATGTCGATGCAGAAGGCTTGGTTGAAGTGGTAATTTCCATTCCCCCTATCCAGTACTTGAACCTTGGTTTCTTTTTTCGGTTGCTCATTTGATGTGGTCTTGGTTGAGGTTGATGGTAGCGTGGAAGGATCAACATATGAGAATGAATGGAAGGATATGTCATTGCTAGGTGTGTGTTGGATTTTATTATACTTCTCCAAATTTGCACAAAAATGGAAGGGTTCAAGATCAATGTATAGTGTCATCTCTTTTCCTTTGTGGGGAAACTTTAGGCATTGGTGAAAGGTCAATGGTACTACTTGTAATGCATGGATCCAAGGGCATCCTAGGAGGAGGTTATACGATAACTCAAGATGAAGTACTTGACATGTAGTTTTTGTGATGGTTGACCCTATCTACACTAGTAACCTAACTATTCCTTATGAATTCCTTTCCAGGTCATCATAGGCCCTTATAGTGATACTCTTTCCTTTGTCTATCACATCATCAAAATACCCCAACTGTTTGATGAATTTTAAGTTACAGATGTTTAGACTTGCAGCATTATCTATCAACACTCGTTTGACCATGTTCTTGTGGAAACCAACCTCTATGTAGAGGGCCTAGTTGTGGAATGTTCTTTGTGGAAGATATTTCTCAAAAAAGACTAAATGATTGTTGGTCATGATTTTTCCAACCATGGCTTGGAACTGAATAGGGTCAAGGCCATTAGGGATTGATGCTTTCAATGCTTTTTCCAATATCTCCCTATGTGTGGGTTATAGTTTTAGTAGTTCTAGGATTTAGATTAAGGTTGGAGTCTTCTTCAGCTATTCTACAATGTTGTGGTCATTTGATGACTTAGTCATGGGTTTAGGAGGGGCTCCTTGTATTGTAATTCTCCCTCGACAGGTAGTTACGTTACAATTGTTGTCTCCCCCTTGTATAGTCACTACATTTTCCCTATTATCATCAGCTTGTGAGAGGGTTCCTAAAACTGTATCACCATACATGTAGTTAGCATTATGATAATCTTGGTCCTTTCCTTTTTCATTCCTTTTAGCGTGGTTTGGGATTGGGTTTGTGTATATTTGAAGGTCCTTTTTTCTAAGGTGATATTTGACATCAACTTCTTCTTTTTCTGTCAAGTCTTGGATGAGGTGTTTGAGTCTTATGCAATTGTTTGTTGTGTGTCATTTGATCTTGTGGAATTCGCACAAGTCCTTCTCATTATACCATGGTGTTTTGAAACTAGGCTCCTCATATTTTGGGCAATCATTAAGGCTGATGATGGTTTTTTTACTAGCTTATGCATGGTTGTTTCAAGTGACTCTCCTAGTACCGTGAACTACCTCCTTGGTTGATTGTATTGCCTTTGTTTCCCTCCTTGATTCGTTTGTTGGTTGACTACCTAATTGTTCTTGGGATAAGTAAGTTGGTTGTTTTGTGTGCTATTTGGAACACAACTTGTTTGTGCCACTTGTGGTTTGTTTTAAGATGTGTTTTGTGCATTCCAAACTACTCTTGTGTCCACCACTCCATCGTTTATAACATTTTTTTTCTTGGCCCAAACTTTAGGTTTCTCGTTTGAATGAGAAGGATTGTCTCTTGGGTTGTTTATCTTGATCACCCCTCTCACCATGAGGACCCTTTCTATGTGTAGTCCCTTCTCAATGGCTTCTTCAAATTTTATGGGACACAACAAGGTAAGTTGGTAGTTGACTTCTACTTGTAAATTTGAAACGAATATGTCAACTAGCTCCTTGTCAGGAATAGGTGATTTGCATCAACTAGCCTTATGTCGCCATAATTGAAGGTATGAGGTGAAAGATTCACCTTGATTTTGCTTAATTTTGTATATATCCATGATGGTAATTTCTTTCTCTATTTTGAATGAGAAGTGTGTTATGAATTGGGTAAACAGTTCATCAAAGTTTTTTTTATTCCCAGTTGTAAATGAGTGAACCACTCCATAGCATGACTAGTAAGACTTCACAGAAAAAGCCTCATGAGGTAAGAGTTGGTTTGTACTTTCATTCATTCTACTGAAAATTCTCGTATGTGTTCTATTGGGTCTCCCCTTCCTTTATATTTTTCAAACTTGGGTATTTCGAAATTCTTTGGAAAGGGAGCATAGTAATGGAACGGTCAAAGGGAAATGGACATATATCCCGAAGGGTATAATTCTTCTTTTGTTTTCCTACCTACATGTCTGCTATCTTTTGGTTCATTGCTTCTAGTTGTAGTTATATCTCTATTTTTGATACCTTTGTTTGCAAGTCTTGTGTGTAATAGCCTTGTTGTCCTACCATGCTTTGGTCATAGATTGGATATTGTGAAGGTACGGGACCTTGGTAACCATGTTGGGCAGAAGGAGGGTCAACTCCTTGTTGGATGTAAGGAGGGTTAGCTCCTTGTTAGGTGTAAGGTCCTGGTTAGCTCCTTGTTGAATGTAAGGAGGGTTATCTCCTTATTGTTGGGGTGAATTATACTAAAGATTTCCCTGATGGTGTGTTGGCAAGTTACCTTTCTAGTGAGATGAATTGGGAAGGGTACCCTATGGTACACCTTGTTGTTGGTACAAATTATATTGAAGGTTTCCCTAATGGTGTGTTGGTGGGTTACCTTTTTGGTGAGATGGATGAAGAAGGGTGCCTTGTGGCACACCTTATTTTTGAGATGGACTATACTGAAGGTTTCCCTGATGGTGTGTTAGCGAGTTACCTTGTTGATGGGATGACTGAAGAAGGGTGCCCCGTGGCACACCTTGTTATTGGGATAGACTATATTGAAAGTTTCCTTAATGATGCATTGGCTAGTTACCTTGTTGATGGGATGACTGAAGAAGGGTGCCTTGTGGCACACCTTGTTGTTGGTACTAATATAGAAGGGTACCCTATAGACCATATTGTTGATGGTATTGTTGATTGGGAAGAGGACCCTGTGGCCCACCTTGTTGATGGTACTACAAGTTTTGGGAAGGGTCAACAAACAAAGTGTTTTGAGGCATGTATTATAATGGTGGAGGATTGTTTCTTTGTCGTACATACTAGGATGGACCTCCTTGATACTGTTGTGCCACTATCACTTGTTCAATTTGAGTTGGTTTTCTATACAATGAGTTTTCCATGGTTGACCATTGTTTTGTAATAATATATGTGGAATGTTTGGAATCTCCATGGGTTCATATATGTCTCATAACCATGTTATCCCCTAGGGAATAAGATTAGGATCTTTGAGAGCTTCCATGTTAAAGTCTATTGGCAATTTAGCACCACTCTATGCTAACTTGAAGAAGTAAGAATTTAGGTCCTTTTTCAATAGTTTGTCCATCAGTTTGAGCACTTTGGGGTTGTTGGAATGTTGAAATAGTTCCTCATCATTTATTTCCTCCTCAATATCCACCTCTTCTATGACCACTCCTTGTGGGTCTTGGTTGGATTTTTCTATCACTTCTTGTCGTTTGTTGTTTAGCTCTTCTTCACTGAATGTTCCTTTGTATGTGGGTCTCTTTTGGGGTGTTTCAAGGTCACTTGGTCTATAGCCCCATGGGCCACCTTCATCGTTCATGGTGTTTGTTGGTGTTATTTTTATTTGCTTCCATGTTCTTCCTATGTTGTGATCTCGTAGTTGTCATAAAAAACTGCCAAGCTTTTGTGAGCGTTTTTGTGACTCCTAGCTATAGAAAAGACATGCTTTTGTTTTTGGATTTTCTGATTTAAGGAAAATGAAATTTTTTTTTTTGGATTTTATATTAAATATCTAAGGGTTTTTGGCCCATTGAAAATCATAAATAGAAATGTTCTAGTCAATTTTAATGGGTACAATATCTTCTCAAGATGTACCCTTTGGAAAACTTTAGAGTAGGATAGTTATTTGAAAGTCAGAATATGGATTTTTGCTTAAGGATTTTGCTCTTGCCAGAGATAATGAAGGATGGATACCTATTTCCATGCAGGAGGTAGTAACACATGTCTTCTAGCTGCTAGATCTGCTTTCTCTTCCTCTTTATCCAAGATGTTTGTTGCATTTATCCACTAGTTGGGTGTTTCATTCTTCTCAAATATGAAGGTCCTTAAACTGTTAATGATATCAATTTTTTCACCTTCAATATGTGTGAGAATTGGTTGGAGGATTGATGCTATAAGGTTTGGTTGTTGAACTAGAGCACCTAGTCACCAAATGGTCATATAGTGAAGGTGTGGACCGTTTGATATGGTTTGTTATGAAGCTCAAGACCCTAAGGTTTGAGTGTTGTTTTGAGGTGACACTATTCTCAAAACTCAAAATGCTGAGAGGCTTGGATTGATATCTCATTTATTCTTCTAGAGGATATGTTGCAGAAAATCTTACTTGAACTGGCTGTGAGGTTCAAGTAACTATTGATATCTTAGAAGTGTGAGCAAGGGAATAATCCAGTTTTGTTTGTTTTGATTTTGATTTCCAAAAGTAGGATGGAATGTTGAGAGTGGATGAAGGACTATATGACTTACTAGGTTTCTAATTTTTTTGTTTCTTACAAGGATCCTTTAAGCAGTTTTGATTCATTTTTTAGATTTTCAGCAGCATAGAGCAAAAGTGATGTGTTTTTAGCAAAAGCGACAGACTGTGAGTAAAAGTAGCCAAATTTATCAATTGCAGCCTGAAATTTGTCAAGTGTGTTGGTTTCTAAGAAGCAACTGCAAGCTGAAATGTCAAGTGTGGCCTCTATATGTTTTTGTCCACTGTGGTGAGTTACTCATTTAAAAGTGATCTTTTTTGGCAATTGTGAGCAGATTTTAGTCAAGTATGTTGGAAAACATTTGGCAAGTGTTGCAAAAAAGGAGAAAATGCACCTAGTTTTGCATCAAGTGTGTAGGTTCTGTCAAATGCAACAGATTTTCATCAGTGAAATTTATGGGATAGAGAGCAAAAGAAAGATTTTTTTGGCAAGTGTGACCAATTTTAGATCAAGTGCACTAGAAATAGTAGCAGAAGCGGCCTCTATGTAAATTGGTTTTCTAGCTTCAGTATTTTGGCAATAGCATTGATTTTTTTCTTGCAGTTTCTAGATGTTTTGACCTATTTCTAGATGTGGCAAGTGATACAAAAACTTTGACTAACTCAAAAATTGTGTACTTGTGTGACCTATATGTCTATGGCTTTAAGTTGTGAAATCACGATACCCAAGCCATAGTTCCAACATTTACTTTGAGCCAATGTAGCCTAAAATTAAAGCATGAATATTTAGAAACCTTTAAGATCCTTCAAGGAGTGAAAATATATGGCTTCTCTTAAAAGCGTACACTAAGTCAAAGGGTTTGTGATTCAAACATCATGTTTAGTGTTTATTTTGATATGTTCTTTTTCAGCTCAAGCACAATGTTTGATGTCAAAATTTGTTTTGAATATTTTTGGCAAGTTTTACATAAACAAACATTACAACCCTAGAGATAGAAACCATCCTTTTAGGTAGGCTTGCCTCATACCCCAAAGGGATGATTTTACATGCAACTTATGGTGCGGGCTTGAATTCAAACATGGCAAGTAACTTCTAGGAAGTAAATTTTGATGCACCACTTTCAAAGAATGTTTTTGGATAAAAGGGTAGCTCTACAAATGTTGGTTTGTAATCATGTTTTGGGATTATTATTTTTGGATGTCTATACATGCGGCATTTTTCTCAATTAAGAGGCCTCCTAGCCCTTGTGGGTTTTTACATATCACACGTATACTAGGGGAGACTAACGTTGGTATAGAACAGTAACACCCATTGGATGATGAACTTTCCTCAAACCCACAATAATTTATATAGCAGTCCAAAATGATAGCACCACTTGGGTTGCCTTTGAGTTCTCTAGCACGAGATGTGTCTCAAAAGAAAACCCTATAAAGGTATGCTTTGAAAATAAAAGTGTGAAGCTCAAGATGTTTTTGCTCACCCAAGATCTCCAAAATGTGCGAGGGGAGAAGACAAACACCTAGCTTGCCGAACATGTAATGCACAAAATACAATTCATAGTAATTAGATTCTTTTTAAGTGCCTTGAGTGTTGTTATCCCCAAAAAAAGTGTGAATAAGATATTAATGGTTCTTTTTAAAAGCATCCACTGGAAGTGTTCTAGATATCAGTCAATACCATAGCAAAGGTGAAATAAAATAAATGATATGTTCATTTTTAAGCCCAAAATTTGAGTGTTCCTAGATCCTAGTATTACTTGGCCAACAAAATAAATTCGAGTGTGTCAACAAAAGGAAATAATTTTGGTCAATCAAATAGAAAATCAAGCATTCCAAGTGTTTAATTTGAAAGCTTAAAAACCTTTTTAGAGCACCAATTGAATTGTTTGTTTGTTTTGTTCTTTTTATGCATAAGTGAAAATTCTCTAACTATGAAATCTTGGAAAGAGTTCATTTTAGAGCATTTAAATTGAAATGTGTTATTTGTAGGGTTTTTTTTTAAGCACCAAATGAGAATTATCTTAACTTAAGAAAGCTTTGAAAATGATTCATTTTAGAGAACTTAAATCAAAATGTGTTGTTTGTAGGGTTCTTTTTAAGCACCAAATGAAAATTCCCCTAACTTAAAAAGCATTGAAAATTATTTATTTTAGAGCACTTTAAATCAAAATGTGTTGTTTGTAGGGTTCATTTTAAGCACCAAATTAGAATTCTCCTAACTTAAAAAGTATTGAAAATGATTCATTTTAGAGCACTTTAAAAAAAATGTGTTGTTTGTAGGGTTCTTTTTAGGCACCAAAATGAAGGATTTCTAACTTAAAAAACATTGAAATTTTGAAACTTTTCAACCATTCACCTTCCCTACAAAAAAAATCTTAGTGGTTTCTCAATCCTTCATACGTAAACATTAATACCTGTCACACATTCAAATCAGGCATCCACTAGCATAAAAAACCAAAATTTAGCTTGCAAATCTCGGACACAAGTTCTAGCAAGGAAAAAGCATAGAAAAACCAGCAAAAGCACCCTCTGTTAGAGAGAAAAAGTGGTAGAAAAATTAAAGATTACCCTTTTTCAGAAGAAAAATGCACTAGAAAAAGTCAAAATCATAGAAATCAAGGTCAAGCGTGCTAGAAACAGGGTCAAGTGCACTGGATCCATGACAGCAAGTGCGAAAATTCCTGGAACAATGCGTGAGGATTTTTCTAGAGCACTTCTGAAAACTACAACTTCAATTTAAACTCATAAAACTATTAGTATTTAGGACCGTGGTCCCACCAGGTGTGCCAGAATGTATGAGGGAGAAAATCCAAGTATATAAACAAGATAAATGTAATGAAATAGAAGCTAATCTAAATAAAAAAACAATAATCTAGATCTATTCCTTCACTCATGAAATGAATTTATAAGTTATTGAAAACACACAATGAAATCCTACGATTATCAAAAAAAATTCAAAACAAAATAAAGGTTACCATCCCATGTCGAAGTGTATTTGCAAGATGTCAGGTTGTTCTTATCACTGTGAAGCCTCCATTGTTGTGTGCAAGAGCTTTGAATAATGATGTGTGTGTTGATCGAAGAGATGTGTTGAAGCAAATTGTTAATGTTGGTTATGATCTCGAAAGTACTTCGTTGTGCAAGATAGGTTAATTCTTCAATCCTCTTTTTGTGAGGAAAGAGGTTTGTTATATAGAATTTGGGATTTGAAATGGACAATCAGGATTAAACAATGTTGAATCAAGATCGGCGATCGAAAGATGTTGAGAGGATTTAGATGGGCATAATCTATGTAAAATAGATTACATAATTAGTGTGATTGAAGAAATAGATTGAATAATCTGTGGGATTGAGAAATATATTGATCAGTCAGGAATATAGATTGATTAGTCAGGAATTAGATTGATTAGTTAGGAATTAGATTGATCATTTAGGAATATATTGTGAAATTAGGGGATCGTTATTTGCTCAATCAAGAAAGTGGTTGAGAATGATTAATTAATTGATTTAATTCATTCATTCATTTTGGATTTGAACGTGCAAATCAATTTTGACTTTTGCAAACAAAGTTGCATTAGTTTGATTTGATTTTTGATGATGTTTTGAATAGTTTATTCAAATTATTCAAATTTGCATGGAAACTGAGTTAATTAAATTATTACGATTTAATAATCTAATCGACTTAGGGGAATAAAGTGATTTAGTGACGTAATTAAATAATTGGTGTTATTTAACTAATCAGGATGAAATAAAGTTAGATTAGGATTTTATTAAATAAATGTAATTTGCTTAATTGGTCAAAATGATAAAACATGAATTAATTAAATAATGTTGTATTATTCAATTAATAGCAAAAACAGGGTTTTAGGACTTTATTAAATAAATGAAATTTATTTAATTAGTCAAAAATGATGGAAAAGTGAATTAATTAAATAATATTGTATTATTCAATTAATAGGGGAAATAGGGTTTTGGATGAAATTGATGTGAAATGTAGTGGTACATTATAATAATGATGTTGATGATGCGAGAATGTTATTTAAGGTGTGCGATAAGTGTTAGATCAATTTTACATGTCTACAAATAGATATACACTTATATGGAGTGATGCCTTTGATAACATATTTTCTTCACATTGAATTTGTAAAGAATATGCTTGATGGGCTAAATCACCTTCAAACTCTTTATATGAAAGATGGTATCTTGCAATGTGGATTTGGACATAACATAACAAAAAGATAATAAATTAAAGTGTGTTTATATTTTATATCTAATTCTATCTCATATTTAAACATTTTGATTTTAGCTTGATCAGTGCCTTATCCATAACAGAGTCTAGAAATGCAACAAAATCCTACAACAAACCAACATTTGGCTTCTAATAACCTCACTACCTTACAACAAGAAACCAATAAATTAACAATACTATCAAACTACTTAAAAATCCATATTGTAAATATACAATCTTTGATAAATGAATTGAAAGAAAATTTATTATATTCCTTGAATAGAAACTAACAACTCAAACATCCATAACATAGAATATGATATGAGAACCAAAAACAATACTTGATTATATTGATTCAAAAGATAATGTGTACAATAACAGAGAGAATGACATATTGATATTCAACTTGATGTAATACAATGAGTACTTAGGTCATTTGTTGCTATTATAGAGAAAAATTACAACACTTCCTCTCTAAGTTTCAGAGGAGTTACCTATACAACCTAAAAACTATACAAATACTTACAAAAACTAAGAATAAAAACCCTTTGAATTAGGCTAGGAATTCCCTTTTATAGACCAAAGGGAAGCAACAAGCAAAAGGCCCCATTCAACCACGTAGTCACTAAAAGACAAAATCTAGGCAGTGGCAATATTTACAAAGGACAAAATTTGTTTCAAAAAGTTGCTAGCCACCCAAAAAGTAGTTGGAGATCCCAACAACATTAAACTCAGTGTATGGTAGATGATCTCCTCAAAATACCTTTTATAGATGATAGGACACTTCTAGCATTCTACCTGACAAGCCCATACAATAGTTATATCTGGTTGTTATAAGTTGATTGAAATGCAACTCAAGTTGCATCATCCTATTCTTCCATGTGTTCCACTTATTTTTCTAAAGTGTCTATCCTTGGTGGTAAAAAGTTGTTGAATCTCTCCAAGTGTATCTTGTAATATTCTCCAATCAAAATTTGCACTAGCTCTAGGAAACCTAATATGTTGTATTCTAGTTTTGTAATTGCATCAATAATTGTATTGAGTTGGTTAGCATCAACTTCCCCCTCTTTATTTATTTACTAGAGATAGGAGTAAGAAGATTTGCAAATTTTGACTTCCACTCCACATATGCCATTTCCTCACCCTCCTTAGTCAAAATTGGAGGAATGTAGAACTCCTCAAAGCCCTCAAAAGTGTTGAGATCCTTCCTTATGATATCCCTAAATTTAATATGATGACTAATTATGTCATCCAATAAATCTAACTTTCCAAGAATGTCAAATACCAAACTGTTATCAAAATTTGAATTGCTGACAAGCAATTTTAGCACTTCAATCGCATGGGACCACTTGATATGCAAGCATCCCAATCTCATCCACATTTTATTATGGTTATATAATGCATCCTTCAAAATTATGTAGCTATCCCACACTTTATTTATTTAAGAGAGGATTCTTAATAACCTATATCCCAAAATGTTGTCAACCAAATTAGAAACCTTCTTTACTGCTCCTTTACTTCTCTAGCTTCTCTCTCAAATTCTAATTTATTTCATTCATGTGAAGATTGTGCTTCACTTATTTTTTACAGAGGGGGAAATAGACCTTGTACTGAGTTGAGCCTCTTTTGCAAACTCTATTTTAAGGAATTTTCCTTATCAAGATCTCCCTGCAACTTCTTAATAGTAACCTCTATGAAGAGGGTTGTATGAACTGTTAAGGAGGATACCTGAGTAACACTTGTGTCCCCAAATATTTTGACAATGAGGCTCCTTGTTAGCTCATTTGGGCCACTTATTAATTGTGTCTTATTGGTCTCTAAGAAAATTGACCAAATAGCTAAAGTTTCATGTCTAGGGTGGAATCCAAAACCAAAATACAAGGCCTCTACCTGCTCTTCTGAACCCAAAATTAGATTCTCACGCTCATTATTTATTATGGAATCAAATATTGTTGTTGAGGAGATGTCCCAACCTGGAAACAATTAACACCCTACCTTTTTCAATAAATATCTACCCTTGTTAGGGGTCATGACATTCATCTCCTCCTTAACCTTTTGCAAAAAAAAAATAGTGTTCTTCCTCTCATTTTTAAAGAGACTACTCTTTGAGAGTTTCAACATTAATTCTTATCCTTTATTCTTAAGGAAAAATTCCTTAAACTTTGAGTGGTGATGAACTATTCATCCTACAAAAATTATTCACAAGCCTTGGCCTTGACATCATCAACCACTTTCGCACTTGTCTAAAAATTGATGACCAATCTATCATTAGTGGGTTGTTCAATCAACATCCTAGAAATGGGATAATATATTGTACAATGAGGGCATCCCCATCCATCTCCTCAAGATGAAATGGATAATCCACCAGAGGTCCACCCATTGGATTTATTTGCTACAAGGGAGTAATTAGTTGTGGACTTGTTGGTACCTTTGCTCTGGAGGAAGAAGAAGCTCCTAATTTACTTGGAGGTACTTGTGGAACATTATCCAATAGCTAGTCAGCATTATCTAAGATATTCATCATTTTGATTATAGGGTATCTTATATGCAGAAATGATCCTTGGAAAGTAGGATATGCTTTATTCCTTTTGTTCTATGCTATTTGTATCCTGACCCATAAGGCTCTCCTATGAGATGCTTAGACCTCTAAAGACCAATTCTTTATTAGGTATTCAATGTTGTATGGCTGATGGTGGTAGACAAAAAACTTGTAAATACCCCTTTTCTTGTTGATGAAGCCTTCAAGATAAAAACTCCTAACTTTATCAACCTCCATCCTGTAATGGAGCAATTTTCATATACTAGCTCCATGCCTTCTCTTGAGAAGGTATTGAATTTATAGAATGCTACTATGTTGGGGAGGAGAGTATGTTTCTTATTGTTTTTGAAATGAAACTTATCATACTCATTCAATTGTCACATTATTTCCAAGAATGCAGTCCTATCAAGCATGTCCCTAGGTAGCATATGGGGTGCTATTGAGGTCCCATACACCCTAATGACTATTACATCCAAATAAAATAACTAGTGACCCCAATGATGGTAAATTCTCTTTTAAAGTGTGAGGTACTTTGGCCTAAAAATATTCTCACTTCCTCTGATAGTCCCCAATATGTGGGGAGGCCAATCCCTCTCCTCGAGGTTTTTACAAAGAATTATTCAAAAGCAAAGTAATTGGACTGGCTACATTCCTTATCCCAAATATAGATCCACTCCTTGACCAATAGTACCCTATTCTTCTCCCCCACTAGCCTATATTGAAGTTGTGATGGTCATACTTGCACCTGAATATATAAAATTAGGTGCAAAAGAAGGGAGTAGTGCCTAAAGTGAATGGCATCTGATGGATCCTTTTTAATTGAGAAAAGGGACTTGTGCAACTACTTTGCAACATATCTTACAAAATCATAGGGCTTTTTCACATCCTTACTTTGAATATCTTGTTGTCCATTCTAAGGACTTTAAGCAAGGATAAATATGTCTTCTGTAAGTATGGCACAAAAATATCATAGGAAAAGGGCTCCAAGTTTCCCTTTCCAAACCTTTGTAATTATCTTCTTGGCCCTCTTGGTCTAAAGCATGGTAGCCACCTTACTCTATAGCTATCTTTGTTCCTTTCATATTCAATATTTTGGGCAGCTAGGTTAATTGGAAGTTGTGTATTGGGGTTTAAATCAAAAACCTTTTAGATACGGTCCCTAGCCAATCACAATAAACTTTGGCCACCCACTATGATTAATGACCTTGTATTCAAGTTGTAGGCCTTAACAATGTCCTTTACTAGATCAACATTTACAAAGACATTGAGAACCACTAGTTTTCCCAATCCTAAGTTCCAAATGTTGCAAATTCACTTATCCGCATAAGCGTTCCTATAGGCATGCTTGAAGAGTGCATACCCTTCTTCTATGATAATGTGGTCCCTGCTACCTCCATTCCTATCAGAGATTGTTTTTGTTATAACCCCTCACCCAGGGCCAACTCTTGGTCTCTTTGTTGAACCAAGAAGTTGTGCAATTATCTGTTCATCTAGAGTCATTTTCTTACCACTTCAATTTCTAACCATTTTGAGTGTGGAGTTTATATAAACAGAAACCAGGGTTTATAAAAATGTGACCAGGGTTTTGTGCAATTCTTCACAGGTAATAATTCTATAAAAAATTGATAGCATAAACCCTCTATAACTCAATTTTCTCCCCTTTCTAATGGATTTTAACCACCCTTTACTAAGAATTTACCCTTTAATTAATAGTTTGAAGTTTGAATTACTTACTTGCTTAATTGATGTTGAAAACCCAAATTTCACAGAAAAAACCGTCATTAGTTCTAGAAATTTGTAGCACTTCGCTCAAATTTGGCATTTTTGATTCAAATGAAATTGACCCAGGTATTTTATCTTAGCCTTCATAAATTAGGAAAGTACCAATCCCATTTTCCATTACTCCTTCGCATGCTTGAATGCATGACTAGTAAGAGATGTTAGATAGGTTTAAATGTGGGTTGTTGATCTCAAGATCGATGGTGGTCGTGCAAGTTTGAATTTTCCTCTTCAAAGTGATAGGCTTATTTTTTCATTATGCAAATAGGTGTCACCATTTTTCAAACTCATGAGGGGATAATAAGACAAAAACATACCCTCCATGAAGGAAGAGATCTCCATGAAACATTGTTATGCTGAAACTTGTCACCATCTCACAACTTCACAAAAACAAAAGGTTAGACCCACCATGGCTCTACGAAGGTTTAAGCCTCTATGATAATAATTCTCACATGGTAGAATATATGTCAAGGTTTCATTGTTTAATAGGAAGGAATGTGTCAAAGTGCCAGAATTTTGCAAAGGAAAGAGTCTCTACAAAATACACATGCTTAAAATGACAACTTAAACTTACTAGGAAAGAAAGGGACTAACCAATAATGAGGAAATAGGTCTTAATGGCTTAAGGTTTAAAAATTAACAAATAATGTTAGACCACAGATATATTTGGGCACACATCATCTTTTTGAGAGTTCGTGAGGCTAGACAACAACAAAACCAAAGCCATCACAAACTAAAGAGATAGCACGATATGTTGACACATGTACAGGGTGCTCGAGGAACAAAAGACTTAGGAAAGTGCATAAATATTTTAATAAAATTGTGAAGAACACTGCCTAACACATAAGGGGATGCAAGAACATATGATGTTGATAGCCTTAGGTTGTAATTTAAGCAACCTAGGAAAAATTTGTAGCACACTAATGGAAAAATAGAAGGGCACTAGGGTTTTTGACATAGGAGGGTTATAGAAAGACCTAACATGCATACTCAAACCCTAATTCAATATAATTAAGGAATTTCAAATTTTCCCAAATGCTAGAACAATCACTATGACCATGAAATTTTACAAGCTCCACCAGTGGATCTAGTTGGGGACATCTATTTAGCAAAAACAAAGCAAGGATCTAGAAAACTTTGGAAAAGCATACCAAAACCCAAAAATTCAAAATAACAAAGGATACAAATACATTATGATACAATGTGCATGATATTCCCTACTTATGTAAAGTAGGGTTTGAGTAATTGTCCATGCACTGGCAATTCCAACATTTCTTTATCCATGTTTTGCAAAAAATAGGAATTTTCTCCATGATTGTTGAAGATGACATAAGGCCTCAAATTTACCATGCTTTCCCTTATCCTGGAGCCTAGCATTCCACATCAAAACTAAATCTCCAACACTAAATTTCCTATCTATTTCCCTTTTTTCAAATAATTATTTGACCTATAATTGTTTTTTCAAGTTGATATTTTGTGTTGCTCTCCTTGATTCGTCTAACTTTGTCTGTCAGTTGATCCTGCTCATCAAGCTATAATTAATGTCATCTTCATATTATTGAATGAATTTGTACACTAGAAATAAGTTTTTTATTGGTATCCTAGCATCCAATTCATACACTAATTCATAAGGCTATGGCCTTCTTTATGGTTGTACTACCAGCCCATAATTCTAGCTTCAATTTTAAGTCCCATGCTCTTTTGTTCTTTTCCATCACTCTTTTCATGATATTCATAAGGCTTTTATTACTAGAATCAACTTGTCCATTTCCCTGTGGATGGTAAGGGGAAGAGTATGATACATAAATTCCATGAATGTTGCAAAAATTTGCAAACTCTTATAACCTAAAACACATTGCATTGCTCATGATCAACTTTGCATGAGTGCCAAACTTGATCAAGATGTTGTCCATAATAAAATTTATGAAAACTTTGCTAGTTGCCTTTATTGTAGGAATTGCTTCCACCCATTTGCTGAGGTGGTATGTGGCTACTAGTATCCAACTATGGACACCACTAGATTTTTCACTAAACTCACCAATGAATTCTACTCCCATTACTGAAAATGAGCTTCTACGTTTTGTGGCCTAAGGGGTAAAGCACTAGAAAATTTTAACTTGCTAGAAATTTTTTGGCAAGCATCACATTTCTTTACCATCTTATGTGTTTCAAAGAAAACGAAAGGCCACCAATATCCAAATCTCAAGATCTTATGGGAAGTTTTCCTAGCCATGTAGTGGCCTCCACACACACCATTGTGTATTTCTTCAAGAATTTTCTTAGCTTGTTTCTTATCAACACATCTTAACATGGCACTAGCCATATCTCTCCAATACAAGCAATCTCTAATCATGACATACTTTATTGTCTACAAATTTATGGTCCTTTTTCTTATTATCAATCATGTGCTTAAGGAAAGACATGTTTCTCAAATAATATAGGATATCCTTAACCAAGGGCTAGACTAAACATCAACTCCTTTATAGGAACACCTTCCCCAACTTGATTTATCTAAGTAGCTTCACTATTGGATTCAACCATTAGCTTGGCTAAACCCTACCTCTAACAAGTGTAGTTATTTGAATATCAATATTAAATTCTTGATTATTGTTGATCCATCTACACCTTCTCCTAGTGACTTCTTGTTGAGTGAATAGATCCTTAACTACAACATTAGGCACATAAGCCACTATCTTTGCACCCACTAAGTAAAGCCCAAAGTTTTTTACAACTTTTATCAGAGCATAGGCTTACTTTTCTATTATATAATACTTCAATTCTATTGCATGAAGTGACTTTCTGAAGAAACAAATGGATTTTGATGACCCTCATTATTCTTTTGTAATAAGACATTAGCAATAGTGTGAAATGATGCAAAAGAAAACAATTGAAAAGGTTTAGCAAAATTGGGTGACTTGAGCATTGGTGCTTCCTTAATAGCTTTCTTGATGTTGTTAAATGCTTTAATAGGCTCATACCCCCAAGTAATTTTTTCTTGTTTTCTCAACATCTAAGAGATGAATTTTGTAGTCTCAACAAAATTTGTAACAAATCTTTCCAACAAAATTTTGGAAATTAATTTCTTGGCTATGATACTCATCCACACAATGTAAAAATTTTAACAAATCGATGTCATTATTGAATACTTTCCATCTTTTAATGTTGTTAGGGATATAAGACCTCACTTGGACTTCAAATTTTGATACTCCAACAAAATTTATATAATTACGTCTCAAGGCAATATTGGCAAGAAGATCTACCATTTCATTTTTTGACCTCTCTATCCAATCAATAGAAAAATCATCAAACATATCAATGGTATCCTAGATAGCCTTGTACTACTTTAGTCTTGTATGCTTGGATACATACTTTTCTCTTATTTGAGATACAACTAGTTCAAAATCCCCTAAAACCCTAAATAAATTGATACCTTGTTTGATAGCAACTCTCAGTCTTAAAAGTAAAGCCTCATACTCAGCTACATTATGTGTACATTTAAATTTCAATGAGAATGATTACTTGTAGGACTTAACTTCTAGTGATATGAGAATCACACCTACACCTAATCCTTATTTTGAACATGCCCCATCAAATTACATGGCCCATAAGCCATCCTTTTGATCATGCTACTTCACCTCCTCAACTATTTGTGCATTTTCATCTTTTGTTGGTTTTGCATCTACAACTTGGAATTTGTCCATATCTATTTCAATAAAATGCACATTCTCGACTAGCTAAATATATTAAATGAGGTTAGGAGCTCTTTTCCCCAATTATCTTGACTTCCCTTCCATTCACAAGTATAGTGGCATAAGAGAGATCCAATTACATACATCCTCCAACTATTGTTGCCCATCCTCTTCACAAAAGCATTCCATACTAAGCCAAAATATCAATAACAGCTATGCTCATTGCATATTTATTTTTAGGGAAGGATTCCAACTTGAAAGGGATTTCCTTCACTATCCAAATTATTGGAACCTTCACTATCCAAATTATTGGAACTTTCCTTGAGTCCATAGCAAAACATTTCCCATATGTTTTCCTCACTTGTAACCCCAATTCTCTCATGATTTATAAAGGCATGATATTAGTAGAAGCTCATAAATCAATCATACATTTTTCGATCAATAGATCATTTACCTATAGGGTCACATGAAATGGATCTACTTGATTAGGACAAATAGTCAAGGTAGTTCCCATACATACTTTAGGTAACTCAATGTGAATCCCTTCAAGCTCAATTTTATTCCCATTCTCTTTTCTTTTGTCAAAAAAGGTAATTCCTCTCCTCTCATTATAAATAATGGTTGTACCATTTATAAGAGAAAATTCATCTTCCTTATTCTCCCCTATCCTCATTATTTCCAATAGTGAAAAAAAGATCTTAATTTGCGACATGATTTAAGTCATATCTACTATAGTATATCTTGGAATGTCACAATTTGGAGAAATTTTTTCATTTACCTTTTCTTGCTTTTTTCCATGCTTATTCTCTTGAGTAGGCATATGTTCTTTATTCTCTTGATCATCCCTAATTTTTTGACCTTTTTCCCTTATGAGATGGGAAACAACCTAGTTTTCAGGTTTCTTAGCATCCCTCCCCTTAATATCCTTATTCTTTATAAGGGTTTGTTTTTTTACACCACTATCATTTTCCTTTATGAAAAATTTACCAAGATTTCCTTGATCATTATTTGTTGTTGTGTTTCTCAAATTATAATTAATTTTAACCTGAGCAACAACTGCAACAATTAATGCTCTTATCTCTCCATCTGAAGGCCTCCTCAATTTGACATCTAGCTCTAATTCCAAATTATTCACATCAACATGATAGTCACCTTCATCATCAAAAAATATGTGTTGATGATATGAATGATTTTGATGTCTCTTATCCTGAACATCCATTTCTAAACACCCCTCATTTGAAGAATACTAACCAATAGATAGACTCATTCCAAACAACATGTTTATCACTTGTTCCTCCATGTGTGAATTGTCACAATCATCACATGGTTCATGGCCCTCTCCTAAAGATTGAGCAACCATGCACTGATGAGAAGAGTGTGGAAATTGAAAAGGATCACACCAAGGGGTATCCTCTACAAAATTTGCATTATTTCTCTTCAATAGATCAAGGTTTCTTTGTTTTGCACAATTTTCTAATTTTTATGAACAGGTCTACCATTATTCCAATTAGTTTTATATGGTTGGTCTGAGAGTTTTGGAATTTTTTCTTGTATCTAATAATTTGGTTTGTCATGAGATAAACCCTTGTCATTTCTTGCAACCTTATAACTGAGATCTTTCAAGGCACTTGTCACCTTGTCAATTTTATCCTTAGGGGTTGTTTTGTTTTGATGTCCCCTAGGGTTTTTCAAAATTTTGACCTCATGCCTCTTGTTAACTTTTCTTGAAGCCTTCCTATTAATTTCAATATGGATTGCAATTATAAATGCATCCCTCAAAGAGTGAGGGTTCTTATCTCTTAGTTCATAACCCATTTTGAAGTCATAAGAATTGTAATATAGAACCAAAACTCATGAGTTTTAATATCATCTAGGACTTTGATATAAATCTTATTAAACATTGCATTGAATTTGGAAACACATTCATTTAACCTCTTGTTTATGCTTGTGAATTCATTAGTTAAAAAACTAGGGTAAATATTATTGTCATATTATTCTCTGAATATACTCTAGAAATCATCCCAAGATCTGATGTTAGCTTCAATAAATTTTCTATACCAATCTATGGCCTCACCAATCAAAGATTGCATAAACAACTTCATGAAAACATCTTCATGTTCTACCTCAAAGTCATACAACAAATTCAAAAATGTGTTAAGGTGATCCTCATCACTTACTGTTTCACTTCCTAAGAGCCTAGCTAGATGGGACCTTACCTCATTAGGAATGTGATTAGGGTATCCAAGGATACCTCCAAAATGAATTTTTCTATATCTATCCATCTAAAGGGGTCTTCTACTCGAGATATTTCTTGCTCCAAGATTTTGTTGACCACCCTTATTCAAAGGGGTATTCTATTGTATGTGATGAAGTTTATTTTGAGAGACATGTTGACCCCCTATATATGATGGAGAATTATATTACATCTAAGGACCCATCTAATACTACCCTTGAGTATTTGGTACATAGTATCCAGCTCCTAGATTTTGTCCCATATGTTTTGGTTGAGACATGCCTCCCATACTAGTGTTTTGTTGTAACTATTGACTATGGGTAGGGTTTATTTCAGGGCATGCTGAAGTACTAGATTTCATAGGCATTGAAATCATGCCTAGATTACTTTGTGAAGTAGATGTGTTTGTACTTCCTAATGGGAAATTTCCTGTATTAGTTGTATTAGGCACATTTTGTGAGGTGATATTTGGTTGTGGATTACTCCATGTATTCATTGTTGCAAGTATGAGCATGTTTGGTGGTGTTTTCATTAATGTTGTCATTGATGTCAACACTATTCAATATGTTGTAGATTGTGCATGTATAGTTGAGATGTTGTGATGTTGTGAGTACATGGAGCTATCTTTATGATGTTTCAAATGTGTTGAATTGATAAGTTTCCAAGTGCTTTTGAGAAAATTAATGAAGAGAGAAATCAAAGTTATGAATGTTTTAGAATGTGCTATGGTATGTGCTTCACACTTCTTCTGTGTTGATCCTATTCTTGTGCAGATCTGAAGGTTTGTTGATAAGTGATTTGTTGGTGATATCTCCTAATTTGTAGCTTCTGGGTTGTTTGAATTTGAAAGTTGTGTTCACCGATGTGGTAGAATTAGTTTCTATTGACTGGGAGAAATCTTTCAGCTTCGCAGTCCTCCGTTGTTCTGTTTCAGATCTTGCGGATCTAGAATATGTCTTATAATGGTTTTCTTTGGGTTTTGGAAAAGACTCTTGCGGTTTGGTGATCCAGAAGTTGAGTATCAGAGTTGTTGTGTTTGCACAGTCTAGATGAACTGATGGAAAATATGTCTTATATTGGATTGATGATAGTGAATGCCTATTTTTAGCTTTGGAGAATAAATTTGTGTCTGCTAACCCTGGAAAATGTGCAAAAAGGAATGCTCATCCTTCCACTTGGAGAAATATGTTGTCCAATGGTATTAGTGGAATGTGAAATCTCATGATGGGTCTAAATGCGTAAATTTTGTTAAATAATTACTAATTTGGTTTAGCCTCAGTGCATGTAAGGATTTTTATTAGTCCTCTTACTAAACTTTATCAAACTAGCATAGTTCTGAGTACTAAACTAAATTTAAATACTTTGCTAATCACGCTCATGGCTTATTTAACTCCTTTTTCATAAGTTTCTTTATTAGTGGCCTAAAGGATTCAATCTACAATGAGGTATAAATCGTCAAACCTAATGACATGATGAAATCTTTGGAATTGACAAAATACACAAAGAATAAGCTAAATAATCAATGCCATTTTTCAAAATTTTCTCCCTTAAAGAATATTGTACCACCATGCCCTCTTCTACAAGAGCTTTCTAAATTCACTCCCATTAAATTCTTCACTAAGGTTGAAATACAGGCTCGATGAGAAAAGAGGATATATTATAACTACAATGAAAATTTCACAAGGGGTCATAAATGTGTTGAACAAAAACTATGTATCCTTGATGTTGAATCGCATCTAGATGTTGAGGATTGGGAAAATTCTCTTGAAATTAAAGATGAAGAATTACTTGTCATTGTTTAATCTCCTATGAATTCCCATCTATGTTTTTTTTGTTTGTGCCTTGGTATGGGTCACCAATCTTCAAATGTTGAAATTTAAGAGGTATTTCAAGAAGATTTCTTCACTATTCTCATTGACTTCAATAGCATGCATAACTTCATTGATCCATGACCCGCCAAACAAGCTGATTTCTTTTGCATCCATGCTCTAAGTTTAAATTTATGATAGCTAATGGTAGAACTTTACCTTGTAAATGGAATTTTTTACTATGTTTAGATTATTGTTGGGGACTATAAACTTCATTCATATACATTTGTCTCACCCTTAAGCAATTTTGGTCGAGTTATAGGGCTTAATGGTTATGAACACCTTAATGATGGGCTAAGAATTTCTCTAAAATTTAATATAGATTTTCAATAATAGGTATAAGTATATATTTAAGTTCACCCCTAGATTTACCAATATTATCAACTCACATCGGATGGAGAATTTTCTTTAGAAAAACTTGTATAGGATCTGTCGTAGGGGAAATATGGGTTAGTTGTAGAAGATAGAAATCAAGCAATCAATGCAAAAAACATAAAAAAACCCATTAAGAAATGATCATATTAGCCCATACTCAATGAAATTGGTTTTGAAACATCAAAAAGATTCAATAAAAAGAATGAAACATATAATTCAAAACAAATTGAATCAAAAACAATGTATAAACCTTTAATCCCATTGGGGGATTATGCTCCAAGTGAATGTTGATGGCTCTATTAAGCACTTTCCCATGATTGTAAATCTCGAAATGATGATTATGACTCACAATTAGCTCAAAACAACGAAATGCTTAATATCATAAGGATTGTGAATGAATGAATTCATGTACATAGAGATTGTGAATGACTTTTTGAAGGAAATTTGAGTTATTTTATAGATTTAGAATTATCAAATCAACAGTCGAGGTTGAAGATCAAGATCGATGGATGAGAGGAGATGAAGGAGATAGATGAAGATCAATGGATGAGATTGCTTGAGAGCCCAAAATACCCCTATTTTCATGGAAAATTGGTTAAATATATTTTAGAGGGAAAATATCTATTCAAATTTGAATTTGGGAATATTCCTTTGGAGGGAATATGCTTTTTAGATATTTTGGAGGGAAAAGATATTTTGAAAAGGGAATTTCCTCTTTTGAAAAAGGAATATTCTTTATAAAAATTGAAAGAAATTAGGGAATTAAATAATAATGAAAAATATTTATTTGTGAGCGTAAGAAAAAATTAGGATTTAATAATTAAATAATTAAAATTTATTTAACCATGTGGGATAGAGGAAATTTTTGATATAATAAAATAATGAAATTTATTTAATCATGGAGGAAGGAAGAAAATTAAATTTAATTAAATAGTTCAAAATCATTCAATTAAAGGGAAATTAGTAAGAAATGATTAAAAAGGATGAATCAACCAAATAATGTCAATTATTCAATTCATAAAAGAAAAAGATGAATTTAATCAAATAATAATTAGTTATTATTCAATTCATAGAGGAAAAAGATGAATTTAATCAAATAATCAAAAATTATTCAATTAATAGAGGAAAAAGGTGAAAATGAGGAAAACGATGTTAGTTGGCAATATCAGGATGTGTGATATGTTCAAGATATTTTTAGGTGTATACATTTTTCCCCTCTTTGAAGCAATTTACTTGTTGTGTTATTTCAAAGACCTGATGTTGCTTAGAATTTTTAAAAAAAATTACCTAATGCCCCACTGTGCCCCAACGGATGAAGGAATGATGGTGTGCTACTCCCTTGAGTGATTGGCTAAAAATAATAATTTTTGGGTCAGGATCGTGACAGGATGACAAGACTAGGTCTACTAAAAAGAGGACAAAAAACAAGTCCTAAGAAGTTGATAAAGTGATTAGGATCGATGACCAAGCTTGAAAAATAGGCTAGTGAATCTATTGAGGGTGAACCCTAGGGTTTGGGGGTCATATATAGGCATTTAGGCTAAAAATGGCCTCATTTTTAATCTTCACTTTGTTAGATTTTAATGCTCTAAGCATCCACTCTCTCAGGACACCTTGCAATGGTGTTCATTCCTCGGGCCCCACATCGCACAAACCTAGTTCAACAGTTCCAAAAGCCAACATGAGCAAGCACACTGGTACATACTACTTTAATTTTTGCTTGCGCATATTTTTAGGTTGTCAAATTTGGAGCCAAAGGTAGGAAATCAAACATTTCAATCCATAGATCGATGCCTCTAAAACCCAACGAGCCACGTTTTCATTCACAAAATGGAACGTTTGGGATAACTTAGTGCATTTAGGATTCCCTAGTGCAGCTAAAGTGACACTTTTGTATTTGGGGGTTTATCACATTTGAAAATAAGTGCATCTGACTGTTATGCATTTTTATGTTTGTGCACAACAACACATTTGTTCTTTTGGTCAATAGACCTAGGTTTTTTATCAAAAAATTTGATAAATTGACATTGACAT
Organism: Sequoia sempervirens; assembly: GCA_007258455.2. NCBI lineage: Eukaryota > Viridiplantae > Streptophyta > Pinopsida > Cupressales > Cupressaceae > Sequoia > Sequoia sempervirens. Next base: position 107,252,340 of record VDFB02256132.1, read on the forward strand.
AGTGGTTGTTATGCTTGTAGATGGTGTTTCATCCCATCTACTCCTGGGAGAAAAGACCTAGGATTTTGGAGTAGCTCACTACCAGTGGTGAGGTCAAGGTTGATTTTCATATTGCATACATGCCTAATATCTAGTTGCATAGGGCGATGCTGACTACGCTTGTGGAGCAATGGAGGTTTGATACAGTAACATTTCACCTACGGATAGGAGAGTGCATTATCACTTTGGAGGATGTTTGACACATCCTTAGGGTGCCTATTTAGGGTTTTCAAGTTGTCTATGATATGGATCAAGGAGCATCATCCATGGAGAAACTCTTGAGTGATGACAAGCTAGAGGTGGTAGATGGGTAGATTGAGTTATATACTTATGTCAACTAACATTGTTTTAATCCTTGCTCAACTGATCATGGGGACTTTAATGCCTGATAGATGATCATGACAGTTTCCCATTGGATGGGGATGGGTGATTGATGGTATGCTTACAAAGGGTATTAGTTATATGTGGGGACCTTGCATCCTCACTTATTTATATTATGATATGCACTAGGTCTACTATAAGAGAGTGACTAGTCTATCAATAGGTGTTATTTTTGCTCCATGTATGGACATGGGAGTTCATAATAGCGACTTGGCTGATTGGAGGTCAGATAGATATGTTGGAGATACTTTTTTATACTAATATGCTTCTATGTTGACATACATGTGTGTTGGAGAGCTACATTATTGGAGGGGTGTTTTTGATGACATGACCGAGTTTGTTTCACAACCATGGCTTCGATGTGAGGCATGGACTGACAACCACCTCCATATGACCTTTTGTAGATAAACTCATTGGTTGATTAGGCGCACCCCTCATATCCTAGAGAGATATTTTTTAAACAAGGTCCATAGATAGTTTAGAGAGATAGGGGTATTTGATGATGAATATCATGCTATTTATGCTCACACAGTGCAGGAGATACCACTATGGGGTGGTATGGCAATACCACAGACAACACTTACTAAGTTCGAGCAAATGGTTCCCCTTGCATGGGATGGCCAAGTGGTCTCAATGACCCAAGGATGACACAAGACTATGACTCTTGGTGGGTACCGAGGAGAACACTTAGGTTTACACATCTGACTAGTGTTAGTGGACTTGGAGCCCTAGGTGCTTGTAGAATGAGAGGAGAGGCAGGGAATAGAAAAGAGAGGTATTAGAGATAGTCACAAAAAAGCATCAGAAGATAGTATATCATGTTGCACCTCATAAGGATCCTCCTTATTAGGTACCACGACAGTGGGATCAATAGCAAGTACCCCTTCATTCGGATCCACAACAACAGAAACATGATCAACAACATGAGGCTAGAGGGGATGATAAAGATCCAAATATCATATTAGCATTGGTTCTATCAAAGAGATACTAGACGCGTCAAGAGCGAGATGGGTATAGGTCAAAGTGAGATTAGGAAAAAACCTAGCTCATTCAGATGACTACAGAGAGAGATCAGTCCAAAGCAGAGAGAGATTTGCAAGATTTAGAGCGAGACATTGAGATCACTCGTTGCCAATAGGCTGAGGCACAGGTGGCTTAGCTTACAATTGAGAGAGATGAGTCTCATATAGAGAGAGATACTAAGTGTACTTGGAGGATGTAGCTAGAGATTGGTCAAGGATCCATGATCAACATGGTATAGCACATGTAGGACACCCAATATCTAATCTAGAAGATTGCTTATTATAGGACATTATATCAGGAAATTGTACCCAGGGATCAATGAAAACCTATATTTTTAGCTTAGAGTAGTATAGGGGCAAAGCCTAGATGTTCAAATGGTGGATCAATAGGACACCCTTCTCAACAGCCACTAGGATAGGGTGATCAACAAAAAATCATGATTTGGCCTCCTCAGCCTCCTCTAGATAGAGAGGATCATGGGAGCTTAGGGTAATTCTATGTAGATGATCTTTTGATGTATTTTTATCATTGATGTAGACACATTTGTATACACTCATTGGATTTTAAGCCTCATGTATATATACATTTTTTATGTATATTATTGTATCACACACTTGATATACTAGATTTTTGTATCATGAGATTTTACTTTTGATTATATATGAGATGAGTTGACCCTTTTTTATATGGTTATGACATAGTCTTATGATGCATGTATGCTTTGATGTCTTATGATGTTTCTTATGATGTTATGATTTATGCTTATGATCTATGGATGCAGGATGCATGTTATGGATGATGATATGATCATGGTTCTCATTTTGTATTTTCATATGATATACGATGATGCTCATGCATGATGGATGATATGATATGCATATTGATGATTTATGGATTTAGGGATGCATATATTTTTATTGTCATGATACTTGGATAGAAATTTTAGTCTGGATAGAGATAGAAGAATGAATGATTATAATATAATGATGATGTTGATAAGGATACCAATAAATCTATGATTATTCTGAGATTTTTATTGGATATATGATGAGGTAGGATAGATGATTTTGCTTTGCTTTTAAGGTTATGCCAAATAATATAGAGAAATCCTTATTTTGATATAACAAGTAGACATGATGCACCAAGGTATGAAGAAACAGGGTGGTATTGTATCTATTGCATGGACTTTGACTTTGCAAACAAATAGGAGTAACCTTGTTCATACCTAACATACAAACACCTTGTTTTAATCATGTGAGAGAATAAAGCCATCAATGTGAGGAGATAAACACACCAAAGATATGAAGAACCTAATGTATACTAGAAATTGTACTACTCGAGACTATCCCTACACACACAAGTATTCACCAATGTCATATTACAATAACGTCGAATAAGCACAACAAATGAAAGTAATGAAAATGCCCCATCACATACCCCTCTAGACATACAAAGATATTGAATATCAAGGCAGTTTTGAGTGAGCAATGTAAATAAGATAAGAAAAAAAAAAACCAAAACAAAAGACCAAAATGACAAAAATATCAATGTTATCATATCTCATTCTAGAGAGAGTTGTTTTGGTTGATATCCAAAATGATGTATATGTTGTAGGAAATATATATCCTTTAAGATATTCATTGGATGTTGATTTTAAATGTTTAGGCCATTGATATGAAAGTTTATTGACATGTTTGACAATGATCAAGGCCAATGATTTTACATGAACATTTGTGTTTTGATATTTGTATTTGCTTATGTTTGTTTTGCCAAAGGTGAGGGTGACGATAGGTTTATTATGGATGTAATTTAATTGTGAATGGAGATGAGATGGGAGGATGATTTTGTTTCTTTTTTGAAATATTTCAATGTTTTTGAATTTTGGAAATGTTTTGAGGCTATTTTTAGTGTTTTGATGTTTTCTTAATTATTTTTGGTATTTTAAAATATTTGAACTGAGAGAAAAAGACCTAAGGTTTAGACCTATACCTCGAGGGCTCATCTAAGATGGCCTTGCCTACATGAATGCACAAAGGCTTCATAGTTTGATTATTTGGACTTGATAATGTTTTTAGTGGGATTTTCAAGGTTTTTTGGATGTTTTTGAATACTTTGAAGATTATTTGGATGCTTTTGAGATTTTGATGTTTTCTAGATATTCTTTAAATTTTTTAGGATTTATTTGGATGTTTTTGAGATTTTCAAGTTTTGAATGAATTAGATGATGTACAAGAATCCTTTCTAACTGACTAGGTGTAAGAAGATGGCCCCAGCCTAATGTGAGACTACTTTGCTATGATTGGAATAAGGATGACCTTAGGATAGTACTGATAGATATTTGTCAAACACCAAGCCATGATAGGGATGGAGATGGATGGATGAAAGAAGGATGGATGGATGAATAAATATTTTATTATAGAATAGATGAGTGATAAGAGAGCTTGATAGATGGTAGATGGATACATATTTACACAAGGTTCCTATTTGCCAAGTTTTCACCAAGGCACTTTCCCAAAGCGCCATTGAAGTGGTTTTCACTAGAGGACAATTTTTCTCTTTACCATTTTATCCTTTTTGGATTTTTTTGGATTTTTTGGAGTAAGATACCCCTCATAGGCTAGGCATAGAATCATTTGAGATGGTTGTTGTTGATAGGATTCTACAAGGGATCCCCTTTAGGTGTCGCTAACTGATAAGCTCCTAATCCATAGCTTGCAGTGACAATAAAAGGCCCCAAATAGTTAGATTCAAATTTGCATTTATTGTATTGATCCAACTAGTTCTTTTCATTTTCCTTTAGGACAGTCTCTTACTTGAAAGTGTCAGCCCTTTATTTTCTTGTTGTAACTTATTTGTAGTTGATTTTGGTATGCCTATAGGTGATTAAGTGCCTCTAGATGATGCTCATCTAGCAATTCAAATTCATTTAATGTGGATGTCCTATATTCTTCATCATTGATCAAGTGTTGTAATGAAACTCTCAACGATGGTAGCTCAAACTCAATGGGTAAGATGGATTCATTTCCATAAACCAAGGAATATGGAATAGCACCAATGGGTGTTCTGATACTTGTTTGATATTTCCCATAGGGTGAGGTTCAACTATAAATTTCAATCCTAACTAATTTCATTAACAATCTTTTTCAAAATTTTGATAATGGTCTTGTTAGACGCTTTCACTTGACCATTTCCTTAAGGGTAATAAGGGATAGAGAAACAATGCTAAATATGTAATTGGTTTCAAATTTCTCATAAATATTGGTTTTTAAAAGGTTTTCCATTATCTGTGATAGTAGACTATGGAACACCATAGCGGAGGATTAAGCAATTCAAGATGAATTTAGATATCTATTTTCCTGTGATATATGTCATGGGTATAGCCTCAATCCACTTCATGAAATACTCAGTGGTGGTGATTATAATTTTATGACCATTAGACAAGGTAGGTGTAATCTTCCCAATGAGATCAAGTGCCCATTGTGAGAAAGGCCACGATATGGTGATAGGTCAAAGCTCTTGTGCTGGAGCATGAATGAGATCCCCATGTTGTTGACATTGTAAGCACTTCTTGACAAACTGATTAACTTCTTTCTACATAGTAGGCTAATAGTAACCCGTTCTAAGCAACTTCTTAGCCAAGGTAATGCTACTCAAATATGACCCACAAATACCTTTCTGTACCTCTTTCAAGGTAGTTGAAGCTTCTTCTTGGTTAATACATATTAATAGTATTACATCAAGACTTCTTTGATAAAGGGTATTTCCAAAAATGACAACGTGAGGATCTTCAGATAAATATTTTGTGAAAGTTACTAGTAAGGTCAAATGGAAAGATACCATTTGAAGGTAGGAAAAAATATCATGGTACCAAGGGGAACTAGGAAAAACAATTTCACACATGAATTTTGATTCAGGGATGTAAAAATTCAGTATTAGAAACTAGTCTACAAGAAATTTGCATTTCAAGCTATTGTGCAACATGTCTAACAAAGATCTAATAGTTTCCATCACATCTGCTGCTTATTGTTAGCTCTAGGAACCTATTCAAAAGTGATGACTACGAATTAATCCTTAAAGCCATCCACCATTCTTTTATATGGCATTAGTTTTTCATCCTCGGTTTGATAAAGATCATTGACTTGCCTTACCATTAGCTAGGAATCACCATATACCTACAGTTATTGGATCTGTTATTAGATAGCCATTCTTAACCCCATGATGAGAGCTTCATATTCAATTATATTGTTAGTGCATGGAAATTCTAGCCTACAAGACTTTGGTATTCAATCACCTTGAGGGGTGATGAATAGGATACCTGCTCCTAATTCGAGTTGTGTATGTGATCCATCAAAGTATAGCTTCCACTGATTTGTTCATGTGATGGTAAATATTGCTTCATTTGGAAATTCAAATACCAAGGGATTTTCTACATATATTGGTGCTTCAACTAACTGATCTATGATGATTTGTCCTTTGATAGCCTTTCGGTCCATGTAATCGATGTCAAACTCGCTTAGGATCATTACCCGTTTAGCCATTCAGTCTATGACAATTTCCTTTGAAAAATAGATACTTCAATAGATCAACCTTAGAGATGAGATTAATTTAATGACTAAGCATGTAGTGACATGACTTTTGGGATGTAAAAAATATTGCCAAACAAGCTCTTTGGATGGTATATAGTTAAGCTTGTATCCAACTAGGGTCTTGTTGATGTAATAAATAGCTCTCTCTTTGTTTGATTCATCATGTTGTACCAAAAGAGCTCCTAGTATTGTTGATTTTGTTGAGATGTACAATATCGATGGTTTATCCACCATTTGTGGCATTAATATTGGGGGTGATGCTAGATAGTCTTTAAACTGTTGAAATATTATTGGTAATTATGATCCCATTTAAATGTCACACCCTAATGGAGAAGGTATGTGAATGGGTGGAATTTATCAGCCAATTATGTAATGAACCTCCTAATAAACTATATTTTTCCTCGAAGACTTATGAGTTGCTTTAATGCTTTAGGTGGAGGCATGTCGATTATTTCTTTGACTTTGTTAGGGTCCACTTTGATTCTCCTTTGTGATACAATGTACCCCAAAAGTTTATCGAAAGTGACTCCAAAGACACATTTCTTTGGACTCAATCATACCTAATACTTCTCTAATATATCAAAGATTTGAGCCAAGACTTTAAGATGTCCTTTCCTTGTGACTGATTTTGATAATATTTCATCTACATAATCTTCCAAGATATTGTGAAACATGTTGTGGAAGATCACAATCATTGCTCTTTGATATGTAGCTCTATTATTTTTAAGACTAAAAGCTATGGCGTTCTAGCAAAAGGTACCCCATGGGAATGTAAACATTGTCATGTGTTGATCCTCTTTCTCTATCATTGTTTGATTATATCTAGAGAATCCATCCAGGAGAGATAGCATCTCATGTCAAGTTGTAGGATTCACAATTATGTCTTTGTTCAATAATGGAAAATTATCTTTATTCAAATCCCTAGAATTTGTGCATATGTGGATGCCCCCAATGGGTTTTGATACTGGTACAAGGTTTGAAAACCACTCTGGATAATCAATGGGTCTTATGAAACCCACATCAAGCAACTTCTACAATTCAACTTTGACTCATAGTGTCATTTGAGGATGCATTTTCCTTAGCTTTTGTTTTACCAATTTTGCATTAGGATGTATTGTTAGGTGATGCACCACTAATGAAGTGTCAAGTCCTAGCATATCTAAATATGACTTAGAAAAATTGATCTTTCTTTCTCTGAGGAAAGCTTCTGTATTTTTTTGTTCTTCATCATCTAAATATGTGGCATAGAATATCACTTGTGGTTGCTCAATTGCTCCATCATTTATTGGTTATGCTTCTTCTACAAGAACTGTTGACATTTCTTGATCTATTGCAATGCTAGGGAGATCGAATCTTCCATCCTCAAGATCCTCAGAGAGGTTTTTACCTTTGGATGTATCCTTTGTTTTTACTTTTTTGTGATCTAATAACACCACTTTGTGGTTTTCGTTAGGGGATCTTATTTTGATTTTTATATTTTCTATTTTGCAATTGAAGGATTCAATCTGACCACCATAGTACACTCGGGTGTTAAGTTCAATGTCAAAACTTGCTTTATGAGCTCCCAAAATTACACCATCTTCAAGCCCCGTGAATTTCATGGTAGCTTCATCATTTTCAAATAAATCTAGAATTGGTGCTTGTTGTTGGTCCCAATCGATGAGCTAGGGATATACGAGTTTAAGTTCATTGTCTTGGGTATGGGATGTAAAGGATGTGGTGGTAATTGATGATCCTGATTAATAGCTAATTTTCTCTTGTTTATTCCATATCTTTTAAACACTTTAAGCTATTTATTTCATATACATTCCTGAACTTATATACCTTTTATATCCTTATGCAATCTAAACTAGACTTTGTTGAGTGGGAATATGATTATGATATGTTGTTATTTGCATGATTAATGTATGAATGTGTATGAATTTTAGTTTAAATCTATGTTTAATTCATGATTTTTAATAATATGTATGCTTTGGATGAAAACTAACTCCTTGCAGCTAGAATAACAACCCACAACAATTGGAAAACTCAACCCATAGCCAAAGGATTTTAGGCCAATAAGCAGGGGAGATTCCAAAATGACTGGGCATGTGAGAGTTGTAGAAAATGATAAAGGTGATCATTGGAGTGATTTATTAGGAGTCATCAAAGCATTAAATAAGATGATGGAGGGATGAAGGAGTTTATGATGAACAAGGAAAATATTGCGACTATTTGTGCAAAGCACGTCTTTGCAAATATTGTTAAAGTAGAGTTGTAAACCTAGTTGTCTTCTTCTATTTATTTTAGTTATAGTTTTTATTGCAAATACTTTGTCTACCTCTATTATGAAGGAGAGTGGACACTTTCATTTAATTTTATTTTTCAATCCTTATGCAAATAAACCTCCTCCTGAACCTATACAATTGGATTGGTGTTTGAGGAACATATCTAGCTAGAATACATGTGTCTTTTATTTTTCTAGTATTGTTTTCTAGCAAACAATCTTGCATTGTTAGTTTTTTGTTATCAATTTTAATAGATATGCACTCATGAATGAAAGATCTATGAAGATTCTTGTCATGTTGTAAGAGTTAGTTATATACAATGAAGATGTTCCATTTTACCGTTATGTTTAGTTGATTCAAGTAGTGCATATTTGGTTTATCCTATGGGAACAAATTGAGCAAGGGCCACTCAAGGTACTATTCTTCCACCTTTAATTTTTGTTGTTAAAATAAATATTCATATTATTTCAATAGATTCTTCATTACATGCATGTGAATGATATCGTGTTTTATGATTCACCTTCTATATTGAGTCTTTGAGTCATCCTCGGGAGTAATTCAAGTAGTGAGGAGTAAGAGTTAGAAGTGTTAATGAAGTTGCAGATTTCAAGTTATCAGTAATCAGTTACAGTGCTAAGCTGAAGGTACCTACAGCATCAGTGGAAAATTAAGTTATTTCCCTTGCTTTGCAATTTATGCTTTATTTTCCTTTATAATCTTTATTGTTTTCCTGCACATGTGTAAACCACCTATAATTGATGGTATAGGTGTTGTAGAGTCTGTGAATGCACATATAGTGCCAACATCATCAAAATCTAATGAAGCCCTAGTTGATAATTAAATGAAGCCTTTGCAAGGGTTTAGTGGACTGTTCAACTAGGAACCCTTCCTCTGAATTGTGTGTCTAACACCAAGCTAACTATAAATTAGATAGGCCTTTCATTTTTGGCACCATTTTCAGGGATGGTGCTACATTCAGGATTCTCCTATGTAATTTCAAAGATTTCATAGTTAGTATTTTACTTTCAAGCATTAGGGTAATTAGTTTTTTGGTTATCAATACAAAAAATGCTTTACTAACAATATGTAGGAGCCATTAGTCCAAAGAGTTACAACTATTGTATGTGAAGGCGATGAGACACTCTAGGAAGATTTATCCCTTCAACACATGAAGCTTTAGAGGATACTGGTGATCATAGTGAATAGAGCAAGGGTATTCCTAAAGAATAATCATCCCTAACACCAATATCCATGTCAAATATAGAGGATACTTCCCATACACAAATCATCACCATGGGTGATGCTATAGTGGAATACCCACCAGAGGATGTAGCCTTTGAGTTCCCTATTGCCAACCAGGAGAGAGTGACTACATTGAAGAATATACCTCCTTCAACATTACCTATCTTCTGAGTTGGTTACAGAGGACCTAGATACATTCCTATTTGAGTTTGATGTGTTGTGCAGAAGTTATGATTATACTACAAATGCACATAGGCTCAAACTATTTCTAGCAACCCTGAAGCATGTTGCTCTAAGATGGTTCGTGGGTTTAGGAAGAGATGTTGTTCATAATTGGAATTCCATGAAGACAAAGTTCCTACAAAAGTAGCAGGACTATTGTAGAGGAATTTATAGAAAGAGAGATGGCATCCTTAGGATGTCAGAAAAGGAGGATGAATCTTTGGAAGACTATATGGAAATTTTTTAGTTTTTCCTTAATAAGTCCCATCAAAATAGACTCTTTGATGAGTCTTTAAAACTAATATTCTTAAGGGGGATTAATGAGGATTGCATGGATGCACTTAACCTTATTGGGGTAGGAGATATCTCTCAAGCACCATTTGAGGATATTTTCAAGGCATGCATGAACTATTCAAGGTCTTCACAAAGAAAGTTAGAGGAGATAGGGAATCTTCCATCATCAAACCATCCAATGGAGTCTCTAGAGTTTAATTGAGCAATTTGTTGTCCAATATGAAGGAAGATATCATTAGCCATCTGGATACACAGCTAAATACAATCCAAATCAAAAAAATCAAGAGGATGTAGAAGCAACTCTTGTAGAATATTGCCCACATTATAGACAAAGAAGGACTAATTGAAAATGCAATAAGGTTGTAAGTATCTATGAAGGGATATCAAACTTTCATGCATTGGAAGGAGAAGATGGACAAGTATTTTACATATCTCAAAGGAAACCATGGTAGCCAAGACAAGGTATACCCCAAGATCCTTTGAATTATAGCATGTCATTTCCTGGTAACAATTCAAATCTTCCTAATTGGAATCCCCAATCTTGGGCCAATATGCAAAACCAAGAATGGAAAATTCCTCAAGCCAATTGGAACCAACAGTAGTAAAATATGTGGCCATAATAAAATTACCAAGGGTCTAACTATAATTCCCAATGGACACCCCAACAAAACTAATGGTAACCCCAATGGGAAAGAGGCCAATAATGGTAAAACCAAAATATGAATTAAAAATAGCTACAATAGCCCTTGAATCCACAACAACAAGCCATTATGCCAAACCCAACAAATACAGCACCACAACCACCTAGAGTACCTCAACTATCAGCCTAACCTACACCTAACCCCAATAAAAAGCCTATTTAGTAGGCCTATACCAATGAAGTTGTTCAATACCCCACTTATGGGGTAGAGGTGAGTGATGTCCACCTCAAAATAGGGAAAAATTTAGTTGGACCTTTATCCCCTCAAATCACTGAATTGGTTGATGAAGGAACCCCCAGTAGATACCTTGGACACTCAACCTAAGGAGCCTGATTCAAATTAGGTTAACCAAAATGATCCAAGTCTAAAGCCTCCATTGCATAAAATATTAGCAGTTCAAAGACAACAAACACAAGTTGAAACTGACCTGTTGGGACAACTTAAAGATGTTTGTATCAAAATACCCCTTATCCAAGCCATTAAGGAGGTTCCTATCTATACCAAAATAGTGAGAGAACTTTACCCTAAAAATCTAGGCAGGAAGAGGAAAGATCCTCATATAGTACAAGTCCTATGACAACTTGCAAACATCATGTTGGGAAACATAATTGTTCCCAAGTATGCAAGCCCTAGGATTCCTATGGTGGATGTAAAGATAAATGGCACTCTCATTAAGAAAACCCTAATTGAATTGGGACTATCTATCAATGTAATGACTAAAGAGACCATGGAGTTGTTAGAAATCAGACCTACACTTATTGTTCTATAGTTGGAAGATAGGTCCATAGTCAAACTTGAGGGTATAATTGAAGACTCGGTAATAACAATGGATTCATGGGATTACCCTACAGATTTCATGTTGTTGCAACCAAAGGCTAATTTGCAAAACAATAGATGCATTCATAGGTTGTAGGTCTAGGAATATGATTATCTCTAATAGAAATGTGACTAAGAAATTAGTCCTTTATCCACCAGCCCAACCACATGTAGACCTAGAAAAAACCATTTGGCCTTCCCTAGATGAAGAGGATCAATACTCCTTGCAATACTTGATGAATAATGAATGCATCCACTGTTAGAACACCAAGATGAAGATGAATTGATAGTAAACATTATGCAAAATGACTATGGTAGGGACGCACAACATCAGGACTGCTTGACATGTTTGTAGGATCCTCTACAAAATATTATCTCTACTAGTTCACCTGAGTCAATTTCCTAATATTTCACAATTTGTTACCACACTAATGTATTGCAAACATAGCAATACTTTACATGTCATCAGTGCAAACAACATCCAAGACTTTAGAGATCATGTTAGGTAAAACATTGAACGTTAATTGTCAATTGACTAAAATACAACAGACATCGCCGATGACTGTGCTACAAGCACATGCAACAACCTTTGCATGGGATTATCATGACATGAAGGGGATAGACCTAAAATTATGCATACATAGGATTTACATCAATGATGGTTTAAAACCCATAAGACAACCACAAAGGAGAATGAACCTTGCAGTCAGAGACATAGTTAAAACAAAATTACAAAAATTACTCTATGTAGGCTTTATATATCCCATATCTGATATTCAATGGGTGTCACCTCTAGTAATCATCCCAAATAAAGGAGGAAAGTGGAGAGAATGCACATAGACTACCGATAATTAAATGTTGCAACTAGGAAGGATCACTTTCAACTCCCCTTCATTGACCAAGTGCTTGATTCATTAGTAGGAAAAAAGTACTCCTTTCTAGATGGATTTAGTGGCTATAACCAAATCAAGATTTCCCAATAATACTAGGACAAGACAACATTTACATTCCCTTGGGGCACCTATGCTTATTATGTCCTACCATTTGGCCTATGCAATGCACCAACCACTTTCCAGAGGGCAGTACTGAGTATATTCTCAAACTTTGCATATAATTCCATGGAGGTTTACATGGATGATTTCACAACATATGGGAATACATATGATGAAGCACTTGGCAATCTAGAGAAGGTGCTAAAAATGTGTCATGAACACAACCTATCCCTAAGTCATGAAAAATGTTCCATGGTGATGACAGAAGGGATTTTATTGGGAGATTTCGTGTCAAATGAAGGAATTCAAGTGGACCCAAATAAAATTGAAGTAATCTTAACACTCCTTGTGCCTCAAATAGAAAAATAAGTTAGAAGATTCCTAGGACATGTTGGGTATTATAGGAGATCCATCCAATATTTTAGTAAACTTGTAGCTCCACTATTTGTTTTACTATCTAAAGATGTAGAATTTGAATGGACAACTGCTTGTCAACACTCTTTTGAAGCACTCAAGGTATCATTAACTAAAACATCTATCTTAAGAGGACCAAATTGGACCTTACCTTTCCATAGCCATATAGATTCTTTTGATTTTTCTATAGGAGTTGCACTTGGGTAGAAGGAAGGAAACAAGGAGTATGCCATATATTATATCAGTAAAAATCTACAAGAGGCAAAACTCAATTATACAATGACAGAGAAGGAGATGTTGGCAGTGGTATATACAGTACACAAATTCAAGCATTATATTTTAGGATATCTAGTGTTCATACACACCGACCACACAACAATTAGGTATCTAATGAATAAACCAATGGTTGGTGGTAGGCTTGTAAGGTGGTTGTTGTTGCTTGAAGAATTTGACATCACCATTATGGAAAAGCTAGGCAAAGAAAATGTAGTGGAAGATTTAATATCCAAGCTCCCAACCAAATTAGAAGAAGATGGTGTTGATGATTCATTCCCAGATGAGAATTTTGTTGCTCTATCTCTACATACACCTTGGTTTGTAGATATTTCCAACTATCTAGTAGCAGGGTAGAGACCACCTTATTTCTCCCCAAGAGAAAAGATATAATTAGTTCACAAGAGTTTTCCCTACTCCTGGATAGTTGGATATGTATTTTACACGGACTTAGATAACACTATAAGATGTATCAAAGAAGATGAGGTATATGACATTCTCAGAGCATGCCATGATAAACCATGTCAGGATACTTTACAACAAAGAGGATAGCTCTTAATATTCTCACAACTATATATTATTGGCCAAATATTCATAAGGATGTAGTGAGGTACACAAGGGGCTGTGATAGGTGTCAAAGAATGGGAAGGCCAACAAAAACAGATGAAATGCCATTGCAACCACGGTTAGCAATACACCATTTGATAAATGGTGGTTATATTTTATTGGCCCAATATCACCAACATCTAACAACAAGTACATATTGGCATGCACAAGTTACCTTACCAAGTGGGTGGAGGCTAAAGCTTTATAATTTTCTAGGGATGGTAATGTGGCAAAGTTTCTCTATGAGGACATATTTAAAAGATATGGAGTTCCAAGGGAAATTTTCACAGACCAAGGACCCTAGTTTACATTAGAGCTGATCACAAAATTGGTTCAAGAGTATGAGATTAGACATAGGAAGTCCTCACCTTACCACCCCCGAGCTAATGGGCAAGTCAAAATCACAAATAGGGAGATTGATAACATTCTAACCAAAACAGAATAAATTCAAAAGAATGATTGGGTAGCCAAATTGCCTGGGGTAGTTTGGGCCTATAGGACAACTTGGAAAACTATAATAGGGTTTATGCCATATGAATTGGTGTATGGAAAGAAAGAAATACTTCCTATTGAATTTGAGTAAAAAATTTTGAGAACAGTTGTTCAATTAGGCATAGACTTATCACCATCATATCAGGAGAGATTACACAACCTCAATGTACTTGATGAAATTAGGATGGAGGAAATAAACCACGTTGAAGGTGTTTAAAATCAAAGAATTAGATGGCATGATCAGTTCATCAAAACCAAAGAATTCGGTGTAGGTGATTAGGCTCTGCTCCATGACTGAAGATATTGGGACTACAAGGGAAAGTTACAAACAAGGTGGTTTGGTCCCTATGAAATCAAGCAATTATTTCCCAGTGGAGCAGTACAACTGCATACAATTGATGAAGTTAGGTTCTCACTATTGGTTAATGGACACAAATTGAAGTTGTACAAGAAAGCATTGTTGAAGGATAATTTCCTTATTGAACATTAATGTAACAATTTGAGCCTTCACTTCATAATTCCACATCAACAACTACCAGTTCTACACATGGCTCAATAGAGGAGCTACCTAGCTCACCTACTATTGTTACACAGGTATAATTTTCTCACACTTTACAAAGCACACACTACACAAGGTGATGAGCAACAAAAATCATTTTTTTCCATGGTTAGAAATGTTGAAGAGACCTATAGCAACACATTTGAAGGTGACAACTTTTAGAAAGGGACCTATTACTGGAGGAACTCATAGTAATTAACTGACAATCATTTCAAAATTCCTTGTTGAATTAATTACATATCTATACTTTCCACTACCATTTTCCACATATATAGCTTATACACCACCTCACACTTTTCATTTCCATCACCTTTCTCAATTTTTGAGTCTCATATAGTTCATTTTTCCATTTTTTGTACATTTCACGGTATTTTCCAACATTCATTCACCACACACCATGCATTCATGTCATTCACTTCTAATTGTAATTAAGAACAATCAAATCAAATCTCGCTACGGGTAGTAATCAACACTTCGCATGAGCTAAGTTTCATTTCATAAGCATTCTACAAGTACATGCAATAATTTCTCATAATTAGCATAGATGATGATTGATTTCCTACATGTTTTATCATTTATTTATACATGTTTTCATAGCCAAATTGATATTCCACTATATACCATCTCACCCTTCACCAAGAACTGTATAATTAAGGACACTTAATACCTTTATTTGGGGGGAGGGGTACTCTCATTTTCTTGATTTTCAAAAACCAAAAAGCCTCTATAACTTTTTGCCATTTCATTTTACACAATCTGAGCTCAAAGGAAAAGGAAGGGTTGGAAGCAGCTGAATTGAGAGGATACAATAAAGTGAAGGTGATGTAGTGGAATAACAGACATAAATGGAGCTGGAAAAATCAAAATTAAGGGAATTATAGAGAAATAGCAATATCATGGGTGGCAATATTATCTATAGGGAACCAACAACACATACCCAACTGTTGGAAGATAGACTAGTGTTACTTATTTTTCAACAAGCTAGTTGGATGGACTATTTGAAACTCACAAAGTTCAATGAAGTCATGACACAACAATTTGCATATACTTTACAAAATGATGAGATGACTGTAAGAGGTTTGAAGGTAGATGCTTTAGAGGCTGCCACTGCTAAGGTAACAATGACTACCATGGGAAGTTGAAGAGTTTCTAGTGAGGGAAGACATCATTACTACTAGGAATGAATTCAAAGAACATGGAGAAAACCTAGACTCAGCATCTTGAGGTACAAAAATATTATCCTTACCCTAGATATGAGCCTCATTAGCTTCTTATATAGTCAAATAATTAACTTGTGATGGTAAGTAGTTCCTGTTATATATCATCCATTTTAAGCCATCTTCGTTGTGATATGTGTGTAAATGTTCCCAATTTTCTTTATAATTTGTTGAAAAGAATGAGTTTTGAGTACAAAAGAAAAAGGAATAACACAACATTGTCACATTTATGCTTAGTCACATTATTGATAAAGAGAATTTTGAGGGTTCAGTTTCCACATGTTTCATGGAAGAGTTTCCTAAATTCCAATCATATCAATACCATTTGTGAAGAACTTGTTGTATCGGATATGGAAATACCCTTTGGCTCCCCTACCGTGTCACCTACCTGCAACATAGGAGAGCTAGAGGAGCAGAGCCTGAATGATACTCAACCTACAACCTCTGAGCAACCTACAACAGGAGATGCCCAAGAAATCCTTACCTCTAGCAAAACACCGAGAACCAAGAAAAGGAAATGTGAATCTTATTCTACTCCTACAAGAGGGCATAAGAAATTCACACAACCTAGGAGGTAGTCACATCACCTTAAGAGGAAAGGTGTTATGAGAGGGTCAGTCAAAAAGTAGAAATAGGGAGATGTTGTTATGGTTGAGGATGACACAAAATTAGAGGGGAATTCCCTGGTAATGAAAATGTACCTAATGCACAAACATGGAATTTTACAAGCACTTCTGAATTTGATTCAGAAGATGCTTTTGTTGCAAAGAAAATAAGGAAAAGAACCCCAAAGAGCCCTAATTCAGAGGGTAATGAATATATGAGTGAAATTAATGATCAATTTTTGGAAAGATATGAAGAAGTTTTTGTTGAGAAAAAGGATATTAGCAAATAATTACAAGAGGCTATGGAAAGGATTAATCAATTGGAAGGTTTATTAAAAACACACCAGCAAAGAGAAAGTGAGAGGGACAAAGGAATTGAGGAATTGGAGGAAAAAATAAATAAATATGAGTGTGGGTCTAGGTTGGATGAATTAGCACATCTTGCTATCATAGAAGTAGAAAACAAATAACTAGTACTCTAGGCTCCAATTCCTTCACTTTCAGATCCCTTTGGGCCATTTGTAGTGACCTTAGGTGTGAAATCATGGAGAAGAACCCAAGAGTTCTTTGAGAAGAAGAAGGAATGGGAAAAATAAAAAGTTGAGTTGATGTCAAAACACATTAGGACACTTGAGTAGAAAGATATAGAAATAAAAAGGTTGAAAGTGAAGATTGAAAAAGTAGCATACAAGGCTACACAAATTCTAAAGTGTTGAACTCCTACAAGAGTTTATGCACTATTTATGCAAGAAAAATACTTGTGTTTTTAGTTTATCCAACTAATTAGGGATTTCCCAATGTCAATGAATAGATTTTTTTTATTTTTAGAAACTTTCTCTGACTCTACATTGGATATGCAAGATCAATTATGTGAGTTTTACTTGCATAATCTTGTGCTCTCATATCAAATAGAATGGAATTCTCTAATGTTTGTGGGGGACTTACAGATTAAAGCACTGGCCTCTTATATCAAGAATGAATAGAAAAGGGGTGAGATCTTGTAGGAATATATTGAAAAGGAAAAATCTATTGCTTTACAACTAAGGGAAGAATCAAAAGATCCCAATGTAGTTATTGATGAATGGTTAGAGCTCCTAACTTATAAAGGTGTAGGAAGGAAGATAATGAATGTTAGGAAATGTGACTACACTAGGATGAAGCAACTAGTTATAGGGCCTATTGATCATACCTTCTAGTTTGTGAAGAAGAGATGAGAGGAATTGCCCCCTGAATTAAAGAAAAAGGAACCTCACTCCTTGTACAATTTTATATCCTTTACAAAAATATCTCACAAGTATATAGATATTTCTAGGCACAATGGACTTAAATGGTTTCCATTGACAATTCATCCACCTCTCCTCTACCCAGTGCCACATTGGACAAGGAGAAACCGAGATGAAATACAAGCAGCAGAGAACTTAAGGTTGGCAAAGATTTCATGTTGAAAGGGCTATATTTGAGACTGGTTAAGGGAGTTGATGTTGTTGCAGACTTCAGGGAGATAACTTTGTAGTACAACCTCTGTGATCCAAATTTTGTTATGAGTTCAAGCAATTACTTAGTTGGGGGTAATGACAAGCCTAATTAATAGCCAGTTTTTTCTTGTTTATTCCATATCTTTTAAACATTTTAAGATGTTTATTTCATATACATTCTTGAACTTATATACCTTTTATATCCTTTATGTAATATGAACCAAACTTTGATGAGTGGGAATATGATTATGATATATTGATATTTGCATGATGAATGTATGAATGTGTATGAATTTTAGTTTAAATTTGTGTTTAATTCATGATTGTTAATAGTATGTATGCTTTGGATGAGAACGAACTCCTTGCATCCAGAATAGCAACCCATAGAAACTAGAGAAATCAACTTGTAGCTAAAGGATTCAAGCTAATAAGAAGGAGAGATTCTAAAATGACTAGGCACATGACAATTGTAGAAAATGATGAAGGCGATCATTGGAATGATTGATTGGGAGTTATCAAAGAATTCAATAAGATGATGGAAGGATGGAGTTTGTGATGAACAAGGAAACTGATGTGACTATTTGTGTAGAGCACATCTCTACCATGTTGTTAAAGTAGAGTTGTAAACCTAGTTGTCTTCTTCTATTTGTTTCAATTATAGTTTTTATTGCAAAGACTTTGTCTATCTATTCTGAAGGAGAGTGGACACTTTCATTTAATTTTAGTTTTTAGTCCTTATGCAAATAAGCCTCCTACTAAACCTATATAGTTGGATCGATGGTTGAGGAATAGATCTAGTTAGAATACACGTGTCTTTGATTTTTCTAGTATTGTTTTTCAGTAGAAAATATTACACGGTTAGTTTTTTTGTTATCAATTGTAATAGATATGCACTCATGAATGAAATATTTGTGAAGATTCTTGTCATGTTGTGAGAGTTCAATTTTATACAATGAAGATGTTCCATTTTACCATTATGTTTAGTTGATTCAAGTAGCACATATTTGGTTTATCCTGTGGGAACAACAACTTGAGCAAGGGCCACTCAAGGTATTTGTTGTGCAAGTTTTTCGCACACACGCCCCGCTGGAAGCAGGGACCCTCTTCCGCTTTGGTTTTGGTGTTTTGTCCCTTTCTTTTGAGGTGTTTTCTTATTTAGGCATGTGCTTTAAAGTTTATTTTGGATTTCCTAAGTGTTTCCCCTGGTTATTCATTGAAAATCTTAAGTTTTGGATGAATTTTGGGCTTTTGCCCTGATTCGGGATTTTCCACCCTAGTTGGATTTTCCCGGATCCCGCTTGGATTCTGGTTGGATCTTGTTGCTCAGGAATTTTTTGGTCTTCGTGGATTTTCGCATGGGCCGTATTTCCCTGGATTCCGCCCTCTCGTCAGCTCCCCGGGTTTCATGACTATCTTATCGATTGCATTAATGGCTTCGTACATGCTGTGAAGGTTGGGTTTTACTCAATTTTTGGGATCTTTGTGCCATCTTGCTTATCTTTTCCATTTTTTGAGTTGAGGGCTGCATCCTTAGAGTTTGTTCTTTGAGCTTTTGGTTAGATTTGGTGTTCAAGTTTGAATTGGTCTCATTTGGTGGTGATTTCTTGCGCATTATCAATGACCCTAATAGAACCACCGAAGAACACATCAGGATCTTTCAAACTAGCCTTAAAGATAGATGGATAAACCATGAGGATGTAGCATGTAGGTTATTTCCTTATTCACTGGGGGAAGATGCATTTTATTGGTACAACCATTTACCTGTTGGATCTATCCAACACTGGACTGAGTTAGAGGCTGCCTTTTTGCAAAAGTTTTGAATCCCCATTAGTTCTAATGAGCTCTACCGTCAATTCACTAATGTTAAAAGAGAGATCAATGAGCCTATAGGATCTTTCAACAATAGGTTTCATCGTGCTTATACCAGATTACAGACCCCTTATGTTGTTGATGAACGCACTACTCTAGAATTTTATTATGAGGGACTTGATAGTTTGACAATAACCCCCCTAAGAGTCTACTCGATGCATATGCAGAAGCTGTTAAAGTTAGCACAAATCTAAGGCAACACCTGTCTGGGCCTTTACCCTCATTAGGACCCGTTGCTCACCCTGGACAAGTTCTGGCTCTCAGCCAAGCCCTGGAAAACCATACTCCAATCATGAATCCAGTACCTCAGTTGCCTCTGGTACCTTACCCAGGACCTCCTGTGGGACAAATGTTATCCACGATTAATTACCCCCAGCACAATGTGAATCAACCCTTGCACACCCAGCCTCAAGCTAGTTATCCTTCATACCTGCAGAATTTTGAAGTCTTGAACCAATCACTAAATGCCAATGCTACAGCAGGGTATTCCCAGAATAGTGTGAATCAGCCTCCATACGGTAATCCTGACAAGGAAAGACTGGATGAATTTTCTGAGCAAATAAAAAAGCTAAATATGGAAGTGACTTATTTAAGGAACCAGAACAGTCAGTTGCAAACTGCTCAGAGGAATATGCAGTCCAATTAGAACAGAGAGAATCCACAGCATTTTGATAGAGGACAACGTCAGGACCGAGGATACAATAATGATAGAGGATATAACCAAGACCGAGGGTATAACAATGATAGGGGATATAATAATGATAGAATATAGAATTATGATAAGGGACAATCATCAGGTCAAAACTTTGACAGAGGTCAAGGTGGGGGACAAGGATTCAAAAGAAGGCAGCAATCAGGACAAAATAGGACTTGGAACACAAGTCCCAACAATGGAGGAGTCCCCACCCCACTGGATCAACCAGTTAGTCAACCTGTCAATTAGTTTTCCAGTCAACCAGTTAATCAAGAGAAGCCTTATGGTGGTGTATATCTAGCTGAGGCTATTTATCAAGGTGGTGGAGGCTCCATAAGACTAGTCAGCATTCTGAGTTGGACTGTCAAGAATTCCAAACAGCAGCCTCAATCTTTCAGTATGAAATGGAAAACAATGCAAACAGTCAGGAAATAGTACCTTCTATTCCTTATGATTCACCAGTGTTGGTACTAAACCATGCTCCTTTTCCGCAAAGTGAGGAGAATGTACCCGAAGAAGAATCTGACCAGTTGGAGGAAGAGGCAGACCAGGTGTGCAATGGGGATGAAATGACACAATTATTTGATGAGAATCCAGTGAATGATAATGGTCCCAAAGATGAAGAAGAGGCTTATGTCAAAGAGGAAGCTTACATTGAAGAAGTACAGACCTTCCAGAGGCCTTTCAAGAAGTATGACTTGAGAGAGTTGCCACACAGACGCCCACAGGCTAGAGGCCCCTTTACTACTTCCATCCCACCGAATAATTTCAACACACCTCTAGACCCTAATGCTAGCAATATTCCATCACTACCTCAGGTGTCCAAGCAATATTTATCTCAAGATCCAGGACATGTTGATGTACCAAAAGGAAGAAATGTTGATGCAAATAAAGAAAATATGGTGGAATACCCGAAGGAGACTCCTACCGATTTAAGTGAAGAACAATTGGCCATGTATGTTGCTGAAGAACTCTAAAAATTAAAGGTAAATTTATCTGTATTCGAGTTATTAAGAGTTCCATCCATTAGAAATGCAGTTTTGGGATCTTATGATGCTAGTTTCATGACACAAGATAGATCAGTTAACAAGAATGTCAACAGAGTATTCAGTTCTCAAATAGTAGGAAGACAAAATCAGTCTCATGATCAAGTCCATATGCCCCCTGGAGACACTAGGAAGGAAAGGGACAAATATCAAGTTGTTCAAGTAGACACTCCCTTAATAATGTTTCAAGGGAAAACAAATACTCCTCCATTCTTGATTTCTATCCACGTATTCGGCAAGAATTTACATAATTGTCTACTGAATTCTGGTGCCTCAACCAATGTTATGCCCCTTGGTGTCTGTAGGGCTATGGGTATCACCCCTGTTGATTCTCAAAAGAAAGTCACACAGTTGGATAGGACTGAAGTCAATGTTGTAGGAGAGTTGAATATGATTCAGATGCAGATTATTTCTGATCCTAGGATTCAGCAGGTTATCAATATACAAGTAGCTGACATACCTGACGCTTATGGCCTAATCCTAGGAAGAGACTTTACTAGGGCATTGAATGGATATGTCTCGACTGATCACTCCCATATGTGGCTTCCCTGGAAGGGGGTGCCAAACCAGATTAGAATTGAAAGAGAACCCAAGATGAGGTACATGATTACAGAATATCAAAAGACCTCTACAGAAATTCTGGTGTCAGAAGTAAGTATGGGTAACTACATGCTTGCTGCTCCTTTTGAAGAACCAGATGTGGAGGAAGTTCTTATGTTCCACACAGTGTCTATTGACCTTATGACAGAACCTAGTGATGTTGAAGCCCTAGTGGAACCAGTTAAAGACAATGGTGGACCAGCTAAAGGTAATGATGATCCAGAAGATAATCAACTGGCTTTGTTAGACAGATTTCAACAGTTCATTCAAAAATGTATTGAAGATCAGATTCAGTTAGGAAGAAGAATGAGCTTTGGAGATTTACTTTTTCCCAATTAGTGCAGCGTAAATAATGCTTCACATTCAGAATTGGATTGCTGCTTATGCCAAGTTGCAGTGGAACAAATACAGAAACAGATCAACCCCACTCCTGCAGTTAAAATTGACATGGATGTCCAAGAAGACCACAAAGGAAAAAGAGTGATACCTTCTAAAAAGCCATCCAGCAACAACAATGTAAGTGAAGAAGCGAAGAATCCCACAGGTGTTGTTTGCTAGACTTTGAGATTCGATGGGTCCAAATCAAAACAAGGAGCTAGGGCAGGATTTGAGCTAATCATCCCAAAAGGTAAGATGTTTTTTGCGGCTCATAGACTTCAGTTTCATTGTACAAATAACGTAGCAGAATACGAAGCTTTGGTTCATGGATTGTTAATGGCCTTGAAGAAGAAGGTTAAGATCTTGCAAGTGTATGGAGATTCTGAATTAGTAGTCAAGCAAGTTAGGAGACAATATTCTTGTCATGATAGAAGAATGACTAACTACAGACATAGAGAATGGGACCTTATTGAAGGATTTGATGCCTTCAACATTCAGCTGATTCCACGAATTAAAAACCAGACAGTTGATTCCTTGGCCCAGGTAGCCAATACTCTGCAACCTCTATCTCTTTCTGGGTTGAAGAAGTTTACCGTAGAACTGACCCCAGTACCCTCAGTACCTGATAATGCCACCAACTTCCAGGTATTTGAAGATGACAAACATATTTTAGATTTTATCACAAATACAAATGTTTTTGCTTCTCACATCATCGATGAAATTGAGCTCCAAGTAGAGATGGACCTCGAAGGGGTAATCAATTTGAAGACCAATACTATTCCCAGGGGGATGGTACAGTTAGAAAGAATCTTTGATCTGGATACGATCATAAATCAGGAACGGGATGCCAAGAAAGAGTCCATCAGTGGATAGTGTGATAAGTATAATGTGGGATCCCAGGATGATGTCAAAAACATCTTCCTCGGTAAAGTGTGCACCCCAGAAGAAAGGAAAGGAATCTTAGAGGCACTACGTAGATATCCAAATGTGATAGCCTAGAGTTATGAAGACTTGAAGACTTATGATACATCAGTCATAACTCATACTATCCCTCTCAATCCAGGAGTGAAACCCTTCAGACAAAGGCAGAGGCCTATTAATGCTTTGCTGGAACCCATAATACAGAAGGAAGTGTAGAAACTGTTGTCTACAAGGATAATATTTCTGGTTAGACACTCTACTTGGGTTGCAAACCTGGTTCCTGTATGAAAGAAAAATGGTGAAATCAAACTGTGTGTAGATTTCAGGAACCTGAGCAGGGCATCAGAAAAGGATAATTATCTGGTACCCTCACTAGATGAAGTACTCCATATTGTTAACGGATCCCAAATGATGTCTTTTCTGGATGGATATTCAGGGTACAACCAGGTCATGGTGCAATATGAGGATAGACACAAGATTGCTTTCACCACTAAGTGGGACACTTTTGCTTATAGAAGAATGCCTTTTGGCTTGATTAATGTTGGAGCTACATTTTAGAGAGCAATGGACATAGCCTTCAAAGATATAATTGGGAAGTGCATAATCATCTACATGGATGATCTGACAGTATTTTCAAGGAAGAGAGGCGATCATATCTCAGATTTGTGCAAAGTTTTCCAGAAATGCAGGGAGTTTGGCATATTGCTCAATCCCAAGAAATGAATCTTTGGGGTTACAAAAGGTAAGTTACTAGGGCATATTATCTCTGAGAAGGGGATTGCAATCGATCCAAAATGTATAGAGGCTATTCTCAAGATTTCACCACCTGTTAGTAAAAAGGAAATGAAGTCATTTTTTGGCAAGATCAACTTTGTCAAGAAGTTCATCACTGGGTTTGCAAAAATAGTTAAGCCACTGAATGCAATGTTGAAGCAGGAGGCCAAGGTGGAGTGGAATGCAGAAGCGAAGGAAGAATTTGCAGAAATAAAGAGGGCAATTGTTGAAGCTCCTATTTTGGTAAGTCCAGGCTATGCTAAACCATTCTATATATACTCCTTTACCTCTGATCATTCCTGTGCTGCTATATTAACTCAAAAATTGGATCAAGGAAACGAGCATCCCATAGCGTTCATGAGTGCACCATTGAAGGATGCAGAACTGAAATACCCAAGTGTGGAGAAGTAGGCTTATGCCTTAGTCAGGGCAGTCAAAAAATTCAGACATTACATCCTCAGAAATAAGATCTTTGCTATAGTTCCTAATCCTGCAGTCAAGTTGTTATTGATACAGAATGAACTAGGAGAACGTAGAGCCAAGTGGGTAACTATGCTACAGGAGTATGATATTGAGATTCAGCCCATGAAGCTGGTAAGAGGGCAGGGGCTCACAAAGACAATGGCAGAGACTAGTCCTGATCTTACAACCCAGGCTTATACTTTAGAGGATGTTTCTCCTAAAGAGTGGTATGATGATATTGTTCATTACCTCCTGACCCAGAGATGCCCTGATCATCTTAATTAATACAAAGAAGGGAATTGTGTTTAAAGAGTGATAGTTTCATGTTGAAAGGGGTTGTTTTATACAAGAAAAATCATGAGGGTGTGTACTTGAGATGCCTAGGAAAGGAAAAATCTACAAGGGTGATGTTAGAATTCTATGACAGATATGGTACAGGCCATAGATCAGCACCTTCTACCATGAACCAGATTCTCAGAGTGGGTTACTACTGGCCTACATTGTTCAAAGACACCCACAGTCACATCAGGACATGCCATGTGTGTCAGACTATCGCCATTAGGGAGAAGTATGTTGCACTCCCACTCCAACCAGTTTTTGAGGTAAAACCCTTTGCACAATGGGGGATGGACTTCATTGGCCCCATCAATCCACCCTCCTCCACTGGACACAGGTATATTCTCACCATTACTGATTTTTTTACACGATGGACAGAAGCTCTTGTATGCAAGCAGTGTACTTTTGAGGTAGTAATTAATTTCCTTGAATCTGGTATTCTTAATCATTTTGGGTGCCCCACATCTTTCGTTTGTGATAATGGCCCTGCGTTTTCATCGTTGAAATTTTCTAACTGGGCTTTTGATCATGGGATTATCATCAAATTTGCATCCAACTATTACCCCCAGGGTAACGAGTTAGCTAAATCATCCAACAAAAATCTCTTGACTGTTATCCACAAATTGTTAGAAAGAAATATGAAGGATTGGCATACCCAACTCAGGTTTTCTCTTTGGGCAGATCGTACAGTACATAAAGCTTCTATAGGGATGTCACCCTACCACCCGGTTTATGGATTAGAACCTGTGTTTCCTATACAATTGAAAATTCCTACTCTTTAGTTTATCAATGACTATTATGATGAGGGAGACAGACGTGAGGCAAGACTTGCCGAGCTGTTACACCTTGAAGAAAAAAGGGATGAAGCCCTGGAGAACTTTGCTAAACATCAAGGGGTTGTCAAGAGATGGTTTGATAAGAGAGCCAAGGTTAAAGATTTTAGGATTTCTGACTTGGTTCTTTGCTGGGATAAAGCCCATGACCGTAAGGGAGAGCATGGAAAATTTGATAAACTTTGGCTCGGACCTTACCAGATCTCAGAAATCTTGGGAGATAATGCCTTCTATTTGAAAACTCTCACTGGAGAGGATATCCCACTGCCTATCAATGGGCAATATTTGAAGCATTATTTCCAGTCTTGAGTTGTTTTCAGCTCTCGTCTTGTATATAGTTAGATTAGGTTTCCCTTTCTGCTTTGCTTTTGTTTGTTTTGGTTGGTGTTGGTTTGCTTTTGGTTTGTTTTTTTTTTCTCTGCTTTTGCTTTGGGGGTTGTCTCCATTTTTGCCTGGATGTGTTGCACCTGCATGGAAAATCTATCTTCTTTGGAATTATTCCAAGTATTTCCTTGGTGAACTTTAGTCTTGCATCTTGAAAGGATGGTTGAAGTCTTTGCTATTGCCAACAGTCTTAATGTCAGATTCATAGAAGATTGATCATCGGCTTTGATTCAAATTTGAAGTACTCTGAAAATCTTATATCCATCATATATCTTAAGAATCCTGATGTCACTATAGGAATCCTTGTGAAGTCTTGTCAAGTGAAAAATCCTATTTCTGCTTTAGTGCCACTGTGGTTCTCAGCCCTAAGTGTGAGCTTCATTGTTTATAGGTTGAAATGAAAGTGACATATAAAGAATATCAAAAGAAAGAAAAATGAAATATTGAATATCAAAAGAATGAATTCAACTTATCAGGGGTACCTGAATATCTCTACCAGGGCTATGGACGCCTGGCTGGCAGTAGAGCTATGTTCAGGAGAGTCACAGCGATAACATCGTCAAGGCTATGGATGCCTTACTAGCAGCAAGGCCCTATCCAGGTTGCTTTTGAAGTTAGTATCCTTACATAGCCTAACTTGACTAAACTTGGTTTCTGTAGTAACTTAAGGAGGGGAATGAACTCATGCGTACACACTTAGATTTTCAGCTTATGGAAGGTTTGGTCTATCCTTTGGTTCTGATTCTTTGAATCTTTGCATTCTGACTTGTTTGTTTGATGGTGAGATTGAAACCAGAAATTTTGGGTTCTTGATTCCTGTTCATCATCAAATGCTTTGGAGCATTTTCCCCAGCGAAGTCGCCATTTGTTGTGCAAGTTTTTCGCACACATGCCCCGCTGGAAGCAAGGACCCTCTTTCACTTCGGTTTTGGTGTTTTGGCCCTTTCTTTTGAGGTGTTGTCTTATTTAGGCATGTGCTTTAAAGTTTATTTTGGATTTCCTAAGTGTTTCCCCTGGTTATTCATTGAAAATCTTAAGTTCTGGATGAATTTCGGGCTTTTGCCCTGATTTAGGATTTTCCACCCTGGTTGGATTTTCTCGGATCCTGCTTGGATTTCGGTTGGATCTTGTTGCTCGGGAATTTTTTGGTCTTCGTGGATTTTGGTTGTACTAAGAAGAAGCTTCAACTTCATCAATTAAGATATCATCGGCAAGAGGGGTCACATTTTTCGATTAAGATATACCCAAGACCATTATTCTTTGATCACTTTTTCAAAATGAGGGTTTCACGCATACCTTGTTGCTTTAAGCCATGTTTGTCGGTACCTATGTAGCCCATGTTCTTCATTAGTTTATATCCTTTACTTTTATGATCAATGGGTAGAGGATCTTCCTCTTGCTTCTCATGATATATCCATTTAGATATGTCTCCTTCATCTATGATCTTTGTGTTTAGTTCTCCCCATTTTTTAAAGGTAGTAGCTTTGAACTTAATTATTTTGGACGCTTTCTCAATATTATGGGGTTGACCATATGTCTTTGGAGAAAGTGGTAGTTATCCCACACAAAAAGAATCCTTTAGGTTGTAATCACCACAACCATTGTCTTTGATTTGTACTTTGATTGTAGAGAGTGTGTGTTGAAATTTTAATGTAGACGCTAATGTCACTAGATCAACATAAGAAGATGAGGGTGGAACTTCATCATTCTTAGGCACTTGAAGTAGTCTATAGTATTTCTATTTTGTACTCTTGTAGTAATAGAAGGGTTCAATGTCACCATGAATTATTACTTCCTTTCAATTATAAATAAAATTTAGACACTAATGATAGGTGGAAGCAATGGCCTACATGACATGGATCCATGGGCGACCCAAAAGGATGTTATATGGAAATTCAAGGTCTAAGACTTGACATGTTTTTGCAGTAGTGGGACCAACTTGTATGGGTAACTTTATGGCTCATTTTGAATATCTCTCATTATTATCATAATCTCTTATGGTTATTCCTTTTTCCTTTTCAATAACTTCCTTTAAGTAACCCAAGTGTTTTACCAATTGAAGGGTACAAATGTTTATACATGCACCTCCATCTATCAAAACTCTCTTGACTTTATGTTTATGGACATAGACCTCAAGAAGTAGAGCGTGATTATGGAATGATTGTTATGGGAGGTATTTCTCTGTGAATACTAGTTGATGAGTGGATGTGATGTGTCCTACCATGGCTTGGAATTGTTCAGTATCTATATTGATAAGGATAAATGATGATAAGAGAGCCTTATCTAAGACCTCTTTGTGTGCAGGGGATACCCTCAAGAGTTCTAGAATGGAAATTTATGTTGGTGTCTTCTTGAGGTGATCTATAAGGCTATAGTCCATAGGATTCACTTTTTTTCCCTTTTGGTTGTGAAGGAGCCCCTTGAATGGTGAGATTCCATATTTGTATATTAACTCGACACTCAAGATTTTTCCCAAATATTGTGATGATTAAGATATAGTTGTTATCATCATGTATATGTCCTACAACAATTGTCATTAGTGTGATTTCTAAAATTGAAGGTTTTAGACTTTCCTGCATCATTTCCTTTACTGTGGTTGGGCATAGGATCTGTATACATTCCTAAGTCATTATTTCTTGATGTTCTTGTGTGTTGATCAATGTTTACCTCACCATGATTGATGAGGTCTTGTATGGTGTTCTTTAGTTTCATGCAATTTTTGGTTTATGACCTTTCATTCAATGGTACTCACAATAATCATTATCATTATACCATAAAGGTTTAAATTGTGGTTCCTCATACTACCTGAATTTGGGAAAGTTATATTAGTTTTGTTTGCATCAATTTGTTCAAGATTACCTCGATAGGTTCCTCTAAGGGAGTGTATTTACATCTTGCTAGATAATTATTTTATCTTTGTGGTGGTGGTCCTCTTGGAGGATTTGTGTTTTGTACATTTTATTGTGGATTATGCTATTGAGGTTGTGTATTTTGTACAAATTTTGCATCTACCACACCATTATTAGTTACATTCTTATTTTTGGCCCATATACAGGTTTTTCCACTTGAACTAAATGATTGGTTATTGTTGTTATGGATTTTTACAAGACCCTTAGCAATAAGAACTCTCTCAATGCTAAGGCCTTTCAATATGAGTTCATCAATTATTTGGATGCATTGCGTATGTAGTTAAAAGGCGAGTTTTGAGTTAACATTGTTTGCGACAATATCCACTTGTTTTTTGGGGATAGGTGGTTTGCATTTGGTTGCTTTATGTCTCCATCATTGGATGAAGGAGAGAAATTTTTCACCCTTGTTTTGTTTGAAAATGTATAAATCAGTTACTATGATATCTGTGTCAATGTTATATGAAAAGTGGGCAACAAATTGATCAATGATTTCTTGAAACATTCTTATGCCTTGGGGTAAGTGTGAAAACCATTCCATAGCTTGTCCACCTAAGCTATGCGGAAAGAGGTGCATAAGATATGAATTTTTCTAAGACACCTCCATACAAGTGACATATAACTCTCGTATGTGTTGTTCTGGGTTACCACATCCTTATACTAGTCAAATTTTGGAATTTCAAAGTTTAGGGGAAAGGGAAACATTGTGATGCTTTTGTCAAATGGGTATGGACATAAGTCTTGGATAGTGTAAGATTTATTTCTTCTCTATTTGTATATCTTGGATTTTCTAAGTCAAACTTTGAATTTGTGAGGATATATTTGTAGAAGTATTTTTTGTTAGTGGATTGAGAGCATTATATTGACTTGGGTCTTGATATGTAGGTGGTTTCATGTCATATCAATTATATGCAATTTGAGGTTGTGGACCTATTTGATATTATGAATTGGGTTGGGGTGGAAGAGGTGCATTGTATGATCCATAGTGAATTTGGGGAATGATGTTTTGTTGTGGGGGTTGTTGTTGCAAGGCTTGTTACTATTGTGCAAGAAACTATCATTAGACTTGCAATTGTTGTTGGGCTTGCAATTGTTGTTGTGCTTGGAGTCGTTGTTGTGGAGTGGGAGTTTGTTGTTGTGGTGTGATGTATTAATGATATCATTGTTGTTGTTGTGGTGTGGGAATGTAGTGATGTTGTGGGTTAACATTTTATGGAATGTTATTTTGTTGAGGGGATTGTTGATGGTATTATGGAATGAGATTTTGTTGTTGAGGGGTTGGATTTTGTTGGGGTGTTTGTTGAGGGTGATATTGAAGTTGTTGTTGAGGAGGTTGTTGTGCGAATTTTTGTTGAGAAGGTTGTTGATGGGGAGGTTGTTGTATGAATTATTATTGAGGAGGTTCTTGTGTGAATTGTTGTTGAGGAGGTTGTTTGTGGACATGTATGTTTTTAGATGGTGGTTTCATAAGTGGATTGATCCCATAGTTTGTCATGTTTGGATTTGGTACATTGGTATTTGGCTGGTTTGTGTATATAGGTGGATTGTTTGTGTTTTGAGGGCCTAGGTTGGTTGGAGTTCTTATACCTTGAGTGTTGTATAATATATTGTTATATTGATTTGAAAATTTTGTTTGATCTTCTTGTAAAGTGATTGTGGGTTTACGTGGTACATTTATTGAAGAAGGATTTGGTATTTTTTCAATGATATGATGTGTAAAGGGGTCATTTCCTTGTGGAAATTTCTTGCTCTAAAGCCTAGAAAGGTAGTGTCCCTAAGTTGATTGACATCAAAACTTGAGGGGATTTTAGCACCAACTTGTGCGAGTTTTAATATGTATAAGTTTGGATCAAGACTTAATATATCATCCACTACTTTTGAAAGAGAAGGGTCTTGTTTCATCTCTAATAGTTATTTGGGATTGAATTCAAAGGGTTTGTTCATATCATCCACTATATGGATTGTTTCAACTTTAATGGGATTGGGTTTCGTCTTGGTTGGCAAAGGAATTTCATATCCTTTAGGATTAGTGTTTTTAGGCATTTTGTATGTTTACTCAACTATACTTGTGGTAGTGGGAGGATTTGACCCAATAGGATTTGTCTCCATTTTCTTCTTATATTGAGATCATTTTGTGGTCATAAAACTTGTAGTTTTCCTAGGATATATGGATTTTAAAAGTGTGTGAAGATATTTTTGTCGAGATATTTAAGTCACCTCAAATCAGGCAAGTAAAGACACCCTGAGCTTCTTTGGACCAATGATGAACAATATTTGGATGAATTGGGGATGTGAAACCTTAGATAAAGTTGGTTTCAATTAGATCTCTTGTTTAATTTTTGTTTTGAGGATGATTCCTTTCTTGTCCTAGACAAATGAGTCCAAGCTAAGGGAGGCGATAATGAGGTTACCGACTTTGGGAGTAGACTAATGGCTCTAAAGCAAGTTAACTCACAAAGTTGATACTAATTCATCTAAATAATTGAAAGAAGATAGTTTTTCAAGTAAAAATATAAACTAGGGGTGTGATAGAGATCTAACCAAAATTAGCAATGTATGATCTAGATTGTTATTTTGAATGATTTGTGTTTTCCTAATAGGGTTTGATTTGATCCAAGATAACTAGGAAGTGTCTAGACAAGTCCAAATTGAAGT
Organism: Sequoia sempervirens; assembly: GCA_007258455.2. Taxonomy (NCBI): domain Eukaryota; kingdom Viridiplantae; phylum Streptophyta; class Pinopsida; order Cupressales; family Cupressaceae; genus Sequoia; species Sequoia sempervirens. Next base: position 107,284,402 of record VDFB02256132.1, read on the forward strand.
AATGATTTATGGGATGAAATTGAAAAGTGTATGTTTGTTGTTTTGGGTTATTAGGATGACTACAGGGTTAATTTGCATAGGTCTCTATTGATGAAAAATTAGAAACTTAGATTTTCAAGGTTTCATTGTTTTAATTGACAACCAAATGTGACATTCTACAAATGTGATGAAATATAGTCAAACGCAACGCAATGCCCCTGACAAACACAACACTAATTTTTGAAAGTGAAGATCTACATACAAAGGCAACACTATGTGGTAGCTAGATGTGATATTGTAAGTTTTTGATTAAAAATTGAAATAAGACAAATGTGTCGATATGCAAACAAACACATTGATATGAAAAATTAGACGTTCCAAGATGAATACAAAAGTGATACAATATGATAGTTAGATCTGATATTGTAGATTTTTTAATAGAAAATAACTCTAAGATAAATGCGCCAAGATGTGCAAACACGTCGATATGCAAACAAACACGTCAACATGAAAATTAGACACAACAATTTGACTCAAAGATAGGTTTTTAAATTTTGATCCTAAGTATGTCTTATTGTTTTATAATTTTTTTAGGATTAATTGTGTTTGATTGATTTGGTAAGTGATAAAATAAACAAAGAATTGCACATAAGACTGACTCCAAGGGTTTGTTGGTAGATTTTTGTGTGCCTTCTTCAACAAGGCCACACTAGTTGGTATCAAGGGTAGATTTAACAATGAAAACACACCATAGATACACAACCTAATTTAGTGGTAGATCAAGATTATCAGCTTATAGTAGGCCTGCTCCAAAATATTGTCCAATAAATGGGTGACTAGAGTATGCCAAGGTCATGTATCACCTTGACACCTCTCACCATGAAAGGAAAAGATCCTAACAAGGAATATCGATCACCTCAACAAAGGTTATCACATAGAAAATAACTTCATGTATTGATACTTATATGTTGCACCAATATACGTTGTCAATTTACAAATGGTTCTTAGGCTTCTAGATAAACAAGGTTCGTAGTAGGGTTCTATCATGAATAGAGAGCTCACTTGATATGCCCAAGTCGAGAGGAGTCTCCTCTCTTCTCATCACCTATACATGTCTTGGTGGACTGAGGGTCATGAGGCTTGGCTTGAGGGATGTGAGCCACTCCTCGAGGTACAAATTTTGTTCTCCCCCCTTTATATAGCCCGCACGTGAAATGTGCTTAAGATAAAAGCATGGGGTGATGAGGTCCCCAAGCAAGTCTCCTACTTGAAATAAATGGAAATGATGTTGATTTTGATTTTGATCCCTAAGATCGTTCTTAGGAGTCGCGATGGGAGAGCATACACAACGTCATACCTCAAGGTGTACAAACAAATATGCAAGTTAATGATGTTTCTAATTTCCAAGATTGCACTAGCTCAAGGAAAGAGCATACATACACATCAACTTACCAAACACACCATAGAGTTCTTTTTAAGTGTACTAAAATTCAAATATATGGTTCAATTTTAAACACCAAATGAAATGTGCAAGCTTTTTGTAAATTTTAAAACCCAAATAAAATATGAAAGTTGCGGGGTTAATTTTATTTGCACCAAAATTGAAATATGAGAAAAACCTATGAAACCACAAGTTAGTAGTTTATAATATTTTTCTTTTCCCAGTGTTATGCCACAAGTTCCAAAGATGTTAGATGATAAAGAATAGGTCCATGTTAGGGTTAGAAATTAAAATTATTCAAATCCTAAACAAAATAAACACAACAATTTACCTAAAAAAACATTGTTGTAACTGTGGAAAAACTTGAATACTCAATGGAGTGGAGGTTGTTGGGTGGGAGAGGGAGCGGGGCTCCAAATTTGAAATCCTCAAGCAAAGTGGGTGAGGGAGATGACTCAAATGAAGATGATGACGATGTTTGGACTGACATGGGACTCTATCTCAGTTTCCTGATGCTAGGTGACTGCAGGAGGCTGGGGTCAATGGTCTGTTGCACTGTTTTGTGCATCGGTTGTGCCCTTATGGTGTGCGAGTCCATGTTGCTTCTTGGAGCTATCTATGCTCTCTTTCTTCAACTGGATCTTTTGTTTTCTAATTTTTTGGTGGAGTCTTCTCTGACTCTTCTTTTGGTGATTAGCATTTTTTGGCTCCTACTCTCTTGGTCATTGTTGGCTATAGACTAATATGAGCTTCTAGTGTTGTGTTTCGACTGCCTTTTTGGGATGACTCCTATGCTACTTCATGTTGATCTTTCAGATTTGGTTTGGAAGTTCTTGGTTTGGGCCAAAGGTGGGGTTTATCCTTTAATGTATGGTGTTTTTCCTCTACAACACTTTTGGGTTTTTTCCATGAGCTTGGTGTGCCTTGAGAGGGTTGTGTTTCAAGATTTATTTACTTTGGAGGCTTTTGGGGTTGTGGTGGTTTCCCTCCCTACTGTTGGTTTGGTTGTTCACTGGGTTTGTGTTGGGTGTTCCCCTTGCCTTGGGGTGGTCTTTTCTGGGTTTCTTCCTATAGGAGGTGTTATCCTCTCTGTTCTCTCTGGTTTGTTGGGAGGCTTTGTTATCTTTGTCTCTATGTCTCGTTCAATGGCTGAATAGAGTTTGTTTTTGTTCTTTTGATGTGCCCAAGTCATGGTTTGGGGTGTTCCCCATGTTGGTTGAGCCCTTTCCGTTGCTAATGCTTATGGATCAGACCTTTATTCTCTCTAGGGTTTTGTCTAGGGAGTGTTTTCTGGGGGTTTCTCAGTTTGCTTTTTTTTTTTTGGGATCCTTGTTGGGCTTTTGGCTTATGGGCTCTATTAAGTCTCCTTTAAATGGATTTCTCCTATTGTGTTTCTTGTTTTCCCATGATCTTTTTGGAGTGGTGTGTGTGGGTCTATCCCTTTGCTTTTCTTGCTAGCCCATCCTCTCGAGTTTCCAATGGCTATCATGATTTTCCTTGCTACTGGTTGGGTGGCTCTCTTCCTATTTCTCCAATCTGTTTCTTCTTTTGAGGTGAATACTACTCCTACTATGATGGAGTCCTCTCTTTTAGAGGTAGAGGGGGGGTTTGTGGATTTGTGGAGGTGCTTCTTGTGCTACTAGCCTCTACTTTTACAATACCTATTGAGGTGGTGTGTGTTCCTATGGAGGTGGAGCTATTTTTTGTTACAATGTGGTTGTAGTGGTGGTAAGGTTCTTCATGGCATTTGATCCTATAGATGGAAGCCTACTCCTTTTGAGGTGGAGTCTGATTCAGCTATTCATGTTTGGTGGTGTTGCAAGAGGTATTCTTCTTCTTCTTGCCTAGTGGAGCTAGGTTGTGATCATGTGAACAATGGGTTTAAGGTCCCCATTAAAACTTGATATGTTGTGAGGGATTTTGGTCCCTATTATCTAGATGTAAGTGGGTTTCAGGTTCCCTTATAAACCCGGTTTAGGTTCAAGATCCCTTGTAAAACTTGGCTTTGTTGGGTTTAAGGTTCCTGTCAAAACCTTTTGTTTTGGGCAGATTTGGGTAGTCTTGTTATTTTGGTGACTTGCTATTGGTTTATTGTTGGTTGTCTATGTTGTATCTATGAGCAGCTTGTTCTTCTTTGTGTGGGTTTCGGGTCCCCGTCAAAACCTGTTTGTTAATGGTTTCGGGTCCATTCAAAACCTATTGCAAATGGTTTCGGTTCCATTCAAAACCTGCTTTTCCCCCTTAATCAAAACTATGGAAAAACTTGACATGATCTGACAAATGCAACAAACACCAATCAAACACGACACTATGTAAAACTTGCACAAAAACAACAAATGGACTGTCAAAAAAAATGAGGTAAAGCATTACAAATTTGGTAAAACATTACAAATGTGGCTCTATAACAAGAAACAAATGTGGCCTAATATTACAAATGTGTTGATCCACAGTTAGACACGTCATTGTGGGAAACTTGCACAAAAAGTCAAAAGAAAGTTAGACAAATAGAAGTGGTTAGGAAAACAAACGCATTGCTATAAATTTCCAAAATGATTTGATGAAATAGACACATTGTTGTGTGAATAAAAAAGGCATTGATCTATGAAAAGACATCACTGTGACCTGTAAGTTCAAAAATACATCAAAAATAATAATTCTAGGACATGGGTTCCATAGGGTGTGCCAAAATGTTGTAGGGGAAATATGGGTTAGTTGTACAAGATAGAAATCAAGCAATTAATGCAAAAATAAAATAAAAAACCCATCAAGAAATGATCGTATTAGCCCATACTCAATGAAATTGGGTTAGCAACATCAAAAATATTCAATCAAAAGAATGAAACATATAATTCAAAATAAATTGAATCAAAAACAATGTGCAAACCTTTAATCCCATTGGGGCATTATGCTCCAAGTGAATGCGGGTTGCTCTATTAAGCACTTTCCCATGATTGCAAAGCTCAAAATGATGATTATGACTCACAATTAGATCAAAACAATGAAATGCTCAAGCTCGTAAGGATTCTAAATGAATAAACTCATGCACATAGAGATTGTGAATGACTTTTTGAAGGAAAATTGAGTTGTTTTATAGATTTAGAATTATCAAATCAATAGTCAAGATTGAAGATCAAGATCAAAAAATGAGAGGAGATTAAGGTGATGGATGAAGATCAATGGATGAGATTGTTTAAGAGCCAAAAATATCCCTATTTTTATGGAAAACTGGTTAAAGATATTTTGGAGGGAAATATCTATTCAAATTTTAATTTGGGAATATTCCTTTTGGAAAGAATATGTTTTTTAGATATTTTGGAGGAAAATATATTTTGAAAAGGAATATTCTTTGTGCAAGTTGGAAGAAATTAGGGAATTAAATAGTCATGAAAATTATTTATTTGTGAGGATAAGAAGAGATTAGGATTTGATAATTAAATAATTAAAAATTATTTAATCATGTGGAATGGAGGAAAAAATAAATTTAATTAAATAATGAAAATTAGTTAATCATGGAGGAAGGAAGAAAAATGAAAAAACATTCAATTAAAGGGAAATTAGTAAGAAATGATGAAAAAGAATGAATTAACCAAATAATGCCAATTATTTAATTCATAGAGGAAAAAGATGAATTTAATTAAATAACCGGTTATTATTCAATTCATAGAGGAAAAAAATGAATTTAATCAAATAATCGGTTACTATTCAATTCATAGAGGAAAAAGATGAATTTAATCAAATAATTGAAAATAATTCAATTAATAGAGGAAAAAGATAAAAATGAGGAAAATGATGTTAGTTGGCAATATCAAGATGTGTGATGCGTTCAAGATATTTTTAGGCATCTACAAGATCATCACTCAACTATGCTCTATTAAGTTCAACCTTCCTTTCAATTTCCCCCCTACAAAAATTTAATAAATTTTAGATAAACATGATATAATATTTGTTGAGATTATCATGTTAGCACTTCAATGTACTAAATACCACCACATTTATCTCTTAGGAATTTCATCTCCTAATATTCACCCTTATAGGCATATATTCCTCCAAAATATATATTTATTGAGAAGTTAGTACATGAACTCCTTAAGACCGATGTCATTCATCCCAACACGAGCCCATACTCTTCACTTGTTTTTCTCATTCACAAAAAAAAATAGGTCTTGGGGAATTTGCATTAACTTTGGTGAGTTGAATAAATTCACCATAAGGGGAAGAATTGTAATAACCCATTTGAAATTATTACTTAATTAATATTATTGTAAATGACACATGAATATACTCCAAATTAAAAAGACATAACTAGTGGCTAAAGTCAATCATAGCTACACATGTCCAATTAAAATGACTCAATGATTCATATATTCACTTCAAAAGTCAAATTACAATATTGAGTTTGTCTTGGCTCCTAAGGCCACAAATTCATTACATTATACACTTTTCATCAAATACATGAATGTATTACATCAAGTTACATCTTAGACTAAAATAGTCTTGTGAATAACTAAGGTTCTTCTTTGACGCTCACCTCCACTAGTGGATGAGAACATGGTTGAAGCACTTTACTGCCCAACCACAAAGCTTACGCTTCCTCGATATTCTTCGGAATTGAAGAATTCTTGACCCTGCATGGAAAGTTTAGCAAGAGAACAATCTACAAGGTGGAATATGGTGCGTGCCCATACATCAACATGCAATTTCTATCTACTAGTTAGAAAAGAAATGCAATATTTATGCTAGGAATGGCAGAGAGTGAAATCACAGAGTTCATACATACAAAATGAACTATATTGCTTGGCCAAGCATAATAAATGTGTTGAAACAACATCAAACAATAGGTTTTGGTAAAGCAAACCTATACTCTCTTAACTCCATTTCGGCACCCGTCCTGGAAGGTAACTTTCTACTATACATTATCTCATAACAGTTATCTACCCTCTAGCAACATCTACCATGAGGTGTTCTATTCAACTAAGGTATCACTATTTCATTCAAGTATTAGAACATTCTTTTACATATGTCTTCAAAAGAAGAAACAAATCACTAATTTACTTTCAAAACATAAATCAGATTTATGATTCAATAGAGCAATTCAACAATCAGTCATATCATTCTTATGACTATTATATACTTTTCATCAATAAGGATTTTCCATTTAAAAATGAAAAATAAGAACAAAAGAAGGTATGTCACAAGTGTGTATGTACATAGACGAAGTCTATGTGCATACACATATGTGTGCCTACTTAAGTTTTAGATTTGTGCATACATTCTGACATAATAATTTAAATCAGATTGCAATCATAAAATGACATTCCATTTGACATTTCTTTGTCAAGAATCAAAACAATTCTATGATATCATTTTCACACATACTGTTATTGCACTCTCACAATTGTGATACTCTAACATTGTTGTTTACATATGAACATTCATCGTTTAAATAGAATATGTACTATTTCCTACTAAACAGTTACAAGACAAGTTCTTTACATCTGAACATTCATTGTTTTAATAGAATGAGCACTATTTCCTACTAAATAGTTACAAGACAAGATATTTACATATGAAAATTCATTGTTTAAACAAAACATGTATTGTTTCCTACTAAACAGTTACAAGACAAGCTATTTACATATGATCATTCATTGTTTTAACAGAACAAGTATTGTTTCCTACTAAACAGTTACAAGACAAGCTATTTACATATGAACATTCATTATTTTAACAAAACAAGTACTATTTCCTACTAAATTGTTACAAGAAAATTTGTTTCAAGTTGTTTTGATGCTAAATAATAACATCAAAAATTAATATTTATTGTTTAAAATAGAACGAGGTTTCATCTTAATGAAGAGAGAATAAACAATGTTGTTTACTAGTAAAAATATTGTCTACAACTATCTCATTTATCATTTCAAGCAAAGCCATTTAATTTTACCCTAACAAATGAGGCTAACAGAATGTCCATTGTTCAATCATAGTGATATATAAAAAAATACATGAGTAATTATGCAAGAATTATAATGAAACTGGTTCAACATACTCGTTGATTTGAAACTAGGCAATCATACTTAACTTTGAGGTTACTAGGATTCCTAACTTAACCTGTGTCCTTTCAATTCCAATAACAAATCCTTCGTTGGTTGCTCTAGGAGTGACTCCTCTTACATGACTGGTTCATTCTTCTCTCTACACGACCAAGTTCAAGTTCAAGCTTACACAAAAGACTTGTTGGGTCTAAATCATATACATATTTCGACATGCAGATTCATAGTTGTATCTTTTCAAAGATAAAATCCTATCAATCATGGGGATCGAACCTTACATGGTTAAAAATGAAACCCAAACTTTATCAATTCATCATCCCTCTATTTGATGGTGACCTCTATATGCAACATTAATCAAGTTCTATAAAATGAACTTAACTATCTTACCATTATTAGCCTAGTCGATAATGGAAGGGCGATACGACTAAATGCAAACATAGGTGATACATTTAAATGTATATGTAGAGGATTAATTCCCCTTATGTAGGTTTGACATTTGAACCATTACAATACTAGATACAAGGAAATACATATTTTATTGGAATAAAATTCTGATAGCCATGATGAGGTTGTCGTCCCGTGTGAGCTTATATAACAATCGCACCCTTAAAGTTTCAAGCCTCGATCTAGCTCTAAGGCTAGCCATTAAGGCTCCATCAGAGACACTTCTTTATGCAAAGCAGGTCATAGGCAATGCGACCTCAAAAAGGTGGTTGATTAAACACTACACTCGGCTCAAGGTCGTACACTTAATCACAGATAATACATATTTACTGTGCTTATTGAACTTTCATCAAAATGCAGTGACTACCTCAAGTATGATAGGAAAAAAATATGAAATGAAATCGAACTTGTTTCAAAAGAAAATGATCTACCTCAATAATCAAGCTTTTTGAATGAAGCTTCCTCTGATTTTTCTATCACTTCGACCCTTTTCTTTGCTTTTTCCAAGCTGTTGGTCGATTCTTTCCTCCAATTCCCTATTCTTTTTCCTTCTCATTGTCCATTCAAAAATGGAAACCAACATTTTTCTTTCATTGCATGTGGTCGAGCCTTACCGTTATGGTTTCCCTGTCATTGTCGTCAGCCTCTATTTTGAGTATTTCCATAATGTTTCGATATGCCACATCCTTAGTGGGATTCCTTCTAGATTTTTACCTGATTTCCCACACAGTCCGATATGATATTATTTGTTATCGATTTAAATTCAAATAGCATCAACATGTGTTTATATATATATACTCTTATATACATATGTTTATATATGTTTATATATTTTTATATATATACATATGTTTATATATGTTTATATATTTTTATATATATACATAATATATGTGTGTGTGTATATATATATATATATACTCTTATATGTGTATTCAACATTCATTCACATTTGCTATATATGTGTTACTTATATATATATATATATATATATATATATATATATATATATATATATATATATATATATATATATATATATATATATATATGTATATATATGTATATATATATATATGTATGTATGTATATATATATGTATGTATATGTATGTATGTATGTATGTATGTATGTATGTATGTATGTATGTATTGTTGGTTTGAAGGATTTTATGAGTTTCGTGTGCTTTCACTGAATCAAAAAAAAAAAATTATTCCACTTTAAGCATCCATTTGTATAATTTTACACAATGAACTCTTATCCTTTAATCATTATTTGCAACACATACCTTTCATTTTTCTTTAAAATGCAAGGTTTAGATAGACAATTTAGTCTAAAATCCATTCACTTTCAATCACTAAAACATTCAAGTCATGGATTTACGTTCTTTTATATATGCAGAATAGTTCAAATGTAAGTTAACATGCCATTTGTGGTGTGTGCACCCAGACTCCACCTGGCTTACCATTCAAGCCAGCTAAAAAATCCTACTTCAATCATGTTCCCATCCTTCAACCTATCATCCTACAACTACGCACACTTGCACTTGCAAATTCATCAATAACATTCAATTCTTGATAATATATAGAATAGCTTCAAAATTTCACATAGTCAACTTCTTTCAATCTATTCTTTTGAAAATTCCATAATTTCCTCTTAATTGGTTTTGAATTTCTCCATTAATTCAATTTACACTATTTAAATAATTATGAAATAAAACTAGGTTATGACAAGAATTCCTATTATAGTGATTAATGAGGTACTTGATGAGCTTCATGGTGCCCAATTTTCTCCAAGTTAGATGTATGCTCTAGCTATCACCAAATTCATATCAATATAGATAATTTGAAGATAGTCTTCCACACTCATGATAGTCAAAATATTTTTTTGGTCGTGCTATTTAGGCTCAAAAATTCCCCATCCATCTTCTATGGATTTATGAACAACCTTTTTCAACCTTTCCTTCATAAAATCATCTTGGTCTTCCTCAATGACATTTTTCTCAAAAGTAGAACTTGGGAAAATCATTACAACACCTTGACTTTGAATTACGACTTCTTGCATATTATCAACTCTGTATTGAGCTCTCTAAATGTTCCTTTGGTCAAAATTAAATTGAGTACCTTGTTCCTTGACAATGTTCATACCATCAAAACTTGGCTACAATTCATGACGCCGATAATCCTTCATGGATTTTTGGGTCTCAAAGGAAGCTATTAGAAATTTATCAAAAAATATGGAAAAAAATGCCACTCTGTTGATTTCCTTGCTAAAAAATGATACCTTCCCATGAACCACCACAAGAGAACATGATTTTGAGGGACTCAAATAGGTTATGTGTACAAGACCTATTCTAGTCATACTTGATTCATCTAAACCATTTGTCATTAAAAGTGATACTTTGGTGTTGTTCTTGTGTAAGATGATCACCCCATGACCTTCACTAGCAAGGGCCTATTAAGGTGCAATTTTGTATGATCCACCTATGAAAAAGAAGCAATGACCATCTTACATGCTATTTAACATGTGGAAACCATATATGGTTGGGTGGAGTTTTGTATCTAAATGGATCATCATAGTCTCAAATAATTCTTGGAGCAACTGGTATCCTCATTGGCTTTACAAATATGGGTCACTAAACTCATGGGGTATGACTATGAGATCACTTATGAGAAGTTCAAGGATAATATAATAGTTTATTTTATCCCCTATCAATCTAAAGATTATGTTTCCTTATGTATAATTTTTATACCACTTTTTCACAAGTTACAAATTCTACAACAAGAATAACAATGTGACCCACCCACACAATGTCTCATCCACCAACTTTCTTTAAAATTTTCTTCATCACCCAAACAATTTTAGGATGAACATAATTTATGGTATAAATGATGTCTAATTTTACTTCCCAACTTTTCTTTACATCATAAAATTCTTCTCAAGATACATGCATTTACCTTAATTTATCAAATTTATAATTTTTTGAAAACACATGAGTGAGCTCATCAAAATTTCCCCTAGCACAAGTTTAAAGAGGATTTCAAGTAGTTCATTATTGAATTTGATATGTTTCAACATCATAAAGGTGAATACAATGACAACTCTAGGATTGCTCCAACCATTTCCCATTCCTATTTGGATTTGGATAAATATTTCCATAGATCTCATTTAGGACCTTCCCAAGTTTGGCTTCAAATAAGTTGTTTTGTTGGTGGTAGATCACCTCTTCAATTTTTTTTCAATTTTATGCCTTGGCTCACCCCTACACGTTCTCCACCATATCCAAAACCTTCATAAAATTTTCTCTTTGTGGCATTCCCTCTTCTATCATATCCAACCATGATGCAAAATTTACATGTCATTTATAGAAAATAATTGTTTAGTAGAATTTGCACAATGTTAAAGATGAGCTTTGAATAAAACCCCAAATAGAATGTCAAAATAGAATAGTTAGAAAATTATTGGAAATATATATTTAGTGTTTTACCTCTAAGCAATAACACAATTGAATCAAATGGTCACCATTGGAAAAATGGCGGTACAACTACTTGTATCACACTGTAGCAACAAAAACAGTATGCCCCACCTTTGAGGAATGGAGCATAAAGGTAGGGTTCCTATTTCACACTTGTTACACTCAAGGAAACCTTAAAGATCTCAATTCAGAGATAGAAAGAGGGAAAGAGATCTTGCAATAAGGTATCTGAGGGTTTTATTAGAGACAATAAGAGGGTTCACCACCAAGCTAGGGCTTGGAAAGACAAGAAATGAATGCAACATGTAAAGTACAAAACTTAACCAAATGACCTAGGAAATGAAACTGAAAAATCAAGATATCAAACTAGAAATGGATAGAGGTGTATCTAGAAGAGTGATGAGGTCAAAACAAGCTCCAAAACCCTGAAAACTTGTTGGTTGATTCCCACTAGGACTCATACGCCAGTCTAGGTGATTTAGTCCTAGACTGGGTTTTCTGTGCCAAAACTGGAATCTGACAATGCTTAATCTGAATCTCCTGAAACCCAAAAAATGGCAGTATTGGGACTCATATGCCCAAGGTGGTGTATCAGTCCCAATATGCTTTTTTAGAGGTTAAGACTCAAAACTACTCTCCTAACTCTGCTCTTTCTATCACACTTTGTTTTCAGATCTGAAACCCTGATTTCAGACTTATAGATGAATTTTAGTGAAGATGGAAACCTTGCAAATGAGGGGACAACTCCAACAACTTCCTCCAAGCTTGTAACCTAATCTTCAAATGATCTTCAAGATCCAAGACACCTAGATCTACAATCACACATATAGAGAGATAGAAACTTGTTGATTGTTAGAGAATAGGGGTTTGCCTTAGTCAATCCCCTTTTAGATAATTAAACCAAATGATGAGATAATGAAATAAGGAGATAAAACATGAATAATGATACCTTGAATGATATCTTGTAAATCAAAAATCTAACATGAAATGGCCATGAAGGATGTAGATTTATATCTTGAAATAAGTGTAGAACAATGCTTGACCTTGGATCTTGAATGCATCATCACAACACTAGCTCAAAAACATGCTTGATGCTTGATAACCTTGACATGATAATGGATCTTGAATTGTTGCAACAATTGATGAAGAATTATGCCCTTTAATGCTTTAAAGATGCTCTTGAATACTCTTGTGAAGTATTGTAACTCCTGAAGACTATTGTAAACTTAAGTTTGCTATAAGGCATGCTCTCTTGAAAGTATTAGGTGAAAAATGAGTGAAATAACCTTGTATTTATACTTATTTATGACAATTTTTCTGAAATTACAACACTACAAGCTGACATTAGATGTAGGAAGATAAAATCCCACCAAGAATTTGAATTAAATTTGAATTTGGGAAACATGGGACTCATACGCCACAAGTGGCTTATGAGTCCCATTAGGCTTAAGTATGGGACACATTTTTCAAAAATGCTTAGAATGATGTAAAATTAGGATTGGGGCCCAAAAACCTAGGTGGGACTCATACTCCCAAGATGGCATAGGAGTCCCAGATCACTACATCTAGGCCACACAACCTAAAAACACCTGAATTATGATTGGTTGTTGGTTTATGTTGGGATTATCCTCAGAAAGATGCATTAATTACGGCTTGTGGATGCAAAATAAGGCCAAATGAGTCATAAAGAATCCCAATATTAAAACCCTAGATTAGTGTGAAAGTGTTAGGATACACTTTAAAACACCATAAATAAGGCACCATTAAGTTCATTTAGTTTACAAGGGCCCAAAATGTAATGTGAAGGTACACTTTACAACATTAAATTAGGGCAAAGTTAGGTCAATTTAGCTTAAAAGAGCCCTAAATCCAATGTGAATGTGGAAAACACATTACAACATTAAGTCAAGGTGTTATTAGGTATGTTTTAATGTTAATCATTCCCAAATTAAGTGTGAAAATGTAAACGACAAAAAATTTTGACACTACATTTAGCCCCCACTTTAGTGAGAGGAGGAACTTGCTTCAAACTCATACTAAAGTAGACATTTAAGAGGGGTCCAAGTATACTGATGCAGATGGTCTAGGATAACAAAGATAAGAGGTCGTCAAGCCCTTAGGATCTAAGATCCTACGTCAAAAGGACATTAGCACAAAAGGACAGACACAAGATGTATGATATGCAACATCAAGATACACAAACATGCAATATTAATAACTAAAAGAAAGAAAAACAAGCAAAATAAAAAGAGGTGGATTAAGCTTTGACTATTTGTTTGACGCGATGTGCATCAATTCTAGGTTGTTTTTCCAAAAATGAACACTCACTCTGAGGTAACAAAACTTCAGGTTGTCCACTGGGTGAGTATTTGTTGGTGTAAATAAAGTCTTGTACCTAGTTAATTCATTACTAGGGGAATTATTTACACATGTTAAGTTTACGTAGGTCATAGGAAGGAATCTTTCTAAAAGGTGTTAGTTGTCATCTTATCCTTTGACAACTACTACATGTGAACCTAGGTAAGTGTGATTAGTTGTCTCATGTCATATGATTAAGACACTTGTCATAATCCTATGACATCTTGCATCTCACCTTGGCTATATAACCAAGGGATATCTCTCATTGTAAACATCACAAATCATCTCATATCATTGACATTGAATACAGTTTATTCTTGTCATATTTTATCCTCTCTATTTTGTGCTTTCCATTTGGTCTCAAGATCTTGGCAGCCATATCTCAATTCTAACATGGTATCAAAGTGGGTTGGGTGCCATTGGAGAGTCTTTTTTCTAAAGAGAGATACCAGATTTGGGGAGGTTCCATTTTTGGCTCTTTATTGCAGGTTCATATCGAAGCTTGCTGGTGCAAATCTAAGCTCACCATTGCATCTGGAGTGTTCGAGAAAGTTGATTTTTCCTTTTGTTTCGTCCAAATCGGACATACGAGGCAAAATCTACGAGGGTTTGAAGTTGAAGAGTGGTTATCAAATCTAGAAGGTAGCTGCAATTTTGGAGCATTTTGGTTCAAATCTGACCCTGTCATTGCGTCCAAAAGGGCCAAAAACCCTAAGGATTGGATGCCAAATCATCAAATTCGGAGCAAGTTGTCCGGTGAGGCAAAAAAAATTGCCTAGGAAGCAGTACAGCCCCCCGGGTCGTCATTATTATAGTGGTATGATTTCAAAAAATAAAAATATTTTATTTACTATTGAAAAAAATTTGAATTTTTTTTGAAAAAAAACCAAAAATGTATCGGCTATATTTTATTTGAAAACTTTGTATTGAAAAATCAAAATATATAAAAAAAAAAAAATTGTTTTAAGTCTGCGATACGTAGACATACCTACTCTATGTAGACCTGGCCGTCCAGGTACGACTGTACCTGCGGGCCCCGTAGACAATTGCCATGTGGCTGCCACTTACTCACCGAAGGCCCCTAGTTGCATTCACCCGTGACCCACATTCTATAAAATACCAATGGGCTCCATAAAAAATTCTTCAGCCAACAACCGACTTAAAAAATTAGCCCCATTTCTTTATCACCGGCGGGTCATATTTAAATTAGGCATACTTTCTCAAGCAACCGGACCAGCAATGTTTTCTTGGACGTCATTTTTAAGCTAGGAGAATCGAATATTCCAAGCAGAGGGAATAGTCTCTTTTGATGAGTGCCAGGTCATCAAATTTAACCTTGCAGTTTGTTGATGTTAGCAGGTGTAAGCATTTTCTAAAAAAAATTCCCCCCTCTCCGATGAGTTTTTTGATTTTGTAGTTCAACTTTGAAAGGCCATAACTTGTGCTCACGACCTCCTTTTTTCAAGCAATTTTTTTTTTATTTGGGCTAATTTTTCACGCTCTTCACAGTGGTGCAATTATTTTTTGGTTTTAGTGCCTAGATTTTCCAAAAAATGCTAATTCTCACAGGTGTTTCTGCTTCATCCTCATTTTGGGAACTTCAGGAACTCATATCCTGCTCCTACGGTAACATTTTTGGTGCAATTTTTTTTGAAAGTGCATGATTTTTTGTGTACTTTTCATTGGTATGATCATATTGATCTCATTTTATACCAAAAATTGTACTTAATTTTGTAGCCTATTTTGGCATCTGTAAGCACTAAGATCAAGTCTAGCTTGTTGTTTTTGGCATCTAGCAACTATAAACGCACTAAATATAAAGTGCCAAATCAGATATTACTTGGGGGGTTTC
Organism: Sequoia sempervirens; assembly: GCA_007258455.2. Lineage (NCBI taxonomy): Eukaryota > Viridiplantae > Streptophyta > Pinopsida > Cupressales > Cupressaceae > Sequoia > Sequoia sempervirens. Next base: position 107,300,001 of record VDFB02256132.1, read on the forward strand.
TTGATTGAGTGATTTGGGGAGGGTCTCTTGGTGCATTCTTTTGATCTATTTTCTTGTGATCTCTTGTTTTCATGGATCATTCTAAGGTTCCTTTACTCACATCATATAATTATTCAACATGGCATCAAAATGCATGGAGTATTCTAATGATTGAAGGTCACACTCTATATGCTAAAGATAAGGTACCTGAACTTATAGATGCAGATAAAAAGTTGAAATGGATGATCAAACATACCAAAGCTCTTAGGTGTCTCCGTACACTAGTTTCTCAAGATTTGTTGTTCCAAATTGAATCATGTAAGAATTCTCATGAGGCTTGGGAAAAATTGAAAACATTGTATGGTACTACAGATGAAGTAAGAGGCTATCAAATTGATAATGAATTGATGAGCCTTGATCCTAAGAACTTTGAAAACATCCAAGACTACATTACTAAGGTTAATGATCTAACAGAGCAATGTAAAGCATGTGGAATTGATAAGAAGGACAACCAGTTGGTCTACAATACAATGAAAAAAATTGGTCCTGATTATGCTTCTTTTGTTTCTAGCTTTCATACTCATATATTGACTATGGGGTTTGCATATACTACACCTTCATTTGCATCATTTTCTAAGATGTTGATACATGAGCAACAAAAGCTTATTTCAATGGGTCTCATCAAGACTTCTAAATCTCAGGCAATGTTGGTTAGTCAAGTGAAAGAATCAAAATCAAATAAGAAACAAAAGAAAGAAAAGAATAATCAACATTCAAATCAAGTAAAGAATAATCCACATTCAAATCAATCAAAGAAAAAATCCTCTTCTAAAGGGGAAACATCTAAAAAGGAGAGGCCTACTTGTGCATATTGAAAGAGGGATGGACATGAAGAAACTATTGTTATAAGAAGGATATTCATGAGTTGAAAAATATTCTCAAAAAGAATCACATTGATTTTCCTTCTAGAATGTTTGAATCTTCTTCTCCTTCTACTTCAAAACAGTCTAAAAAGGACAAAGGTCAAGCATCTACATCAGGAAATAAAGGTCAAGCTCTTTGTGCTTTTTCAATTCCAGGATCAAGGAGATGGCTTCTAGATTCAGGAGCATCTCATCATATGGCATCTTCACAGTCTATATTCTCTTCATTTCAACCTTGTACTATGTCTTCTATCTTGATGGGAAACAATACATACATGAGTGTAATTGGGAAGGGATCTATTAGTTTTGGGGACAACACTTTCCAAGATGTTTTGTGTGTTCCTCATTTGACGAACAATCTTCTTTCCATATATCAGATTACACATGGTGGAGATGGGAGAATTGTGGAGTTCACACGTGATTCAGTCATTATTCAAGACTTGGAGAGTAGAGAGATCATTGCTACTAAGATGGTTGATCATTCATCTTGGTTGTATACCTTTGCACATTTTGCTTCTGATGGTGACATTATTCCTTAGACTGTTGATCACATTTCTAACAAGAACCGTGATTCAAAGGAGACATTTGGCTTCTTGAACTTGGGAGTTCTCACATCCGATCCAGTTCTTGAGCCATGCATTTCATCTCCTTCGTCTAATGTTGTACCTGATGATGCTTGTGATTCAACAGTTTTGGTTCCTTGTGATTCAGTGCAATAGGACATACATAGTCTTCCAAATATGGCTACTTGTGATGGCTTCTTGATAGGTATTTCAGACTTGTTTGTGGAGTCTCATCTTGCAAATTTGGAGGAAATCATTGATATCATTCATCTTCTCTTTGATGAAGATGTTCCTTCTTCAGTTGTTGCAAGGGAATACTTTGACCCTCTTGTTCATTCTCTACATGATCATCCTTCACAGATTGGCATGAGTGTGGATACTTTTGAACAACATTTGGAGGAGGCTTCTTTGTCTTTAGAAGGGATATCCCTATCTTTGGATCATGTTCTACATCCATCTCTACTAGATGTTGGATTTTCCTCTTCAAGAGTGTGGCCTAGATGCCTGATTGGAGTGTGTCAACTTTTAGCATCGACATGGAGACATTTGAGCATGCTTCAGAGACATCGTCATCCATCATCCATATTCTTGACATCCTGCATACATCCATAGTTTTGTTTCTTCCTAAGGCAAGGAACGTTGTTTGGAAAAATTGGATCATCTTCAGCGTTCAATGTCGAGCTTCTACCATCATTGTTGGAGACTCAACATTGAAGGGGGGCTACCTTTTCTCTCTTCTTCTTCTCTCTTATGGGGGGTCTTTTTCCTCACATGGGGTTTTGGCCTTCTCATGCATCATTGAGAGCATTTATTTTTTGTATTTCATCTCTCTTTTGGGCTTTGTCCCACTGGGTATTCTCCTTTTCTCTATTTGTGAGAGATTGCATTGCATATGCACATGGGTACATAACATGGCCTAGTAGTCTTAAGGGGGGGTGCTAGTGTAAATAAAGTCTTGTACCTAGTTAATTCATTACTAGGGGACTTATTTACACATGTTAAGTTTACTTAGGTCATAGAAAGGAATATTTCTAGAAGGTGTTAGTTGTCATCTTATCCTTTGACAACTACTACATGTGAACCTAGGTAAGTTTAATTAGTTGTCTCATGTCATATGATTAAGATACTTGTCATAATCCTATGACATCTTGCATCTCACCTTGGCTATATAACCAAGGGATATCGCTCATTGTAAACATCACAAATCATCTCATATCATTGACATTGAATACAGTTTATTCTTGTCATACTCTATTCTCTCTATTTTGTGCTTTCCATTTGGTCTCAAGATCTTGGCAGCCATATCTCAATTCTAATAGTATCCAAAGTGTGGCTCAGTGAGAAAGTCATGCCTCCGTGTGGGCTTCTCACCATATAATGAGAAAGTCATGCCTACATTTAGGCTTCCCATTATACGTTAACCATACCAAAGCTATACATCCTGATAACTTTGATAAGGCACCATGCAACAATGAACTCCGAGCTTCATGAGGCAAGCAAAGCTTTGTATCCTTGAAACTCATGAACAAACAAGATGGATCCACAGGCATGCAAAGTGTATTATGAAACCATATAACAATTGTTGTAAATGAAAAATAGTGTAAGGTATATTCAAAGGGATTTTTCTTAGTTCATGTAAGGTCTCTTTGTAGGGAACATCGTGCCTAATCTCTCCAAGAGAGGAAAAGTCAAAGAAATATCACGCTCTCGAAGGATATCAAGCCTAGTGATACCACCAAGAAAAGGACGCATCGCAAGAATAAAGAAAATCGCACAATGAAACATAAGTGTCGATGTAAAGTCACATGCGAGTCAACTTAAGGAATTTTGTCCACATCCCAAGCTTGCTTTTATATGTACATGAAAGGTGGTCAACTAGCCAAAAGAGACAACAACAAGTGATGTACGAGGACAAGGCTACCTAACCCCTTGCCCCCACTTAGTGTAGGACAAGAGTGAGTCGAGAAACATGCTAGAGTGAGAATCAATATCAATTAGAGGAATTAGGTGCCCTAACATAAGGAAACTTCGAATTAAGCAATGCATGAAACAAACTGATTTAGGCTAGATTTGGTGAAATGCATGTAACAAAAACTCAACCAACTAAAACAAATAACTAATGGTAGTAAACAAAAGTGCAAAAACAAGGTTTTTAATGCTATAAAAGGCAATTTTAGGGCTGATCTGGGACTAATTCGCCTAGAGGGGCATATGAGTCTCATTCAAGGTTTTGTCAAGGGTTCAAATGATGAAAAATGCACGACATAAATATCCCAGAAAGTAGGCAAAACAACCTATATAGGGACTTGTATCTCTGGAAATTTTATGGGTTATTAGATTATCAGCATTAAATCCAAAAATCCAAAGAGATAATGAAGAACAAAGGAGTAAACATGAAAACAAAGGAAAATATGTTACCGAACGTCTTCAACCTCCATGATTCACCTCCATTATACCTTCTAGCTTGTTGCAAGTTGAAGTTTTCCCTCAGATTCTTCGAGCAACCTATGAAAATATCAAGTCCTATGCAAGTGTTGAAGGATTTTCATATGCAAAATGACTTTAAGTGCCTAAGAGAAGATCTATGTGTGTAAGAAAATGGATGAAAAACAAGAAAGTCAGAAGTTCTCGTGAATACTTGAGAGAGAGAAAATGAATTCGAAATTGCCATTTTATAAGAAAAGGCAATTTCGAATGGATGGATGAGATTGAAAGGCAAATGAATGGACTAGATTGAAAGTTGAGATAGGATGGCCAAAAAAAGGCCGGGGAATCAAATTAATAATAATCGTTTGACTTTTGCATTCAAAAAAGTATCTTTTTGAATTAAAAATCATTTTGATTCAAAAATGGAGAATCAAATGACAGTAGGCAATAAATGCCCATCTTCTGCCTAAATAAGGGATTTTGACCATTTTAAATAAGTAATCATTTTTTTTTATTTAAAATGGGGAAAGTGACATGTGGCCATAATTAAATAAATTAAAGAATTTATTTAATTAGAAGAAGAATATGTAAGTTATTGATGTATTTAAATAAATAAGCCAGATTTATTTATTTAAATAATCTAGACAAATTAGTGGACATGAATAATTAAATAAATTAGGGAATTTATTTAATTATAAGGAGGCATTAGATAATTAGCAACGCATTTAAGTAAATAAATAAAATTTATTTATTTAAATAATCAGGAAGAATAAAGGGACATGAATTAATTAAATAATTAAAAATTATTTAATTAATAGATGAAAATGGACCACACAACATAATTAAATACTTTAATTATGCTAGGACGAAAGTGATGAAAAACAGAGCTCGTAGGTCTAGATCAATTTTTAGTGTCTACATTTTTCCCCTCTTTGTCATAATGCAGTCTATCACATTGTGACAAAGAAAAATAAATAAAAGTGATGCCCCAGTGAAGGTACGAAATATCAATGCCCCCTCGGGAAATTTTTCAAATTTTGGCCTGCGACAGAAAAATTTGGAAAGTGTCCCGACAAGCTAATTTAAAGACTAGAAAAGTAATGGCGAGACGATTTCGAGTTTGGATGTGTTTAAGGTACCCAAAAGAGCAATCAAAGGTGGCGAAAGGAGCCTCCAGTAATAACACTTGTGGAAAACCCCACTTTTACCCTATAAATAGTTGAACTTGGTGGTAAAAGTCATTTCATTTTCAAATTTGCTATAGTAATTTCAAAGACCTTGGAGCAAGGATAGCAACAGAGAAGATGGTGATCCTGATCACAGAGCACCGTGGGTATATTGTTAGGACCTATAGATGACCAAAGGACACGGAGCCGGCGATATGTACCCTTAGCCCACTTCATCAATTTGTCATTTTTCGTGTTTTTTAGGGTTTCTAGGACTAGGAACACATGCGTTGCGACGCATGTGCATTCATGTAAACCGCAATCAATTTCGTATTCAGTACAATCAATGCATTATGACGCAAACGAGAAAGGATATCAAGCCATGGTCAAAATTTGCAACGCATTTGCATGAAGTTGTGATGCAATCGCCAATTTAAGCTGCATTTAACGATTGTAAAGCCTCATTTGAAATGTCGCGATGTATTTGATGGTATGAATGACGCATTTGAATCATATGACGCATGTGTACAAAATCGCGACACAAGTATAATTTTGAGATGTAATCGTGGAGCAGAACGATGCAATCGTTGTATAGCGATGCAAGTGTTGCACGGAATGAAGCAATCGCCTAATTGTGACACATTTTTTTACTTTGACTAATGGTAGCTTAATGTTGCTTCAACTTTTAAATTTCATTGGCTTAGACTAAGTGATAATGACAAGTTTCAAAAAGATGTTGACATGTACTTTGATATGTGTAGAGACAGTTAGTGCCTATTTACACACGAGAGAGTAGGCCATCGACTTATGCATTCAAAGACAACTTCACGGATAGAGAGCGACGATGATTGATGTGACCGGATCTTTATTATGTCACCTATATGCCTGTTGTATGGGAAAATAGGGGACTCCTAATAGCATTATGCGAGAGGTGGCACTCAGAGACCTGCTCCTTCCACCTGCCGACCGAGGAGGCCATAGTTACCTTGGAGGATGTTTACTGGATTCTGCGCCTACCGATCCGGAGAGAGAGGATTGTTTACGTTCCACATCATGGACATCAGACATTCATTAGTTACTATCATGATCAGGGTGCTGGATTGGGTATTGAAGGGTATGAGAATCGATGGGAGTTCATGGTAGAGCACTATAGACGATTCGATGCTCTATTAGCGACATTGATTGCGAGTGTGGTTATTCCAGATCGTCGAGGACACGGGTTTCCCATTGGCTAGGGGGATGTACTTGTTGGCATGAGGCGAGATAGGATGGTTTATGCTTGGGGACCTTGTTTATTAGGGATGTTATATCATCAGCTGCATGAGGTTGCATACGGAAGGGCATAGAGCATTTCCTACTTGATGACCCTTCTTATGATCTGGGCATGGGAGCACATTGCCATTTTCCACCCACTGATTGAGAGGCCACAGTTGGCAGATGGTATGTCGTATGTCTATTAGTATGTCGGTGTGCTACAGCAGAGCCATTATGATGAGACAGGTTGGTGGAGACATAGGATCGACACCATGACTATATTTATCTAGAGACCATATAGGGATTGCGGGCAGTGGGAGGGTGAGGCAGATCATCTTAGTTTCTGCCAATAGTATCAATATCTAATTGGTCGGACAGTGCAGACACAGTTGATTATGGAGATGTACTTGCCGCAGCGAATTCTCAGACAGTTTGGTGAGTAGTAGGGTATTCTGATTGGGACAACCAAGTATGTGAGATCATCTCAGGAGTCAGCATGGGGACTGCCCATATATGTGGCCTTTGCTACTTAACAGATAGATGGACTGGTGGCACAGAAGTGGGGATGGAGAGGAGGCGTTGCAAATCCGGGGACCATTGGAGATTTTGATTTATGGTGGTAGACACATAGGCCTATTCCCCTCAAAGATCCAGATGGACCCACACTGTTGGATCAAAGATCCATTATTCCACATGTGCCGCAAGCTAGACGAGGGGGCCGAGTTGGTGATAGATGGAGAGGTCGAGGCTGAGGGAGAGATGGGGATAGGGCTGGAGGTAGGGGTAGAGGGAGAGATGGAGATGATGGTGATGACGGGGGAGCTGGTGGGAGATGGAGGAGAGGAGGAGACGAAGGGGGACACGCGAGGCGGGTGAGGTAGCAAGTGGCCCGGGCACCCTATTCCAAAGGCAGTCAAGGAGGAGGAGGAGAGGGGAGTGGAGCATGCAGAGGAAAAGATTAGAGGAGAGGAGAGGGTGATGGAGGAGAGGGAGGTAGAGCATGCAGAGGTGGAGGCCAAGGAGGAGGACATAGGGGATGATGACGATGATGACAATGAGGCCATTGATGAGGCAGAGCGCCTACTGCGATGGAGTATGGTGGAGGGAGATGATGGGATGCTGATGGGGCCAGTACTGCTAGCAGATGCCACTATAGACCAACAGGTTGTCGACATTCAAAGGAGACTTGACGAGAGCACTGCACATGTCAAGGATTTACAAGATGAGCTTGAGCTAGCGAGGGTCGAGCGGGATTAGGCTGAGATCCAGAGGTAGGAGGCAGCATAGTGGTGTGTAGATTTTGTAGCGTTATGTGCAGGGCCCTCAGGGGATGTGGCCCATGAGTTTTCCAGGGTGAGTGCTCGGTACGGCCAGTAAAGGACCCTTTATGAGTAGGAAGTGCCTCCCGAGTGATGAGATCCTACACTGTCGCGCTCACAGATGAGGATAGGCAGTGGCCATAGGTCAGGGAGTGGGAGCAGCAGCACAAGCCACACCAGTGCAAGAGGGTCTACCTCCTCAGGGCACACCTCAGGTCACAGGTCTCACCACTCATGTAGGCATGCCTTGAGTCATCATTCAAGCCATAGTCATGGGTCCACTGGATAAGGGCAAAGGTTAGTACAGAGGTAGCTACCAGTGACAGACACCTCATTCACACAGGTTACAGACACAACTCAGACAACCCAGACAGAGGTTACAGTGACAGATGCCTCAGCCACGTAGGGATAGGTGACAGTGACCATGATGGCCTCGGTTCCCTCGACAGAGCACCAATCCCCTAGATCTTCTCCTCGAGGAGATGAGGAGAGTACCTCCTGAGATATTGACATTTCATGTATTATAACATTATTGACTATTGAGCCTGTGAGCTCCATTTTTGGGATATCTCTTTGACTCTATCCTATGACACTGATATTTTTGAGATTATATATATATATGCGATGTAGTTTTGACTTGGCCTATCTATTTTATGTTATGCGACGACGTGCAATGTGATGATGATGATAATTTAGATGTCATGTTGTGATTATGCAACTATACTACCTATGTGATATTTTTCTTGATGCATTTCCTGATTCCTATGATGATGTTATATGTATGTCTATGTCATGGATGCATTTATGATGAAAATGCTATGTTCTAGTTATGATTATATGCTATAATGCCATGGATGATACAGATGATATTATTTATGTTTTTATTCATTTTCACTTACTGCCTATGATTATGGATACACTGATGGATAACAATACTGTAGATGGATTATTTGACATGTGACTTGCGTGATGATATGTTGTGTTATGCTATGAGAATCTGTGTATGCAATTGGGTTGTTTTATGATTTGGATCTAATCTAATGTGAATGTCTAACATAATGCAATGTTTATATGATTATGTATGCGAATGCATTTTTGTGTGTCATAGGATATTATCGAGAGACAGAAAAAGGACAAGGCAACAATAAAGAAGGAGATGGATGTTAGTAAGATGAAAAAAATCCTTCAACACATTTCCATAGGACTTATTAATTATTGCTCTTAATCATCATTGGGAAAATTATTGCGATGGCCAACAAACACCATGATATGATGTAAATCAAGGTGTGCAAGGTCATACCATCACTTGACATAAACAGTCACAGACAAGGATGATCATGACTCATATTACAAGTGCATTTGCCCCTGTTGTTTTGTCATGATCAATCACAAACAGTGAAGACAATCAAGAAAAATCATGAAACTTCATTGCTCCTCTAAATCCTGTTGTTAGGACATCCTCGAGGAACTAGTCAACATGACTATCATAAATAAACAAAAACATCATAAAATTAAATGCCCAGTGCTTGCCAAGTGTCTGGATGTCAAGATGTCAAGTTTGTCAAAAATGTTGAATGTCTTGGTGTCAAAGTGTCTAAGTTGGTGATATGAAGATGCCATATTGGGTGTCAAGTTTAGGAAGGACACATCCTAAATGATGCGAAGATGTCAGATTCAAAAAGGAAATATTATGAATGATGTCGATGCTAGGGTGATGCCAAATTCAGGAAGGACACATCCCAAACAAGGTCGATGTCAAGATGTCAAAATGATATCAAGCAAGTTCAGGAAGGACACATCCTAAACAATGTCGATGTCGAGATGCCAAATTGATGTCAAGTTTGGGAAGGACACATCCCAAATGATGTTGATGTTATGATGTCGAATTCAGGAAGGACACATCCTGAATAACGTTGATGCCAAAATGCTAAGTTGATGTCAAGATTCGAGAAGGACACATCCCGAATGATGTCGATGCCAAGATGTCGGATTCAGGAAGGACACATCCTGAATAATGTCGATGTGGAGAGGAACATATCTCGAATGTTGTGAAAATCCTCTAAATGTAAGATGATTGTGATGACGCCTAAGAAGGACACATCTTAGGAAATGAATAAGTGATGAGGCTACTGTTCAAAAGGACACATCTGAAGAGTAAGCAAGATTTGACTAGTTTGACTAAGTTTGACTGATTTAGATATGCCAAGATGATTGTCATGCTTGATTGAAAGACTGCAAAAGTTTGCTTGGGTAAATTGTTTGTTCGAATTTGGATAAAGACCATGATAAATTTAAATACTATTTCATGTGTGTGAGAAAATCATGCAATGAACCCTAATGGACTAACCTAGTGTGGCCTCGGGGGCTCATTGACAAATGGCCTTGCCTACGTCATACACTCAGAGACCTCGTAGTTCAACACGACCAGTGACTTTGTCTTGTTAACCAAAGATTGAGTCATGATTTATTTTGACAAACCTAATAGGACTGACCTAATGTCTCAGGGGCTTGAAGATGAGCCTTGCCTACATAGCAAATGCGCAAAGACAATGTAGTTTGACAATGACAAAGACTAATCAAGACTTGAACTGACGTGATTGCGTTGACTGATATGACTCTATTTTTTGAAATTTTTGTGGTTTCTCGAGGACGTTTTTTGATTTTTAGGTCTTTTTTCAAGACATTTTTCAATTTTTGGGTCTTTTTTCAGGACATTTTTCAATTTTTAGGTCTTTTTTCAGGACATTTTTTAATTTTTAGGATCACGTGCAGTACCCACTACAGTCTCATGATAAAAAATTTCCCCTAGTCAAGTTGAGAATGAGCTAGGAAAAATGGAATGTAAAGAAAAGACATGACTAGCATGGATAGTGGACAATATGCAAGACTTGATTTCAACCATTGTTAGCCATGGACGAAAATGTCATGATGTCGGGGTGAAGTGTTATGACGAATGTCAGAAAAGAGTATGTTTATTAGGGACAAAGGTAGATAGAGTGACAGTAGATGGCACAACAATGACCAACTACACATGGCACCTGTTTGCCAGGTTTTCACCATGGTACTTATCCAAAATGCTTGTTTACGAGGTTTTCACTATTGGATGAATTATTTCTCTTTATTTTGTCATTTTAATTATTATTTTAATTATTTTATTTATTTTTAGGGTGTCACCAGGATGCCTATTTTCCAGGTTTTCATCAAGGTGACAATTTTTTGTATTTTTAATTGATTTTTAGGCAGGCTTTCTGATGCTATGCATAGAATTTGCGCAAATGTAAATTGTTGATTGGCTCCATCAACTGTTCACCTTCGGGAGTAGCTAACTGATATGCTCCGAAACCAAATGATGCTATGATGATGTAAGGGCCCAGCCAATTGGGCTCAAATTTTCCTAGCTTCTCCCTATCCGACTGATTCTTAGGATTTTGCATGAGAACTAAGTCGCCAATGTCAAACTTCTGAGTCATCACCCTTTTGTTAGAACTTTTGCAAAGACGATTTTGATATGCTTGTAAATGATTCAATGCATTGTGTCTGTGTTCATCTAGCATTTCTAACTCATGCAGTCGTGACTGTCTGTATTCTTCATCAGTGATGAGGCCTTTCATGGAGACTCGTAAAGATGGAATTTCAACCTCTATGGGCAAGATGGCTTCGGCTTCGAAGACAAGGGAAAAAGGAGTGGCACCAATGGGGGTATGGATGCTTGTGTGGTATGCCCACAAAGAAGGGTTGAGTTGGATGTGCTGTGACAACATCACTGACAATCTTTTTAAGAAGTTTGATAATGGTTTTATTAGATACCTCAACTTGATTGTTTCCCTGTGGGTAATAAGGCGTGGAAAAGTGGTGGCTAATATGGAAACATTGACATAGTTCACAGACCTCATGATTTTTGAAGGGATGACCATTATCCGTGATGATGGATTGTGGAATTTTGTACCGAAAAATGATTCAATTGAGGATGAATTTGGAGATTTGTTTTCCAGTAACGTAAGTGAGTGGAATTGCTTTGATCCACTTAGTAAAATACTCAGTGGCGGTGATAATGAATTTGTGTCCATTAGAGGATGTAGGGTGAATCTTGCCCACGAGATCAAGTCCCCATTGCGAGAAAGGCCAAGGATAAGTGATCAACCTCAACTCTTGTGTTGGAGCACGAATCGAATCACTGTGAATCTAATATTGGCGACATGTTCTTACAAATTCTAGTGCATCCTTCTCTAGTGTTAGCCAATATTACCCAAGTATCATAATCTTTTTAGCTAAGGTCGGGCCACTCGAATGGGACCCACATATACCCTCATGTACTTCCTGTAAGGTCATTTTTGCTTCATTAGTGTCAAGACAATGAAGAAGGGTATTGTCAAAGCTACGACAGTAAAGGGTGTCGTTGATGATGGTATAACGTGCAACTTTGCAGATAAAGGACTTTCTTTGGTTATTGGAAAGGTTTTGAGGAAGGATATGTGAATGAAGGTAGTCAAAAATGTCCTTATACCAGGGGGAACTGGAACCAACAAGCTCACAAACCATTTCTAATTCGGGGACATCATAAGTTGGAACTAATAACTGCTCAACCAAAAACTCAAATTGTGGAACATTGCTAGGAATATCAAGCAAAGATCTAATTGTTGCCATAACATCAGTAGCCTTATTATGTGTTCTTGGAATTAATTCAAAGGATAGCTTGTGAAAATATGTTAGAAAACTTTCAATCATCCGCTTATAAGGCATTAGCTTCTCATCTTTTCTTTCATACTCATCATTGACTTGGTTTATAACTAACTGAGAATCATTGAGGACCTGCAAATTCTTGATTTTCCACTTGATAGCCATTCAGAGTCTTGTAATTAGTGCTTCATACTCTGCCATGTTATTAGTGCATGGAAATGCAATGCGAAATGACCTTGGGATGGAATCTCCTTGTGGAGTGATGAATAATATTCCAACTCCTGAGCCATGATTAGTATGAGATCCATCAAAGTATAATTGCCAAGGCTGTTGGGATTCCATGTGAAATACAGACTCATTTGGAAAATTTGTTGTAAGAGGATGATTATCTAGTATTGGTGCATCTGCAAGCTGGTCTGCTATTACTTGTCCTTTGATGGCTTTCCACTCGACATATTGAATTTCATATTCACTAAGGATTGTGACCCATTTTGCTAAACGTCCTGTCAATGCTACTTGACTCAAAAGGTACTTCAAGGGATCGATCTTGGCTACCAAGTATGTCTTATGGTTTAACATGTAATGCCTTAATTTTTGGGTTGCAAATACAACCGCCAAACAAGCTCGTTCAATGGGTGTGTAATTTAGCTCATACCCCACCAGTGTTCTACTGATATAATATATGGCTCTTTCTTTTTCTTCATAGTCATTATGTGCTAGTAATGCCCCCAGTGCCGAAGTAGTTGCAGAGATGTACATAATTAATGGTTTTCCTTGGATAGGAGGCATGAGAACTAGAGGTGACAATAAGTACAGTTTGATTTGGTTAAATGCCTCCTAGCATTTATCTTTCCACACAAAGGGGATCCCTTTGCGTAGGAGATACTTTAATGGTTGGCACCTATCTGCGAGTTGAGCAATGAACCATCTGATAGATTGAAGCCTGCCTTGTAGAATTCTTAGGTCACTGATTCCCTTAGGAGGAGGCATATCCAATATAGCTTTGACTTTAATGGGGTCAACTTCAATGCCTCTATGGGAGACTATGTATCCCAATAACTTGCCTGATGTTACACCAAAAACACACTTTTTCGGGTTTAATCGAACCTTATATTCTTCCAGCCTCCTGAAAATTTTGTCTAATACTGAAAGATGGTATTTTCTTGTCAATGAATTTTCCAAAAGGTCATCCACATAGTCCTCCATTAATGTGTGTATCATGTCGTGGAATATTGTTGTCATTTCCCTTTGATATGTAGTGCCTACATTTTTAAGACCAAATGGCATTACAGTCCAATAGTATGTACCCCAAGGGCATGTGAAAGCAGTTTTGTGTTGGCCTTCAAGGGCAATACGGATCTGATTATAACTAGAGAAACCATCCACAAGGGACAGCATCTCATACCCCACTATAAGGTCCACAATGATGTCAATGTTCGGTAGAGGGAAATCATCTTTAGGGCATGCTTTATTGAGATCTTGAAAGTCTATGCATATGCGAATTTTCCCAGTATACTTGGTGACAGGGACAATGTTGGATATCCATTCTGTATAGTCAATTGACCTGATGAAACCTACATCCAACAATTTATTGAGTTCTGCTTTAACCAACAATGCAACTTTTGGGTGCATTTTTCTTAGCTTTTGTTTTACTAGCTTGGAATCTGGAAATAATGGCAAGTGATGCAATACTAACTCAGGATCTAACCCCGACATGTCAGCATGAGACCATGTGAAGTTTATCTTGCATTTCGAAAAGAACTTTTGAAATTCTGGTTGTTCATCTTCTGTCAATGATGCCGCAAAGAGAACCATTTTGGGGTCCTCCACAGTAGCTATATTAACTACTATGGTGTCCTCGACCAGCATTGCTGATTTTTCTCTGTCTATGGGGAGAAAGTACAATCCTCCACCCTTGGGCACATCAGGGAGGTTTTCACCCTCTAATATGTCCTTTATTTTTACTATTTTTCTGTCAAAAGGTTCCTTTCGGTTTTCACCTAGAGACGTGTCATTTTTTGTTTTATTTTTCTTTTTAATTTTGTGACTAGAGGATGACGCAGTCTCCCCAAAATAAGTAGCACAATCCAAGTCAATGGTAAACCCCACTTTGTGATCCCCATTTGGAATGCCTTCACGTAGCCCTAGAAATTCTGCTAAAGCCTCATCATTTTGAAGTCTCCATTACTGGTGGGCCTTGTTGGTTCTAGTCAATTAGGTCAGGGTAAAATAAGGATATTCCATCATCAACATTCACAAATTGAGGAGATGATGCAAAGAGCATGTAAATGGACATCGAGACATTGAAAATGAAGTTGTCATGATCTAGCTCTATGTCAGATTCTATCCAGTATTCTCCTTTGCTTGTTTCATACTCACCATCGAAGTAAGGGACAAAAGGAGTAGCATCAGGGGCAGGGTTAGTAATGGCAAGTGATGGTTCAAGAGATTTTGCATGATGGTCATCAATTTGGGGTGACTGGACAGGTACATCGGGGCTAGGATGAATGGGAATAGAATATGATCTAGACTTGGCATCATTTGGCGTTGTATCAATCTTTAACATTTGCCAGAATCATTCTTCAAATGTAGGCTCGCTAGGTTCAAGGAGTAATTCATCAAGGCAACTGTCACTTAAGGATTGTTGAGAGCCAAATTCCCATTCATGAGAGTCGGTTTTAGAGGAGGTTTCCTTAGTTGTCTCAACATAGTCTAAAGCATACACTAACTCACATGGAAGCACACTGGTACTTGGATCGCTAGATTCTCGTGGACCTAACCCTAACCCAAGATGTTTTGGTCTTTCTGAAACTGATAATGGCTCACACCTTCCATTCTTATTCTTGACAAGACCATTTTTTCCATCATAGCCTTTTTCTTTTATCATGTTGTATCCTTTTCCATATATGGCTACTGGCAAGGGAGTCAAGTCCTGTGGTTCTTTATAAATCTAGGACAGTATATCATTTGTGTCCTCTTGACTCATTTTGCCCCACTTTATGAAAACTGTATTTGGAGGAACCCTAAAAATTTATTTTGCCTATATTCTAAAGTAGGGTTTGCCATAGACCTGGGGAGACTTGGGCATCTTGGTTATGCAATAGGCCGTATTCAGCTTGTACTCTCCACATCCTTGGTCCTGAATTTGGAAGATCAGGTCGATGCTTGGGGTGATAAATGAAGTGGTAGGTGTTACGGAAGTGGTCATGGTGGTCGAAGAAGCAGAAGTGGATGCAGTGAATGAAGAAGCGGGAGGCTTCACGAGTGTTGATGGGTCAATGAATTTGGAAGACAAAAATGTCGAAGCTTCCCTATTGATAGGAACTTGACGTTCTGAGACACCTCATAAGTTGGTACAATATTGGAACGGATCAGGGTCTCCGTATATAGTAATCTCAGTGCCTTCAAAAGGAAACTTCAAACATTGGTGATACATGGAGGGGATAGCTTTTAGCACGTGGATCCAAGGTTGATTGAGTAAAATGTTGTATGGAAGGTCCAAATCTAGAACTTGACAAGTGGTGTCGACAATGACTGGCCCAATTTGAATTAGGAGTGTAACTACGCCCCGAGAGGAACGTTCTTCATCATCATATGCCTTGATAACAATGCTTCTTATGGCGTCTACTCAAGCATTAGAAAAGCCTAGTGCCTTGACCAATTTTAAGGAACATATATTCAATCATGCTCCACCATCTACTAAGACTCGTCTGACCTTATGTTTATGAATAAGAACTTCGATATGAAGGGCATCATTATTGTTGGATTTGGATATGAATAGTCTTGGTCTGAAAAGGTGATATGGTGGAGAGTCATGAGATATCCTACCATGGCTTCAAATTGGCTGACATCAATATCTTGGGGAATAGAGGATTCTTTTAATATTTTATCTAGGATGGCCTTATGGGTAGGCGAGATGCGTAACAACTCAAGGATAGATATTTGTGCGGGTGTTTTTCCAAGATGGTCAATAAGATTAAAGTTTCCTTTAGGTTGGGACTACTTGTTCTGTGGACGTGATTGTAGTTGTGAAGTAGATGGGTCAGCTATTGTTACCTTTGGTTGTCTAGGGGGAGGAGGGCCGGCTATGGTGACCTTTCTACCGAGGGTGGTGACATTGCATTCAAGGGCCTTTCTGACGGTGACTGTGCAGACATGTTCATTAGTTGTTCTAATGTGATGTATGATAGGTCCCCTAGAATAGTCATATCCAATACGGGCATGGTTGGCTCAAGTATTATTATTTGTATTTGGTGTAGAAGAGTTTCTAGAACCATGATTCTGCAGTGGGTTCTTGTGTATTGTATGATCTACATTAGAAGCAAATTGTGGTCCACCAACTTCAATGATACGCTTTTCAATAAGGTCTTGTACCAAATTTTTCAATTGTTTACAAGAAGAGGTTTTGTGTCCTTTTATTCGGTGATAGTCACAAAATGCATTATCATCCCACCAAGATGGTTTAAATTGCATAGGGTCATATGGTTTGGGGTCTTCAAGTGTGATGACACCATTCTGAAGGAATTTCCTGAGAACTTCAATAGGCTCACCCAAGGGAGTGTATGTACATCCTCTATGGAATTCTTTGGGTTGTCTAGGCTGCCTTTGAATTTGATTGTTTTGATTGCCTTGGTTATTTTGATTTGTTTGGACAACATTAGCGGCATAGGTTTGTGTCATCATCTATGTGTTTTTTGGTTGTGTCCCTTTTAGAGTAATCATAGGACCCATAGCATTGACAACCTTAGCATCGACTAACCATCGTTGATGACATGTTTGTTCTTAACCCAATATTTGTTTTTATCAGCAAAAGGAGGGTTTGCATTTGTGTTTTTAGGACCATATTTTAGTCTTCCTTCAGCAATGAGGGCTTGTTCAACTTGGACACCTCATTCAACTAGGTCCGCAAAAGTTGTAAAACAATGAACACGCAAGCCATTTTTCAGTGGGCCTAATAACATTTGTACGAACATGTCAACTTTTTCCTTTTCAGGTATGTCTATGTGACAGTGACTCGCTAGGCCCCTCCATTTTTGAAAGAATGGCAAAAAGGTTTCACCTAAATCTTCTTGTGTGAGCTGACATAATTTGGTAATGAAGGTTTTTGTGTCAATGTTGTATGTGTAATTTTTCATGAATTTTTCAGCAAGTTCTTTCCATGACTTTATTCTGAGTTGCAGTGTATAGAACCATTCTAGGGATGGTCCTATGAGACTTTTAGGAAATAGTTGCATTAGATACGTGTGCTTATGAGAAATATCCACACAACTTGTTACGAACTCTCTAATGTGGTCAAGTGGATTTGTTTTACCCTTGTATTCATTGAAGTTTGGAGCCACATAACCATGTGGAAATGATGGCATGTACAAAGTTGTATCAAAAGGATATGGACATAAGTCGTATGGCATTTGCATCTTCTTGTCAGAGGTTTTCATATTTTCCATCTGTTTTTGAAGGTCATCCACTCTTGCTAGCAAGGCATGTACAATGGGATCATTGGTCGCCTGAAAGTTTGGATTTGATTGTGACCCGTGTTGTTGCAAGATGTATGGTATGTTCTGATTAGGTATTTGTTGGTACTACCAATTTTGAGTAGGGATTTGTTGTTGAGTATTAATCTGTGATGAGTATGTGGGGATATGTAACCCTGCCATCTTTGTCTATATTTAAGGCATCTGACTTGTTTGATGTCCAAAGGTATGCATTTCTTGCATCATTTGAGTACCTTGTGCATGTTGAAAGAATTGTCTGTGTGGCATGGTAGTGTTTGGTCCTTGAAAGTGTCCATGTGGGATATTCATATTTTTCCCTTGTCCATGTGGGATGTTCATTTGTGATGATGTGTTAATTTTGTGTTGAGGGCCTTGAACAAAAATGCGTCATGGGTTTCTTCCAAAGGGATTAAATGAGGTTCCACTGTAAGGATGTGATGAAGATGCCCCCATTGTCATAGATGAAAAGCCGAACATAGGATTTAAGGAAGTGGTGCCTATTGATGTGGACGCAAAGGTGGGTCCTATTATTTGTGAAGATGATGTGGTCATTGTAGGCATGGTCATAGTAGATGTTCCTCCAGTAGACGTCGTATTGATTGAAGAGGAGGTGTTTTGATTTATGGTGCCACTAGATGTCGTATTAATGGTGGTAGTGACAACTTGCGTAGTAATGGCAATGTTATTGGTTGAGGTATTGTTCATGTCATGTTGGGATGTGTTTTGTGTTGTATTATTAGGAGAGACAGGCCATATGGTATTAATGTTGAAGCCTTTTGGTAATCTTCTATGATCTATTTAGGATCTAGGACAAATTGCTTACAGAATGCATAACGTAAAAGATCACTTAATACAATGCTTAACATAAATGATTACATAATAAAATGCTCAAATGAATGAATGAACATAATATAAATGCCAAGATAATGAACTAAAAAGAAAGAGAGAAGATAAGAGGAGACAAACACAATTGATAACGGAGTTCGTCCCTAAGGACTACGTCTCCGGGTCCCTCTCCAACGGAGTGACCGATCCGATTATACTCCAAAATTAGTTACAATTGCTTCAATGACTATCTCCTTCAAGCACAGTAGCATAACGTTCCTCTGATGTGCGAAAATGTCTACAAAATCTCTCGAGCATTCTCTCGTTCTCACCACCTCGACTTGGCAAAACAAGGCCTACTACCTCTCTTTTTATACATAAAATATGCCTAATATGGCTTAACCATCATAATTAATGCATAACTCCCTTACCAACTCGTACACTGGCTATTTTTCTCTTTACAATCTTTTTGTTGAGAGGTTGAGGTGAGTTTTTGTTGGGTTATGGCTTAAAATGCCTTTTGGTTAAGGCTCGGCCAACAGCTATTCAACAAAATCAATCGTTGCCACAATATATCTCAGAGGGGTCGCGTGGTCCACCGGTTCCTATTCCTTTTGGTAAAGAGGTGGTCGGCGGTTCCAACTCCGCCGGCCACGCTTTACCACAAATCCCGGCAGTTTCAAACGACAAAACAAAAGTTTGCCAACTATAAAATGAGCCGAGCCCGGCCGGGGCAACGGTAGTGCGGTTGGTTCTTTGCCCGCAGATCACGGGGTCGAACCCGTCCACCATTTTTAGCACTGTGTTTAACAAACTCGCAGGCCAAAGACTTGACACGTGTCTCGATGCTATTCGACCACTCGCAATGATGTGTCCGCTGACGAAGCCGCTCACGTGGATAACCGTACTGCTGACTAGGAGCCACGTGTCAGAGTCCTACTTGCCGAAGATGCTGACCGAGCTGCTGATGATGCTGCCACGTGTCCGATGACGTTGTCAATGACCGTGCTGACTGGACTGCCACCTGGGATGCCGTACTGTACGTCTAGACACGTGTCATGCAATGATTGGTCTATACGATCTGAGTCACCTACCATGTGTTTTGTCCAAATTCGTCCATGTGGATTCCGTACAGTACGGACTGACACATCAGTATGATGACGTCATCAGTTGTACCTTCAAGTTGACTGAAGTTTGACTGCTTCTAACTTGAGCATACGACGTCGGATTTCGACGAAACGAACGCCGTCGGAATCATCTCGACGAGCTCTTCGCGATGACATTGGTTCCGTCAATTTCTGAGATGATTTTTTTCACCTTCTGGACGCCCCTGAAGCCAGTTTGACTGGAAGTTTGACCGGCCGTAACTTGCACAAACGGAGTCCTTTTCGCCCCGTTCAAGTTGCGTTGGAATCGGGACGTTGTTCTCTTTCTAATGGTGCTTAATTCTGGAGTATTGGGAACACTTCAATTTTCACTGAAAAATTGTCCCCCGGATCATTCTACCTTGGTCTAAGAGCATAGCAAGGTATCGTTCAGGATCGTTCAAGACCAAGTCCTCTACAAATGAAGCTATGTCAAGATTTTGAGTGGCAGCGTCTAAATCCTCCAGTAGTACTTGTCCATTTTGGTCTCTTTGTATGAATTATTCAAAAAGTGGATTTTGAAAGGAAGTTGACATGCTCATGGATGATTGTATGTTCAAATTACCAAATGAGTCGTCATAAATCCAGTCATTGGGATTGGTGTTGGTGTTGGTGTTGTTGTCAAAGTCTTGTCCAAAGTCTGCCATTTGTCTTTTCTTTTTTTAATGTCTTGTTTCCACCATCAAAGAAATTTCTCAAATGAAGATGATGACAATGCAAGTATGATTCTAGTCTATGTTTTTGTCTTTTTGTGCGATAAAGGATGACAATGCAACGAAATAATAATGTTTACCTAAGGAAATGTGTAATGCCGAAAAGATAAAGTGACGGTTATGACTAGGACGACAAGGTGTGAAATAAGGACTAAGATGATTATGTCAACTAAAAAGGCAACTAATGCAAAATCTAGGTTCAAAATGATGACTAGGATGAATAATATTTTTGTATTTTTGGGAATAAAGTATGCAAGGTATAAACTAGAATGCAATTTGGAGAAAAGGATACCTAAACACTCTAAGCTTAATCTTTGTTTTCGATTTTAGTTACCAAAGGAATTCTTGAAAATGGCAAAGTGACAAGGTCAAGATGACTAGTGAGTTCTCCCAACTAGACTGCTAAGGTGGAAATTCTCACAAAAGGTGACAATGACGGAAAATAGGAATAATGGCGAAGTCTAAGATAACCTAGTTTCGAAAGCAATGATTTTGCAAATTGTGATAAGGTTGGCCTAACCGAAAGTATGCAAAAATGAAAAGATATGGTCAAGCTAATGTTGAAAATGATGATTATGAAACCTAATGGATGAAATAAAAAATTTGAAAGTTTAATCCTAGGGTCAAAAATGCAAACTAATGGTTGAATGATAAATATTTTGAGCAATTTCAAAGTTGGTTTCTGATAGAATCCTCTTGGAAAAAGTATTTGACAATAGGTTGATAGTATTTAGACTCAAATTCGGCTTTGTATCAGGGTTTTTTTTTGTCAAGCAAATGCATCGTTTGAGACTTCAGATGCGTCACAGTATAGTGAATGCGATTTTGAAATTGACAAATGTGACAAAGTTTGGAAAATGCGGTTCTGTGAAGTTCAGATGCGTCACAACACAATCATATGCAGTGTTTATGGCATCATATGTGGTTTAATAGAGTGATTGTGTCTTAGGGATTTTCAAATGCATTTCAGAACAACAGATGTGTTTCGATGGTTGCATCACATGTTGTAAAAAGTGAGTTTTCTAATGTATTGGGGAAAAATATGATCTGTCAATGGTCGAATCTTTTTGTCCAGGTTTGTAAATGTGGTGAATACTGTTTGAAAATCCAGCAAGCACTTGACAAGCACAATGTTTTAGTGTAAGCAAACACACATAAGACAAGCATGATCCTAATAGGCCAAGGGTTTGTATACTTGGTATAGCCCACCAA
The DNA here is from genome assembly GCA_007258455.2 of Sequoia sempervirens. Classification (NCBI taxonomy): domain Eukaryota; kingdom Viridiplantae; phylum Streptophyta; class Pinopsida; order Cupressales; family Cupressaceae; genus Sequoia; species Sequoia sempervirens. The sequence goes on from VDFB02256132.1 coordinate 107,321,696, forward strand.
TATACCCTGGAATGGTGTCGAACACCTCTCCTTCTCGAGAGCAGATAGCTTAGAATTTTGGTGGCATTGGCTCCCCTCCACGACACTCACTTCTACGGGCACACCAACTTCGGATTCTTGGGTAGTCACTTCCCAAGAACTGCTATCTCTACTAAAGGGAGTTAGTAGTGAGTATCTTCAAGCATGATATTGTACCCTACACTATACAAAGCAACGGTTGAAAATGGTTGGCTTCTAAAACAATAGGTGTCTAGTAAGGGCATCCGTTCGAGTGGCCACACATGGGGTGAGAGATTAATCACCAATTAGGTGGCACTCCATCCTGAAGAGGTTACGCTCAACAGGGTTTATGGGAGTACTACTTCCTCTGTGTGACACATCTGCACTCGTGGTACTTGAACTTTCCTCAAGCACCCATTTTATATCCCGGTTGGAAGTGGCTTGGCTTTAGCCTATTACTAGTCGGGTCATCCCTTAAGGTGAGTACTTTTTCCCTTAAGGCAAGCCCATTTCTAGAAATAATAACCGTTTCTCTTACACCCAAGATTGCCCGAAAGCGCAAGGGGAGAGGATACTTCGATTATTAAGTCTTAAGGGTTTACAACAAATAAAATGGGTCTAGATTTCTGATCACCAAGTTTTCACAAGGTGAGAGCATAATCACCTACCACTTTCAAGCACAATCAAACACTCGCAAACAAAAGTTCATTTTAGTGCACTAATGGAAGTGTTCCTAAGCTAAAAATCACAAACAGATGATTTGAAAGATTAATCTTCGACAAACGTAGCTACAAAATCACATGTCAGTATTTTGGATGGTTGTCTTTGACTCACGAGTGCTACAAACCCACATGTTAGTAGTTTCAACAAATGCATTTGACCCATGAGAATCCTAATGCCACATGCTGCAACTAGACATTAGCAACCAAAAAATCCTATTCTAAAGGATACAAAAAAATAGAAAAGACTAAAATAATAAAAATGTAGCAATCTGACAAGAAAATCCGAATACATAAATTGAGCAGGAAAATGTGTTACAACAGAGCATATGTGTCGCAACAGTTTATGTTAGAGTTCACCAACCGAATGCGTTGCCCTGCAAACAAATGCGTTAGAATAACTGTCAAATGTGTCATGTTTCTGTTGGATACGTCACTTGGGGTCACGAATGCGGTCTGATGATTCAAATGTGTCGTTGGTTTTGTCGAGTGCATCATGACGCAGCGAATGCTATGCAGGATGGTTCAAATGCATCGTTTAGAAACCTGTAACTGCAAAATAGAAACTGAAAGTCTTACGAAAACCAAAAAAATGCAGTGAAAGACGTCGGGTTCACCAAATGTATCTTTGGAAATTTTATGGGTTATTAGATTATCAACATTAAATCCAAAAATCCAAAGAGATAATGAAGAAAAAAGGAGCAAACATGAAAACAAGGGAAAATATGTTACCGAACGTCTTCAACCTCCATGATTCACCTCCATTATACCTTCTAGCTTATTGCAAGTTGAAGTTTTCCCTTAGATTCTTCGAGCAACCTATGAAAATATCAAGTCCTATGCAAGTGTTGAAGGATTTTCATATGCAAAATGACTCTAAGTGCCTAAGAGAAGCTCTATGTGTATAAGAAAATGGATGAAAAACAAGAAACCCAGAAGTTCCCGTGAATACTTGAGAGAGAGAAAATGAATTCAAAATTGCCATTTTATAAGAAAAGGAAATTTTGAATGGATGAATGAGATTGAAAGGCAAACGGATGGACAAGATTGAAAGGAAAACAAATGGCCAAAAAAGGGCCGGGGAATCAAATTAATAACAGTCATTTGACTTTTGCATGCAAAAAGGCATCTTTTTGAATTAAAAATCATTTTAATTCAAAAATGGAGAATCAAATGACAGTAGGCAATAAATGCCCATCTTCTGCCTAAATAAGGGATTTTGACCATTTTAAATAAGTAATCATTTTTTTTTTATTTAAAATGGGGAAAGTGACATGTGGCCATAATTAAATAAATTAAAGAATTTATTTAATTAGAAGAAGAATATGTAAGTTATTGACGTATTTAAAAAAATAAGCCAGATTTATTTATTTAAATAATCTAGACAAATTAGTGGACATGAATAATTAAATAAATTAGGGAATTTATTTAATTATAAGGAGGCATTAGATAATTAGCAACACATTTAAGTAAATAAATAAAATTTATTTATTTAAATAATTAGGAAGAATAAAGGGACATGAATTAATTAAATAATTAAAAATTATTTAATTAATAGATGAAAATGGACCACACAACATAATTAAATACTTTAATTATGCTAGGACGAAAGTGATGAAAAACAGAGCTCGCAGGTCTAGATCAATTTTTAGTGTCTACAGGACTAAATCGCCCAGACTGGCGAATGGGTCCCGAATTAGGGTTTTTGCACCATTTCAGCAAATTTTGTGTGAATGTTGTGTTTTCTGGTTAGGATGATGTCTAGGCTGAGTGCAAATGTAGTTTTTAGATGAAATTCAATGATGCAAGATGCAAAAATGCAACCTATATGCACTTTCACTAATGCAAGATTTAGAAACACTAGATGCCAATTAACTAATGCAAAGTCAATGCAAGCTAGATCTACTCCAAATTAGAAAAGGGGTGTTCACGTCGAGTTCACCAAAATGTAGCAACGAAAATAGTATGCCCCACCTTTGAGGAATGGAGCACAAAGGTAAGGTTCCTATTTCACACTTGTTACACTCAAGGAAACCTTAGAGATCTCAATCCGAAGATAGAAAGGGGGAAAGAGATCTTGCAATAAAGTATTCTAGGGTTTGATTAGAGATAATAAGAGGGTTAAACACCAAGTTAGGGCTTGGAAAGACAAGAAATAAATGCAAGATGCAAAGTATTGCGCAAAACCTAACCAAATGACCTAGGAAATGAAACTGAAAATCAAGATATCAAACTAGAAATGAATAGAGGTGCACTTGGAAGAGTGATGAGGGAAAAACAAGCTCCAAAACCTTGAAAACTTGTTGTTTGATGCCCATTGGGACTCATATGCCAGTCTGGGTGATTTAGTCCTGGACTAGGTTTTCTATGCCAAAATTGGAATCTAACAGTGCTTAATATGAATCTCCTGAAACTCAAAAAATGGTAGTACTGGGACTCATATGCACAAGGTGGCATATCAGTCCCAGTATATTTTTTTCAGAGGGTGGAGACCTAAATCTACTCTCCTAACTTTGCTCTTTCTGTCACACTTTGTTTTCAAATCTGAAATCCTGATTCCAGACCTATAGATGACTTTTAGTGAAGATAGCAACCTTGCAAATAAGGGGACAATTCCAACAACTTCCTCCAAGCTTGTAACCCAATATTGAAAGGATCTTCAAGCTCCAAGACACCTAGATCTACAATCACACATATAGAGAGAGAGAGAGAGAGACTTGTTGATTGTTAGAGAAAAGGGGTTTTCCTTAGTCAAACCCCTTTTAGGTAATTAAACCAAATGATGAGATAATGAAATAAGGACATGAAGGATGAAATATGAATAATGATACCTTGAATGATGTCTTGTAAATTAGCAATCTAACATGAAATGACCATGAACGATGTAGATCTGGATCTTGAAATAAGTGTAGAACAATTCTTAACCTTGGATCTTGAATGCAACATCACAACACTAGCTCAACAACATGCTTGATGCTTGATAACCTTAACATGATGATGGATCTTGAATTGTTGCAATAATTGATGAAGAATTCTGCCCTTGAATGCTTTAAAGATGCTCTTGAATACTCTTGTGAAGTCTTGTAAACTCAAGTTTGCTATAAGGCATGCTCTCTTAAAAGTCTTAGGTGAAAATGAGTGAAATAACCTTGTATTTATACTTATTTATGCTAAATTTCCTGAAATTACAACACTACAAGTCGACATTAGATCTAGGAGGACAAAATACCGCCAAGGATTTGAATTAAATTTGATTTTGGGCCACATGGGACTCATACACCACAAGTGGCATACGAGTCCCATTAGGCTTAAGTATATGACACATTTTTCAAAAATCCTTAGAATGATGTAAATTCAGGATCAAGGCCCAAAAACCTACGTGGGACTCATATGCCCAAGATGGCGTATGAGTCCCAAATCACTAAATCTAGGCCACACAACCTAAAAACACTTGAATTATGGTTGGTTTTTGGTTTATATCAAGATTATCCTCAGAAAGATGCATTAATTAAGGCTTGTGGATGTAAAATAAAGCCAAATAAGGCATAAAGAAGCCCAATTATTTAATAAAACCCTAGATTAGTGTGAAAATGTTAGGATACACTTTACAACACCATTAAATAAGGCACCATTAATTTCATTTAGTTTACAAGGGCCCAAAACTTAATGTGAAGGTACACTTCAAAACATTAAATTAAGGCAAAGTTAGGTCAATTTAGCTTAAAAGGGCCCTAAATCCAATGTGAGTGTGTAAAACACATTACAACACTAGATCAAGGCGTTATTAGATCCATTTTAATGTTAATAATTCCCAAATTAAGTGTGAAAATGTAAACGATGACATTTTTCGACACTACACACACAAACATGAAAATGACCCCATATAAAGTAGTTTATAGGAAAATACTACCATATCTTCTATCTCACATTCTAGGTAGTTCTCCAATAAATGTAGTGGACACTACCCTTAACACATGAGGTAGTATTCTTTAGATCCTTCATGAAAATCTCCACATGGCTCAAAATTGCAACAAGTAATAGGGTGATCAACATTGTTTTCAATGCTATGTTTATCGTATTGATATAGTTTTCTCTAGTTGTAGCCTTGTGAATAGTCCTCTTGGTAAATTAAATTCCACTAAATTCCACCAAAGTATTTCTCCTAAGTTTTACGACAGTTATAATTTTTTTCAATTGATTGATCTAGTAGCATACATATTGGAACTCCCAACTTCCTCCTATGTTCATCTTTTCTTTTGTGTCTCTTGTTTGAAGAAAGTTCTTGAGCAACGTGACATTGCTCAAACCGTTTTTCTTGAGATTAATGTTGAATGATTGATCATTCTCTAACAAAAAATAATATTAGACATGTGCTCATGCCAACTTCACGACCACACTCATTGAGGTCCTAATCCAGTGGCATGCCATGTAATTTGAAAATTATACTTGGGAATGCATTCATCATATTCAACATCGATTTCCTTTTTTATGGTCTAAATGACATGATACAATACATATATCATAAAATTATCTTACCTATTCTGAAATATGACATATATAAGATTTTTTATCACTAAGGTCTCTATAGTTGGGTCTCAAAGGTGTTGGATAACTTAGTGTGCATTTATGGATAGTTTATTCAAGGGGCCTTTATGGTTCTTTTAAACATATAAATAGGTTTCTTTCCTAAAATAATTTTATTCTACATACATTTTTTTGAAGTTACATTTTAATCTACTCTACCAAATTTTAAAGAAACACAAAAGGTATAGGGTTAACAAGAATTATAAGCAAGAATGATTTTGATCTTTATATAAGAAAGTTTGAGGGAATTACTTTAAACCCACTTTAAACTAAGATAAACAAATGTTCAATCTTTGATCAAACGAATCCAATATTCAAAGGAATTCTAGAGTTAATCAAAACAAATACTCATTAAACCACCACATTATATGTACAAATTTAATGATAAATCCAATAACTCATCTAAATGGATTTTCATTTCAAATATTCTTAATTTCCCACATAATTTAAAACATAAAGATTCAATAAGGGCACTCTACCTTTCCAGAGATCAACAAAATTCAAAGAAGCCAGATCTTCATTACTTTCAAAAAGTATACACTACGCTGAAATCTTGACCTTCTCCTTCCATAGTTCTCTCACTAATTATTGTATAAAATAAAATACTAACTAATTATTGTCTCATTAAATAATTTGTTAGTAGAGGAAGCCCATTTATAATATTGAGTGCTCCCTTTTATATAGAAAAGAATAGATCAAACACATATATAAGTTAACATACACTAACAATTGTAGGAAGCTCATACAAATATTCTTAACTACAAATTTTATCCAAAAAATAACATCCTAACTCTAGCTATTAAAAATTAACACATGCATCATTTTGCAAAAGTTTTGTAAGATCTTTCAAATTGAAACTTAACTACTGACTAAATACCTAAAAATAGGGACCACCTCATTCAGTCGATAAGACCCACCTTTTAGCAATTATTTACTACAAATATAATAATGAATAAAAGAATAATTATCTTAATAACTAGAACAATAAGTTAAACTTGGCACTCAAAATTTATAAAAAAATTCAAAATTCAAAATTCATTACCGACCTTTCTATTTGTATTCCAAGTAGTCATTCAAACACTTAGTCAATTTTTCATTATCTGAACCTTTCAAGAAATCCAAATTGAAACTTAGAATCTTGACACATTTTTCTGGAGAAATCAATATGATTATTCATATCATACAAACCATTGTCCATTTTTTAAATTCAAGTCTCAATTGCATCAATTGATCCATAACATTCTTATCTACCTTGTTGTGCGACTCATCCACTTTTCTTCTAAACACTTAGTCAATTTATCATTATCTAGACCTTTCAAGAAATCCAAATCAAAACTTAGAATCTTGACACATTTTTTTTGGAGAAATCAATATGATTATTCATATCATACAAACCATTGTCCATTTTTAAATTCAAGTCTTAGTTGCATCAATTGATCCATAGCATTCGCATATGTCTTGTTGTGTAACTCTTCCACTTTTCTTATGAACTCCTACTAAACTTATGGTGCTAACATGATGGTATGCTTTGTCTAGACTTATTATTTGACCCATAAAATATTCATAAGTGTCTCTATCTCTATGAAGCTCTTCTTTCTTCTAGGATTTTTTGAATATACCATATTAGAAAATCTTTCTTGAATTCTATTAGATTGATTATTTTTGATAAAATATTCATCATCAAGTTGTAAAGGCAATTCATATTCATACATATCATCTTCTGCTCTTACTAGATTCAATAATTGCTCCATTAAATTTATTGATGAAGCTTGTACCCAAATCCTATCTATTTACAAGCCTTATATATTAGTGTATCTATTTAACTATCCAAGGCATGTGTCTTTTGTTTTATTGCTTGCAAACTATCTACTTTAACTTTCCACGTTAAAATTGGCGAACTTACAAAAGTACTCAACTGTGAATCGATAGGAGTTACTAAACTCTTAATAAAATCTTTCAATCGCTACAATTGCTTTTTGTGTTGTATTTTGGTTTCTTGATCCTTAGAAATTCTCAACTTCAAATATTCTACACCCGTATCAAAAGAAGCCACCTCTTCCTCCCTAGTTTGTCTACCCAAATAGAATTGAGTCACTTGATACTGGAATCCTTATCAACAATGGGAGTTTGTATTTCAACAATCCTTTCTTTATTCTAGTTCATACAAATTGCTAAGAGAACCTTAGGCTTTTTAAAAAGTTTTTCCTTATCTACCATGGTTGTTATTGCTACTAAATCTAGCGGTTGTATTTTTACATTCTTCCTCGTGGAAAAATATCCAAATTTCGCAAACTTAGGCTAGTAGGCATATTTTGCATAACTTTATATGAGGTAGATTATTATTGTTGTGGTGGTGGGCAAGGAGAACGTTGTATTTGTTATTGTTGAGGAGGAGAAGGAGAGGGAGTTTGAATCGGTGTATATTGTTGTGAAGGACTTTTAAGAGGGGATTATGCTATTTCTTGTTGAGGTGGAATTTTAAGATGAGTTTGAGCTTCTTACTAATCAATTTAATCAACCTTATATTTTGTATCCTCAATTATAATGGCCTCTTGTTGGGACTTGGTTTTACTTGGAGGAGATTGAGGAGTGTTCAATACACCTTCTCCTTTTTTATATTTATCCTTCCACCTTCTTTAACACTTCAATAGTTGTATCTTTAACCTCATCGTCTTTTTATGCATTGTATGTTGTTGGAGCTTCAAAAATTGATGTCTTTGGTGGTATTCCCATAGGAGGAGGAGGCAAGGATATAAGTTGAAACATGCCCTCATAGGTTGATCTATGTATAATGAAGAGGTTGGTAAGACAACCTTTGACTTGTCATGATGAGCTTGCTACAAAGGTGTTGCTCCAAATTATTTAAATTATTCTTGCATTAGCAACCTCTTTTATCTTCTTAGCCTTATCAAAATGCTTATCAACCTTTTGTATTATCCTTCATGTTGATTCAATTCAGGTTTTATTGTATTCTAAGGGAGCACCAATCCTCATCTTTATTTTCTCTTCTTTACCTTTCATATCTTTATGAAATCGCAACCATCCAAAAGTATAGTTCTCCACTTTTGATTAATCACCTTTAGGCCACAGTCTTTTGTTGTTGTCTAGTTGATCATTGTAAAGACATGTCATCTATGTTATGTAGATCATATGTTGGATTTGACAAGTTCCCATCATCCTTTAATTCATTAGGAATATCTTTTCCAATCCCTATATCTTTCATTTATTTTAGTGTTAACCTATAAAATCCTCTTTTACTTACATCAAAATCATTATAGAAATCTACCCAAAAGCCTTTCATTGTTGTCTTATTTCTATGTTTCAGATTAATTTTTTTTTTTCTGCATTACCATTAGGATCATATCTAACCTGTGTATTATATGTTTGTAGATTGAGGAAGGAGAGTTCCTCTTCAAAACATCGAGCACATACTATATTTGGACAAGTATATTAGCCTAAAGCGAATGAAAACTACACCCCTAACTTATGTTTCTCTACAAATTTCTTCTCAATTTCTAATTTTTCTAAGTAACTCTAACAATATTACCTTATCATTACATAACCTGGCAAGCAAGAAAGGGGCTTTTGAGAAGCTTGATATTTTGATATAGTTCTTGAATTGGGGAATTGGATAAACCAATGTCCCCATCCTAATAGCCTCTACTTTCCATCCACTTCACCCAATATTCCTTCAATTATCAGTCGTAGGAGGGTAGTTTACCTTGCAAGTAGATAAACAACATAAGAAGTCATACATAACTTCTTCATTGCCTAAACATTGAGTAACTAGTGATGAAATTATCATTAACAATAGTTCCTAGTCAATGTATTCATCATCTTTAAGGATCATGTAAATAAATTGGTACATTAAAGTATAATAGGTCTTGGATTTAGACTTCCCCATAACTCTTCTCGATGAAGTGATAATATCACTAATCTCACCCTAAAAATTTGATTTGGTTAGATTCTTAGGAATATTGGTTATAGATTTTCTTCAATTTGCTAGCTAAGAATTGTTGAGGTGTCTGACATTGTGTTTATTGGTCTCAAAGGCTACCCGTTCTTGCTATTTTATTAAATTATTCAAAATTGCCTTGAATGGTAGGCAAAAGACATGTGTTATGAAGTTTGTGTTGATGCTCAACATAATGTCCCCATCTAGATCCTTGGATATCCTTGCATTTGAGTCATAATGGGAAAAACAAGACATGAGTAGTTACGAGCATCAAAGAGAAACTAGGAACCAAAAAAAGTGGGCCAATCTAGAGTTTGCTATGATCTTGGATTTTGAAGTAGTTACATCCCAGAAGGTTCTTTTTTTGAAATATTTGAGGTTGATGTGCCTGAGATTCATGTTGGTAATATCTTAGACATAAGAATTAATCTTGGAGACCCTTAGGACTCCCTAGAACTCATACTTCATGGTTGTAGGAACCTTCTCTAATTTCTTAGTAGCCTTGTTAATCGTTATGCATGAAACAACAATAACCTATTGAATTCTCTATACTTTAATGTTACACTTATTAAGTAGGCTTCTACAAGTGATGGATATTTAAAAGAGTTCTCATTAGTCTTAGAAAACCAAATAAATATTCCCTAAGGGTCATGGGGGTAGTTTCTTTCACTAGAATCTTTGAGTGTTATGACATTCTAGTCAAGTCCAAGAGTTGAGTCAAAATTAGAACTTGGAACCTTAACTACATAATAGACAGGTATCAAGTAACAGGTCAAACAAGGAACTTGGAACTTGATTCCAATTTCCTATCAAGCCTCAGGATCTAACAAGAAATAATGTAGTTTGATAAGAATAGAATAAAAGGTGGAAGTTAGGTTGTAAAAGGAAATGAGAACTTAGAACCTTGGTTCCAAGTCTCTATTGGGTCTCAACATTTGATCAAAATATATGTCAAAAAACATATTACAAGGAGGGAGTAAGTTGTAGGTTGCAAGAGGAACTAAGAACTTGGAACCTAGTGTTGTCTAATGTATGAGGTTAACTACATGTGTTGAAAATGTTGAAAATTGAGGTGTTTATGTAGCTTAATACTTTGTAAAACTTTATGATTGCTAATCTAAATATGTATTCTTTGTTACAATTTTTTTGTGGGTCATTATCTGATTAATTCATTTTATCATTTGTAGAATGAAGACAGAAGCTTGTAGAAGAATTAGATAGAATATTAGAAGATACACAACATATACCAACATATACCATGGAGAAACCCTTTCGGGAAAAAACTCCACCAAGAAGCAATGTATTATTTAATCTCTGAAGTAGATTACAATAATTCCAATCCTTGCTTGAGAAGCTTCTTTTGCCTTCAACCAAATCTTCTTTGCAACTTGCAATAAAAACTGATACAAACTCTCTTCAACTTGCTTGAGATAAATAGGCAATAATCAACCTTGTAAACTACAAAAGAGTTATAATTACAAAGCTCAAAGCTTATCACCAAAAAACCTATGCCTATCTCTTGCAAGTAGAGTTCTACCGTGAAGAACAATGTCAAATCGACTCCTTCATCCATTTGGGCATCCCAAACTGAAGTCATAACTCAACCTTTATTCTGAAGATATCTTCAAAGCTTATCCTCAAAGTTGGCACCCAAGAATGGGCCCACTTAACTCAGCCTTTTGAAATATCTTAACATGCAAAATTGTTAACTCCAAGAAGCCAACTTGGGCACCCAAGGTGGGTCTAAGTCATTCTCTATTAATTGAAACATTTTTGTCCACCATTCATGCAAGAATGGTCACCCCTTGTTAACCGAAAGTAGTCACCTATTATCTGTCATGCAACTCAAGTCATTAGTCATGCATTCCAAGTCAACTAGCATTCAATTGAAACTAACTACATGCAACTGAAGATAACTGAACTGAATTGAACCAATACTAAATTGAATTGAACTGAACTGATCCTGAATTGAATTGAATTGAACTGAACTGATCTAATCTAAACTGAACTAAATTGAACTAAACTTCATGCATGTAAACATCAATCCCTAACTTCTAGGATCTTTACATGCATTACAAAAGTGTTATCTTTTACTCCAAATAGTTAACTTAACTCAAGGTGAGTGCCACCTTCCATGTGGGTGCCTCATGTGCTCCTATCATTTAGGAGCTCATCTTGGACTCCCTCACATGCTCCTATCATTTAGAATTAATTACAAATATCAATTAACATGATTATTTCATTCAAAATTAATCTCTTTCTAATCCTAGTGTTTGAGAACACTTTCCAAGGACTTAGGAGATACATGAAATAAATAATGTTTAGGATTGTAATTAAATGGCATCCTATTTCCAACATTCTCCCACTTGACATTATACATTGCAATTATTCTAAACAAGGAATAATTATTATAAATTAAGTACAGGACTTAAGGCCAATGGCCTTCCTGCACCAACTAATCAATCCATGCCAACTTCAAATGCAACCTGCATAATCACGAAGCTCCAAGAAAATGATTAAAACCAAGAGAACTTATCTGTAGAAACTGGTTTCATATGATAATTTGTAACATTAATTAAAGTGTCAACTTTCTCAATTAATACCTTCCCACTCTCAACCATTTATCGCACAAAGTGATACTTAACATCAACATACTTAGTACAAGCATGATACATAGGATTTTTGGCTAAACACATAGCACTCTAACTATCACATCCAAGTTTAACTTGCTTGCAATTAAAACCAATACCTTTCCCAAGTCTTTGTATCCAAACTACCTCGTCGAAGGCATGTGTAACCACTGAGTGTGTTGAACTCACGTTCAACCAAGGTGTAGGCTCCTCGATCTTTTGTGCTGAAAAAGATTTTCTTGCTAGTAACCATTCCAACATATATCTCTTACCATAATAGAACTCAAGCTCTCTGAGTATCCATGAGGACCTGTAACCAACCAATCCATGCCAAACTCCAAATGCAACATAACACTATCATGAAGTAATCAAGCAAATGATTAATGCACCCAATACATAAGATAACTACACAAGATCAATGTCAAAGCTCCAATATTTAACATAAACATGACATCCATGATCTAACCATCTCCTCCTAGGAGATCACATGCACCATAACATACATCCTGGTCTCAAGAGAACATGTAATATACCAAACTCTAATCTAGAATCAAGAGTAAACCATGACATAATAGCAACCACTCTAAACCAAGAAAAAACCATACCCCCAATCACATGAGGATAACCTTACCAATGATGCATCCATGTCACTGCCAACAACTCCCACTGAACCATGGTACCAAGTCACACATGGCATCATGACTTCCATCCTCTCCATGAAGATAACTCTGAAACATGAACCAAAGAGTTATCACAAACAATATTAGTTGAAATAACCAATGCATCATTACTGACATCCAAGGATTCCTCTGTAGAAGAATCAAAACTCCCTTTCTTGTTCTTACAATCCTTCTTCACATGTCCTGGTTTACCACAGTTCCAACACTTTACCTTACTCTGTCCTTCTGACTTACCCTTCCCTTCCTTGTCTCCCTTAGGTTCCTTTTTCTCAGGCCTACCTTTTACAAACAAGGCATCTTGGATTTCCATTTTAGACTTTCTCCTCGTCTCCTCTGATAGGAGAGTAGGAATTATATTTTCCATCTTCGAATTTGCACCACTACCACTGATAGCAACAATTAGATTTTCCCAAGACTTCGGTAAAGAACAAAGTAACAAAATACATTTATCTTCATCTTCTAGCTTTACATCCACAGATGCTAACTGACTTAGAATCAAATTAAAAGCATTCAAATTATTTGCAACACAATCACCATCTTTCATCTTTAAAGAATACAACTTTCTTTTCAGATACAACTTATTAGTAAGACTTTTAGTTTGATAAATATCACCTATTATCTTCCACAACTTATATGCAGTATTTTCTTCTGAATCATTCAAGAGTACAACATCAACAAGACATAATATTGTGGTCCCTCTTTCCTTCTTATCAATCTTAGCCCAATCCTCATTTGGCATCGTTGTAGGTGACTTTGTCTCATTACCAACAACTAACCACCGATCTCTCTCTTCAAGGAGATCCTCCATTTTTTATTTTCATGTCTCATAATTAGATCCATTGAACCTTTCAATATCTAAACAAGAATTCATTGTAACAAACTTATTTTCTAAAATTAGCAATAACAAAAAAAAGTAAAAACTCCCACTACATCCAAAAAAACCTTCAATCTTTTTAGAGAAAGGCGTCCCAATACTCTACCCAACCTCAACTCTAATACCAAATGTTGAAAATTGAGGTGTTTATGTAGCTTAATACTTTGTAAAACTTTATGATTGCTGATCTAAATATGTATTCTTTGTTACAGATTCTTTGTGGGCTTTTATCTGATTAATTCATTTTATCATTTGTAGAATGAAGACAGAAGGTTGTAGAAGAATTAGACAGAATATTAGAAGATACACAACATATACCATAGAGAAACCCTTTCAAGAAAAAACTCCACCAAGAATCAATGTATTATTTAATCTATGAAGTAGATTACAATAATTCCAATCCTTGCTTGAGATGCTTCTTTTTCCTTCAACCAAATCTTCTTCACAACTTGCAATAAAAATTGATACAAACTCTCTTCAACTTGCTTGAGATAAATAGGCAACAATCAACCTTGTAAACTACAAAAGAGTTATAATTACAAAGATCAAAGCTTATCACCAAAAAACCTACACCTATCTCTTGCAAGTAGAGTTCTACCGTGAAGAACAATGTCAAATCAACTCCTTCATCCATTTGGGCGTCCCAAACTAAATTCATAACTCAACCTTTATTCTGAAGATATCTTCAAAACTTATCCTCAAAGTTGGCGCCCAAGAATGGGCCCACTTAACTCAGCCTTTTGAAATATCTTAACATGCAAAAGTGTTAACTCCAAGAAGCCAACTTGGGTGCCCAAGGTGGGTCCAAGTCATTCTCTATTAACTGAAACATTCCTCTCCACCATTCATGCAAGAATGGTCATCCCCTATTAACTATAAGTAGTCACCTATTATCTGTCATGTAACTCAAGTCACTAGTCATGCATTCCAAGTCAACTGAAGTCAACTAGCATTCAACTGAAACTAACTACATGCAACTGAAGATAACTGAACCATAACTGAACTAAATTGAACTGAACTGATCTGAACTAAACTAAACTGAACTTCATGCATGTAAACATCAATCCCTAACTTCTAGGATCTTTACATGCATTACAAAAGTGTTATCTTTTATTCCAAACAGTTAACTTAACTTAAGGTGAGTGCCACCTTCCATGTGGGTGCCCCATGTGCTCCTATTATTTAGGAACTCATCTTGGACACCCTCACATGCTCCTATCATTTAGAATTAATTACAAATTCCAATTAACATGATTATTTTATTCAAAATTAATCTCTTTCTAATCCTAGTGTTTGAGAACACTTTCCAAGGACTTAGGAGATACATGAAATAAATAATGTTTAGGATTGCAATTAAATGGCATCCTATTTCCAACAAAAAATCGAGAATTGGGTGATGGGGGGAAATCATAACCTAGAACCTAAGTTCCAAGTTTTTATTGGGCCCCAAGACTCAATTGGAAATGGTAGTGAATATAAAGAGAATAAGGGAAAACATTTATTATGAGTGGGTAATGGAGAGCGAGTGTGAACCTGGACTTGGAACTAGGTTCCAAGTTCTTGATGACTCTTGATGTCTAAGACTCAGAGCGTTTTAGAAAAAAAATGAGGAAAGGACATTGGGTGGTGGGGAAAAGTGGGTACCTACAACTAGGTTCCATGACATGATTGGTCCCCAAGATTCAATTGGAATTTTGCAAAAGAGGGTAAAATATAGGGAAAATAATAGTGGGTGCAAAAGTTGGGTGAAGACATGAACTTGGAACTTGGTTCCAAGTACGTGTTGGGACCCATGACTTGGAATGACCAAGGGGGTGCCACATGTTCAAAACCCTACAAAGGAATATAGAATAAAAAGGCATAAAAATACCACTTCAAGCCTACACTTAACTAGAAAACTAAGATAAAACAAAAAAACACAAAACAAACAAAACAAAACATAAAAAAATAAAAATAAAATGGTATAGGAGAAACAAGGGCATGGTCAGAAACCTAGGACATAAATGACAACCTAGGGTTTGTGAGAATTTGAATCAACACCAATGCCAAGAAAACAAAAATACAAGGCAAAGAAAATGATCAAGAAAATATAGAAGCCATGAATTATAAGGTAAAATAACTTACCTTGTGATTGAGCACCTAAGGGAAGGAGAGAAAATGTAATTAGTGAAGATTTGCGAGTCAACACATTTTTTCCAAAATCCATGCAAGAAAGTAAAAATTACCAAGATGAGACTCTAAATATACTCACTCATTGTGTAGGAAAAGTCACGAGGGTGAGGAAGGTAAGACAAATCAAAACAATCAAGGCAAAAAAGAAAAGAGGAGAATAGATATAAAGGGGGGTAGGAGAGAACACACAAGCACCATAAATATCCATAAAAGTTTTATGTTAGAGTGTTGATCTGTGGGCCAAAAGAAGCACTTGGAACTAGGTTCTATGGACTCGACTTGTTGGGGCCGATTACTTGGAGTGAATCTTGAAGCAAGAATAAGAGAGATAAGGATTGATTCATGGGACAAACCTGAAACTTAGGTTCTAGGTCTGTGTCGGGGCTTGTAGCTTGATGGTATATTGAAAGAGTTACGGGGACTTTGAAAGTCCTAAAAATTTCACACAAGAAAACAAAAAAAAGGACTTAAAAGAAACATAAACTAACAACCAACCTTAACTAAAAACACCAAACACTAGAGAAAGAAAATGATAAAATGGGGGTCCCTAAATTTTGCAAGTAGAAAAAAGAGGTGGGGGTGTGTATGCAAGACATAACACTTCCCATAATCTACAAGGACAAATATTTTGAAGGAAGGGGATGTTAGGACCCCTTAGTCATAACTCTTTCCTTATTGTAATAAAGTCTTCAAATGCATATGCTTTGCAAGTCATCCATTGAGCTATTATGAATAATTCCACATGCTCAAGAAATAATAGTTAGCTTGAATAGAACTAGTATAAATATGATGGATAGGCTATTCCATGACCATCCATGAATTTTATTGTATCAAGAGCATTGTCCAAAGTAAGTCGCTTCTAAAAGAGGCCAATGATATTTTGTAATGAGATTCTATTAATCAATAAAATATTATTCACTATGTTTTTATTTCAATATTTATTTTTTTGTCTTCACGTTTTTGGCTAATTTTTTGAAGTGAGAAACATCATGGGAAATTATTATTTTAATTTGGTCTATGAAGGAGGTCTAAGGCTATTTCCTTCTTCTTATACCTTTTTCACTACTCTTCCCAACACTACATTTCCATACTACTTTGAGATCTTATCTTGATTTCCTAAGTCACAAGGAAACAATTGGTTCCTCATTATGTGTTTATGACTAGCTATTGAATAATTTTATTTTTTTGATCGGTAAATATTAGTATTTTATTAATAATAATAAAGAGTTACAAAATAAAGCAGCGCTCAACAGACAGAGCCAACCAGTATGTTTCATCTATAGCTCAACCTGGTAAACTGGAGAGATCTACCCTGAACCCAATCAAAACTTACAACAATCCGCCATTGATTCATTTAAACTTAACACCCTTCGATATAGTGACAGTCCAAAAACTTCGATCACACCTGAAGGCTAAGCTGAAAATAATTTTACATTTGAAAGTTTTGCCTTCTACACACCAAAAACACCACCACCCACCTGCACTGTTCGCTTTCCTACTAAACGTCCACTTACCATTTTCCCTACTACCTTTCCCGTCGCTCCCCCACGTTTTCATTCCACTACGAGCCACCTTTCACCCAAACAGATTTTGTCCTGCCTTCAAAAAACAAACATCCTGATTAATTACGCACCATTTTTGCTAGGCCTCCCACCCCTAGTGCTTCCCCTGCGCGCAAACCGCATTCGCTTGGTATCTAATGAGGCTGGGTTGCGCCCTCCCTCCGCTCTGTAGCTTCTTGTTGACGCAACACAAGCTTTAAGTTCTCCCATGCTATTAAAATTCCCAATTTGTAGACTTCCCGTTCCACTCTCCTCCGCCACCTCACAAAAGGAATTAGGCCTTCTTCTGTGGCCTCATCCACATCCTCGATGCCTTCCGAGATATCGTATCCTTTACCCGGTACAACCCATTCTAATAGGGTCTCCATTTTCCTGAGTAATTCCTCCACAAACAGTGACCTCATCACCCATTTTACAACCTCAATGTCTTCATTTAGTTCAAGACCCCATGCAAACAACATAGAGGCTATGCCAACATTCATTCATCCTCTATGAGTGGCCTCCATGAAATGTGATCCCAGAGTATCTAGCACCGCCTCTATCACCTCTTCATGTAAATTTTGCAACAAATACTTCAACCTAAACATAGACACTGGCCCGAAGAAACCTTGCTGTTGCAGTTTGGTTGAAAAGCCATACATCGCTTCCATTACCTCTGCTTACAAAAAATCCGAATTGACCAGCCTTCGCACGCACCTAACCCTTCACTAGGAATTGATAGAAAACAAATTGCTTCAATTACTTGTTTTAAAGACTCCCACCACCTTGACAATCTAGCAACTCATCCACCCCATCCTTCCCTTGCCAGACCCATTTAAAACTATGCCGCCTCCACCTCTTGTGCAGACCTAAAGTTATTTAAAAAATAGTACTTCATCCTCAAATTGTTTTGTCCAGCCTCCTCGAAAAAAGGCGAGAAAAGCCCTGCAGTCATTTCCATCTCGCGCCAACATTCTAAACAATAAATAGACCCACCTACCCTTTCAGTTACCATTTGTACTTAAATGATACTCTTCTTCTTTCGCTCGAAAGACAATCTATCCTCACCCGCCGCCAAACATCATCCCCTGGTACCAAAACTCGTGCTAAAGCATTCCAGCCAACCCACTGGCAAATCCACTTGGCAGAAATCCTCCACCCTGGTTTCACCCATCAACTCAAAAGTGGTCGCCCACTTGGAAAGGCAATCTACATCACCATTGCCAGCTCGGCGAATATGACAAACTTCAAATTTGTCAAACGAGCTTAAAACATTTAAAATTGCTCAGATAAAAGCTTGCAGATGCCACGCCGAAACTCCACCGTTAATAATAGCTTGAATTATAATCAAAGAGTCACCTTCCAAGAGCAAATTTTTAATCCCCAATGATTTTGCTAAACCTACAGCCAAAAGGGCCACCTTAGCTTTCGCAACATTATTTGTGCCATCCTCCAACTTTCTAGCACCAAATGCTACCAAATTGCCTTGACTGTCACGAATAATAGCCCCTGCTCCTGAGGGCCCCGGGTTGCCTTTTGCAGCCCCATCAAAATTTTCCTTGATCCATCCTTCCTTCGGCTTTTCCCAAGCTACCTCCTTCGAAGAAACATGCACCCCATTTAACCCCCTCTCTAGATGTCCATGCTTTACCTTTAGCCCTGGCCACAACCTTTGAAACCTACTATCCTCCATTGAAAAAGGACACTTTTGAAGTTGAAATTGTGCAACCGAAGCATTCACAACTTCCGTGATTGCTTGATCAATTATATTTTTGATTCTAGGCATTGATTCTTTTTTACCCTAAAAAAATCCTTCTGTTCTGCTCCTTCCATAATTCCCAAATCACAAGTGACAGACTTACTGTCCAGACACTTGAGAAGAGGGACGAACTAGAGAGGTGTGGCCACCCCTCAAAAACACCCTTCACCGAGTTTTTCCATGGACCCTGCCAAGCAAGTTTTTGCCTAAGGGAAGCCCAACAAGCTTCAACAACTTTGCATTGTAGAAGTAAATGATCTGTTGATTCCTCTGCCACCTCACATAAAACACACTTTGTCGGTCCAACAAAGCCCAACCTCTTCCTCCTTTCTCCTAAAAGAATGCACCCCTTCACTACCAACCAAGCAAAAGCACCAGCCTTGGGCAAACATTCCTTACTCCAACATAATCTTTTTGCCCAAAATACCTCCCCCTCAACAAAGTCCAAAAGCTGGTACCCAACCTTGACCAAGTAGTTCCCATTAACTGACCCACACCAGACCACTTTATCAGCAGCATTAGTTGGAAGAACTCGTCGCCCCCTAAAAATCTCCTTCATTTTTTGAATTTGGAGATCAGAAATCTCTTCAAATAAAACTTCTTTCCACCCCCACTCCTGGCCTAAAGGACTCCATTTTAGTTCTAAATAGTTTCTAACTTTATCACCCCATATTTGGATAAAAAATTGCCTTAGAGCCTGTAAATCTTCATCCTCCTTTAAAATTGGATACCCATTCCACGAGTCATCCCAAAACTTCGCATTTAACCCATCCCCAATATGCCAAGTGATGTGATTAGTTATTACAGGCCTACAAGAAACTATAAAGTTCCAGATGGCTGAACCCTTCATCGGATTTCTAACAGTGAAGATTCGATTATCCGTCATCGAATCCAAATATTTTGCTTTTAGGATTTTGACCCATAGGAGTTCAAGGTTTGTATAGATACTCCACACTAGCTTTGCACCTAGAGCTTCATTCATCAAATGCCAATCTCTCAAGCTAGCCCCCCCCTTTGCTTTGGTCCTACAAATTTTCTCCCATGCTAACAAAGGGATTTTATCTTAATCATTTGCACCATTCCGAAAAAATTTCCGCATTCGCTGCCCTATTGAGTTCACCACCTTCTTCAGATTTTTCAAACACATCATGGAGAATACTGGAATAGCCGAGATCACACATTTTAACATGAGTAAACGACCAACATCAATTAGCCATTTACTTTTCCAACCGTCCATCCTGCTTAAGCAGTTGTCCACCAAGTATTTCCATGTACCAACTTTATTAGCTCCCCCAAAGAGAGGAATACCTAAAAACTTACTCGGAAGTGAACCGACTCGCATACCCAAAATCCTACAAATTTCAAGTTGTTTTGCTATGGGAACCTGAAAGAAAAAAATCTCAGACTTCCGCCAATTGATACATTGACCAGAGGCCTCCCCATACTCATCAAGAGATTCTTTCATTACCCGAGCTTCTCTAATGGTTGCATCCCCTATAAGAAAGGTGTCATCATCAAATTGTAAATGGGGAATCAGATCAATCCCTTTAGCGACAACAATGCCTTTCCACATCCCACTACACCTTTTCTTAGCAATCAGCCTCCCTAACGATTCAACCAGTATTATAAAAAGGAAAGGGGAGATGGGATCTCCTTGCCTGATCCCCTTACTAGATTCAAAAAAGCCCTGGGGGCTGCCATTTAACAACACCGAAGAATGGGGGGTGCTAATACAACTCCGAATCCATGCCACCCACTCGCTGCAAAAACCAAACTTCTCAAGGACCTTTAGGAGAAAACTCCTATTGACTTCATCATAAGCCCATTTAATGTCTAATTTCACCATCAACTTCTCCACCTTTGCCAACCTTACTGAATGAATAGCTTCATGAACAACAATTACCCCTTCAAAAATAGACCTGTTTGGAGAGAAACCACTCTGCTCTACTAAGATCACCGAAGGTAAAACTTTTTTAAGTCTGTTGGCAACCACCTTAGAAATAACTTTGTAAATTGTGTTACGTAAAGAAATTGGACGATAGTCTTCAAATGAAACTATCTTGGATATTTTTGGCACCAAAGCAAGGAAAGTATTATTCAAATCCTTCAAAACAAAGCCACTACCCCTTGATTCTTCCACCACTTCCCAAATATCTTGTGCAAAGATACTCCAAAACTTTTGGAAGAAAAAGGCTGGGAAGCCATCCGGCCCAGGAGCCTTATCTCCCCCCAGTCCAAAAACAACCTTTTTCACTTCTTTTAAAGAGACCTTTTCCATTAACATGGAATTTTGTGCATCAGAAACCACACTAGGAATGTTCTCCAAGATCTTCCAATCTTGCCTTTCTTCCCCCTATTCTCCTTGCATAAACCAAAGAAAAAATTTACAGCTTCTTTGGTTATAAGAGCATTATCTGACAACACAATCCCATCCCTGTCCTTGATTGTGAAAACCTTGTTACTAGCTCTACGAACTTTCACGGAGTTATGGAAAAACTTTGTATTTCTGTCCCCCGCTTTTAACCAACATTCTCTTGATTTCTGCTTCCAAAAAACTTCCTCATGGGCTAAAATTTCAGAATAAGCTTTATTCAAAGACTTTTCCTGCTCAAAGTCTTCTTCAAACATCCCTTTCTCAATAATTTTCGAATGAAGGATTTCTAACTCCTCTTCCAGTCTTAACTTCTCAGAGAAAATGTTTTTAAAGGATTCCCTGTTCCACCTTCTTAGTTGTTCTTTTAGAAATTGTAACTTCTTAAAAAAGATATAGGCTTTACTTCCATACCTTTCAGGGGCATTTCTCCACCAATCGGCCACAAGCTCCTGGAAGCCTTTTGCCCGAAGCCACATTGCCTCAAACTTGAAAGGGAACCTTGCCGGTGTTAACTCCTCTTGAATTCTCAATCCTATTGGATAATGATTCGATCCAGTTATGGGAGTTATCTTCGCTTCACACAGCCATTGTTGCACCGCCCAGTCCCCAGCCAGAAAGAATCGATCAAGCTTCTCCGCTATGTTCAGAAACCCACTTCTTCTATTCGTCCAAGTGAATTCCCCATTTCTGAAAGGGAGTTCAAATAACCCATTCAACAAAACAAAGGAACTAAAATCCCTCTGACTTTGACTAGCCCAACACACCCCACCAAGCTTGTCAGACGGTTTTAGGATGGCATTAAAATCACCACTTAAGAGGAACATTCAACCACTTTCTGAATTCAGAACATTATAAAGCTCCTGCCATAGCTGATTCTTCTGAGCAACTCCGGAGGGGCCATTTACATTAAGAATGTAAAAATTGGCTCGCAGCTGCTTTGAAACTACATTGACCCATTGCCAATACCTTTCTTGCCTCACCACTCTAACATTAACAAGAGCATCATCCCACAATATACCAAGACCACTAGAGGCCCCCACAACCCCCGAGAGACAGCCTTTCCATCTGCCAAAATGTTTTAGGAAGCAATCAAAATCCTTTTCCTTTACTTTCGTTTCTTGAAGTAAAACTAAACTCGACCTCATTTGATCAAAACAATGCTTGATCAAACGTATTTTGTCAGGGGCATTGCAGCCCCTAACATTCCACGATAGGATTTCATGGCTGTCGAGAAAAGGCATAGCCTTTTCCCGATCTCAATTTTCTTTGGCTGATTGCATTCCCCGCCATTTCAAGGCGCATCTTATTAGTTTTAGGACCACGCCTTCGTTTCTCACCCACCTTTATCTTACTATTTTGAGCCGAGGATTGATCTGTAGTCCTCTTCTCCACAATGTCGATTTGATCATTAAAGCCCAACAAATCTTCCCCACCAGCCTCCTCCTCTGAGTTAGTTTCTGAGATCGAGTCTTCCAGAGATCCTCCACTATCTTTGACCCCTTCAAAAGCACTATCTAAAATTCGAATAGGAGAGATTGGGATGTCCTTAAAAACTACCCCTTTAGAACCATCTGGGCTACCAACTTCAACCTGCAACGAAACATCCAACTGATCCATCCTTTCTAAAGCTTGCTGAGGGCACTGTTCATCAGGTTTTTCAACACGACCAAGCCCAATAGCATTCGAAGTGCCCTGTTCTAGAGACTTGCCTATCTCTTCCCCAAAAGGGGAGGGGAGTGTTTTTGCAGACTCCTCCACCACATTAACCCTTTCTTTGTTTAAAACCTTCATGATTATGTTTGGAGTGGCTAGGGTTAACTTTGTTCCACATACTCACTAACCCTTATTGCCTCATTCAAAACCAACCCTTCCGAAATTGGATTTTGAAAAATCATTTCACATTCAACTTCATGAATAAAAGCAATTTCCTGTTTTCTCCTAATACCCCATGAAAGAGAATCCATTTCACCTTCTTGATTTGCATCTTTCATTAAGAACTCCAGGGAGCCCCATTCTTTGGATGTTCTCCATTCTTCAAAGGCCACTGCCTCTGTGAGTGCTACCACCTCCTCTACAGGAAGATTTTGAGCCGCAACTTTTCTTTTAGAGCCCTGCCAACCCTGGGCTTCAACACACATTTCTCCTGACCATCTCCCACCAGGCACAATATGATCTTCCACCACCAAATTCTGACACCACATGCCTTCCCAGATTTCAGCTTTATCATTTCCGGCAGAGTGTGGATTATCTGTCTTAGAATGTAGATCCTTGGGAACATACTACAGTCTGCTTTTTCTACCACTACCTCTGAATTTACAAAGATTCCCAGTTTGTTTCCAATTTTTCTTAGGGTTTCCTGATCCCAATATTCCTAAGGGAGAATTTTAAAGCTAATCCAAACAACTATCTCCTCTGTCTTTGCCTTATTGGGGTCGAAATTTGGGGCCCAGTCTAAAATAAACAGGCCTCTTCCTTCCATTATGAAAGGGCCACTATTTAAGATCCATTCTTTACCCTGAGTTGTTTGACAAACTACCAGATAAAAACCATTCTCCAAAGTTTTTATTTCACACCTTTTTCCCCAGTTTGCGTCAGACCACTCCATTTTTGTGAGTGTCGGCCAATGTCCCCCCCACCGCATAGAAAAGGCACGAGCTTTAAAGATACTCACAGAGTCGTTCCAATCATTATTGTCTATCAGTAGGGTTACTGTTGTAGTATGGAGAAAGTTGTTCAGTACCTGGCTTGGTTCGCCTTTCTCTGTCTGGTTCTTTGGCCGCCAAAATTTCTTTTCTAGTTGCTTGAAATCCACATGCCCCTTTGAGTACGTGGACCGAAATATTCCTTCATTAGCCACCATCTGTGCATTCGTGCGAGAAAAAACACCAGACCCCCCATTTTTGCCTCTCTAATTAATCGGAGCCTGCCAAGCCTTGTTAGTCCCATTGTGCCTGCCTGTGAAAGAATTTCTTCCCCTCCGCCTATTGAAGGGCCATCAAGCTTGCCTTCCATCGTATTGCAGCCCATGGTGCCTGCGGAAACTCTGGTTTGACCATTGCTCCGTCGTAGCTATTGAATAATTATTGGATGGTAGTTGAAGCTTCAATTTATTTGAGCATTCATGGAGTGACATATATAGTCTCCAGAAAGGAGGCTCGATAACTATGGATAAATCTATGCCCTTCATCAATTTTTATTTAGTTGATGAGGTGGAAGCTTGGGAAGATTCTTTGACTAACGCGGTCCTTATTGGTAGACTCAATGGCTTCTAGCCAAATTTGAAAAGTTTGCATGAGTGGGGGTTTGAGCATTGGTTTCCACTTGTTCAAAAGTGGATTCAACCTATCCCATGTATTGTGGTGATTTTTAATATTGTGTTTCTCTAGAAGATATAGATAGGCTTCTAAAATCTAAATTGTAGTTTTGAGGAGATTTTATTTTAGGATCAAAGATATCTTCCTTTGTAATATTGTTATAGAGTTAGCCTAAGACCGATCATGGACTCTTTTAGAATTTTTTTGGAGGTGTCTCACATCACTTTCCAATTATGCAACTTATTCTTAAATATACATTGAAATGGATCTGGAGAAGGGTTTTCGAAATTTCATCATTTAAAGAAGGATGAACGATCTTGGATACAAAATTTAGACCATGTCAACATTCATTTTAGGTGTTAGCGATGTTTTGAATACAAATATTTTGTTTCCAAATGCTCCCAAAAAGATTCCTTGAATGGAGTTCACAACAAAAAATATTCTTCTTCACCCACTTGGTGTTGGTGGACATAGGCCCAATATAGTGTACTCCTCCTAGCAGACAAGGCTACAAAATCAAATGCTAATTGTTCACTAGACAACTCAATTTTTGTTCTTGTGTTTGGCAAGATTGGAGAAGAATCCTCCCATTGTGTAGTAAAATGATCTATTCATAGTAAAGTTTCACATATTTCTCCTTAAGGTGGAGCTCAACCGCTTGTTGCCTCAAATGCGCCTCAAGCATTTTCATTGGGGTATGGTAAGTTCTTTGTAGAAACTAAAGACATGAGTGTTGTCAATTGAATAATCGTTTAGAATTAAAAAAACTCCCTTTGAAAATGAAAATCTCTAATGTCAAATGATACTACAATCCTAAAATAAGAAAAAACTAATTATATTTTGAATTTTCATAATTTTAAATCACAAATACTTAAAAATCTAATTTATATTGTATCTATTTTAAAATTTATTAAATGAATATATTAACGATAAGATATAAACATTACAGCCATAACTATAAAATCTCATATAAAACTGTATCATAATAACTCTATTTTTTATAATTGTTATATTTCTTTATACCTAATAGAAATAGGTCCTACCCAGGCTGGCTCCCGGATGTCTATTCTATATACGATCCTAATTAATGAAATATAAAAAATAAAATAAAAAAATTAATGAAACTAAGAGCGGAGCAGGTAAAGGTACAAACAAACAAAAATTGAAGACCCCACCTCCACAATGATAAAATAATTTACACCCAATACAACAAAACAATACGTTTTAAAATGTATCAATTCTCCCGCCTTGGGTTTTCAAGTTAATGGATCTACCTAATGTGACTGCATCGCAATTTTAATGCTGCGAATAATAGCTCACACATTCCTCTTTCGCTGCATGTAAATCATGAATCAGTATCATATATACGAGGCCATTGGAAAGGGGAAGAATTCTGTATTTAAATTCCTTCATTCTTCACAGTTTTATATGCTTATTTTGATTCATCTATTCCCATAGTTACTTGTACCTTTCTATTTATCGCTCATGAGATCAGCTTCAGAGTTATTGGTTCTGATGTGGGCTTGTTCTGGTTGGTTGGCTTTCAGACTGTTTATAAAGGAAGGAAAAAGAAGACCATTGAATATTATGCAATCAAGAGTGTGGACAAGTCCCAGAAGAGCAAGGTCCTTCAGGAAGTAAGTTTCGTTTTAAATTTAAACTAAGAGCAATTTCAAATTCTGTGTAGCACATATTTGATTGACATTAGGAATCTATGAAATATAATGCTGTTGACTTAGGATACTGTGAGGTTTTACCCTGTAGGTATTAACGGATCCACATTTTAACAATTAAAACTGATCGTGACGATTGAACTGCATCTTATGCGATTGTTGTGCCAGATTGATTTCCTTGGGTTATCCAGATCTTGGTTTTAATGCAAGTATGTTGTTATTCTGGAGATTTTGGCTTGGGTGCACCATTTTACTTGCTAAATTCAGGGTGCGGTTATGGACAACCTGTAACTCAGTGTGGCCTAAGCTTGGGCCCCATTTTTAATTGATTTCAGCGTGGGCCACATTTTAGATTAGGGTAAGTACGAGACTTTCATTTTGAGATTTAAACCTTGGCTATGCTCGAAAGCACCCCATTAGGTCTGGTTATCGCTTCAAATTACCCCGTTAGACATGGTTCAGTACTGCGTACTCGTTTGGCATGTCTGCTGCGATTATGGTACCCGTCACTAAGGTGGATTTAAACTTGTCTGTCTTTCGTTAACTGATAAATATTCACGTTCATATGGGATTACCTCTTAGAGTACCTTTCTGGTAAGAAGGCCCACTCAGAGCGTATCTATTCTTCTAGAATTCACTTGGTACTTGCACCTCGACTTGCCCAGATTTTAGATAATATTATTGCAGTTAAAATAACATGGGAAGCATGCCCAGAAGAGCTTACATCCGTTTCTTCATCATGGCACTGTTCTACACTTTTAGACTGTGCCCTGCTGGACAACAACTAAACATATATAATCTATGGCAACAGGTTTCATCAACACTTCAATGAGTGAAGATATTCTTGTATCTTTCCTTTCTGCACCTTTTTAAGGTATGGTGAAAATGAATCCCCAAAGGAACTGCCATTAGCTTTGATATGTCAGCCAGAAGTTATCTATTCTGTCGAACTCAATGAGGACTTGTTCCTGGCACCGACTGTTTGAGATGCACTGCATTGTCGCTTGGACATTCGTTTGGTCTCAAACAGGTAATTTATGTTTACATTATCAGAGTAAATGACAGAGACCCAGAGACATGTCATACAAGGGCTTTAAATTTGGGCTGAGTGCTTGAAGTGCCTAAACAGTATCACTTGGTAAGAAACATTTGGACAAGAGCAATTTCCTGTATTTTTCAATAAAAATAAGTATTTTATTAGCAAGATTATAAATGTACAACGGCTAAAAAGCAGTAGAACAGAAGGGTACAGACGTGGTGGCATGAATGAATTAAACATTATATAATGCATTCAGTCAGAGTCAAAATATTAGCATAACTAATTGCCATTATAAACTGGATATTCTATCTTTGAGCCAAATTCTTCAAGTCCAGCAGAGGAGCAAAACCAAATTTCTTCAGACCAAATTTAAGTAGGCTGCATCACCATTTGCATGATGCCATATTTTAAAACTTCCTTTATTCAGGTTAGTTCTAATGTTGGCCATTTTATCAGGAACTATTCTTATTTCTTTCAATATGATGGAATTCAATATATGTGAAATGCAGTTTGAGAATGCAAATAAATCTCGCCAGGTAGACAATGGAAATAGATTTGCAGTGGAAGAAGTTGTTTGCATTAATGATCAGTTTAGAATCTCCATACACTTTTAATGCCTCAATTCCTCTCTCTTTAGACAATAAAAGGCCACATTTAAGTGCCGGAATCTCTGCAATATTATTTATAGTGTTTCCAAGACCCAGAGTGAATTTCAGAATTGTTCTACCCTTGAAGGTGATTGTATGTCCACTTCCAACAATTCTGGGATTTCCTTTAGAAGGACAGTTTGAGAATAAAGCCATTATTATTTGAATAAAATTTGTCATTTTTTTTTCTTCCTTTTCCACATCGAGGAGTTAAATTCACCCATTTTTTTGATTATATTCTGGACTGATATTGTTGATGCTCAAAGAGGAGTTCTGTTCTCTCTGCAAATTAGAGAGTTTCTGGATTTCCATATTGCCCAAAAAATGTATCTACGCAGAAATTTTTTAATACCAATGGGTCAATTCATATCTTTATATGTAGACTGAATTTTTTTGGACAGATCAATAACTTCTTTAAAAGAGGTGGGAGCTTGAAGGGCAGTCAAAACTTGGTTGTAAAAAGGGTCCAGACCTTCCTAGTATACTCTCAGCTTATAAAAAGATAATTTCTATTTTCATCATTTTGCTGGCAAATAATACACCAGTTAGTTCCAATAAATTAGCAAGTAGGTGGTTTTTTTTGCAGTAGCTTGAAGGGCAGTCGAAACTTGCTTGTAAGAAGGGTCCAGACCTTCCTAGGATACTCTTAGCTTATAAAAAGATAATTTCTATTTTCATCATTTTGCTGGCAAATAATACACCACTAAGTTACCGGTTCGGTTTTGGGTTCAGGTTCGGGTTCGAGAACCCGGTTCGCCAGTTCGGGATTTTTTTTTTTGGGTTTGGGTTCGTTTTGGGTTCGGTAATACAAAAACATATAAAAATCAGAAATATATACATATTTGCAGCAGTAATTAAGTTCAGAATACACCACCATATTAATAATTTAATAGTCAAATAACATAGCAAAAATACACCACCACTTTATACTCAAAAGTCAAATGTCATGATATAGAATTATAAATTAAAGTTTACAATCAGCCATTAATAATTATTAATTATTGATCATTGATCAATCTGAATCATATGGGTCATCAAAAAAAGCAGCATCATCAGCATCATTAGATGCTAAATTTTGTGTAGAACCACAAATAGCATTAGTGGCACTCGCACAAGCACTGCCACTAGCACTAACACTACCGCTCTCATGCTCAGTAGTAGCTGCTTCAGGCTGATAGTCATCATCAATATCAAGTGCAGCTAAGTGACTTGTGGAAGCATCCAAGTCAAGCTGCTTTGGCTCAATATCCCACCTCCTTGTGTCTCCTTCTTTGTAAGAACTATGTTTGTGTGTAAGGAGGCGCAAGTTTGAATGCACATACACCAAGTCCTCAGCCTTTTTTGAATGTAGCCTATTGCGTTTTATTGAGTGGATGAAGGAGTATGTGCTCCAATTCCTCTCAGAAGAGGATGAACTAGCAACCTATTAAGACCAAATTAAATTAATAAATAGTTAAGAGTTACAAAAATTAACTAAACAAAATTATTAATTAAAATTTAAAATTAAAATTACAAATATAAATTATAAAACTTACTTGGGATAAAACTTTTATTGCAATAGGTTGGAGGTGCATGTATTCTTGCCCATGGAAGTACCACCAACTATGAGCAGCCACCCTACACTTGTCTCGAAGAGCATCCATATTCTGATCAACACTCCCAGAGCATGCAAAAGCCATAAACTCAGCCCTCACTCGATCACGTTGGTCACGATCACTGAAGATTCTACGAATTGCTGCCTTGTACCCTTGGGCCACTTCACCATCCCTATATGGAGCAACTCTTGATGAAGTAGAAAGTATCTCAGGGCTATAATATTTGGGACTCAATGCAAAAGCGAGAAGATGCAAGGGAGTGGTCATTTTGTTCCATCTATCAACCATGATTTCCTGTAGCTCTTTGAAGAATTTTTCTTCAGGATCTTCCTCTTTTGCATTGATGATGGATCTCATCTTCTCAATCATTGAGTCAATACCATCATATACTTCGCCCAAACAAGGTCTATCCAAGTCAGTGTAACGGATCATGCTCAGTATGGGCTCGGTGAAACTGACGAGATACTCAACACGATCCCACCAACCATCATCTAGGACCCTTTGCTTGATCCTATTTGCCCTTTCATTGCTAGATTGCCTCCATACAACCCAATTAGGGCTGATTACCATGGCACATAGTGCCTCACGAACCTTTATAAGTCATCTCAACACAATTGTGTTGGAGGCAAAACGGGTCTCGGCAACCTGTTTGAAAATCAAAATTAAAATTAAAATATAATTTAAATATACAAAATCAAAATTTAAAAATTAAAATTAAAAGAAAATTCAAAAATTTAAAAATATTGAGAATTAACTTACCTTCAACAACTCCAATTTAGAGAATTGTCTAAACATTCCTTGCGTCATATGGTGGTTGGTGACAAACATTTGGATGTCTTCGCCCTCCGCATACACCTGTTTGATCCATTCAATTTTGGATCCAATTTTTTGTAGCATTAGATTGAGGGAGTGGACAGCACAAGGTGTCCAAAAAATGTGTGGATACTTCTCCTCAACCAATAACCCAGCAACCCTACAATTTTTGGCATTGTCGGTTACAACTTGCACAACATTTTGATGGCCCACTTCTTCAATAGCTTGGCAAAGGATGTCAGCAATAAATGGACCATCTTTCACCTGTCCTTCACAATCCACTGCTCTCAAAAACATTGCCCCTTTAGGGGACACAGCAATAACATTGATCAATGGGCGATTTCTTGCATCTTTCCATCCATCAGAAACTATGGTCACCCCTGTTTCGATCCACGAATCCCTTATGGGCTTCAAAGAGTCTGCTACATGTTTCACCTCTTTCTCCAATAAGGTGCAATGCACCTTCTCAAAACCTGGGCCCTTATACCCCTTTGGAGCCTCATTAATAGATTTCACCATTTTTTGCCAATATGGTGAACGAACAACATTGAATGCCAATCCATTGGCATAGACACATCTTGCTATGTCTTGATCAGCAATCTCTCTTGCCTCATTTTGAAATGAAGCTTCCAACGGTCCCTTAGATCTTTTATTTGAAGAGGGCATGGTTTGCTCTTGAGGGATGTCCATAAATGGATGGCTTTCTGTAGGTGGAAAATAAGAAGGTGGTGTAGGGGGTTTCATGGATCGAGATCCTTTCTTCAAAGGATGGCTTGTTTTACCACTGGTTGTTTTTTGGTCTGCCTTTTCTTGCTCAGCAATATATTTCAACACTATATCTTTTGGAATGCCTTCGTTGTTTTCACCTGGACAATTTTTGATGCCTGTTTCAGGGATCCCGCACAAATGCCCTTTTACTCGACTGTATGAGCTCGAATATTGAACATTGCAATGACTACAAATCCAAATATATCCTCCACCACCTGGAAGTTGCCGAACCATTTCTACATATTTCCAAAGGGGAGAGGCTGGGTTTATTTTGAAACGAGATTGGATTGAGCCTGAGGAGGTACCGGTTGCCATTGTAATACGGAATAGTGAATACCTAAGGCACAACATATTGAAATTTTGGTATTGATTCATTGAATTTGAAAGTAAAAGACTTAATTAATTTCAAAAAAATGAAAAAATTGAACATGTGTTATAGACATTTAGAGGAATGAAAAGTAAAACAAAACAATAACTAAAAAACAAAACAAAAGAATTGAAGTTCACTTGTGAAAAAAAATGTAAAAAAAATAATCAAAAACTTCAAAGAACCTACCTCTTTTGAAGAAATCTTGCTCTACGATCTTCTTAGCAACGAATAGACACTTGCAAGTGCTTAGGAATAGCACAACAATCAACTTTGAACAATCTACGATCAGCCTTCAAGTCTATTCCAGCTTGTGCAAGCAAAAGAGAAAGTTCAGCAATGGAGGCAAAAAATTCTTTTTTCTCATTCACAAATTGGTAAATGAGTTTCACTTTACCTATTTCATGTTTTTGAGGCAAGTATTAGGGTTAGAATTAATAAAAAAGTCCCTAAAAGTCAAAAACGAGTCAAAAAAATCATTAAAAAATGAATTTTTTTTTGGCGGAATTGAACCCGGGTTCGAAATTTTCGAACCCTGTCCGGACCCACAGTCATGGGTCTGGACCCTGGCCGAACCCACAGTCCAAAATGCGGACCCAGGGCGAATTTCTTCGAACCGGACCCGAATTCCGGACCCGACTTGAACCCGAATCGAACCCGGGGCCTTCAGTAGTGAATCCGGTAACATAGAATTACACCAGTTAGTTCCAATAAATTAGCATGTAGGTGGTTGTTTTTGCAGTAGCTTATGAAATAGGTCAATGAGTTTGACTCAAATACTATGCAGTTGGATCATTATAAAACATCACATAACTTGACACTCTGTGAAAACACCACCTACTTGATAATGAATGAGCTAAGGAGGTCTATAATGAATCATTCACAAGGCACAATGCTTGCCGAAGATTTTGCAAATGGGGTAGCAAGCTAAGTAGGCTTGATCTTTGGGGAGTCTCCACGATTAAGCATGCTTGAGTCAGAGTAGCACTGGGACGGGCAACCTTGCGTGAAGTCCTGATGCTTCACCCTTGTCAGCATCACCTAGATACAATGATTGCTAATTGGACCAGTCGTCCTCATGAGAGATGGGTTATTGTAAACCACTACTCATGAAATATGGGTCAATTTATGCAGTCCTAGATCTGGTTGCCCAAAATGGACAATTACAATACACAAATTTAGATATAGTGCAGCAGCAGCTTAGAGGAATGACAGCAAAGTTGCATAAACAGAGAAGCACCTACATTACAGTAAAGAAATTCTGAACTTCAAATTTGACACAGCCCTCAGGCTCAGGCATACAAAGATTAATGACTGGAGTTGACAGTCCTCTGAAAAGATAGCATTGACTGGCCTTTTAGCCCTCCAACGATCTCCCTCTGTTTCCTTTTTCTTTTGTATCTTCTGCTCCATGTCTCATTGTTCAACAGGCTGTAGGAAGATATGGGCAGAAAATGTAGTTGCCACAGCCTAGGTCACATAGTCAAGGAATGCCAAATTCGGCATGGGCATGTGGTGTCAGAATGTTCAGTATTAAGATTGCTGCCCACCAGGTGGAATGCACCAGGAATAGGTGGTTGCACCTGGGAAAAGTAACTTCCCAGTCAGAGTAATGATTGCCTGTCAGCCAGTGGCGGGAACTGTCAGTAGTAACTGCCCACATAAAGGAATGACAGCCACCAGAAAAGCATGGCTGTGCCATGAATACTATGCCTCTATAAGTTCGTCCAGCAAGGAGGTTACAACCACTAGTGCAGGGAACAATTAATGAAACATGATTTAAGCCGCCATCCTCAATTAGGAACTGTTGTCAGCAGATCCCTTCCCATGATTAGGATTCTCAATCAGGTTGCAGCAGGCAGAAATTATCATGCTTGGAAGTCTGACAGAGGAACACAGCTGCGGACAGGTATTAAATGTCCATTATCTTCCAAGATGGACTAGGTGCAGTCAAAGTAACTGCCCTTAAAAATTTAGATTCTGCAGAAGTCAGGATACAATACCCAGCCATGATAACTGCTGCTATAGGGTTGATTCCATGACCAGGTACAAGGAAACTGACTTTATTGCCCAGTACCCTTTTTATTAGATGCACATTGTAAGGCGTATGAATGCTAAGTTAGGGACTTGTTTTGCCCAGCAGCACAGGGAAGAGTCAAAGGAAGAGTTCAGAAAACTGTGAAGATCAACCTGTGACAGGACCTGCAACACAACAAAAAGGCACAATAGAAAAACCAAAAAATGTTTAGAATTTTTTTTTCTTTGGGGCTGCAGGATTGCATGAGCCTGTAATGCTCCTGCATCACAATGAGTTTGACTCAAATACTACATAGTTGAATCCTGAGAAAACATCACGTAAAAGTTCCAATAAAATTCTTTCTTTTGAGGTTGTCAAAGTTAGTTGATGGATTTGCATCACAAGCCAAAAGAAGAAATTTACTTTTGGGATAGCCCTTAGTACCAAATATATTTCCATTTTGGCAGAGGAGGTTTTGTTCCTCTCAAAAGAATATAACCTTTGTTGAAGAGTATTTGCCCTAGCCTCTAATGTTTTCCCAAATAAAATAGTCCTCAGCAGTGGGTTCCAAAGGAAGCCTACCATCCATGGAACATGAAAAGGAGCACCAATCTGATCTTAGAAATGAGGTATGTTAAAATCAAGAACAGTTGCTAATTGAGGCATTGCACTTAAATCCATTACCTGTTGGAGGTATTTGAAGTTGTTGAAGATCAAACATTCTCTGAGAGGGTCATATCTAGTTTCTAAAATTGCCCATTATCTTGCCCCCGCGGAAGCAATATTTTTTTCCATTCCCAGGCATCCAAGACTGATTAGAAATCAGATCTTTGGCCTTTTCAAGCTTCCTCCAAATTTGAGTCTTCTTGATTGAATGATTATGAAGAATAATACCCCTTTTAATTTGGCATTTGATACTTTTGTAGGAGAAAGGCAGCCACCATTGATCATTACTTTAGGGAAAATAAAAATGCACAAACTTAGTAATTTCGCTATGTTGTTTTGATAATTTTGTGGATATATTACTTATATTTAAAAAAAAAAAAACACATTTATATAAGGTGAATTTAATCACGATTTTTTTTTCCGATTTTTTTCCCCTTGTCGAACTTCATCCAAATTGTATTGTTGCCGAAGACAGACACAAACTCAAACATTGTGACATAGCCTGCAGCAGCTGTTCTGAACAAGAAGACCTACGCCCTTGAGACGAATACTTTGGTGAAGAAAAAGGCCAAAACAAGCTCAAAACCTGTGTCATGCACCATCCACATAAGACAATGCCAAAGTAAATTGCAGCATTAAAGAGTCTATGAGATCACCGCTGGGAGTGGAATTAGCAAGGGGTCGATCAATAATAGACTAGCATGGGCAACAATTCCATATTAAAGGACAGTGATAATAATAATAATAAGGCAGCGATTCATTGTTCAAGGAAGCGCTAGCTAAGGAAGGTAGTCGATTAGTTGTCTTGCCCCACATAAGAAACAGATCGCAGCATTCATAAAGAAATCGCAGATAGGTAGTTGATGACCACCAATCATATCTTAGGCTAATTAAATTAACAAAAGGTTGATTAACATTAGACAAAAGAGCATCGTGGGCGGCAGCTCTACAAAAGGAGATAATTAACAATAAAAAATTAGTAAAAGGTTGTTAGGCAGCAGTGGTTTAGGAAGGGGTGCGTCCCTTACCAAGGTGAGTGTATTGATGAAAAAAGGCAACTCTTCCCCACCAAAAGAGGATATAAAGGGAAGAGCGAACCATATGAATGAGCATCATGGGAAGAGAAATCAATTAAGAATCAGGCATGGAATCATCTTCAGAAATACACTTTACATTCAGGCAACCAATATTTCAGAATATAAAAAGGGAATATCTATTGAATATTAGAAGGAGATCGAACAGCAAGAGAAATAGGAGGAGATCAGAAATAAATATCTGCACTCAGCAGACAAGGGCAGAAATCAGCCATTGTTAATATACTTGCATCTAGAATATAGCAGTCTTATATTTAAGTATTGTGGTATGCACTGTTATGATTATTGTGAATATGATGATATTTCTATTAACGTATAATCTCTATGAATCTGTATATATTTAGTGTTTGTAATTCTCATCAAGCAACCATGAGGAGGAGTGGGGGAAGTAATTATAGGGTGAGCAAATACTAGATTACTTTCTTAGTACGCGACTCCATGTGGATGGCCGGGGGTCTGCCACTTGGGGCCAAGGGGGTGAGTGACCGCCCTTGGGCTTAGAAAGAGGAATCTATGGGCCTCCTAGTGTAGCTTTTCCCCAATCTCTACATAGATGGGTTGCTGGGAAGGATTCAAGGAGTATCAATCATAAGAAGGATGGATAAGGCAGCATGGATAGGGAATGCAGATACAAGTTTATCCACTAAGTAGACCACCCCATGTGGATGGCCAGGGGCCTGCTTCTTGGGGCCACGAGGGATGGTATATCCACTCTTGGGCTTATCTTGGATAGCTTCGGGTGGACTTATCATGTTTCTCATCCAATTCCTATTATGATTAAACTCCCATTATGCATTATGCATATTGTGTAGTTTAAATAGATTTGAAATAGTTATGTATTTACATGGTTTAAATAGATAAGGCATTTATATGTGTTTGATCATATGAATTATATTCCAATATTATCTAACATGATTGCAGGACCTGAACCAATATTTATCTTTCTTAAAACATTTAATTGGTAAGTATAGCCCTAACTACATCAAACTTATGATTCTAGGGCAAGATTAGGGCAATTCCAAAAGGGGACATTACAACCTGGAGAAAACAAAGGCGAGGAAGCTTGTATAGTACAAAAACCCTAGCAGAGCTCATTTGTCTAGCAGGAACTGTTTCCTAGAATCTTCCTCCTTACACCTTGTCATGCTGCTAGATTTGTAGTTTTTCTCTAGGAGAAGTATTTCTTTTGTGATTTCAAATCATTCTAAGGAACTTCTTTGCAGATGGTTCTTAAACCGTATTTAGTGTTTTTGCCACCCAAAATAGATCCGTACACCATTATTTAGAAATAAGTAGACAAAAATTATTATACGCACTGGCTTGTTAAACCAATTATCTTTTCATAAATTGTACTAATAGATGTTTTGGTCCTTTGGGGCAATCTTAGAGTTTGTTTTCATTGGTAGACTGTCTCCTAACTGCTGGGCGATGGAAGTTGATCCATTCTTTCTACTCTGTTTATTTTTTTGTTCATGTTGCTGGGCCATAGGCATGCATATGTCATGCCAAGGTTTTCTGTTTTTTAGTAAAAGGATTAATCACTTCTATACATAAATGCATATAACAACCAATTTTACATTATATCACAGAATAAAAATTTCAGTGCTGTATCAAAATCTTACAGCAACATGAGGTAGATTGAGTCTTTGTACCTTGATAATGGTTATGCATACTGGTTTGAACACAAGATGAATTATGAGAGTCCTACAAAATCACATTTAATATGTACATGAGAGTTTATGGACATCATTAATACACCACTGGAGCATAAATTTTCTCCCTATTTACCAATGACAAAATCAAGTAGAAAAATGGTGTTTATCGTTTCTGATTTCAGTGAACTGTGTAGGAATAGACTAGTCTAGTTAGAGTTGTACTACTCTATTTGGGTGTTATGTTTAACACTTTCTGTTTTGACCAAAGAGTGCAGTTAAAGAACTGAAGGTAAGTTGACTAATGACCTAATGTTGACTAATTACCTGTTCTTCAATACAAAATTAATATTTTCAAATGAGAGTGACTGCTAATAAATGCTGTTTGAATTTTGGTTGCTTGATTATGGTACTAGTCTACTATCTTTAATGCTGACTGCTGTGCCATACATACTTGTATGCTTCATTAGACGAAAACCTAACTCTAGGTGTGTAAAACATCTGTTTATGGGGCATCTCTTGAAAGAATTTTTGTTGTTGTACTGGTGTTTGTTGATCACTTCTTGGTGGTATGTAATTTTCCATGTTCTCATATTAAAAACTATTGGAGGACTCATGTGATCTGTCTTGTTATGGACACTTGTAAGTTGTCCTACAAGTCAATATTGATATTGAATTTTTGATGCTTATAAATGATCTTGTTATTGGGCATTTGTAGATGTAATGAGGATAGTCCTAAGGAAGATGCTTGCAAATTGTCTTATTATTGGACTTTTGTAAGCCATCAATTGATGATTGTAACTAATAACTATTATGATTGTGATTATTTTTTCTAGTATCTATTTATTTTGAGTTGGTTGAAGATCAGTTGGTTGAAGTCCTAAGCTAGTGATTCCTTATTGACAATGAATGCGGAGGCACACTTGTATTCAAAAATTGTTTGTTTATGGCCTTGATTTGCTGTAAAGCTTTGAGTCTTGATTTACTAGTGTACTAATGTAGTGATATTGTATTTTATGCCTTGGTGCTACACATCATACATTTTTATCTTGTATTTTGTTTTTGTAGTTGGTTTCAACGGGGGTTACTTATTAACATCTGTCTCTTTTCCTTAAGTATATGTTTTAAAAGCTTTATTCCCCTTCTTCCTCATGTTATTATGGCTTAAAGAACAAATTTTCATAAATAATGTGGTATTATGATCAAAATCCCTTCAAACCCTATATTGGAAACATGATTTTATTGATCTCAAATGATTGTTTGAAGCTCTCTTCCTCTTTGTTGGATCATCAACATGTCTTTCCCCTAGTCTTATACTAGATATAGCTATTTATTTTGTAATAAGTCAGATGCATTTACACCAACTTATAGAATCTTAACCCCAACTAGAGCTAATGCAAATGCAAAGGAAAAAAGATCACAATTTTGTCACTTATATTGGAAAACTTACATTAAACAAATAGAGAACAAGGTACTAAATTCCACACATAGACACATTCGCACTTGTACACTACCATGTACTACTCTAGCTCTATCCCTTTATTCAATATCATTGTCTATTTTATTCAATATTAGTGTAGTACATGGTACTACACTACCATGTACTACTCTTTGTTTGACTCTCTTGTCTCTTCTCATATGGTACATAACCTTACATATTATAGTGGCATATATAATGCTTCAACTAATTATAATTCATAAAGATGTGATTTTTAGTCATGTCCTCTCTACATTGAAGTACATGATTATGCCTCGAAGAGCCATACGATGCTTCATTCCAAAGCTGCCGTGGTTCTTTTCTGTCAATTTGTCAACCTTGTGGGTGATGTGACATGTTTGACAACTTTGCACTATATAAGAAAGCTTGTAAGATTCAGTTGAAAAATCTTGCCAACATCTCCCTTGGACTTTATACCATTGTCTCATC
Source organism: Sequoia sempervirens (assembly GCA_007258455.2). Taxonomy (NCBI): domain Eukaryota; kingdom Viridiplantae; phylum Streptophyta; class Pinopsida; order Cupressales; family Cupressaceae; genus Sequoia; species Sequoia sempervirens. Next base: position 107,360,556 of record VDFB02256132.1, read on the forward strand.
CTCGAGACAAAAGATGAATAATCTTGCCCATAATCTTTGCCACGGCTTTTATGGCATTACTGTGAAAGCTTGATCACTCAATTGAATAATGATCACTACAAAGTCTACAAAGAGCCCCTAGCTAAAACAATATTTGTTGAGCTGTTAGCATTACCTTGGGTTCCACTTGGCTTTGGTTGCTGGTGACTGCCTGTGTACTGAAGTCAAGCTAAATGTTGTAGCCCATGCGTGGAGATTGATATGTTCCTTCAATGGAAACTGACATGGTTTACATTCATTCATGGATCTAGAAGCTTCCTAGAAGAATGACAAAAGTGACTTACATACATTTAGAGTGGGTACAGTATGAATAATGATAATTATTTAAAATGAGATACATGGTCATGGACAAATAACAAACAAAAACAAATCATGATTTATTATATCATTTACGAGGAAATCTCTGAATTATATGTCACGTAATGAAATATTTGCTCTTTGACTCAATTATTTTCTGAGTAAACCTCTGATTGCATGTCTTTGTTTTCCCCTTATGATCCTTGTAACTACCCCTTAACTATTGATTAACTATACCCTGTTTTAGTTGATTTGCATAATACACACAAGACAAAAACCCATAAGTGGAAAAGCATTGTAGCAACTACAAATGGGTATAAACTCCCTAACAATTCTCCTGAACTTATAAACATGTCTTGCATGGAAACATTGTGTGAGAAAACTAAACTACTATGAACTTATTTATGTTTCTTGTTTGTAGCAAATTTGTTTTTTGCAATAGTCATCAACCATGCTAGCTTTGAAATTTGAAAGCTTGTGTTGAGACCAATTGTGCACGGATTACTCTGGTGCCCTCATGGGTTTTTACCATGATGAACTACCAAGTCACCAATTCCTGTTTTCAACTTGGTAGCAAATTTAGTTAACTTCTATTATGGGTTTTTAGTTAACAAACCAGGTTGAGTTAGCCACTCTTTTGGGCTATAAATCAGCCCAACTATTGTGCAATAGACAACTCACAAAATATGGGTGCCTGACCTTTTGTCCTTTGCATTGCAAAGACATGGACAACTATTGACCTGCTAAAAGATGGGGCTAAAAACAAGAAACAATCAAGGGTTTCTGCAGGGTGTATAGTGACTAAGGACTGTTGTGAGACAGTGCACCTATACACAGATAGGAGTTCTAAGATCTATTTGAAAATGCAAGAAGCAATGACAAATCTGGGGTTTTGAAGGGTGTAGTTCCAACCAAGCAACATTTTGTCTACATTAATATGTTAATTGCAATAATAAATGTAAAGACATGCAATACAGTAGGACCACAATAACCCAATTTAACCACAATATCAAATACTTTTGCTTTTTCAAAATTTAGAAGTATATGAAGGGTTAGAGAATGCATTATTCACAACTTCCCAATTCTTGCATGAAGGATACATGATGAATGGGATACATAAATGTAAAGCTCTAGTGCATATGTAACATGAGGGTGACAATCAATTATTCCCAAACTCTAAATATACAAAGAAAGCAGCGATAAAATATAAAGACTTTACCGGTTACCCTACTAATGTAGGGCATCTTGGATTTGCTGCAAAACAGCATGTACAAAGATTAGAAGAGGTTTCAAGGATTGTGGGGTTGGCTAAGAATATGATGCAAGGAATGTAATGAGATCAAATCAAATTGCTGGTGACTCCTTTATCGAGACCCTCTTGGTGAGCCCTTAAGAATGTTCATGGAAAAGTGATTGTGTAGTATAGAAGAGAGGCATGCAAAGGTAGAACTCTTGTGTATGATTGTTGTAATGAATTTGATAACTCTTTTGTGAATAGTTGTAGATGAGTAGTGACAACTAGGAAAGTAAGAGTGAATAGGAAAGTAAGAGTGATTGTTCTACTTTTTTGGGGTAAGAATGGTTTCTAGGACTTGGCCATAAATGGAACCTACAAGATAGGAAGAAATGCATCACTGTGTCATGATTTTGAAAAGTGCAGATCAAATTGGCAAATTCTATGGAAACTAGTTGTTAATTGTGCTCCAAAACTCAAAGGAGAGTCACAAGAGACATCCTTACAAATTTTTAAAAAAGGACATATTGATACCTAATAAAACACCTATGCTTTTTTTTTTGAAAAAAACATGGTGATAAGGTGGATAACTTTTGAAAATGACAAGTCAACAATTGAGAAGGGGAATCCTAAAGAACTTATGATGTTCGCTTTGCACAACTTGAAATTCATCGTTTGGTGTGCATATAAATGTAATATTAGTCATGGCATTTTCCATTAAGGTGGGTTGTGTCGGTTAACGATTGTAAGGGTGCTTACAATGATGAGTGGGAAGTCTCCATGCTCTAACTCCAAATAGCGCTTGGAATGAGGACAAACAAAGGGTTAAGATGGTTGAGGATTTCATTGAGAAAAGTGTTTGTCTTATTGTTTTGAGACCTAAAAGTACAAGAGATCTGACAACAAACAAAGTTGAAAGCAAATCATTAACTTTAACAAGGAAGAGAAAATTTAGTGCCTTCGAACACTTTAGACCTTGTGGAGTTATTACTTATTAGATGACCCACAAAGAATTGGTATGTAATGGCACCTATGAAATTTCAAACTTCTTGTATGATGCTTGATTATAGAGTGATAATCCATTGAGTTGTTTGTCTCGATTGATGAGTAGTAATTGGTTGCTGTGATTTTGCTACCTCAAGAGTCATTAATGAGAACAAGACAAATGGCCAAGATTATAGAGAAGCAATTGGTAAGAACTTGTGTAATATCCCCAAATAGGGATAATAGAAAAATAACAATGTTTCCAATACTAGGGCACAAAAAAAATCTGAAACTTTATTTGCATATAAGAATTTCAACAACAAACCCAGATTTACAATCAGATTAACAATCTGATTTTTCTGCCAAAAGAAATAAATTTCTGAGTATTATTGAACCTAGGAAAAGTATAGAGAATCCTCTTATTTCTGTCCAGAAATTCCAAAAATGAAACACAATGGTTTTTCTTTAATTTTTCTGAGATAAAGAAGAATAAAGTATGCATATTTTAGATACAAAAAACCTTAGTCTTTGTTCAAACCCTAGCCGCCCTCAAATATGGCATCAAACTCTCAAGACAAGGTAGTGCTAGGTCTGATTTACTTGCACTTTGTTGCTGTTCTCAAGAATGCCCAGAAATGTGAAGATATCATGCCATAGTTGAACCAAATCTGAACCTTCAACTTTGAATTTCACCTCTAAGTTGGCCTCCAAACCTGATAAACAGTGGTACATGGGGACGTGCCCCTGCCCTTTTGCCCCCCGTACCCATACCTGAGATGTTTTGGGGACAGGGGATGCCTTGGGGACATTTCCCAGGCGTCCCTAAAAATTTTCCTTTTTTTTGTAACATCCCCGTTCAGCGGGGACGGCAAGGGGATGACCCGTCGTCCCCTTTTTTCCAACAAGTTTTTACAAAAAAAAAAAAAACACTCTGAAATTAAAAATGCTTTTTTTATTGTTTCTAAGTGGACCCCACACCCTCCCAAGCCTAAAATGAAACATAAAACTTGCTTTCAAAGCCAGTTGAGTTAATTTTTTTCATTGCAAAAAAAAAATTGTAGCTAAGAGGAAAGTGAGTAAGAGAAAAATTGGTAGTGACTTAGACTGAGAGTCTGATTTTGATGCAATGTTGGTAGATGTCGAGTAGAGGCAGCCATCGTACTTTCTATTACTATGGTTTGGACATTTGTGACTTTGTCATTTTGACATTTGTAGTGCAAACTTGTAGCCTTTGGGCATTTTATTTTTAAAATTTTATATCATATGCACATTGATTGCTTGTCATGAATTATTGAGGCAATTAAGTAGTTGTAGTATTAATTTGTTCGACTTTATAATGTATATGTCAATATGATTGGTGATTACATTTGCAACTTTATCAATGTTCATTGTTATGATTATCATTACTCATATGAATATTTGAAATTTCCCTATATTTTTAATATATATATATATATAGAGAGAGAGAGAGAGAGAGAGAGAGAGAGAGAGAGAGAGCCGTCCCCCTGTCCCCAAAAATCTCCTAAAAAAATGTCATCCCTGAAACACGTCTCACCGTTTTGCCGTCCCCTTGTACCAGAAACTTGGTGGAACATAGTTGATAAACAATTGCAGTTTAGAAAGATGATGTGCTAGGGTTTCACAAACCAAAGCTCTTCCATCGAAACACACCCTTTTGACTAGGGGGAGCCCATGTCTCTCTGAAACCAGGGATACTCAAGGGTTTTAAACCTTAAGCCAAGTTGCAGTAGCAACAAACAAAAAACTCACAATATAATGAGCCCTAAAAGACCCTTGGAGAGTTATATAGTATCTCCCAAAGAGATGCATTAAGCTCAACCCTTGATTCACCACCTCTTAATCCGATGCTACACATTGAAACCTTAAAAATTGAACCAATAAGCTCGTAGAAAACCCACACCCCCTTTGCCTTTTTATTACATGCTTTTTAAAATCGCTTAAAGTACATAAAGAGGGACAACTTAAGTCTTTTGGCTAGGAGTTACTTAAGTTGCCTAAAATGGCGTGCCCACAATTTAAAATGACTTAAGTTTATGTAAGTTGCATAACAAGATGTGCACACAACTTAATAATAGAATATAATACAAGCCAAAGACCCCATACTTAACCAATAATGCTCTACATCCTTTTCCTCTTGGGTAATCCAAGGAAAGGACAGCCAATGTGTTGCTAATCCTCATGATTTGAGTTGGGGACATTATAACTTGTGAGAATCAATGCAAGAAAGTAGGTGATTGATCACAGGTAGTAGCATAGGCATGTGCAAGATCATGACAATTGGTGGTGTCCGCACCCAATTGATATGGTAGTGAAAAGCATAGGTGGTGTAGCAGCTGAATGCGGGTCAAATGAACAACCATTGAATGGGCATGTAGAGCACACAAATGAAAACAAAGAAGGAAGAACAATAAAGATCAGACACGAAAAACAATAGATTCAATGTAGAAAATGAAAGAATCATAATGGGCCACCAATATATGTGAAAGCCGACAACACTACTTGCAAAGACTCTACAACATTAACCCTTCACCTTAAGCTCTAACCAAAACCCAAATTGCTTGCCCAATCTCACACTCTACAATACTGACCTTTTAGAATGACCAAGCACCTAGAATAAATGGTGCCTACATCAAATCTGATCTATATTGACATGGAGGACTGTTACAAGTCATTATTTTAAATGTGCACTTAGGAGGAAAAACAATCCGTGAGATGAAAGACAAGTAGTTTGCAAACAGGACATTCTTGCCATATCTTTAATAAATTCAAATTGACGATTCCTTGACATTCTAGAATTGGCAAACCATCAAAAAATCTGATCCTTGGCATTTGATAGAAGTTACCCTAACACTAAAACTATGTTTTGACATTTTGACATCTATTGACTTTTTCATGGCACGTGTGTGGTTGTGTTGCATGGTGAGAGATCTTTGTAGGTTACATGAGGATGCACAAGGGCAAGATCAAGCTTGGTGCCAAGCTCAATACAAGGAAAAGATTTTGCGTGGTTGGAATTATGCTCAAACATATATGTCCCAAACCAACAAGGTTTGCGCAAGGCCAAATAGTGTTGAGCAAACAAGCATAGGGTGCGTAGGAGACCAAAATTGCCCAAACAAAATACAACAACAGACTTGCACAAGTTAAGATTACGTGCGACAAACTACTACATAGAATAAAGCACGTGTACAAGATAGGTTTTCATGAGAGACTACCAAAGAGAACAAGTAGTTTTTTAGGTGATGCAAGATTGTGGCAATGCAAGGATGCTCTTGCAAAGGACACCATTTGTAGAAAGATTGTGAGCGAGAAGCTCACAATTTAGGATTGTGTAGACAATTGATTTGGCCACCCATGCTGGTTACTTCAGCTTCAAAAATCCACGAGTCTTCTTCAAGTCATGTACCCTCCCCATGAATAATATCTTTCTTGAACCGACTCAATTGGGTCTTCTTAACAATGTGAGTGTTTCTATGCAATTCCTTCTTGCTGCTTTCTTAGTATTTCCTTTCCCCAATTAGGTGCATCCATTTGTTGCATAACTTTTGAATCCTTAGGCACACAGTTGGAATATTGATTAGATACATTGAATATCAATGAGATATCTAACCCTTACGACAACCCAACTCATATTTGTTCTTTGAAAATTTGTGTATGATGTAGCATAAATTGTGTTGGAATTGTGGTGTGCTTACTTGTAGAGAGTTCCTTGCTTGTAGAATTTTGATTGCAGACAATAAGATGGTGTTGGTAGCCTTCGTAGTAAAGGGTGGTTTTAGTCAAACTTTGTAGTTTGGCTCGGAGGCGTATTAGACCTTGTTGAAGTCATGGTAGAAACCGCAAAAGGTTTGGCTATAAGATGGTTATTACATTTTGTGCAAAGTGCAATGCTCGAGTATGTGCATCATTGTGGGGCCATGCACAATGTTTGCGAAAGATAGGTAGATGATTTGGCAGGTGTTCAAATGTACCACAAACCATGGGAGTATTACCCTTGTTATTGCAAATCATGAGATTGGTCTTGATTGTACCATAAGAGGCTTTGTTTCACTATTCCTTCGTAATCTTCAATATAGCGAATGTATGGTCAATTATTGATGACTTGGACCAATCACATGAATTTCTAGATTGATAAGTATTTTCTGAGTTGGGAAATCTTTGTAGGAGTGACACTTGGTAGAGATGACATCACAATAAGGTCCTTGTTTGGTTGTTCAATGGTTGATATCAAAAAGGCAGTTTGAATGTGGAGTAGGTTGGTATTTCATGAAACAACTTCAATTGCATCTAAACCTAGACATGGGATGGGGATGATGATGTTGATGTGAATACTTAGATTGAAATGTATGCATGTGTAGAGGTTGTGTAATGGATTTTTGTAGATTGAGAAGGGCGACATAAGGAGATAATTGTTTGTATTTGGATTTTGTATTTTATAGATTAATCAATTGTTGGCTTTCTTTTGATGTTGAGTTTTTTTCCTAAAAGTGTTTCCTAGGTTTGTCTCATGTACTTTGTGGATATTGTTTGAATCCTTTTTCTTTTGCAATTTTATTGCTCTATGAATTGATACAGTAAAGTAAATCTTTAATTTGAGAACATAATTTAAGGTTCTATTCAACACAAAACAATATAGATGTGGAGTAGAATTGCTTAGATGCGGAAGATCCTTGTAAATAAAAACTAACCTAATTTGCACAATATGTATTAACAGTTTGTACAATGTTTTTTGGGGTGATTCAAGTCCGTGTAGAATAAAATTAAAGATGTGTCTTATTGGATTCACCTAGGGCAAAAGGTTGATACATTCTTCAACTCGAGGCAATTTTTTTTAATGCTTTTTGACTAAAAGAAATGAAAGCAAGCTAAGGTGTGTAAATGCTTCCTACACTAATCTAAAAGGAGAGATGAACAAAAAGTATGATCTGAAATAATTTGTAAGAAAGAAGCACACGATAAAATCATTCACCATAACACAATAATGTATCTTGGGAAAACCCTTTTGGGATAAAACCTAGCCTCCAAACATTGAACCAATATATTAATCAACAACAATATCAGTCGACAGTTACAATACAATTAAAGAAAGGAGCCTTCATAGAATACATCAACACTCAAATTTAGAGTAATATTGACAACATAATAATATGTACACAATACATTATGCAAACTCACTCCAAAGCACTCAATAAATTGAGAAATGAATACATGAAACCACCAAGGGGAACCACAAAACCACGAGGTAATACCACCCAAAAATGCATCCAAATTTGTCTTATTCAAACCCTTAAAAAATGCTTTCTGATAGTCATAATGACATATCATAGTTTGGTGAATGTTCTTGGTCAACTTGTGTAATACCCTCTTACAACTATCTTATATGTCATACATGCTTTTACACTTTTTTATGTAGGGTGCCTAATGTTTGGAAGCCATAACCTTTGATTGAGAAGTTGATTTAAGTTTGTTTCAATAATTTTCAAAGCCAAAACCATCTCTAAGCCTAGAAATTGTATTTTAGTGTTCTAAACATTAAGATGCAAGGTTGAGACATCTTTCCTAGCATTCTCCCACTTGTTAAACAACTTGTAAGAGCAAAGAGAATAACAAAACTGTCAACTAACTACTAGGGGCTGAGAGGCCCATAGTCTTGAAACACCACTTGAACTTCTTTGTAATCATTGGCTTTGTCATTGCATGTACAGTATCTTCGAAGTGTCAACTTTCTCCAACATCACCCTTCCATCCTCTACCATGTCTCGAACAAAACAGTATTGGACATCAACATGCTTTGACCGCGTGTGAAAAGTTGGGTTCTTTGCCAAATAGATGGCACTGTATAGTCGTAAAATTGCATCCCTTGCAATTTCACTTACATTCTTGCATCCACTTTAGTGTCCACTCCCTTAGCATCTTGTGTAGGCTCATTTTAGCCCCTGCATCAGCCCTTTTCCCTTCTTAGGATGCTCAACACCCCTTTTTAGTAGCTACCCTTGCGTTTCAGCTTTGCATCGGACTTTGTGCCTTTCCCGTTTGCGTTGTTTTGTAGCGTGACGTGTCTGGACACTAGCTCGCCATGCAGAAGTTTGCGCGCTGCGCTAGCGTCCTGCGACGTTTCAATGCTTAAACAACTGTCTCCGTGCATGTTTGCCATTTGTCACCTCCTTTGGTTGGTGGTAATGGCTTGAGATGCCCTGAAACGGCTTGGGAAGCTTCTTTTCCCTCCTTAAAAGTAGTCTTTTCTATCCTATTGCTTCTTCCAAGTTCTTCTAACTTCTCTAGCTTCGTTCTAGCCTCTAGCTTCTTCTTCTCCCCTCTTGCTCTTGCTTGCACAACTCTCTTGCTTGTTACAAAGCCTTCTACAACACTCTCAAGCTCTCATTGCACCTCTTTGCAACACACTTTTGGCTTTTACAACTCCCTTTGTCTCCCTCTTTGCAGCTCCTTTGGCTCTTGCATCATCTCCCTTGTCTCATGCTTGTGAGCATCTTGGGATTCCATATCTCCTTTCTATTGCATTTTTACTTTGTGATACGGTTTCTCCTCCTTGAGCGGGGATTGCTTTTATCACCTCTTTTGTGATACGGGTTCTCCTCTTCGAGCGGGGTTTGCTTTTATCACTCATACTTGGTGGTGCGGGTTTAAGCGGGTTTTGCTTTCACCATGCACTTTTTTCCGTATCGGTTCATCTCTCTCCTTCTATTTGGCTGTCTGTGGAGGTGGGAACACCAAAACGAGGGTTTGACTAAGGCAAACCCCTATACAGCCCCAACACTTTCTCCAGATATCTTACAAACGCAGGTTTTGAAGACATTCACTCTTTGGACGATTCATCACTCGCGTGGTTGTAAGCATTTCCTTTCTTCTTCTTATCTTTATTAGTTCTACTTCATTTTATTGTAGTTCTATTGCATTTTGTTGCTTTATCGCATTCTGTAAGTTCTTAGCAATCGGAGTAGAAGTAGTCATTTAGCTATTTTCTAAGACATTCTCGTTCTCTGGTTCGTATGAGACACCACCGTGCCTATGAGGTGCCAGTGCGCCACACTGTTGTCCGTATTTTGTGCTACCGTCCTTTGGTCAAGAGCTCATCAGTTAGTCCAAAAAATCTTTGTGACCTGCTCTTCGGATTTTGAAACTCTCGCTACTGTTCTTGTGGTAGTTTAGGGCAGTTCGCCCCGTGAGGCTTTCTGAACGAAGAGAACTCGTGAGTAGTGAATCCCCCTTCTCTACAGGCACTTTGACTATTCCAATAAACTTTAACAAACTCTCTAACTTTACCCCACATTCGAACACAATCTCAAAAGTCAAATGGCCTCCTTACAAGCATGAGTAGCTGCCATGTACTTTACCTCTATTGTGGATAAAGCAACCATAGCCTACTGCTTACTCAACCGACTCATTGCACCACTAAATGAGTTGAAAATGTTGCCACTAGTAGACCTTTTGTTGTCAACATCCTCTACCTAATGTGAATCCACATACATTGGAATATCCTTTGAGTGTTGGTCCTTTAAAATATCACCATGATAGTATATGGAGTACTTGGAAGTGCCACTTACCCTCTTACTTGCAACTTGATATTCTTGTCTATGATTAGCCATGTAAGAGCTCAAGACTCCTGTTGCTTGACAAATGTCTGGTCTGTTGTAAACCATGGCATACATAAGGCTCCCAACAACACTAACATAGGGCATTGAACTCATTTCCTTCATCTTTGCAGGTGTTGCTGGTCACTGCTCAATTGGATGCTTAGTTCCCATAGAAATAGGATCATTAATAGGTTTGTTGTTGCAAAATAGACTCAACATACTTTCCCCATCCAACCCAAAGTTTTTTGTCAGCCTTATCATATCTAATTTCCATCCCAAGGATGGGACTTAGTAGCCCCTAAGTCTTTTATTTTCAAATTGTAAGGGATGTTGAGATTTCATGTACCAAATCATTTTTTTTATCATTCAAATAACAACATATCATCAACATACAAAGTGATAATGATAAATTGGTCACCACTTTGTATATAATAAACACAATGATTTGACTTAGACTTAATAAAACCCAACCCCAAAACATATGAATCAAAATTTTAATACCACATTCAATGAGTCTATTTTAAAGTATAGAAAGATTTTTTTAATTGACAAATCAAAATTTCCTTACCCTTCTCAATGCAGTGCTTTGGTTGTGACACGTAGATCTCCTCCTCCAAATCATTGTGCATGAAAGTTGTCTTTACATCCATTTGCTCAACCTTTAGATCAAAAGCAACAACACAAGCTAATAACATTTTAATAGATGTCAACTTTGCAATAGGGGGAAAATTTCAATGGAATTTGTTCAACTTGGGAATAACCTTTGGCAACCAATTGCGTTTCATACTTCATAATGTTATCATTAGAGCCTAACTTCTTTTTGAACATCCATTTGCATCCAATGAGTTTCTATCCATTAGGCAACTCTACCAAGCCCCATGCATCATTCTTCCTTAGTGTAGCGATCTCCTCATCTAGGGCTGTTTTCCAAGACTCACAATCATTCATTTCCATTGCCTCGTTAACTATTTTGATCTCATCAATGTTAGTCAACAAAGAAAATATACATCTAAAATTAGGTGAGCTTATACCTTTTTGGTTGTCTCCTTTGTCTAGTTGACCTCCTTAAACATTGAGGTGGAGGTTCTACTTCTTCCATTGCACTCTCTGAGCTCTTCATACTATCCTCATTTGGTCCAACCTGAACCTCTAGTTAATCATTTGGTGCAACATTCTTGGTCTTAGGTTGTAGCTGCACAACTAACTTCCCATCCTCCTTTGGCTACTCAATTGTACAAGAAGGTTTGATCTCTCGAAAGATCACATTTTTTATTGTATCGAACTTTCTTGGCCATAGGATTCGAAACCTTGTACTCTTTCACATTGATGCCATAGCCAACAATGATACATTTCATAGCCTTATTATCCAACTTTGATTGCTTCTCCCTAGGCATGAGTATATGCCTCCCAATCAAATACATGATGTTAAAGGGTTTTTCCCCATCCATACCCCCATGGGGGTTTTATCTACAAGTGCTGATGTAGGAGACTTGTTGATCGGGTAACATGCAACAACAATTTCTTTTGCCTTTTAAGGTAAGAGCATGCATTAGGTGCTCATAATGCATGACTATCAAACCTAAGAGATACAATAGATCTCTTTGCTATAGGTTTCGATGTCTAAGGTGTAGACTCTACAAATCTCTTCACTTTATGTATTGAACTATTGCATTGTATGTAAGTGCATGTATCAAGCCGAAAGAGATTACCAACTTGAACTCCCTTTGTCAGTACCATAGCTCTTGAAACCATCTCACAATCTCCATTGTTGAGAATACTATTTGCACACTTGCATCATTCATTTTACTTATAGATAACATGCTTCGTACCAAACTAGGGATGTGTAGAACTCCAATAATTCCTTTGATCCTCCTATTAGAGAAGTGAATCTTGACTCTCCCATGGTTGACTATGTTTAGATATGAGTTGTTGTTGAGGTATACCTTCCCACTATCATATTTCTCATAATCTGAAACCACTCCATTGTCGAGAATACTACTTGCACACTTGCATCATTCATTTTACTTATAGATAACATGCTTCGTGCCAAACTAGGGATGTGTAGAACTCCAATAATTCCTTTGATCCTCCTATTAGAGAAGTGAATCTCGACTCTCCCATGGTCAACTATGTTTAGATATGAGTTGTTGTTGAGGTATACCTTCCCACTATCATATTTCTCATAATCTGAAACCACTCCTAATGGGGAGTCATTTGGAAAGAAGCTTTGGAATCTATCATCCATGCATCCTCACATGATGTGTTGCCAAGGCTGTAACAAAGGCATCTCTTACATCCTCCTAAGAAGATTTATTAGAATCATCATTAGGTTTGGGCTCATTCTTTTATTTCTCTTCCTTGTAGGCTCTTTTGAAGTGGCTTGTCTTGTCACAATTCCAATAATTTGCCTTGCACTTTTTAGGAGACTTAGATCTTCCCTTGTTCTTCTTGCCTTTTTCTTTAGATCGCCTATGAATAGCCAAGGCAAGGCTTCCTCAGTGGATTTTGTAGCCTTCTATATCATCTCCTTCGAGAGAAGAGCAGTCATGCTTTTGTCAAGCTCCAATTTTGAGACAATGCTTCCAATTGACATTACAAGGTTGTGCCATGAGTTTGGCAAAGAACGTAGAAGGGTCATGCATCAATCTTTTTCTTCCACCTTCACACCTACTAATTGTAATTGGGTTATAATCATGTTGAACACATTTAAGTACCCAACGACATAATCATCGTTAGCCATCGTCAAAGTGTAAAACTTCTTTCATTATTAACCAGGAACTTAGCCTGGTATAGGTTCCCTAACTTTTTCCAAAGGGTTTTTGCATTGGATTCTGCACAAACATTCAATAACACAACTTCTGCCAAACAAAGCATGTTAAGGCTTCTTGCCTTTTTTGTTCAACACTAGCCAATCATTTGTTGACATTGCAGCTGGTTTGGATCTAGATATTGCAACCCATAGATCTCAATCTATGAGAAAATCCTCCATCTTGAGTTTCTACAATTCAAATTTAGTACCACTAATTATACCCATCTCCAATCTAGACATGCTCACCATCTTCCCTAAAACAAAGATCTTCTTTACACACGTTTCCACTCAAACCAATATTAGTTCAAAAAACATTGTTCCTGCCACGTACTATCTGAGTTGATTGGGCTTTAATTCTAAATGAAAGGAAGTTAAGGTGTGGAAATGCTTGCTACACAAATCTAAGAGGAAAGATGAACAAAAAATACGATCTAAAATAATTTGCAAGGAAGAAACACCACAATAAAATCATTCACCATAACATGATGATGTATTATGGGAAACCCCTTCTGCGAAAAAACCTAGCCTCCAAACTTTGGACCAATCTATTAATTAGGAACAATATTGGTTACAACACAATCTAAGCAAGGAGCGTTCAAAGGAGACAACACCAGCACTCAGACTTGGAGTAATATTGACAACATAACAATACCTAAAAAATACACTATGCAAACTCCATCCCAACCATTGAATAAAAAGAGAACCAATACATGAATTCACCAAAGAGGAATTACAAAACCATAGGCAATACCACCAAGAAGTGGTGCCAAAATTTGCCAAAATTTTCTTAATGACAGTCATAGTGATATGTCATAGGTTGGTGAATGTTCTTGGTCAACATGTGTAACTCCCTCCTATAGCTCTCTTATGCACCATAGATGCTCTTACATTTTTCATGTGAGGGGCCTAATTTCTAGAGGCCATAACTTTTGATTTGGGAAGTTGATTGAACCCATTTTTTTAAATTGAAGATATCAACATCATCATAGCTTGCTTTAGCCTGTTAAAGTCCATTTCAATAAGTTTTGGATCTATAGCGCAGAAATTGTAGTTTGGTGTTCTAAACATTAAGAGGCAAGGTTGAGATACCTTTCCTAACAAGAAAACCCTACAATTACTACATGCTTACATTGTTAAGCTAAAAGTAGACATCGAGTTGTGCAAGTGCACCAAGATTGAATAGGTTTAAATAATAAACATATGCTTTGTTAAATTAAATTAAGGGATCGATACAAAGCTACAATCTCCAACTTTGTGCAAACTTGCAAACTCGCTAAAAGTAATTAAATCTACCTCAGCATACATAAAATATAAAATCCATAATATCACAACAACAGTTTAGACTAGTGTTCCATGGGGACGTGTCCTCCCGCCTCCCCGCCCCCCCACACACACAAAAAACCCGCGTTTCCTAGACGGGGACGTCCCCCCACCAGCCCACCACCAGTGTCGCTGTCTCCAAGATGCCACTAGGACTTCGAGGATATTGGGGTGTCCTCAAGACATCTAGGGGACTCCTAGTTGTCTCCAAGATGTATAATTCTTATACCTGTACATCTTTTTACAACTATTTTTTCAAGTACTATATGTATTTCAGCACCCTGCTGCCCCTCGGTGCCGTCCCCCCACCAGCCCACCACCAGTGTCGCTGTCTCCAAGATGCCACTAGGACTTCGAGGATATTGGGGTGTCCTCAAGACATCTAGGGGACTCCTAGTTGTCTCCAAGATGTATAATTCTTATACCTGTACATCTTTTTACAACTATTTTTTCAAGTACTATATGTATTTCAGCACCCTGCTGCCCCTCGGTGCCGTCCACCCACCGCCCCCAAACTTAGACCCCTTGTCCTCGCGTCCCCGAAACGCATCCCCTGCCGTCCCTGAAACCCCATGGAACACTGGTTTAGACACAAGATATGCATTACCAAATTGTATTGAAGGAGTAATAGAATTCTGGATTAACAATATTTAGTGAACAACAATTTTTCCTCTAGGCGTAACAATAGGTAGTTCCTCAATTGTTACTTGCTTCAGTGTTCTTTCATCAGTTTGTATGCAAATCTGGGCTTGTTTTTGCACGTCAATTCTCTTTGCTATTTTCATTTTGGTTCTTGCCAATGGTTTGCGGTGACTCTAGTCAAATTGTCTTCTTAAACTACATTGGTTGGTTGGAATTCCTCTGTTACATCAATTGCATTTGGTGAATTTTCCCTTATTGGAGGGACTGAGAATACTGTTTTTGGAATGCTCCCACCTTCATTTGCTTGCAATTTCCTAGTCTCTTTTAATGTAATTGTAACTTGTTTCAGTATTCTTTCATCAGTTTCTATGCAAAACTGGGCTTGTGTTTGTGCTGCTTCAGTTCTCTGTGCTATTTTCTTTTTGGTTCTTATCAACGTCTTGCTGGGACTCTCAATCAAATTGTCTTTTCGAACAGCTTTGATTAGTTGGAATGCCTATGTTATACAGTTGCTTATGGCAAATGTTTACTTCCTGGCTTGCATCTTCCTTCGTTTCTTGGAATCCCCTTACCTCTTTTAATAGATCTGGGGCTTTCAACCTCTCTATTGGAATTCTAGTCCAATCTCAATGTGATTCAACTCATATAGTTCCTTCCATATGAAATAATATTTCTCTTCCATTTTCAAGTCTCTGTGTCTAATTTTGTGTGGATCAGCTTTCTTTATCTACTACAATGAAATTTGTAAAATATAGTGTCAATAGTTTTATATCTGCTTCTCCAACTATTTTAACTACTTCACCCTCTTTTTGGTCTACTTGATTGCTTCATCTTCCCTTGATTGGAAATAATAGTGTTCTAATTGTCTCAATCACTTGATTAATTTATTTGAAAACTCATGCTAGATGATATCATAGACATCTCCATGGATGTGATTTTGGATGAACCTTTTATTTTCTAATTGCAATTTTGGTGGCTCGTATGCTGCAAGCTTACCCAAGCCTCTCTTTGAACTATTTTTTGTACTGTCTTCTAACGAGGTAACCATTTCTATTTGTTCAGCTAGACTTAATTTTCAAATCTGGCAATGGAATCATACTTAGCGACTCCACTTTGTGCCAACAGCCTGAACATTGTAGCTTCTGCGTAAATTGGTGATTGCTTTAAAGGAAAGTAGCATTGTTTATTCCATAGTAACCAAAATCATGATAAATAGTGAATCAGCAGAAATGCCCATGTTTTGTTTAAAAACCACAAATTTTGAATAAAATCAGTCAACTGATCTGTGACCTAGAAAATGGTGATTAAATTGCATATTTTCGTGACCCTGTTTAAATTGTTTTTTCCACAATTTTTTTTTTCTTTTCAAATTTTTACATTTTTTGATTTAAACAATTAGGGTTTCTGGGTTTTAAAAAAATCTATTTTCTGATTTCTGTGGTGATTTATTCTGATTTTCCCTAACCTTAACCCAATTTTTTCCCTGACCCTAAGTGTAACCTGAATTTTTAACCCATTTTTTTCTGATTAATTGAAAAATTCTGTATCTTTCTTGTTTGCCAATTTACTGCCTAGAAAGATTTTTGCTACAATCTAGAAGCTTCATGGAAGTATAACAGAAATGAATTATATGCATTTACTAGAGCAGAATATTAATGCTGCATCATAGGCTTGAGCACTACGGCACCACATAAGTTAGTGTGCTGTTCGAAACTAAATCGACTTTTTAGTTCAGGTCTATATAATGTTCAAGAAAGAATGAATAGGGGTTTTTTTATAACTTAAAATAAAATATCCACAGTTTGCATTTGTTTGCCATGCATATTGCTTTTGAAAAGATCATTTCTAAATGATCCTACAAATATAACTGTATTTGTTCCTTTAGTGATAACACCATATTATTATAGGTTGCAGTCAGAAACGTAGTATACTATTGAACAGACCTGCCTAGATTCTATTAGTCCATAATGCAGCATTTATGTGATGTTTATCATGATTCAACTGCATAGTTTAGAGTCAAATTCACTGACCCATATTTCATGAGTAGTGGTTCACAAGAACCCATTTCTCATGAGCATGAATGGTCTACTTAGCATTCATTGCATCTAGGTGATTCTTATAGGGGTGAAGCATAGGAATTTCTTGGGAAGTCACCCTTTCAAGTACTACTTCAACTCAAGCCCCCTTAGCCATGTAGTTTCTTGAAGATCAAACCCACTTAGCTTGCTATTCTATTTGTGATGCTTATAGGGGTGAAGCATTGGGATTCTTGGGAGGTCACCCATCCTAGTTCTATTCCAACTCAAGTAGGTTTAACCATGGAGTTTCCCTAAGATCAAGCCTACTTAGCTTGCTACCCCTTTTGTGACTCATAGGGGTGAAGAATTAGGACTTCCCGAGATTCCATCCATCCTAGTACTACTTTAACTTAAGCATGCTTTAACCATGGAGTTTCCCCAAGATCATGCTTGAGTTGGAGTAGTATTGGGATGGGTGAACTCCTGAGAAGTCCTAATGTTGCATCACAAATGGGGTAGCAATGATTGCCAAATGGACCATCCATTCTCATAAGAGATGGGTTCTTGTTAACTCTCACTCATGAAATATGGGTCAATGAGTTGTCAATGAGTTTGACTTAAAACTATGTAGTTGAATTTTGATAAACATCACTTGATTTGACTCTGCGAAAAACATTGCCTACTTGATAATGCAACTTTTTTTGGTTGGTATTTTCCTATATCATATATTTACAACATAGAATCAATTCTAATTCTTTACCACGAAAAGCAAATGTGAGAAAACGAACATATCATAATGCAGCTTTTAGGTTGGGATGCATGTGCAAAAATTTGAGAAAACAAACATACCTTAGTAAAACTAAAAGGGAGGAATATGCATCGATGCCCACAATCTTGTAGGGTTAAAAACATTAACAATGATGAATTATTCCTATATGCTGTGCCCAATCAAGAATTTTGCTTCATTAAGGAATTTTGTAGAGAGTGGTCAAAGTCTTGTAAAAATTTTCGTCAAAAGTTGAAGTTCCTAAAAATAGACTTGATTCAAGGTTTTTTGGGTTTGTTGTCAAATGAATGCTGGCAAAACTTTCTAAAAATAGAATCTTTGTTTGGAGGGCTCTAACTGATTCTAATTGGTCGAAAATACTTTCCAATCAGGTGGTCCGGTCAGAATCGTCAAAAGGTTAGGATTTCTCTGATGGGTTAATTCTGCTTTTTCAGAGGGCGAAGCACGAGCTCCATGGTCATCAATGGAGGATTATCTGCTACCAGGTATTAGATTCAAAGTCTCAAATGTTGTGCAAACAACATCAAATTGTCAATGATCGAGAAAAGTTGGAGTTCACGTGAAACGGAGGCGAATCCGAAAATGGTGAAATTTATAAAAAATTCTAACTCTGGGATGTCTAGGTGCCCCTGTCCAGTCAAGGCGCCTAGCATTTGGTGCCTTAGTCATTCTTCAGCTTCTTTTGTTCGTTGTTCAAAAACGGTGAATCTTGCCCATTAGTAACCTTCAGTCGCCCAAAAAATAGGATAAAAGCAACATTAGATTATAAGAAAAGCTAGAAAACATATCACTGAGGTTTAAACAGGTTAGTATGCTCAACATCTGGATGCAAGTGTCTATCGTTTTGCGGAAATTAGTGATCAAAAGATGCAATTGGCAAAGGCAGAGATCAGGGATGAAAGAAAGATGAAAATCATTGAAATTTGGCTAAGGCATGGGATGCTAGGCGCCCTTGTTAGCTAGGGGCGCTTGGGTTTTCAACATTTAGAATATTTTCGACCCCAACATGCCTTCTTTCTAGTTCAACATTCGTTGGTCACTTCTAGGGTCTGCAATCATAATCAGACGATGTCAAACGCTGATATGAAGTCGGGGATCACTTCAACAATGGTCAAACATGAGATTGCCATGGTCAAACAGATTTTATCAGTTGGCAATACTAGATTGTTGGCTTGTCGAAGTCGGAGGCAGGCCTCGTTGGAAGCAGAAGCAAGCAAAAGTTGAAAAACGAAGAAAATGGCTTACACTGGAGAGGTTTTATGTGTTTGATAATTTCATCGAATGCATATGTTTTTGCCAAAAATGTGTCTTCACGCGTGTGTTTTTTTGTAGCTACAAAGAAGGAATTCACCGTTGCACGTGTAAACGGAGTTAGATTTTTGCATACAAAGTTTCTATCTTGATGGATAGACTTCAAAATTTTAGGGCTTTTGCGAAGAAAGCGTTTTTCTGTCCTCAAACTCTATTCAAGAAGGCTTTTAGCATTCATTCTTCATATTTTGTAGGTTGGCATCCAGAGGAAGAAAAATATCATTTTCTTCTCATCAAGATTTGGAAGCTCAAATGGAGTGCTTTTTCAGTGTTCTTCGTGGATTTAGGAATGGGAAGCACAGAGGCACGCTTTTTCATGGTCCAATCTTCTAGGGCATTGCATTTCAGAAACAGGTGGTCAACTTTTTCAATTTTCATTGATTTGGGTCCATTTTCTTTTTGCTCCTCTTGAAGATTGGGAAATTTTATATTCCCAAAAAGTCCTCTTTTTCAATGCTTTTTTGGGAAGCCCTCAACTTTTTCAAAATCTGATGAACTGGGTCTCTTCATAATGTGATTGTCTACAAAACCTAGACCTTAGCTTTTTTTTTTGGGAATTCACTTTTTGGAGAGAAATGAGTCACCTTTTTGGGGCAGCAAAGATTTCCAAGAATAGAACTAAAAGCAATAGTTAACTCGATGCCTTTTCCAAATTTAACTTGCTATTCTTGTTTCATGTTTATCTATTCTTTGTAAAATAGAAAAATCAAATGTATAGTTGGAACTTTCCCTGCTTTTAAATCAGTTAACTGATTTTAGCAAGTGGTTAGTTAGTTGTTTTGTGTTAGTTTTCGAAATAAATCTTGCGAGTTGGCAAGACAAGTCAGCTTAAAGCAAGGAGATTTTAGGGTTACCTACTCCTTGTTTGTGTATAAATAAGGGCAGCCTTTCCCATTATTTTGGAACTGTTATTGTAAAAGCTAATTTGTAAGCTTGTATTGCTGCAAATTGTTGTTCAGTTACCGTTCAACTTGTGTCAAGTGTAATCTGGTGTTTGATCACACATTGTAAGCCCGTCTTTGCTACAATCTGCTGTCCCAGAAGTGTAACTGCTGTTAGAAATTGAGAAAAGTGAAAACTTATGCCTTCTTTGCTCTGATTTACTTGCTTGATCTCTTTCAGTTTCTTGTCTTATGTGTTTTGCTTAAGCTCCTGTGTTAATCAAATCATTCCTCGTTTACTTCTGACTCTCAAGCTTTGAGTTTACTTGAGTTGTCAAAAGCGTCTGTAGTTTAGGCCTAGTTGTAGTTTGAAGTTTTGGAAAAGAGAAAACCTCAGCTATGACACAAAGAGTTTTATAACCTTGTGCTCTTAGCTGAGAATAAAAAGATTGGCAGTAGTTTAGTATTCTTTTTAAGCAACATCAGCAAAGAGGGAACTTCCCCTCCTAATTTGAAGGGCAGTTTAACTGTGCATAGCTGTCCGTTTCTAATCTGCATTCCAGAGGTGCGAATTGAAATGCCAACACTGTAAGAGGAGTGCAATTAAGGGCTGATCTCAAAGAAGGGAGCTGAACAAGCATGCTAATATCCCTGTAGAGTAGATGTGAATACAAAGAGAAAAAGGAAAGATCATTGATCCCCATATCGTTAACTTGGTTCATGCCAATGACTTGCCAAACCCTATAACAGCCTTAATGAAAAAAAGATTTGAATAGATGGAATGCATAGTATCTCCAGCGTGGCAGTCGGAAGGCATAAGGAACTCAAGAAATATAATATTCGATAATGTAGATAATGATTTTGGGAATTATATAGGGTTCCTAGGTGAGAAGAGTTAGGAGAAGGTTCTATAATTGAAATGAATAAAACATAAAATATCCTTAAATAAGGAACAGTATAAAAATCGAGAAGGATATAATACCTTGTATGCTCTTGCATAATGTCTTTATCATTCATCAAGCTGAGATGATTCCAACTGAGGGCATGTCCCTGTTTTAGTAGAATGTTTTAGTGGCTGCTGTATTATGGGTTCATTCTATGCTGGTAATATTTTAATTGGATGGAAATATTAAGTGTACATTACTATTTACTAACATTTAAAATGATTATGAAAATACCTGTGGGATCAAGACTTTAGAAATCCTGTAGTAAATCAAACTAAAAAGAATTTGTTTTGGCATTAGTTACCCCTTACATTCAATCAAGGAGACTACCACTTCATTGGGGAAAATGGAGATACCTTATTCTGTGAATTTTTGTGACTGATCGTAAAATTATCTATTTTAAAGCTATGTTACCTGTCCGTCACATTTTCCCCCCAGATTGGGGTCTGGTCCATACTGTATTTGGAATCTGGATTAGTGTGCTTGTCTGTATTGTGGTTTGTCCCAGACGAACTCGGGCAAACCCATGTTGAATCGGACAACATTTGATGAATTCTGCAGCAAACCTGTGACAGTTTGGGCTTTTTTTTTTTTGTATTATGTGAGGGTTGTTTGTGCATAGTGTTCTGTTCTGTGACGATTTAGTCTACTATTGTGGCGCAGTGGCAATCTATTAATATAAAATGGTGATCTAGTAACATAAGATTGTGGAGGCTTCTTTTGGAGAGCACAGGAGGCTTCATACTGTGGCAAACCTCCTTGCTATGGTGTTACCTCTGCATTGATCCTTATCGGGTTGTTAGATGCCCCTCAATCATCGTATTGCGTTTCAGCCAGCATCTATTCGAGTTGGACAAACTCCCTTTACCAGTATGCAGAGGTGATGGCATGGACTTCTCTACAGTTCACAGGTGGGAAGGGTAATGTTAGCAGTGTACCCTCCTATTCTTGTTATGGTATGTTAATCCTGTGTTAAATTAGCAACAATGGTACCATAATGGTATCAAAAACTTACTTAAACTGTAATATATTTAAAACGTAACACAGTTATTATGTTATAATGACAAACCTGAACTCATTTTTTTTTTGGCTGGATCCACAAACCTAACCCCCGAACCAAACCAGGATCCAAATCAGAACTAGCAACTTGGCTTTAAAGTCAATTATTGGAAAAGTATCCAGTCTTTAGTGCAGAACTAGACAAATAGCTATTAATGAAAGGAAGATGAATGTTCTGTTTATTTCTCGCATAAAGCTAATGACAGATGGACAAACATGTCTTTTATTTAAGAAGAAAATTCAAAATTGTCATGAAATTTGGAATGGTCAATTATATTTTGCTTAGTGGATGATTACTTTCTTTTAATCTCTATGGACTTGAAGTTGTGTTGCACCAATTTGTGTAGTTTGTATATCATTTTCATTTTAAAATCAATTTCTAAGAGCTTTGGCCTATGTGCAGGTGCGGACTCTTCATTCTTTGGATCATTCTAACGTTCTGAAGTTTTATGCATGGTGAGTTTGTGGTGATAGGCTGCATTTCTTATTTCTAGTCCTTTGATGGCGTAGTAATTTCTCTTGCTTTTCATTGCCATACATGTTTCGTATGTGAGGTCTTCTATCATGTTGTAAATCAATACTGAACCTTGTAATGGATTGAGATGTTCTATCCCACATTATTTAAAGTGAAGGAAATATGGATTGGTCATACAGAAAAATGAAAGATTTTGAAACTTTATTTGAGCATAAGTGTTGCACAGACACTGTACAAGCAGTGCACAAATATACTCTAAATTTCCATCTGATAGGTTTACCTTTTTAGGTATGAGACTTCCGCACATCTATGGCTTGTGCTTGAATATTGTGTTGGGGGGGATCTTCTTACGTTATTACGGCAGGTAAGAATTTCTGTAGATCCTATTCCTTAGTAATCTATTTTTTCTTAACATAGAAAATCATGTACAAAATTATTACAGGTAAGAAATTTCTGTAGATCTTATTTGTTAATAACCAACTCTTTCTTAACACACAAAAACACAAAATCATGATGTTGTGTTAGAGACTAGGGCAGCTTGATATTAAATGGTTTCCAAGAAACTGAACGTATTTTAATTTTAATGCATTCACTACTTTTGGTTGACTGAGGTTAATATAAGGCATATAAATATTTTAGAAACTGGATATGTTGTAGTGTTCTGCTCTCTCTCTCTCTCTCTCTCATGTGGAGGCTGCAAGAGTCTCATTTGAAATTCATATAAGTTTTAGTTTCAATGTGTATGTTGCTATAAGCATACACTGCTATGCGATGACTGATGTTCCTTTAAGGAAGATAAAATTTTCTAGAAGCTTGTGTATATTTGGAGTGGCTTTTCTTGCTGATTCTCTTTCTCTCTCTCTCTCTCACACACACACGCGCACGCGCACACACACACAAGTGGGGTCCGGAGTCTGCAAGAATGGCATTTCAAATCCATTCTTTTTCTCTTAAATGCTTTCCCACAAACTGAATATGTTCTAATTTAATCTCATATGCTGCTATAAGCTTACAGTGCTATATATTTTGACTGACTTTAATGAAGATAAGTTTTTTCTCTCTTTGATGTGGAAGCTGCAAGAATGTCATTAAAACCCCATTTTCTATCTCTTGAATGCTTTCCCACAAATTGATGTGTTTGAATTTAAATGCATATCCCACTATAAGTATGCACTGCTTTGTTATTTGAATGGTTTTTTTAAAGGAAGATAAGATTTTATAGAAACTCATGTACGATTGGAGTGGCTTTGCTTGTTCTCTCTCTGTCTCTCTCTATGGCTCTTAAGTAGAGTCAGCAAGAGTGGCATGTCAAATCTGTTTTGAGTTGCTTTCCCAAAAACTGAATCTTTTTTAATCTCGATGCACATGGTGCTATATGCATACACTGCTATGAATTTGACTTACGAGCTGTTAAGGAAGATCAAATTCTCAGGTACTCTCTCTCTCTCTCTCTCTCTCTCCCCTCGCCCGCCCTACCCCAACCCCCAACCCCCATGTAGATGCTGCAAGAATGTCATTTCACAAATTAATGCAATCAAAATTCAATGAATATGCCACTATGAGCAAACGCTGTGATGTGATTTGA
>VDFB02256132.1:107384653-107422153 GCA_007258455.2 Sequoia sempervirens
TATGAAGATCCAAGTTTTAAAATACCATGGTACAATGAAAAGGACTTATGCGAGTTCCACAAGATCAAAGGACATATGATGAATAACTACATGAGACTTAAACATATAGTACAAGACTTAATCAACAAGGGAGAAGTTGATATAGAACACCATCTTGGAAACAAATACCTCCAAATATACACGAATCAAATTCCTAACCATGCTAAGAAAAATTATAAATGGAAAGAATAAGACTATCACAATGCCAACTGCACCTATGGTAAAGCCATCCTAGGCACCCTCTCCCAAGTAGATGACACTAGAGTCAATGTGCTAACTATACGAGGCATGGAACCTGAATGTAATGTAACTACTTGTCAAGGGAAAGCCACAATAAAAGGAGGCCCACCTAAACCCACAACCAAGTCATCCAATGACTATAGTATTGTGGAACAACTAAAGAAGACCCTCGCCTTGATCTCCATCCTAGAGCTGTTGAAATTATCACTTGCGCATAAAGAAATACTAGAGAAAGATTTAGAAACATTAGTCCCTAATGACCTCAATCCTAATCAATTTCAAGCCATGGTTGGAAAAATCATGACCACTCATCATTTAGTCTTTTCTGAGAAAGTCCTTCCACAAAAATCATTCCAAAACCAAGCCCTCTATATAGAGGTTGGTGTCCACAAATATAAGGTCAAAAGATTATTGATAGATAATGATGTAGGTCTAAAAACTTGTACCTTAAAATTTGTTAAACATTTGGGGTATTCTAGTGATGTAATCAACAAGGGAAAAATCATCACTATAAGGGCTTATTATGACCTTGAAAAAAAATTAGAAGGGAAAATTGGGGTTCCTGTATAGATAGTACCAACAACAACAAAAACATGTCAAGTACTAGACCTTGAGCTACCATATAAAATTCTTCTAGGATGCCCATGGATTCATGCACTACAAGTAGTTCCTTTGACATTCCACCAGTGTCTAAATTTTCCTCACGAAGGAAAGGAGGTTACATTATACACCGATCTTGAACCCTTCCACTATTGTACAAAATTGAAGGAGAAATACAACAAAATATAGTACGTACCTAGTAATGATATATCATTCCACTCCTCATATGTTGGCCCATCAACACTACCAAAACCTTAACTAAAACCACATCAAGTGAACAAGCAAAATTTGATCCCAAGAATCAAGTACTTGCCAAAGGTAACGAAAACTATCATTTCAATCAAGCCTTTTGCATTGGAATGATTCCCCCAACACCAAAGGTTTATGGAGGGCCAAAGGAGATCAAACATGTTCAAGTAGTAACAATGGTAGTCAAACCCACAATCTTTACCAAGTGGGGAGGTATGAAAGATGAATTATTCAAAGAGGACCTCTCGTCAATGATCTACAAAGAAGAACAAGAACTAGAACAACTACAACCCTTTCCCATTGATCCTAGCAATAAAGGGTATTAGATGGATAAACAAATGGAATATATTGGAAAAGGTGGACTTGGGCAACAAAAACAAGGTAGATAGGAACCTATCATAGTGGAACAAAGAAAGAAGAATATGGGACTAGGCTATGGTTTGATAGACGTGGTTACTACAAATGCTAGATGTGCCTATTTTGAGAAAGGAGCTCCTTTTACTGACATTAAGAAATTGGATACCTACCATCTTATAAACAAAAATTTTCTAATCAAGGACCTATTTGAAAGCTTTAGCATAAGTATAGTCCCTACCCGACCTAGCAAACCTATACTTAAAGACTATACTTATGAAACAAACTCTAACGAGTATGGATGTGATTCCCTCACTTCTAGTGATGATGACATAGATACCCAATGGGAGAATGATGCCAGAGCTATATTGACCATTTCAGAAACTTTTGTAAGCTTTACATATAATGATGAAAACCTACCCCTCTGCTATCCACAATTAATAGATTGGGACCAACAACATCATATGCCTATTTTGGATCAATTCTAGAATGATGAATTCATTGCAGGGTTTATGGGACTTCCTACCGATATACCATCAAGAGATCATAAAGCAGGGTTTCTCATAGAACTCGAACAAGAAGCATATTTTGGAGGGGAGATTGTGTCCTCTAGTCACAAAATTGAAAAAGACAATGTAAAAATCAAAATGAGATCCCCTAGGGAAAACCACAACGTGGCTCTATCGGATCTTGAAAAGAGAAAAATAAAGGTCAAATCTAAGGGTGAAAACCTCTTCGAGGCGCCCACAGATGGAGGATTCAATCTCCTTATTTTTGAATATCAAGAGAAGTCGACACTCCTAGTTGAAGAAGCTGAACCTGCCAATGTTGGCACAACAAAAACACCCAAAATCACATACCATGTAGCATCACTTGATCCTAAAGAAAAGGTAAACTTATCAACATTCATCAAACAAAGGAAAAAAAATTCACATGGAAATATGCAGACATGCTAGGGCTAGATCCAACATTGGTCATACTCCACCTAGCCATATTTCTTGGAGCTAAAACCATCAAGTAGAAGCTACAAAAGATGCATCCATAGATAACACTTTCGGTAAAAGTAGAATTGAATAAACTGCTAGATGTAGTGTTTATTAGACCAAATGATTATCCCAAATGGATGTTAAATATAGTACCAGTATCAGAGCCCACTGGGGGAATAAGAATTTGCACAGACTTCTGAGATCTAAACAAGGCTTTCCCAAAATATGACTTCCCTCTTTTGAGAATTGATATGATCATAGATATGTACCAGTACAAGACATGAAATGTTGTCACTAATGAATGGCTTCTCAAGATATAATTAGATAAAGATATCTCCTGAAAAAATAACATTCACGTGTGCATGGGGGACCTTCTATTGGAATGTCATGCCATTCGGTCTAAAGAATGCAGGAGCAACTTATTAGCGAGCAATGACTACAATCTTTCATGATATGTTGCATACAACTATGGAAGATTATGTGGATGTCATACTACCAAAGTACATCAAAAGAGAAGACCATTTGACTAGCCTTGCAAAAGTATTTGACAGACTTGAACCATACAACTTGAGGCTCAATCCAAAAAAGTGTGTATTTGGAGTAACATCTCGAAAAATGCTAGGGTACATAGTATCAAGAAGAGGCATCAAAGTAGATCCTACAAGGGTGAAGGCCATATTAGAAATGCCTCCTCCAAGGATATTCAAGAAGCTAAGAATTCTACAAGGGAAACTAGATTCCATCAGGAAATTCATCACACAATTGGCAGACAAGTGTCTTCCATTCACCCATCTGTTACACAAAGACATCACATTCAAATGTGATGGTGCATTTGATCAAGCATCCCAAAAAGTCAAGGAGTATCTACTTACTCCTCTAGTATTAATTCCACCTTTTCTAGATAAAGCAATGATACTCTATGTGTCTACAACACAAGTAGCATTAGGAGCTCTTTTAGCACAACTACATGACAATAATAAGGAAAGAGCAGTCTATTATATGAACGAACATTGGTGGGCCATGAATTGAACTATTCACCCATAGAAATAGTAAGTATCTTTGTTGTCTTTGTGGCATAGAAGTTGAGACACTACATCTTGAACAAACAAGTAAAGCTGATCTCAAAAGTAGACCCCCTAAAGTTCTTATCGGCAAAAGTAGCTCTAACAGGTAGGATTGCTAAATAGGTAATGATATTGTGCAAGTTTAACATAGAGTACATTGACCAAAAGGCTATCAAAGGAAAAATCATAGTAGATCAACTAGCAGAAGCACCAATGGAAGATCACCAACCTCTCACAATAGAATTACCAAATGAAAGCATACTACTAACAAAATAGACAAGCTGCTAGACCTTGTACTTTGATGGGTCCCACACTCAACATGGATTAGGAGCAAGTATCTTATTCATCACACCTCAAGGGGATATTATACCTAAAGCTTACATGATTGCATTCCCATGTACAAACAACATCTTGGAATATGAAGCACTAACCATAGGACTCAAAATGGCCATAGAATGGAGGATAAAAGTACTGTAGGTTTATGGAGACTTTCAACTAGTAATAAGACAAGTGAATGATGAATACCCAACAAAAGATGACAAGCTAATGCCATACAAAATAATGGTGGATAGTTTTAAGCAATATTTTGTCATCATCGCCTTTGAATAGGTTCCCTGAATCAACAACAGAGCAGTCAATGCTATGACAACGATAGGTTCGCTCCTCGACATTCCAAAAAACATTCCAAAGTATGAATTCCTTGTGGAACAACTACTCATACTGGCGTTCATTATCCTAGAATCAAAATTGGTTTGTGATGTTATTGGTCCTAATTAACCATGGTACCAAGATACATTTGACTATATCCAACATAATATCATACCTCCTCACTTAACAACAACCCAAAAGAAGACCTTCATCCCTAGAACCTCTCGATTCACTATTTTAGGAGATACGGGCTATATCATCAAAGTTTAGATGTTACTCTGATGTCTTAACACAAAAGAAGCACAAACCAACTTACAAGAGATACACAAAGGAGTTTGTGGGTCCCACTAGAGTGGACCTAACCTAGTACAAAATTTGCTAAGAACAGGGTACTATTGGCCCTCCATTGAACAAGATTATATTCAGTACTCCAGAAAATGCAATCAGTGTCAACAACACAATGACCTTGTTCACACACCAGCACAGGAGCTGAAACCTATCACAACACCATGACCTTTCTTTTAGTGGGGATTAGACTTGGTAGATAATATCTCTCTTGCTTCATCCAATGGGCATAAGTTCATTATTACCGCAACTGAATACTTCACGAAGTGGATAGAAGAAATTCCATTAATATACATCACAGGGAAAAAAAAATCCAAGTTCATCTTGAATTATCTGATCTGTTGATATGGAATTCTCCAAAGCATCATAACAGACAATGGAACCCCATTCAAGAACCAATATGTCAAAGAGATTTGTTCTAAGTTTTCTATCCAACATAGATTCTCCACACCCTACTATCCCCAAGGAAGTGGTCAAGCTGAAGTGTCTAAAAAAACCATCCTTAAAATTCTAAAAAAGACTATTAATGATGCCGATCGTGATTGGAATTTGCAACTAAACCCAACCCTATGGGCTTATCAAACCAAAATTTGTACACCTACAGGGGCCACACCATTTTCCTTGGTCTATGGATATGAAGCTGTCTTACCTATTGAAGTTGAAATCCCCTCACTACGAGTATCCCTGAAAGGTATGGTCAACAATGAAGAGTATTAGGTGTCCAAATTAAATAAATTGGAACTATTAGATGAAATGCGTTTGAGCATGTTAAACCATCTTCAGGTTTACCAGAATCAGCTCAAACAAACCTACAACAAAAAGATCAAGAACATAAACTTTCAGGTTGGTGACCTATGATGAAAGAGAATCAGAAAATATAGTTGAATGAAGATGGAAAAGGTAAGTTTGAACCCAATTGGTAAGGTCCATTAATCATCACAACAAGCTATGGATCTAGAGCTTATCAATTGGCTACTCTTGAAGGAGAACCTTTAGCTGAACTACTAAACAAGAGCCACCTTAAAAATTTCTATACTTGAACACATTAGAGTATCCTAGTGAAAAGGATAAAAAAGCAAAAAAAAAAAAGTACAAAAAAGTAAAGAGAAATAAAACGTTCTTTAAGTGAAAACCACCTTGTGGCGCTTCTAGAATAGGTACCATAGTGAAAAATTGGCAAACAGGCACTATGTTTGAATAAGACCCACATCTTTATCTATCAACAATATCTAAAAGCATCCACCCATGATTCATCTCATAATAAAACGTGTCGCCAACCATGGCTCGATGATTGATCAAATGCCAAACGTTATTGCATCATCAACATCCATTTCCCTTAAGAAAGGTAACCTTGTCTAAAACTGGGGGAAACTTATCAAAGTTGGTAGCAGATTGGATCCTTGTAAATCCTATCACGATCCAAAAACTATCAAAATTGAAAACATCCAAAAAACTATTGAAATCAAAACAAAGTAAAAAACATCAAAAATCCCAAAAAAATGTTATGCTTTGAGTCAACATTAGTTGAACTATGTGGTCTTTGTGTGTATAAGATAGGAAAGGATTATCAGCTCCCGAGGCCTTAGGTTAGTTCCCTTAGGTGTTCATAATGGTCTTTTAACTTAGTCAAAAATTCAAAATTCAAAAATATTAGAAAAATAGAAAAGGATCAAAAAAATTCAAAAAAATATTATGAAAAATATTAGGTTAGTTCCCTTAGGTGATCATAATGGTTTTTTAAGTTAGTCAAAAATTCAAAATTCAAAAATATTAGAAAAATAGAAAAGGATCAAAAACATTCGAAAAACAAAAACGATCAAAAACATGTTCTTATCAAACCAAGCGAACTATGAACCTTTGTGTATACAACAACAAAAACAACATTCGATAAACTCAAAAAAAAAAAAATGTCCTACCTCCATTGTCAACCAACCGCAATAAAATTTTCATCCCTATTAAAAAAATCATTATTCTCACCCTTTTCCAACACAAACAACAAACAAAACAAACATCAAAATAAAAAAAAAATGAAAGTGAGGATTGAAGTGATTGGACAAATATCAAGTGAAAACAATGCCTAAGTATAGACTACCATACCCATCTGACAATCATATAAACAATCCTAAACATGAGTCTTAATAGATAAAACGTTCCTACAATAGACATCATCAACAAATACCATCATGAAACATCAAAAACAACTATGGCAAGTGATATTGCAACATTGTTTATCTTTTTATAGTCTTATCTTTTTGATTTATCGTAATACCACCTTCCCAGGATCTCTCGAGGATTTCCACAAGGATTTAGAGAAGGAATGATGGCATTAACAGTCGATTTATGTTTGTGCTGTTTGTGAGATATTTTTGTGATACTACCATGACGAATACTTGCTTTGTTTAGTGTATGGAAGTTGTTTTGAGACAATTCGTGCAGAAGTTACATGTTAGGTATTTCATACCTCTTTATGTAACTGGTTCAAATTTTTTTAACACAACTCAACCATATATTCTAATAGGGTTTCTGTATGTCTGGTATGCACAAGATTAATATTCTTTGTGTGTCAAGTCAAAGTCCATGAAATAGATATAAAGCCACCTTGGTTGTTAATGCCCCGGTGCATTGTATTTGTTTTCTACATCAAAAGGATTGCTAAAAGCTATGAAGCCTCCATGCAAGCAAAAGCAACTCATCAGTAACTAACAACATCAAATTTATACTCATCTCTAAATCATCCAACACTTCTTCTAAATAATAACTTCTTGCATCAAACATCATTAGCACCACATCCATCCTGCATCCACCATTTCATCAGTACATATCATGACCATAGTAAATCAATAAAAGCATCATGCATCATATATAAACATGATTGCATATATAAGATAAAATCATCCATCCTATACATACAACATTGAATATATCATATCAATATAAATCATCCATCCATCCACATCATACACATACATCATAAGGGTACAAAACATGAACATGCATATATCATAATCCATAATCATCATGTAACACATAAATAAAGATGAATTGAAACATGGTATATCTCATATATATCATAAAAAATGAGAATGCTAGGTACATCATCAAACAACATGTGTGATATCATAATACATGTATACTAGGCCTCAACTGGTCCAATGAATGTATATAAAAATGAATTATGTCTACAACATAAGTCTTTGATACAATGAACACCAAGAAAGATCAAGAAATAATAACTCCTATTGCTCGACCGAAGGTGGGGATCTCTGATGATCATGGCTTTGGTGAGGAGAAGGTTGTGGCATTACCAATGGCTAATCTGGCTACCTAACTAACTGATCACCTGAATTGCTTGCATCGATAGCTATACTAGGCTCACCAAATTGAGGATGTCTCTGTGCTCTAGGAACATAAACCTCATATAGAGTCTGGTAGTAGGTGGCCTCCCTCATAAACTGATCTTGCTCTACTATGAGGGAATCACACTCTACCTTGAGGGTATCCCTCTTAGCGATCATAATCTGCACCTACGCCTTGATGACATGATGTCACTCAATCTTGGTGTCTCTCCTTCCTAAATCCATCTCTCTCCTACCTCATAGTATCTCGCTCGGTAGTCAAAACAACAACCTATGCCTCTGCAGCCTATCGCTGTCTAACCTCTACATCTTTGGCAATTGTCATGTATGCTAATTGAACCACTCCATCCCCAGGTGGTGGAGGACGACCTTGTGCCATGGGTGGATCCTATTGCATGGGATCATCCTGTTGATCCTGATGCCCATCTTGTCTCACTCTATCAAGTTTCTTGACAGTGATCTGAAGTCGTTGTCTCTCCCCTCTGTAGCCAATAATACCTACTCTCCCAACAGCTAGCACATTGCCAACATGATCTATGAAATGGAGAGGAATCTGCTAAGCCCACCACTGATCATAATCTAGGGTAGTCCCTACATCTGTTAGTCCTATAAGCCACCCCCATCCAAATGAGGAAAGTGCTTTAAACTCAACCATTGCTGCATCATAATCCACTTGCAACCCCCACACTCAGACTTCTTGGGTGGTTTTACCGAAACGAACCTGGTAATCTTTGGAAAAATTTGTTTGACGCTCACCAAACTGGCGAAGCACTCGATTAGGTAAATAGCACTCAAGAAAAGAATGTACATGGACAATCAACCAATGGGTTTTTTTGCAAAATGGAAGTTGCTCTTGGTCGTCATGCCATGCATCACAATCTAACCATGATCTCCAAATGAAGCCAATCATATCATCAATCACACGAAACCAGTAAGAAAGCTTACCGAGCCAAGTGTAATGAAGAAAATCACCATATTAGTAAGAGTACGAATCCTCTAGATCCCGATCCAAGATACCATCAGGCCTAGTCACTAGGATATGCTCCTAGGCCCATACTTGTTCAAAGCAAGGTAACCCTAACAAAAATGGAACTACCTCCATGATAGGTGACCTTGTGCATGCATCTGTATAAATGAGCAAGGAGATACATGCCCCATGCATACCTAGTGCCATGCTCAAACATCTGCTCAATACATATGCCCCAATTGACAGGAAACTGTCTGCTTCATTGATCTGGAATGACGAGCCCCAAGACCAAAGCACATAGAACCAATGAAATAGAATCAACATTGCCAATGAAAGGAGACATGACTATATTTTCCTACCTAACCCAAAGACGTTTGACCCCGAGAAATCATCGCATAGCCCACACACCCTGTTTAATAGAATAAGTCACAAGCTCTCCATGAATCAAAACATGAAAAATCCTCTATACATCCTCCAAGGTGATGGAGGCCTCGCCAGTCGGTAAGTGAAAAGATGATGTATCAAAGTGCCATCTTTCCACGAGGGCGGTTATCAACACTCTGTGACATCTAATGGTTAGTATGTAGCATATATGTCGTAACCCCAAAACATCTAGCTCATATCGCTCAAGCTCGTGGAAACCAGTGATCAAATCAAATAACTCACACAATCGTTGCTCCCTCGAGTAAAGTGATTTGAGAACTGCCTGCAAAGATTCAACCCACGTTGTTAAGAATTTTCTATGAAATCATGAAACAAACCTAAGATTGCAAATAAACTGGCTTAAACTTCCAAAAACAACAAAAGTGGTCACTTTTTTGTCAAAAGTGATCACTTTTTTGTCAAAAGCGATTAAAACAGTCAAAAGTGGACCTGGTTTTTATCAAAAGTGGTCAAAATTGCAAAAGCGAACAATTATCTCAAAAGCAAAAAATATTCACAATGCCATTTCATACCAAGAAAGTCAAAAGAAAATATTTTAAACAAAGGCATAAACAAAAGTGAACATGTGAGTCAAAAGTGGAAAAATTAATCAAGTGTGAGAAAGGAAAACAAGTGGCACAAATAGAAACTACAAAAGTGACATAAACGATGCAAAAGCATAAAAACACGAAACTACTGCTTTCACCTAAAAAAATTCATGCATTAATTACTCAAAAATAGAAAGACAAAAATAGGAAAGGAAAGGGTACATACCGATGCATTGACGCCAACATGCATGCCCAAACTCACAAACCTCATCTACGCAATGTAGGGCTCCTTGAATCCTTTCCATAGCTCCTCGACAATCAAAAAATCAAGGAATCCATAGGCAAGAAATTACTAAAGGCTCAAAATGCAAATGAGGTAAATTAAACTCTAATTACCTATTTTAACCCCCCAAACACTAATTTTTACCTAGAAAACCCTCCTCGGTTGAAATTAAGAGCTCCCGAAAACATTTGGACTATAACCAAGGGTCCTATAAGCTTAATTTTTTGTCCTCTATGCACTTGAATTGAAATAAAACATTATTGTGAGCCTGGCTTGAAAAATAATTTTTCTGGCCAACCTCTCGAGGGGGCAGCCCAATGTCCTACCATCTTTCCGCTGACCATTAGAGTATAGTGGGGTATATAATTTTTTTCAAATCTTAATCTTAACATCAAATTATTTGAAACAAAGCAACCGGTACTTTGTTTAAAAGAGGGGTAAAATGTAGACATGTAAAAATGACCTAACGCTTATCGCACACCCTAAATGAAATTTTCTCATCATCGACATCATTTTCACCTAATATCATTGCATTTCACATCAATTACATCAAAAACCCTAATTCCCTCTATTAATTGAATAATATTACATTATTTAATTAATTCACCTTTTTATCATTTTCGACTAATTGAATAAATTTTATTTATTTAATAAAGTCCTTATCTAATTTTATTCCTCTTGATTAATTAAATAATGTCAATTATTTAACTATGTCGCTAATTTACCCTATTCCCCTAAGTCAATTAAATTATTAATACTTAATAGTTTAATTAAATCACTTTCCCCTAAACTTGAATAATTAAATAAATTATTCAAACATCATTCAAAAAGGTCAAAACAAACAAATACAACTTTGTTTGTGAAAGTCAAAACGGCACGTTCAAAATCAAAAGATTAATTAATTAATTCAATTATTTAATTACCCTCACCCACTTTTATGATTGAGCAAATTATGACCATTGATTGCTCACTTTGATTGGTTGACTAGTTCATCTATTTCCTTACTAATCTATCTATTTTTCAATCCCACTAAAGGCTCAACTTGATTTCCTCAATTCCAAAGATTAGGAAATCTATTTCCTTTGATTGATCAATTAACATGCTTAATTGATTCGATCACAGAAGCTAACTAAGAAATCTAATTCCTCTCAACATCTTTCAACCGTTGATCAAGATTTTCTACTACGCGATTTCGATCGTTCATCTCAAAACATAAAATCTATATAACAATCCTCTTCATCCTAAAAAATAATTAGAGAATTGACATTTTTTGCACAATGAAGTAATGCGAAATTGACAATCGATTTCTCACAAGCTTTTACACACATCTTCGATCAACAACACACCACATTTAAGCTTTTACAAGAGCATAATGGAGGCTTCACATCAATACAACACAATTCAACATCGCTACGTGTACACTTCGACATGAGATCGGTAACAGTATAGTTAATTGAATTCTTTGTTTGTTCTTCATTTGATAAACATTGCTTCATTGAATTCAATAATCTTGTATTGTTCATTTCATGAGTAATGGGTATGAATCTTAATCTTTGTTTGAATTAGATTAGTTTAATTCATTCATGTGTTTGATTTCCTTATGCATCTCGATTTCCCCCTTACACAGGTTCTAACTCAAAG
The DNA here is from genome assembly GCA_007258455.2 of Sequoia sempervirens. Taxonomy (NCBI): domain Eukaryota; kingdom Viridiplantae; phylum Streptophyta; class Pinopsida; order Cupressales; family Cupressaceae; genus Sequoia; species Sequoia sempervirens. The sequence continues at coordinate 107,396,397 of VDFB02256132.1, forward strand.
AATTGGTTAATTACTTTGATAAAAGCACATATTTATATAATTTGAGTGTAGAGATTTGATAAGTAGTTTTGGTTCCCAATATTTGGATGGAATATTGTAATGCAGTATTGTAAGAGCTGTATAATGTTGGGATTTAATGTTGTTATACATATTTTTTTTGGGATTGAATTCCATACCCTATATTAGGAGACCAGTGTAGGATATATTTCTAAGTTAGAAATTGTTGGAAGGACAAAAATTGTTATGAACAAATACAAATTTATTTGTATAATAGTACTAGCATCTTTGTCTTTCACTTTACATTTTATACAAATCATATATGAAAATGATAAAATATCTTTCATGTCATTGCCTTTGTATTTTGATTGATCCATGTTATTGTTTTAGGTCTGGTTTAAAGAATTGATCAAATGCTTGAGCAAGAATAAAGATTTGAATTAAGGGTTCTTATATAGGTGTTTAATGTTTGGCTGATACAGGGTTAAATAGCTTCAATTGTATTTGGATAGATATTGATTCTATCAAGAGCTATATGTATAAGCTATGAGACACAAATAGTAATTTCTTAGGAGATTGTGACAAGCAGGAAAATTTTATGGTTCCATTTAAGTGGCCTTAATCTCATTTTCATTGTCTTTCCTTTGATGTTTGTTCTTATTTTATCTCCTACTCAATGAATTAGTTAAATGCTTATATAAGAAAAAGTTTCAAGTAGAGTTAAATAGTAGTGTCTGAGCCCATTTGTAAAAGACATTGTTCTATACATGATGGTAGCAATATCTGTTTATAATATTGAAAATAATAACAATATTAAAAGTAGATATTAACAATTTATATATTATAACATGCATGCATGTATACTAGAATATATGTTGTAAAAAGTGGTACAATATATAAATTATATAATATAATATACTAGGACATGTTTATAACATAAATATTATTTATATATGTTATGTATATTGACTTATATCATATGGTGCAGATAAATTATTGTAATATAGTTGTTTTTACTTCTCCCTACTTCTGCAACAATAATTTTGTAGAAGACCATAAGCATTTGTAGTGGTGCGAAAAGTGCATTGTCTTAGATATTATAATGGTATAGATAATTGAAGTTCTAAGATGCATTGTTATAATATCCATGTATTCTATTAATAATAATAGTGAAATTATCCTATGCTACTTTTTGTATTGATGATCTTGTCATGATTGCAAATATGTAGAATAGGTGATGCTTCTTGTTTGGGAAGCCATACTGACAACATATATTAATAAATAGTGTCCTATTTCATAGAATAAAACTGAAAATAATATAAACAAGTGCAGTATACATATTGTTAGGAATTGGAAAGGATTAGTGTGGAACAAACCTAAGAATATTGATTGCCAAAGCAAAAGCATAAATTGTGAAACAAGTTGTTATCGCGGAATCTAGCAGCGCTCGTTCCACGGATAACCCCCCTATGAAACTTGTCCATTTCCTAGGATTCGTGAAGTTCAAGCACGCATAACGAAGTGATTTTCAAGCCACCTCGAAATGCGTTCCCAAGCCTCGAATAGTCAATTCGAGCATTCCCCCATGTTCGCCTCGCAAATACCTTTGAAACGAGATCTTTCGCGAAGTTTCACTGTTCGTACTTAGTGAATTACGGAAAATGCAGTGGCACTGAAAAAGTGCGCTCCTGCCCTGAAGCCAAAATTGGCTAAGTCTGGAAAATGCAAGGGCGCTTAAATTTAGCACCCCTGCATGCAGTGAAATTTCCAAAAAGTGCAATAGCGCTAAATTTTAGCGCCATTACACTTTTCTTCGCCACTTAACTCTTTTTCATGGCTCTGGCACGTTTCCTCATGTTTTCGCGTTTTTCGTCAATCGTGCCACTTTTCGTGCCTAAATTTATTGCTCGACTTGAGTTAGGTTTTTGATTTTCCTTTTCACTTAAGGGTCTTTTAATTCGCCATTTTTCATTATTATGAGCTTTGTTCTTTTCTTCCTCTTGCTGGGCGAATTGCATCTCAACTACAAAACACGTTTTTTGAAGATTTTCGCCATTCTTTCTTCAGCAAGCTTCACGTTTCATACGGGTAAGTCGTTTTTGTTTTGTCTTCTTCCATTTTTATATGTTCTAGTTTGAGTATATGCGTTTTTGTATATGCATTTTTCTACGCTTTCTTTTCCACGTTTTTTACATCCTAACCCCACGCTTTTTTGTTTCTGCTTTCTTCACATTTCACGTCTTCTCTTTTCCATTCGCGTTTTTCTTCTCCTCACGCAATGGAACCCTCACTTATTGTTTCGAAATGCACATTTCTTTCCTTCATTCGCGCCTTTCATCTTATCTTTGCACAATGCAAATTCTTGTGTTCCGTTTTCATTCCATTCTCCGCCTTGCTTTCCCTTCTAACGTTTTGGTTATTCACTCCGCTCTCTCCATTTGTTTTGATGCGAACTTTGGGATTCTAAAGAGGTTTTCTGTTTGATGGTTTCTTTAGTAATTCAATGCGTTGATAATGATAATGAGTTGCATCCAAAGACAAACCAAATTGTCTTCAAAACTTTCATGATCCAAGCAATTGCATTTGCCAAGCACGAGCGCCATTGCCATTCATCCCTACATCCGCATTTAAAAATTGTCAAAAAATGCAGAAGCGCTGAATTTTAGCGCTATGACATTTTGAAAAAGTAAAAATTTTCCTAACACTGCAAGATGTAAGGGCGCTAAAATTTAGCGCCCTTGCATCAAAAGTCATTTTTCTGAGATGTAAGGGCGCTGAATTTTGGCGCCCTTACACTTTTTCCAAGCTTTCTCCAACCTTTCCCAGATAAGCTTCATTTTCGACCAGTACACCCCTGAGCCTCATTTTTTTGCCTTTGTGCATCGTTTTGTGTGCCTCATCATCTGCTTCTTGATTTCCCATCCTCGTGCTCATTTCGCACTTTCCCATGTTTCCTAACAATTGGTGTTTGTTCTGGCTAAACGGATTGCAGTCTATTTTCAAAGATCGTCAAATCAAGAGTGATCAGAGTTCCAGTTCCTTTTGATGACTGCTACTAAGCCTCCTTCTTCTTCAAAAGCAAAAGGCAAGATGAAGTACAAATATCAAGGTGTCTATCCGCCGACTATGGTGCTTTCCAAAGTCGAAGAGATAAAAGATACAGAGGTTGGTCATCAAGACTTGGTTGACTTCTCAAAGCTAACTGAGACGAAGCCTCTTCCTGATTCAATGAGAGCGATCATACACAACAACCTCCATTTGGTGGCGATGTTCCCTACAGCTGCGCACAATACCGAGTTTGTTCTCCAAGTTGCGTCTCATTACATCAGAGAAAGCAGAAGCGTGATCGACTCTTCCGGGCACGAGATTCTGAGACTCAACCCCGACTTCTTTGATATTGTCTTCAAGGTCCCTCATATGGAGAAATACATTGACATCTCTATATCAAAAGCACAGGAGATCTTTGATGTTGATCCCAATAAAGCTAAACAGTTGATAAACACTCAATGGTTAAAGAAGCCTAGATCATCTGTTTCTAGATGGCCGAAAGGACTCCTGAGAAGTGACTTCAAAGATGACGTCAAGGATATGATCACGTTTAGATAAGCATGGTGAAAGGCTTGCCGGAATCATCCACTTTTCACGATTGGATGTATGAATACATCAGGATCATAAGAAGGTAGAAGGTGCATATTGACTGGGGAAAACAAATCAGCGATGAGATACACGAGTAGTTGATCAATGCTCCTTCTACATTGAAGTTCTACATGACTTCTTACCTGGTGTACGCGGCAGCTGTGATGAGACAATTCCCAGGTCTATCTACAAAAGGGTCACCAACACAGGTACCATTTTGAAGACATCTGGGTAGATTGCAGAGATGAAGAAGCCATTCATAAAATGGACTATTGCAGGTTGAATGTTCAACAAATCAGAGATCTTGGTATTGCTGACCTACCAGAGGATTTTGAAGATCCAGGTGATATCATGAATGCTGTCTATGATGAGCAAGGCATTGCTAAAAGGTCGTTGCCTGCAATACAATGGTCTAGGAAAGAGGTTACCAGCACGAGAGAAAGGCTGAGACCAATCCTAGCCAACACAGAAGAATGGTTACATAAACATGGTTATGCAATGAAAAGTTTCAGAACAAACTCAGAAGGAGAGGAATCCGAAGCAGAAGCTCGCCAACAGCAAGAACTCCGCGACAAGAACAAATCAGCGGCCGTTCCCACTTCTTCGCGAAGAGGTCCTAGGATCAAGTTCACTGTTGGTAAGAAAGATACCCAGGCTGTCCAAGAGACAGAAATCACGGAATCTAATCCATCTCGCTCTAAGGGTAAAAAGCCTATTCGAGGAGATAGATTCCGATGAAGAAGAAACTTCAAGCGACCAATCCGCTGAAGATGAAGATTCAGAGAAGCAGACTCCGATGCCGAAGAGGTTTCTGAAAGCGGGCAAGAGTCTGATGAAGATTCTGAAGAAGGATCTGAAGGTGACTTTGAAGGCGAACCAGAATCGGAGAGACAAGAGGGTGATCAACAGGAACCCGAGCATGATCAAGAAATAATTACTTCTCCTCCTGAGAATGTAATTGAGGAAATTCCCAGAACATCATCGCCCGTGACTTCAAATGTTCCTCATACCCCTCCAGATTCAAGAACTCCTCCACCTCCTGTTCCCTCATCACCTATTCCTACCACATGCATTCCTGCAGTCGAGATATCCCCTATCCCTGCAGCATCAACCCAGCTTGATACTCCTTCAGTGACAAGCATCCATACGGTTTATATACTTTCAAGCCCTCCATCATCCATTCCTAGCTTGTCTTCGCCAACGTATGATATCACTTCTGAAAACGAATTCAATCGTTTCATGAATGAGTCAATGCGTGATCAACTCAATGTGTCAACTACAGGAGCAATGATGACAAACACTTCTCCAATTGTCACGATACCTATGGTGAGTTCAGATGTGACAATAACTTCAGAAGTAGCAATGGCGACCAAATTGACAGTAAATCCAGAAGTTCACACTTCCTTTCTTCCTCCTTGGCTAATATCTCAAGTGTCGAAGCGTAAAAAGCAAATGATTTCTCTAGAGGAGCTCGACCTCGAAGAGATAGTTCTTCCAAAAGCCAAAGGGAAGAAAAAGGAAAAGGTATACTCAAGGCTGAACGTTGATAAGTCTGGCCACAAGTATGCTGAAATTGGCATACCACCAAATGAAGAAGGTGATGTCAATATGGAGGACTACACAGTAACAAAGGTCCAGCTTGGCAAGGTTACCAACGAAAGTGCAAAATCCGATGCGCAAGTCACTTTGGATATCTTGGCAGGAAGGTTGGATAAAGTAGAGCAAGCTCGTAACATGTACAAGCAGAGGGCAGAGCATTATGCCACTGTTGTAAAGAGACTTGCAGGTTCTCCAAGTAATGCACAACCGCTGATAGTGGTAAATATTGAAGACCCAGCCGTCAAGAAAGTTGAGAAATTCGCCTGCAAAGGTAGGGTGTTACATGATTTTGTTGAAAAGATCATTGAACACGGATCTCAGATAATTTTGGCTGCAGATGAGAAAACTACCATGTTGGCCAAGCTCTCCACAGAGCTTGATAAAGAAAAGAGTGTACTTTCCCAGGAGCACAAAGACATGGAAAAATGCCTGTTGTCATGGTCGGAAATGAAATAGGTAAAGCTCAGCAAATTGGTGGAGGTCGGGGTAATTCCTGACAAAGAAAAATTCGTTGAGGTAAGAGAATCACTGAAACACATAATTCAAGTGGTTCAATCTCTCACAGAAGATCTTCACCAAGTACAGGAAGATGTTGACGGGCATCGCACCATTCTCGAAAAAGGTATCAAAGAGTTGCCTGGTCAACTTCTTGAGGAAAATCGTATCTTCCTATCGGCGACAGAAATATCCCAGATCTTCAAGGAAGCCATCATGAATTTGATTGACAGTTCAGACTTCTCAGAAGCTTCGCTGAACATCATTTGTGATACAAGGCTCACGTTGGACAACCTGAAGATGCATCTTGACAGGTGCAAGAAGGTTCACTCATCTGCCATGAGATCGATCACGAGAATTCACACCATTGTGGATTACACCGTTGGTCCAGATGAGAAGTTCGTGCGTGAGACTAGGAGGAAATTTGAAGACTTCCGCGCCCAATGCAAAGAAACGTGAAGCAGCCCCCTATTCTCTAGTGTTAGACATTTCCGGTGCATCCCATTATGCATCTTGTAAATATTTCTCGACATTTTCGAATGTCTTTTTGTAAATTGTAATTACACCAAGTCCAAAGATGTAATATTTTGAAAACAAATTACACTTTGACTTTGGTCAAAGTTAGGTGAGATCTCCTAAAATCGCTCACCTAACTTTCCCTGATTTTCTCAATCTCTTTCCTTCTTTTGCTCATCCCTCTTTCTATATAATGTGAGGGATTTTCATTGTAATTTTATCCTTTAGTGTTTTGCAACGAAGTGCTGCCCTTTTTGAAGCAAATTTGTGAAACTTTGCGTTCATGCTTTGTGAATGAGATTCGATTAATAAAGAAAAGGATTGCAAGCCAAACTTTGCGTTGGATTCGATACTTTTGTGAGTTGATCTTATTTGGTAGTGGTTAGTTTGAAGAATCTGAAGGACTCTAAGTAGTTTATGTAAACTTTGTGTTACATTTATTATTTAGATTGCATTTGTATTTCTGTTTATCATTGGTTGAATGATCTACAAGACTTTGTGCTTGTAATCATTCATGCTCTTGCATGTTCTGGTTGAATGATCTACAAGACTTTGTGCTTGTAATTATTCATACTCTTGGATACTTTTGTCGAAGGATCTACAAGACTTTGTGCTTGTAATCGTTCGTGCTATTGGATACTTTTGTTGGATGATCTACAAGACTTTGTGCTTGTAATCGTTCATGCTGTTCGAAGAATTGTTGCGTCTAAGAAGACTTTGTGCTTCTAACGCGACAAACGGTACATCTACACAGATCCAACATTGAAAAAGCTACGGAACGACTTTGTGCCTTCGTGAGCTTTCCCTTTTCACTTTATTTGTTTGTTATTAATCACTTCTGGTATCTCTATGCTTCGCTTTGACGAGATAGAGATATTGGTATTATTGCTAGTTGTTAGTTTTAGGTTATCAAGAATTGTGAACTTTCAACGGTGAAGCATTGTAAACATCTTCTCTGAAAAAAGAGAGAAGGATGAATGTAACACACCCCCCCCACTTCGTAAGTTTCGTGTACATTTTATAATTATTTGTTTGATTTACTATCGCTTTTGTTAGCAGTAAGAAGGGCGCCTCCCTTTCCGAGAGGAGAGATTTACATCTCACATAGCTGTGGCTAAAGTCCAAGTTGTGTAATCTATCGAAAAGCTGATTACATAATTTTCACCCAACACAAGTTAAAGTAAATTATTATTTGGCTTGAGTTAGAGTTGTTTGCAGGGTAAGGCCATCGTGACAGATAACAACATGACATGAGAAGAATGTGGTTCAATTCAACATCTTGTAGCAGAACTAGAGAATAGAAAATACTATGCTTCGACTCTTGCTTGGCCAAAACTAAAAGTTTGGAATGTTATAGATGTCGAAAGAGGCAATGGAAAGGACCCATCATTGGTTGTTGATTTTGTTGATGATGTTTTTGATCTTGTTTTATTGAATAATCCCAAAATTTTGAGAGAAAGAGAACATGCACGAATGCTGACCAAAGTGCAAGACGAAGAAGTAGACAGTCTCAGAGTACGGGTATGGACATCAATGCTACTTATTACATGGTTCCAATGGTTCATCCTTGCCTTGAATTAGTTGCTATTTGCACTAATTGATACGATCTGAACACTAGAAGTATTAGAGGGAGATAATTGAAAATAGTCATTGATGTAGATACAATAAGAAGCATGTTGCAAATAGAATATCTGAGGGGAGTGGATTTCTGCACTTACATAAATTTGCAAACAGTTTAGAAAAGTAATAATAATCTGCTCTCATTCCTTAGTTTAGAACTTGACCTGGACCTAACAGAAACAAAGATGACAAATATTCCAATTGCAACTTCAAGTCTGAGATGCGAAGTGCAAAGATATTGTGTCAATGGTAGTGTTTATTTTTGGGGTTGAAAATGATATGGATGCACATGACTTCTAGCTAGGTGTAATTCTACTATTAAAGACATTTTTGAAAGGGAAAAGACATATTTTGGACTTTACAAATGCAATTGTAAATCGTATACATAGTCAGTTAATAAATTTTAATGAAGAGTACACTTTTAGGTTCCAGTCTTTTCTATGCACCTGTTTCTCTATCAAAATCCACAGTTTTTCCAATGGTATATGAATTTCAATATGCAAGAGCAAGAGGACAATGTTCAAAGAACTATCTCAGTTTCAACATGGACTCAATTGTTTTCTATCAATAGTGATTATTATGAGTTTCTTGAAAAATTCATGACTCCTGCGTTGACTGATCTTAATGGGGATGTAGTTGTTGTCAGAGTGATAAGCAAAGACACTGCATCAAGCTTTTCCCGTTCCCCTGTGACTAGTTTTTTGGGACCCACTATACAATTATCGGGGTTCATGGGTTTAAAGAGGATTCATTTAGACTCCCTAAATTTTTAACCGATCGTGTTTTGGTGATAGAGATGGCTCACCAACTTGATGTAGTCAAAAGGGAATATAGATGAGACAAGAGAAAGAAGTCCATGAATTATTGAAACAAAGACATTACAATGTATAAGAAAGAAGTCCATGAATTATTGAAACAAAAACTTGGCAACTTGGGTCTTGACTTGGTAAATGATAAATGGCCTTATGACCCTGATAATTGTTTGCGTGCACATAACTTGTTAAGCACATTTGTTCATGAGCAACAACCATTGTTTGATGGTCAACGGTCGCCGACTATTGATTCGCCTGACATGCATGTTGAAGTTGATAAAATATTGGGTCTGCATATAGAACAAAGGCTGGGAGAAAAGCGAAAATGATTGGAAAGCATCAGGGAATGGTTGCAGGCATTTCTATTGAGAGACAAATGAAGGATTTGTCAATTCTAGAGCAAATGCAGGTGTCATTGGAATGCAGGAGAAAAAGAAGAAAATTAAAGTTGCAACAAGAAACAGATGGTGAAGATGAGAATGAGCAGAAAATGTCTACTTCTATTTTTGCTAGATCGACGACATCTGCCTTGGAAAGGGAGGTTGATGCACAAGTTTCTTCGTTTGTAGTGTGTGAAGGTAATGTTTCTAGTTCACTATGTTCTCCCATGGCTATAGTTCCTATTTCTACTTCTTCTCAGCGGTTATCCTTTCCAAGTTGCTCGCCTTGCCTTGGCAACATTCCTGGATTTTTTCGTCAGTCATGATAACTCTTGTGTCAGTGGTTTCTGATAGAGACTATAGTTTAGTTTAATAACAATTAACCATTCCATATGGTTTACTAGAGTGTACGCCCTTTGCCGATGGAATAATTGAATCACCTATAGAGTTTGACGAACAGATTGAGCAAGTGAGAAATTTTTAAGAAGCACAACTATAAAAAAGAAGAGGAAAGGAAAGTAAAGCATTTGCAATAGCACAAATGCCAAGCTTCTACGATTCTCTACAAAAGTCTATAATAATTGCACATATGACATTGTTGTGATCAAGCCAGAGGAAAATATGAAACTCAAGGATTATACCATTTAGGCTGTACTTGTGGACCTAACTAGGGCTAGGCCTCAGGATAAGGTGACTCTGAGGGAAGAAATCCAAAGATCTGTTGGCAGTGACTATTTGAAGATAAGTAGGAGAATATAGCAAATAAAGATGACGAGTTGTCAAAAAATATAAGTGAATTGGTTAATGTCAAGGAATTGTATGAAGGCTTGAAAAGACAACACGATTTGACAAGGAATGGGTTGGCAGAAAGAATAGACGAGATCAATGAGCCGCATAAAAAATTGTTCGATGTGATCAATTCGAATGAACAGTTACAAAATAGGGTTCAAATCAAAGAAGATGAGATTAGGGCTATGCTAATAAAACTCCATTATTCATTTTGTGAAAATTTAGGGAATGGTTATTCACCTTGCACCTATCCTAAAGTTTATTGTAGATGCTCAATCTGTAAGTTGTCAGGCGTTGCATATGCTAGAATGCGGTGTTGTGTTTTCTACACCAAAGGAAAGCGATTTGCAATTTCTAATAGAAAAGCTTTATAGTCTTTCAGATGAGTGTCTTGAAAGTGCAGGTGTTAAAGACAGGATAAGAGCAGCAGTGTAGGTAAACGAATTTATAGGGTATAATGAAACTGTTTCAAAGTGTAAGAATTGTTTGAATAGTCTAGGATAAGTCGTGACCTAGGTGAAGAAAGAGATTGAAAAATTGGTACACTCAGGGCTTCCATCACCTTTCAATAACAAAGAAAACATTTTGTCAATGGAAAATATTATAGACCTGTTCAAACAAAACAATGCTAGGCACAATGTTTGGAGAATCTTCGCCTGATCCCATGTGTACAAGAAGTGGAAAAGTTTTTGCTATCGCTTGGAGAATTAGAATTTCAGATGAAATCCATGATTTAGAATGTTCATGATTTATATTATAGAGAAATTATTGATTTGGATTGTATATTGCAAAAACTAAAAAATAGACATGAAGTATGCGAAAGGGGGTGGGGAGATTTGGAAACTGCTTTTGATAAACTATAAACTTGTTTTGTAGAGATTATAATATCTGTTATTATTCAAATAGTGTTGTTTGTTTGAAGACAATAGAAGAAACAGATGCACTTGAACAATGACTAGATCTTATTTTGTCTTAAAAGTGGAGATAATGATTATGCAATCAAGAATTCGAATCTCTCTATATATAAATAATTATAGTTTTTTTTTGTTCATGTCGAGAAATTCAAGTTATAAATTCGTGCTGTGGACACTAGATTGTGTCTTTTTAACATTTATTGATTTCTATTGAAGAGAGGTTAGCTTGTAGCATTCATAAGTTCAAGAATAAAGCCTCGGATAAGTCTATGATATTAAAACTATCTATTTTAATTTGTACTATTTTTTACTAATTTGATGCCAAGTTTTTCTTTTTTTTGAGTTGTGTCAATGGGAAAAGCTATGGCGATTGTCTTTGAACACTTTTATCATTTAATAGCTATTATTAATTGTCTAATTTGTGAGTTCGTTTACTTGTGTAAATGGAAAGAAGTTATCACTCTATTTTTGGAAGATTCTTATTATTTAACAATTATTATTAATTGTTTAATCTATGTACTTTGTAACATATTGGGAATAATATTCAATGCATGTGCTCGTAATAATATGTTTTGAATTAAGTATTTTGGAACGAAACAAATTACTACAAGTCCTTAATGCTCGTGCATTATAGGGAATTCTCATAAGTTTTGATTCACTTTTTTTTAGTCAGTTCTGGTACAGAATCAACTACCCTCTCTTTTGCAATCAATATCGGGAACAAGAAAATAGGACAACTGCCATGCATGATCTTCAAAATCTTTGTGAAGTGGCTACGTTAGAAAACTTGTCATACTTTCCATTTATTGTCTCTAATTTTGAATGGTGTGCACAATTATTGGATTGGGATAGTTTAGCACAAACATTCATGTAAAAATAATAGAAACTATTACAGGCACTGTCCCGATTCCAAAAGCAAGAAGCAAAGAACAATTTCAGCCAAATTTAATAAATGGAGGCTTGATGATCTGGTGCTGCCAGCCGAGATCAAAGAAGACTGATATCTCAAGCAATGGGCAGAGAAACATAAATTGTTTTTGGATTTCAAAAAAGTAATTCATATGCATCGGCTCATTCTATGTCCAAGCCCAACATACTAAATATTGTGACTGTTCCAAAGGGCCGATGGATAGATTCCATGATTGTACAAGACTTTGCGGATGCAATTTTTGATCCCAAACTATCAAAGAACACAAAGATTTTAAGGGATGGCACTTTTCACCGGATACTTAACAAAGTACGCAACAATGATACTAAGTCCTTTAGCTTTAGGTTATGGAACTCAAAAATGGTGCAGTATTTGGTGCCACTGGTCCATCCCTATCCAGAGCTTGTTCGTGCATGTGCAGAGAATTACGACTTCAAAAATCGTGTTGTTCAAGGGAAAAAGTTGAAAGTAGAAATTACTGCCCAGGTGGTGCAGAATATGCTTTGTCTTCCAACTGATCCAAGTACAGAGTTGTGTACAATAGAAACTTTGCAAGACACATGGGATATCTACAAGGACAAATCCAATTTCCTTGAGTCTATTATTGCAGATGATTTCTTACTAGTACCGCAATTACCGATTCCTTTGAAAAGTTTGAAGTATGAAGACATGAAGGATGCATGTTCTATGTTTGCTTTCTTCTTTGTGTAAGAGTCTGATGCAGATGTCCATGATTTCCAACTAGTAGCTATCTTGTAGCTGAGAATGACGCCAAGATAAAACCAATGTAGAATGGATTTTACACATACAATATCTGACAGTATGCATGCTCAGCTGATGAACTTTAGAATGACCACTACATTCAGGTACTCTTCTTTTCTTCTGCACCTCATGCTATACTAGAATCCCGAATTCTTCTCCCAGTATTTTAACATTAATATGATGGACATGTCTGTATGCCTACACATGCCAATTTTGGTATTTTCCTGGAGCCATATTTTATCAGTCACACAGGACTATTATGAATTTTCAGACTACTTTCTTTTCCCAGCACTGATAGGTCTTGGAAAGGAGGATGTTAGATTCAGATTAACATATACACATTGTCACTGGATGGAAAACTACAAGAGCAAGTGCAACTGGTTCTTCGGAGCCAATTTTACTTCATTTGCTTCCATGGATTCAAAGATGATCCATTTCAACTTCTGCAAATGTTGACAGATCAGATTCTAGCTCTAGAAATGGCTCGTCAATTAGATGCAGTGGACTCGATTTTTGGATCTGGAAAGAAGAAGAAAGAAATATATGATCTAGGCTTCTCAAGAGGGGGAGTCACAGTACTTAAAAGATCATGTCAGCAACTACTGATTTTCAAGTTGGCACAGTTAGGACTGGACATGATAAATGATCAATGGTGTTATGATCCAAATGGTGAAATGGCTGCTCTCAAGACTATTTCTTCAATGCTAAATGAGCCTCGACCCTTTCTCGAGGAACAAAAAATCATCGTTAGTTGACAATGTCATTGTTTATATTGACTTGTCAATGCTCAGGAACAATCGTCCGTGGGTGTGGATGTCTTTCTACAAGCTGGTTTGAGCTTTTGATCCTTCGAAGAAAATAGGCAAAATTCTATGGATGCAGCTCATTGAACAGGATTGGAGCAACGTGAAAATAGAAGTCTTTTGGAAATATAGACAAGAGATTTGTAAAATAAAAGTAAATCTTGATGACGTGGAGACTGATGAAGAATGAGAAAGACTGTGGGATGAACACCACATTGAAGAGACACTTGTAGACGAAGAAGGAGGAGAAGAAGATGTAGCAATAGAAGAACAAGAAATTGTTCAGTGCAGAGAAGAAGATACAAATTCCCAAATGATAAGAGTCCAACAACTAGGTATTAGTGTGCGGTTCACCCTGTGAGCAAGAGAATAAGAAAATAAAAGTGATGGATAAAGGGTTAGAATATGAAGGAGAAAAAAAAAAAGGTAGCAGAGAAAAGTAGACCACAACTACTTTCCAGCGTCACAGAATAGAAAGCAAGCTCTGCTCATGCTATTGCATCTGAACACTCTTCTTTGGTCACTTGTTCGATGCCTCTAATTGCAAAATCTTCTAATGTTGCTATATTTTCAACACTTCCACCTATGACAGTGTCATCTTTAATGGCGGTTCCGTAATTGTCAGGTATTGCCATGCCTTCCTTGCCTCCTTTTTCGCCATCCACCTTACCAATCCATTCATCCATGCTCATGGGAGTAGTTTCGACTGGTACAAAGCAAAAAGCAACCATTCCTTTTGGGTTGTCACCAGGATCTCCCTTTGTCGGAGAAATAATTTAATCGCCAGAACAGTTTTATCGACAGATCCAAGCAACTAGAAAAGTTCGCGAGGCCTATTCAGAAAACTGTAGAGGAAAAGCAGGAAAGACCATGGAGGTACCTCATATGAGATCCTTTTTCAACCCCAGCCAATAATCTTTAATGATTGTGCATATGAATCCTAGAGTGATTAAGCTGAAACAACAGATGCAATCAGAAGATTATAATGTTCATGCAGTAGGCCTGAATCTTAGTGAAGCAAGACCCTAGGACAAGGTTGAGATAATGGAAGAAACACAAAAATATTACGATGGACTATCTAAAAATCCATCAGCCCCTTAAGAAGAAGGAAGAAGAGTTTGACTTTGTGAAAAAATAATAGAGCGATTAACTATAGAGGGAAAAGCGAGTTGGGAAAGCTAAAGAGGTAGCTAGAAAACTATTTTGGTGAAGAAGCATTTAGACATGAGACAGACCAAAAAGAAAAGCTAGAGACACGGCTCTCTGAGGTGAAAGTTGACAGGCTGTCATTAGGTCCTATTGTTTTAATTGAAAAATGCATCAAATGTATCGATCGGGTAGTGTTCAAAGGCTATATGCAATAGGAAACATTTTGACCAACTCTCTTAGATTTTCTGAATGTTTGAAATAGTTGAAAACAAAACTTAAATTAAAAGGCCATTAAACTAGGAAACGTAAAGTTGTCTAAACTAGAAAGCATGAAATTATTAAGCTAGAAAGCATAAAATGATTAAACTAGAAAGCATAAAAATGATTAAAATAGAAAGCATGCAAATTACTAAGAAAGAAATGCTTGTAATAAAACCGTCACAACCATCAACTAACATCTAACTGCTAACGGAAAACAAACTTTAACAACATACAACTGATAACCAAAGTGGGTACTCCGAAATTTTAGATAACAGATCTAAAGATTATAAACTCAAACTACAACTTGCAAGAATAACTTAATAGAGCTCGACACATACAAATCACATTCATTCACATTTATCATGTACAAAATAAAAGTAACAAAATCTAAAATGAGAATACTTATCTATCTATTCTATGATTCCCTCGAGTGACCAACTCTCAGGTAGTACTATGTTTAACTCAGATCACATGAACTTTTGTATCTTCAAAATTAATCCATCCAAGATAATTCCATCGTACAGTACTAGTAACTTAGAATAAGACTGACAAAGCTTATTTTATTCATATAAGAAAAAGTATAACATAGAGACATAGTTCAAAAGCACATTATGACATCATAACGATATCTAGTCTGCATTATTTATGGCGGTTACATATTTATACAAAACTATTAACAAAATCCTAGATTTCAGATGGTGAATATCACCATTGAAAAAGTCTTCAACATAGTTCAACTAACCAACGAACTTAGGTCCATAACATAAAGCATTTAAAAGGCTTGGAGTGAGTCATAAAGTCTTTAAACAAAAAGTAAACAAAAAGCATTAAAAGAATCGATCCACTATGCACTTCCTAAAATTTTGGTGCCTAGACTTCCAATGCTTGTCTTCAACTGTTTTGAAGTCTACTTTAAATCCACTCGGATGTGCATAATGACTGACTGTGCATAATGACTTGTACAATACTAAAAACTATACTATTATGTTAATGCAAGTTAGCTTATTTTAATTGATTTTAGGAAATAAATATTATACATCTTTTTACAAAAAGTAAACAATTATTAATCGTTAGACCTTTCTAAGGAAATTATTAATAACTTTGAGAAAAGTTATATTTTGCATGCCTATCAGGAAATAAACATGGTGGTGGATTTCTTCGCCAACAAAGGTGTCAAAGCTCTGAAAAAGATGATGTGGTAGGGGCAGGATGAGTTGGAGGCTGACGTTAAGGTCTTGTTGACGTATGACCGTGTTCATGGGAAGGTGCAATTTCCCATTCCATTGAATGATGGTTAAGTGTCCTCCTCTATAGTCTCGGGACTGCGATTTAATGATTATTCTGAGTTGGCCAAGGAGTAATTACTTTATCTCCCGTTTGCATGTGATTATTTTCACACACTTTCTGGGCATTTTAGGAGCCTGTTTCTACAGGGTTCTGGACTATTCTATTCCTGCTGGCAATTCGATAGGTAGCGAAAGTCGCAGAGTGGAGCTGATAAGTAGTGCACAACTGAAGAGCAATTCGAAGCTCTGGAAGAAGTTGGAGAATGGTGGCATTACTATTTTCATTGAAAAACTCCATGGTTGGGACCTAGAGGTTACTAGGGTTTTTGAGAAAGATTGGAAGGATGGTGAGATTAACCTGTTTGGCAGACAAGTGATCATCAATGAACAACTTATTGCTGAGGTTACTGGCCTCTCGACGGAGGGTATTAAATTCTATAGGGATAGGAAGAAATCTGATGAAGCGGTCAACAAATTTCCTAAGTCGGATGTTGAGAGGGAGGAGTTACGAAGGACTTCCAGAAGCTACTATGATACAAACATAATTGTCTCACACTGGAGGAGGGTTTTTAATGTGTTGATGGAGTACGTTATGTTGGATGGTCATTATACCAGAGTCTTTGGGTATCATTTCGTCCTTTTGAATCATTTCAGGCACTAGGTCAGGATTTCTTTTCCTTTTTATCTTGCGTCTTCTATGAATACTAGTCTGAAAAACCATAGACAGAACCCTATCAGGTATTCTATACTTCATGAAGGACTACTTGTCCTAATTTATGACCATTTTAAAGCTATGTCGACTCTGCCTCACTAGACACTGTCACCTAAGCCTAGGGTTGATGACAAGGATAAAGGAAAATCTAGGGATTCTCCTCAGAAAAAGGGCAAGAGAAAAGTGTCAGAGGACCCCTCCTATGATGTGAACGAAGAGGATTTGCAGTCGGAGTCGTTGTCTGAGTATTCTAGCCATCCTACGACTGATAGAGAGGAGAGACCCCACTTCCCTATGGACCTCAAGGTGGGGGATCATTATTTTAAGGAGGAACGAGAATTTCCCACTGATGTTCTTGCAATAGCCCGCAATGGGGTGGTGGATAATTTTAGGCTTATGAGATGGGTGTTCTTTGAAATTAAGGAAATTAAGTTGAACCAGAGAGCTATGAACAGTAAAATGGAGAAAACTAATGATGACAATAACAAAGGTGGTGGTAGTGGTCGGGCTACTGATTTATGGACTGAGGAAGAGAAGAAGTATATGGTTGAGTGCCTCAAGAAAATAGTGGAGGAATTACAGGATTTCAAATGCAATCATGATGGCAAGCAGGCGGATATGGAGGAGCAACTGAGGAACATCAAAGATTCTCTCCACAAAGTGCTAATTATGAACCATAAGATTTTAAAATCCATTGCATAGACCATGAATACCATGGTGGAAAACCTAGAAAAAACCCATTAGGTTAAGGCTGCTGTGTTTCTTGATTTGGACAAAGAGGAAGGGTAGTCGGATAGTGGGGGGCCAAGTAACAGGATCAAAGAAAATTTGAAAAGGAAGGTAGACCAAGCGTTAGTCAACATCCAAGAGATCAAAAAGTTTGCACTTAACATGAACTGTTTGGAGTAGGAAGCGACAAAGATGCTTCAGAACCTAGCCTAGGGGTTGATTGTTTTGCAGTTTTTTGGCTTTTTTGCCCTAGTTTTTTAGTGTTTTCTTCTTTTTGGGCAGATTCCTATTTTTTTTGTGCTCTGTTAATGCTTTATCCTTCACTATCTAACTATTAAGGGTTTCGGGACCCCTCTAAAACCTGTTTGTTCCTTAATCAAAAATAATTATTAATCCTAAAGATAAACAATTGGCAGGGTAAAAGAAATTGGGAGAAATAAGGAAGGGTATCTGGTTATTTGTATACATGAGGTTATTTATACCTCATCAATAGCACAAGTACACAATGACAACTCCAGCTAGAGATTGATACTAGAGATCAACAAATCCCAAAAATGGAAGAAGAATTGGCTTAGAAATCTTGGGCTACAACTTTCATTGCTATTGTTCGTGAGGTGTATGTCTCTTGCTGGGAATGGATAAAAAGTGTATCTTCTAATCTGAAGCCGACACTCTAATTTATTGTTGATATGCAAGCACTAAGCACCGAGGTGCCTCAGATTGTGGATCACGTCCTGGCTTCTATACTACCAAAGGTGTCAGCCTCGAAATTGCTACTACAAAAATTTTATAGTGTAAGCGACAAGAGGCTTCGAGAGGCAAGTATAAATGACTGAAGGAAGACAACTATTAACATTAGTCAATTCTTGAGATGCAAGAAAGCTGTGTCCAAATGCAATGCACATTTGGATGATTTGCAAGAAGTTTTACATAGCACATGGAAATAGATTGACCAACTTTTATAGTTGGGCCTGCCGTCCCCGTTCTTTGCAAATAACATGGTTTTTCTTGGTAACAAATTCAAAGAGCTTATAGTTCACAAGCAACGAGATGATGTGCTTAGAGGTATAAGTGAATCGACCAATGCTTTTGAAGTGGAAATTATTTTGGGATCAGTTATTGAATTAGAGTGCGAGATGCTAAGTGTTTTCCAAAAATTAGATAGTTCCTTGTTTAAGAGAATTATAGATTCAGATAGAGTAGTTTGCAAATTAAAAAGAAAGACATTTCCTTCTGAAGACAAATGGAGATCTTTGCAATGCACTCCTGACAAGATCTAATTTTTAAGTATGCATAACTTATGACTTTTTCTTTCCTATTTTGGTATCTATATCATATTTCTCTATTCTTACTCTTTGAATTGTTTTGTTGCAAGCAATTTTCAAAGCTTTAACAGTTTCTATGGAGTCTTCCGCTTTACTGAAGGTATTTATCTTTTTCAAGTTTTTGCTACTTTTTTTGTTTTGAGATGCTCCCACGTGGATCTCGAGTAGTTGTTTTAGATTATTTTGTTTTCGGTCTATTTGCAATAAAAATGTATTGAAAAGTTATAGTCATTTTTTTTGCTTATTCAAATAGCACTCAATATTGATATCAATAAAATATCTATATTCATCTCTTCTTTGTCAATATTAATCAAGTGATAATTATAATGTTAATTAGAAATATAATTTAACTAAGATGTATGGAAAATAGTTTAAGTTAAAGTGACCTATAGTAATATTAGCATTTCCAAAGGCTGCAACAAGAAGAACTGAATTGTCACTAATGATTACAAAATAGTTATTTTACAATGGTTTTAAACCACTTATTAATATTCTGATCATTGCATATTGTATTTTACTTGTAGTTCCCTTTAAATTGTGTATGACAATCATGCTGATGCCTTACAAAATCATCTTACTTAAATTTTGCATCGTACTTCTAGATCATTGAAAACTAGTTATTTTAAAATCATTTAAAAACATCTATAACATTCTAATCACTGTATACTGTATTGCATATGTGGCTGTTTTGAAATTGTGTATGACAATGATGCTTGTGTTAAGTATTGTGATCAAGTTTTTTTTTATTCTTCCTATTGTCTTTAGACAATGACATTTGACGTGGCCTTTTTCAATTATGCATAATCATTTATTGATTAAAGAGCTATAGGTTTTGTGGAAATATAGCTCTTTATAAGTAATTATTACTCAAATTTTGATCACACCATTGGAATTATGCCTTGGATCCTGATTTAAAGTTGCATTTTTTTAATGCCTATAGCTATAAAGCTACCACCTTTTTATTTAAACAAAAGTGGTGGCTCACAATAAATACGGTTCTTGCAATGACCGAAACAACTAAATTTTTCATAGAAAGTTGTAATTGGTCTGTGTCAACTGCAATTGATATTACTATAAATATAGATTTAAGATACAAAACTAGGTGACAATACAAATACCATTGAGTGAAAAGATATTTAGTAATGTAGTGTTTAAAATCTCTAGAACAAGTTGAAAAGAACAAAGGAATTGCATATCAAGACAAATATTTAGTGAGCTAGTTCTAAGAATGAGAAAGGACTAGTACATATGTGTATACATTTCGAGAACGATACGGGTTCGATAATCTGCACCTTGCACAAGTGAAGCCCATATGTTGAGTCTCAAGTGTTATGTAACTGTTAAGGATACAACACATACATGCAATGGCTATCACCGAACCAAGAAAGATGTTGAGGACTCGGTCGTTGAAGCTGCAATAGCCTTTTTTAGTAGCAGGGAGAACAATTTCTATGGATTTGAGGTTCTTGTAGTTTAATATTGCATTCATAAAATTATAGATTAATTTTTTGTAAGTTTTGAAGACATCTTAGCTTTTAAGCTATAAAAGATAATTGCACAATAAATTACTTGAGAAAGTAATTTTCTTTATTGACAATATCTTATAACAAAATAGGAACTTTGTGCCAAATCACTTCTTCGACACCTTATTGCAAATCGCCACATAAGCCCTGGTTCTATAAAGATTACTTATGAAAGCAATGAAAGCACCCATAATCCATCTTTTACTACTTCTACGAAAAATAATGGAATTACGTATGTGGGTGCAAAAGGAAAAAGAAAAAAAGAAGCGGAGGAAAAAACAACCGCTCTAGCTTACCGAATACTTAAACAACAGATTGTTGTTCATGGCTAGTACTTTTTTGATTTCTCGTATGTGAATTGTGTAGGAGGATATCAATGACATTGTTTCACTATTGTTATATAACTCATTATAATTTATGTATATTATTAATGAATTTAATCTTGAGGAATTTCATGCAGATTGCTACAGATTCAGCTGCGCACATAACAAAGCTAGATGTTGAAGTTTAAATGAATATCGTCGGTAGTAACGTGATTAGGAAAAGTTTGTTGCTAAGATTTTTGAAAATATTATTTTTCGCTTATAAACTAATATTTAGTTTTTACTACAAGGTCAAATAGTTTTATTATTTGTACCAATTTTTGAAAGCAACCAACTATTTAAAAGTGTGATGATATAGACCTTATTTTTCAGTCTATGTAATTTAATTTGATGACATTGTATACTTGTGCATGCTAGTATTGATTTCTATTATAGATAAATGAATATAATTTTTTTTTGAAAATCAGATTCCGATTTTTTGTTTATATGTGTTTAAGAATTTATATAAAGTATTATAAGTAATGTCTACTAGTTCTAGGTATTTGAAAAAGAGGGAAAGTTTCTTAAAAAATGAGCGAAGCGGAACTTTTAGAATTTTTACTTTGTATACATTTTTAGTTCCTACAACTATGTTCTAGTAGGTTTTTGACTAATTAAAATGATGCTTACAAATAGAGTTAGGAATACATTGATGATTGTGCTTGGAATAAAGTAAGTATTAGGAGTGAACTTAGGGTTAACATTATAATACTAGGATCAGGATGAGGATTTTGGATTGGATCAGAGTTAGAGTAAATGAAAATGCAATAATTACAAAAACCAAATTGATAATTTATAAAAATAGCTACATAGATTACAACCCAAAGCATGAGAAACTCACAAAACATCAAAAACTAGATCTAGCCCAAATATTATAAAAGTAGCTTAATACAATTCTAACCATTATTTCACGGAATAGAGAAGAAACATTAACCAAAAAATCCTGTAGAATGTAAGAAATATGAAAAATCATGTATTCCCAAGACAAATAAGATCACTAGAATGCTTCACAAAAATGCATTATATTTGCAAATTTTTTAACAATTTCTTTTAAAGGGCATTTATCAAGGGTGTGATTGGTTGTGGAGGTTTCAATCATTTTTGCAACCTCCACATAGTTTGAGAGAGGCACATGTACTTTTGAACAATTTAAAAATGCTTGCATCCCCTTTTCTTGCTAGGAAATTCCCTCTTAATACTTTGTTATGATTTGATTATTCACCTTCCTAATAATTTTGTCTTATTAGAGTGGTTTGGACACGTGTTGTGATATCCCACTATCCTTTAGTTCACAGAGGCTTGGTTTTGTTTGTTTTTGAGCTTCACAATACCCCAAAATGGTGACACACATTCAAATATTTCAGAAGGCTAAAGTCATTTGTTAAGTGTTTTATTTTTTATGTCGCTAAGCCTTTTTGTCTTGTTGAGTAAAGGTACCCCTTTTCACTAGTCAACCTTAAGTTGTTAATTTAGCATGTGCTAAATTCTATCACAAAAGCTTAGGCCTTCGTGGGACTGTGGTGGGACGGATTTTTGGCTCCTACGTAATAGTGAGATGGTATCCTAAGGCTTTGTGGTGAGTTCTTCTATCGTTGGGGGTATATTTTTGTCATTTCTTTACTCCACACGTAAGCAAAATAATGACACCTATCTACATAATGACAAAGTGAAAGTTTTAGTTCACACATGCAAATTCAAAATTATGGGATGACCATTGATTTGGAGATCGAAAATTCACGTTCAAACCTAGCAAACAGATCTCATTGGTCACGCATTCAGGCATGCGAAGAGAGTAATGGCGGATGGGACTTTTATTTGCTGAATTCATGACCTTGGAGATAAAATAGTTGTCAAAATTCATTCTTATCACAAGTGCTAAGGTAATCAAGTTGCTGCATTTTTTGGATTGAACGAGATGTTTCAAGTACAAAAATAGGGCTTTTTGCGACAATGAACCAAGTAAGTAATTTGACCTCATTTGATAATTACAAGCATAATTCAAGATGTAAAGGGATTGTGAGTAGTTTAGAATCAAAGAATAGTGGTTTCTAGGGGGTAGATGCTATCAAAATTTTCTTAGACCCTCTGTCTAAAAGTAAATTTACTAAACCCTAGTTACAGTAATTAAACCCTAGCTTCTTGAATTATACGAGGTCTAGTAAGAAGTAGGCACAAAAGGAGGATATAATTCCCTTTTTCATGGTTCATAAAAGAGACCAAAGGTAGTTCTAGAGTTTGGTGGTGTAAATGATAGAATTTTGGATCGAGGTACTAGGTGTAGAGACCCCATTATCCTAGAGAAGGGGTATGCACTATTCATGCATGCATACAGAAAGGCCTATGAAAGAAGGCCAATTTGCAATATATGGAATCTATGGTTGGGAAAATTGGTAGTGCATATATCAAAATATTCAATGAAATATTGGTGCAGGGATGCAAGAAGGTGCTACGTATGTTGTGGACTAGGTCGTGATGTGTAAAGGTAGATTGCAGGCTCGTCATGTGAAGGTCGTTATTGTGTCACGTGGTAGCATCTTGAATTCTCCCTGAAATCTTGTGGTGGTTGTGTACGTGGACCTTGCTTCACGACAGGAGTGCAGGATGTGTAATGTAGGAAAGTCTTGACCGTCGGGTGATGAGTTAAATCAAATGAAATATTTTACATAGTATTGAGTATGTGTGTTTTATTATTATATATAATCATTTAATTAATATTACTATTCATGATATATTGTATATTTATTATCAATGAATACTAAATAAGATTGTAAGCTTTTATGTTTGGGAAAATGCAAGTGGGTCCTTTTTGCTATGTGTTTGCATAGTGCAATATTTTGAGAATAATAGGTTTATTAGGTTTCCTACATTGTGTGATTGGTGAAGAGATGGTTAATGAGAATAATGATAAAATTTGACAATGAATATTATACATAATGATAGAGATGATGATTATTATTATTTATGATATTTTCAATAGACAATAATAAACTATTGTTAATTATATAAATATAGTTGATATATAGTATAATTATATATATCGACATATACATATGTATATATCAGATAGAATTTATGACTATATTAATCTAATCATATTATATTTTTAGATTGTTGTATTGTTTGATAGAAGTCTATATTCATGTTGATTGTTTTTAGCAGATTATGGTAATTATTTGGACTTTGATTAAATGTAAAAGCTCAGAGTTCTGTATATATTGACATAATATAATTAGTATAAATATAATATACTGATATATTTTAAATATATATATTAAAAAATAATAAGCTAATACATTTGACTAGTAATTTTTTCTCTAGGCATAGCAGTTGTGCTTCAGTTACATCCCATATACAAAACAAGATCAAAACAACCCCCACCCTAGACATAGAACAAGATTGAAAATGCAAACAAAACCAAGCCCACCATGGAAACCAACACCAATTCAGTCGACCTCATCATAGTAGTTTGCTGTTTTCACCACCACAACAAAGTCTCTAGCCCATTGAATTCCATTCATGTCCACTAAGTCAAGCCGCCAACAAAGAAAGCTGACACTCATTCTAGCCCAATGCCTATGGCGAGCGAGTCCACGAGCGGTCATCTGCAAGAGGAATGACTACCATTCAACGTCTGTGCCTTGTTGAAGTAAACTGACGATGTTGTCCAGCCATTGAATGTTGATGCCCAGCTCCACCATCGTCACTATGTCCATGTCATCTACTAGAATCAAAGACTTGAATACTTTCCTTAAGAGTAGCAAACATTGCACCTTTGAAGTACCTAGATCCAATAAAGTTGCTAGGAAGATAGAAGAGATACTAGAGTTCACTCGATATTTGTTAGCTGAGATCGAAAAATCACACCCAATCACCATCCTAACTGCTTCCAGGCATAGTATGTCTTTTACAAAACAAATTTTCTAGAGCGTCTTGTCTGTAACAAAGCTAAGGAAAGTCATTTGCCTCTTGGCACTTCTCAGCTTGATTGGAGTATGCATCTTTCTCTGTGCTTCAACAATGTCCATCCCACATACC
This sequence comes from Sequoia sempervirens, assembly GCA_007258455.2. Taxonomy (NCBI): domain Eukaryota; kingdom Viridiplantae; phylum Streptophyta; class Pinopsida; order Cupressales; family Cupressaceae; genus Sequoia; species Sequoia sempervirens. The sequence continues at coordinate 107,421,030 of VDFB02256132.1, forward strand.
TAAATAGCCTGCCCATTAAATTCACATGCGTTGCCACCTTGATCAACATCAGCTCAAAGCATGTGTAACCGATCGTGTCTGTCATCCAACGCAAGGCACAATACATGCTACTAATGTAACGTGACCTTCAAATCCCATTGCAGGTTGATGTAATCTTCTAGGGTAGTCCATATAGTACCTTTTGCCACCACAATGAATGAATGAATGCTTTTAATTATGTCCACGAGACCAGCTGGCCTATGGAACCCAAGGTATAGAGCAAAAAACTGCCTTTTTGCAACAAATAGAGCAGCCGCAGACCCCACCAACTAAGTTCCATGTTTTCCTCTAACTCTTTACTGATTTTATTTCTTCTACTGTGTATTTTGATTAGGTAACTTGCTGTTTCAACAATCTTCTCCTCTTCAAACAAGGCCTCTAATAATTTGACTTTAAGCAGATTCGAGTAACTGCACCTAATGTCCTCATAAGCCTTACACTGCATGATGTAGTGCCACTCTGTTTCCACTAAACCGACGAGCAAAAATGACAAATCCTATCTGCCCATGCCTCCTTGGGTATTTTCCATCTTCCCGTTTCACACCTCAAACGGTGAGAGCTAGTTCTCAACTGGGCTATCAACATTTTAGCCTTCCACTTTATATCTGCCCCCACGTAATAATTTTGCTCGTGATCACAAGTGTGGTTAAAATGCAAAACATAGTATTCTCTTTTTCGACCAAGTTGTTTTGACCACATGATATGCTTGACTTTACCTTTGACATACCTTTTAATTTCCACATTTGTGTTTGGACACTCTTGCATGCTTATCCCCCATTTTCCCATCCACTTGACATTTTGCCTCATCCATGTGCTCTTCCTTCTAGTTAAATTCTCTTCCACCACAATTTTGGGCCATCGATGCTCCTCCATATTCTCAATTCTCTTCAAATAACCTAATAAACGAATTAATGTTGCCATTTCCATTGGGAAAGCCCCTGCATCAGCTAGAACAATCTCATACAGAACTGTACTTTTTATTTTGAAGTTGCTTGTGATTAGATGCTTTTGTAATCTTTCTATTTGCCTCCATTTTAAAGTTGATGTGTTGCAGCCCCAAACCTCACAACCATATAAAACTACAG
>VDFB02256132.1:107427153-107467061 GCA_007258455.2 Sequoia sempervirens
ACATATCAAATTGAAAACAAGGGTATAGTTAAACCACAACTTGCAAGCAACGACTATGGAGAAATCCTTTTTAATTAAATTTCCTATCTACTCATATATGATTTTGATATTGATTACATCAGGCTTTACATTGCAAGTATTTTTGCAATACCATCAAAGCTAATAATTACAATACCCGACATTGCTTACTAGATTATCTTCATCGTAGTATAATAGAAACAATGCCTGGCCTCAGTAGCTGGAAAGAATACATTATAAAATTAGCAATGCCTTATTTCTAGGGAAAAATAGAAGGCAATGCATTTTGTCTATAGTGGCTAAAAATAATTTTTAGAGCAAAAATACGGATTTGGTCTTCTAATACTATTCTAATCAAAGAAAAACATTTTCCAGAAACAAACACAGAAAGAACATTTAACATAATGACATATGAAACAAATACAAGTCACATTTACTATGTACCCTTGGAAACATGTGGTAATAATAACCATCTTCGAATGAATCTAGGAAATAATAACCATATCTAGTGAACAAAACTCAATGAACTATTAAAAAAAAACCAAATATTAAAAAATTAGCACACAAAATTGGAGTTGCTAGAAATAGAAATAGTAATGAGAAAGTAGAGTGTTGGATTGCATTAAGCAAGAAGGATACAAATCACAAAAAAACACTACAAATGGATATGAAAACTGTCTAGCCAAAATACTAAAAAAAGTTAATGAAAACAACAAGATGGTGTCAGACACATTGATTATAGAGACAAGTTATGTTGGTACTAACAACAAAATTAACAATTGTGAATGCACGTCCTTTGCTATCAAATCTTGCAACAAAAAGCACATGTCATTAGTACACATTAAAAAAATAATGCAACAAAATAAATCTCGAAGCAAGGTAATACAAAAGTACTTGAACAAAATTCACAACACTCCACAACATGAATGTGTTATATGTCAACAACTAAATTTTTGTTACAGAATGAGGAAAATTAGCAAACAAGAACAACAATCTTATCTATCTTTACCAAGCACCCAGATTCGTCCTCAAGTTTTTGAAATATGTGTTTCTTGCAAACTCTCATTGCAAGAAAATAAAATACCTATTTTTGTCGTCTCAAAATATATAAGACGTAATAAACAGTTATCGATCCTCTCACAACTTTCAGATCTAGAAGAGAGGCTGGTTTCGCCCCACATTGCATTGCATAGATTAGAAAATGGGGATACAAACGACCTCAACTTGGATTAAAAGGTTCCATAATTAATGTACTTGTAAATGTCTATACCATACAGAGAGTCCTACCACATTTAATAAATGAAACAATGACGATAGTTGTTGCATTAAAAAGAAAACTAGAATACAGGAACGTATTTCAAGCAGGTGTTGTTCGTCCAAAACCAATAATGACAACTCTAAAAAAACTCTATCATAGAGATCTTTACAAGATGGAAGGCATATGCATAGACCCTTCTCGAAAAAAGATATTTAGAACATTGATTCATAATAATTATAGAATAGATAACATATATCGAAAAGACATTAAAGAGAGCCAATAAACAAAGGATAATAGCGAACATGAGACAAAAATAGACACACTGGTCCATGGATTCACATAATTATAAACCGTATATGATTTGTATGATAAAATAATTGAAATAGCACTTGTAGAAGGAAACCATCTAATAGGAATATTTAAAGACAAAAATGCAAAAGAAATGAACTTTCCAACACTTTTCTTTGGTAAGGGATGGGATACAAATATATTAAAATGATTTTTCTACCATAAAATTACAAAATGGGAATTGATGCATTCTAGCAATGACTTTGTAAACTATGCAACAAATCTATTTTTTTAAAGCAATATGTGTAATTCTAGCAAAAATCATTTCAAGAATATCGACAAGAATTAGAAAGGGGAAATTACAATTATGCACTCTAGTAGCAAGGGATGTAAAAAGAAAACTAAACCTAAAAAATATATTGAAGTCAGACATTGGATATATGGATTTTAAACATATTCACATATCCCTAGACTATTTACATCACCTAAAGAAAAACATTTTTGCAATGATTCGTCAACTAGGCCCACCAACATTCTTCTTAACATTCTCTAGTACAAAGCTCCAGTGACTCTCTTTAGTGTCTACATTGCTAAAATTGGATCAAAAGTGAAACAAGATAGCTAACAATAATAATGAACAAGAACAAGATATATATTCCATTATTAGAAACAATCCTTTTACTTGCACTTGGTATTATAGACATCGAATGAGTGCAGTGAAGAACCTCTTAACAAATGATTCTACACTGCTTGGACATGTCAATGATTACTTTTTTGTTATAAAATTTTAGAATAGAGGAAACAAACATGATCATGCACTAATATGGATTAAAAATGCACCGATATATGGAAAGTCTTCTGACTATGAAATTGAACAATTCATAGATAAGTACATTACATGCAATACCAACTTGATTCAACATACATTTGCAAAAATGCGGTGACATCACCATACAAAAAGCTACAAAAAATCTTGCAAAACGCATTGTAAATACAATTTTCCAATTGCACCAATAAGAAGAACAAAAATACTTGAACCCTTACACTAGCAGATAAAGTTACATTGAACAACTTGACTAAAATTTGAAATGCAATCAAACAAAAAGAATTCAACGACTCTTTTACCTTTGACTCATTTTTGGACAAGCTATGTATGACCGAAAGTGATTACATAAAAGCCATACAATCCACACTAAAAAAATAGACTATGTTCTTGAAAATGAAACCTACTCACACATGAATAATAGTTTTTCTATCAAAATACTTGAACTTTAGCAAACAAACACCGATACACAATATTTCCTTAATGCTTATGCTACTGCAACTTATTGTTCATCCTATATGATAAAAAGTAGATAAATCATTGACACATTCTTTCAAAAGAATACATAAAGAACACTAAACAACGGAAATAGATTCTATGTACAAATGATACAAACTCTAGGAAATACTTTACTAAACTTGCAACAAATGTCCACTCATCTTTCCAGTCACTTGACTCTTTCGCTACCACTAAATTCAAGTTCAATAAAATATGCTTTCATAAACACAGGACCAGTGCAAGAATGAACATTCATTTTGAAACCAATATTGCTTTTGAGATCAAAACCTAATGAATCAAAATACATAAAGTGCTTATAGATTATCGATCGTTATTTGCATCGACTTCCAAATATGTAACAACTATGCCTTGTTGAATTCGCATCAGAAAATAGAATCACAAAGAGTAAAGGTCTGAAAACAAGGAAACTTGCCATGATTCAATTTGTGAAATATAATAAACATCTTGACTATGAAAACTATTGCAAGGAACAATTGTTGTTGTATGTTCCTTTTTCCAATAACGAAGATACATTGTATCAAGGATTTAGATCAATTACAAAACCCTATACTTTTCACTAGCAAATGATAAAATAAAACAAGTCCAGATACTTGTACAATTTCAATAGTCTTTGGGGTGATCTCAATGAACCTACTAAAGAACTAGAAAATGAACAAGCATTGTCAGGGCCAAACAAACAAAAGCATGTCTCCAACGAGACTGAACAATACGATATTGACACCAACATAGAATGTTTAAAGAATAGAAAAAAAATAAGAAAAATGGACATTGGTTTCCAGCTTGTACAAAACTTGAGACTTCTCGAGAACATAGAATACTATAAGCTAAGAATAATGCTAAACCGAGAACAACATGCAATTGTTAAAGACATAGGGCCACAAAAAAGAGACTAGAAAAGAAAAAACCAATACAAATTTTCTTAACAGGGGGAGTAGGAATAGGCAAGACATTTACAGCTAGATTAATTTTCAAAATGCTCATTCGTCTATATGATTCTGATCCTCTGGCTGATCCATTGAAACATAAAGGATTAATTCTAGTCTATATAGGAGAAGCAACATATAATGCAGGTGGGTCAACAATACATTTTACTTTACAAATGTATTTCAATAAATCCTTTTACATAATGCTTAGCAATGAAAACCTTGTCACTTTGCAAAAATAATATGATCAATTATCTGTATTGTTTCTAGATGTGACCTCTTTGATAGGTAGTAGATTCTTACATTCTATACATAAACGAATACGACAGATTAAGCATTTATCGACCAAATATTTTGGGGACGTCGACATGATCTCTTATAGTGATCTCTATCAAGCACAACTAGTTCTAGACAACATTATTTTCAAATATCCTATAATCAACAAACAAATTGTGACATACAATTTTTGGAAAGATCATGTGCAGTGTTATGAACTGCAAACAATTATGCATCAAAGAAATAAAAAATTCGTTACTATTCTCAACAAAATACGACTCAACACACAAAGCATTGAAGATATAGAATTTTTTTATAATAATTTTCTACGACCACCACCTATGGGTCCTACATTCCCTTATCTTTTTGAAACAAATAAGTCACTGACATTGCACAACAACAAAATGTTGTCCATTGTTTCTGGCCAGGAAATTTTTATTGATGAAGTTGATGAATACAAAGAAAACTATGACAATACATCAACAACTGCCGATAAAATTATAGAAAAACAACTTGTACTAAAACAAGGTATGCTCGTAGAACTATATGCAAGAAATTACAATATTGTAGATGGACTTGTCAATGGAGTCGATGGTATTTTTCTACAATATACAACTAATAACAATGTAGATGTTATCTAGATTGAGTTTAATGACAATAAAATTGGTAGACAACAATCGATCAAACTCCAATATCTATACACAGATGCAATATCAACAAAATGGGTACCTATACTACGAGTAGCAACATCTTTGTCCAACACCAAATTCTTGTTGCATATAACAATACACAAACAATTTCCTATGAAATTTGCATGCGCAAGAACTATTCATAGATCCCAAGGTATGACACTCGATGGCCTCACTTTCGATCTACTTGGAGTCAAAGAACATGGTCTAGTGTACACTACATTGTCCTAGGAACACAATATCAACTCGTTATATCTATTAAATCCATGTCAAAACAAAATTTCAGGGTTAAGAGCAAAGTTGTGAACGAAATGTAGCAACTAGTGACAAAAGCAAAATGACAGTTCCAATCCAAGAACATTACAAAAATAGACACATCAATATCTATTGTTTTGTTGAACACACAGTCTACAATCCCATATAGATGACATTGTAAGTGGCTACGACTTTATGAAATCCGATATTATATGTCTACAAGAAACATCCTCATCTGATTCTCATATCATTCATAAATTAGACCAATTCTTAAGTTTCCCAATGTATATTAGATATGGTATAATGATGTGTATCAAGAAATCAATACATATGACAAAAACAAGTTCTTTTCATAATGCTAACATCAAATCTATACAAATCGAGTTAATTGCACATAGCCACAAATTCAATCTCATAAATCTATATGTGCCACCTTGCACAAGGCTTCATGCAATTATTCACATAATCGTAGAAGCAGTTAACTAGATAGAGCTTAAGGAAAGAATTATAATTGTTGGAGATTTCAACATAAATATGGAACAAGAAAATGCAATAACAAAAGAACTAGAAGCCTTTTTGCAAAGCAACAATATACATTTTCTTCTTGATAGAAATAATGCCTTTCTGCAATCCTTGATTAACCATGCCTGGTCAAACATAGACATAAATTGTTTTGACATACAGAAAATAGATACCTATTGCAGTGGTCATTGTACAATAACTCTTTTGTTGAATTTGAAAATTCATGCTCACAATACATGACATAATTTCTACATTATCTTTTATTAACAACATTGAAGCAAAATATGTGGTAATTGTTATAACCTCTATATATTGTTTATAATTTTTATTCAATTGATTTTTCTGCTAACAAAATTATTAATGCAATTTCGATACAAATGAGTAATAACAAAAGGACACAAAAAGCAGGAAGATAAACAGGTCACAAAAACAAAAAGTGAGTGACAAATCACAATAACCAAATATGAATTATTCTTGTTGCATATTCACGCACTCTTCTTTTTTATTTAATTTATTGCGTAGATCAAACAAAAACACTACTAGAAAAGTATCCATAGATGATCTGAATTCCTAGAAAAAATGAGAAGTTTTTGAGTCCAAGGTGCTTGTCACCGACAAAACATCACTAGACAAAGTAAAAAAATCAAAACAAATTATGCGTGTCGACCTAGCTGACTCCAAAGGAGACATGACAATCATAATAAATGTAATGGGAAATGTATTACAAAACCATGAGGATAAAATATGACCATGTACAAGTATCCGCATAACAGGATACAAACTTGGTCCAAAGTCACCGTATGATCATGATGACTGTGAATTTGTCTTGATCGTGGATGAGTCCACTGTTATAGAGAGCATCACTGGAGTCTGCGAGCGATATGAATTCATACTGAGTACTACAATAAAAATTATACTTCACAACACAAAAAAATATATAGTGGTCAGTCTGGGTGTAGTTGTTTATGGATATAGGAAGATTCCTTTCAACTAATCCTAGACATCAAAGACAATGAAACGCAACTAGATAAACCAGAGGTAGCAAATAGACATAGGTTATTGGCTATCAACTTCTCCTAACTTTATGTATCGTAACACATTTTTTAAATGCTAAACTAACAATTTCCTTGTGGGCATGATCACAGTTACAGATATCCTCTGCATTCACAGATCACTTCACAAGAATAGAAGAGCTTCTATAGAACAGTAAGAGCCACATGCTATTGCAAGACGCATCGAAGCCAAACCCGACATTTTGTACACATACCAATCCACTTTCTTAGCTCCCGTCAATGATGTTAGTACCGTGAGCCGTTTGCAAGCATTTCTCTCTACCACATATGAGGTGCTTAATGATTTTTCAGTCAATCACAACTTATGTTTATTGGTGTTTTTTTATTAAATATATTTTATAACATATGTTTTTCTTGTCAGGTCTATGACAAACTAAAAATCTTCAATGCTTGTTCGATTCACTTTCAACCAAACTGTTTAGTGTGTAACCAAACAATATCAACTCCTTCAATCACTACAAACAACAATGCTCAATGTACTAATTGTGACAAAGAAGTTGCATACAATTACATTCACTGTCTAAAAAGCATTATAATAATAGAAAATTGTAACAACGTGCACTCTACTTTGCAAAAGGAAATGATTTAGAGGTTGCTTCCAGAGGTCTACGAAACAAGCTATGAAGAATACTTGAAAAAGAAATCCCAAATAGTCCTTGCTCTACGACAATTTCAATATCTTGCTAACTTTAAATTCAGCCAGAACAACATCGTCCTGGATATGTAAACAACCTGAAAGCTAGTGAGCTGATAGGAAAATAATCTAGCCGTTTTTTTGTTGTTGCAAAAATAGGTTTTGTGGCCTTGAGTTTTTGCACTATATACTTTCTACAAGAATAAATGTAGCATGTTCCTTGTTACATTTAGTATGGCATTAGGCAATGGTTTTCTGCCAGATTCTGTTAGTGTAAAACTTATTTTGTAAACTTTTCCTTCTTAAAATTAATAGTATTTCCATTTTATCAGAGTATTATTGTATTTTATTTCAATATTGAATTTTGATTCTTCATGTTGTAAAACTGTTTCTATTTCTAAATTCACTTTTATTTATATTATGTCAATATATCATATCAATACATAATATTATATTATTTATATTTATGAATTAGGGCAAACTAATTTATATGTATTACAATATTTAGCACTACATACTACTCTATCTCAAATAAATTTATTTAGTGATACAACCAACAGTATACAACATAGTATAAAAAAACATACTACATCTATTGATTACATATTATCATATGATCACTATGTTGCATTAAATCCTTCATATACATTAAATAATATTATATGTCACAATTAAACGTACATAATATTAAATATGAAAAAACGTAAACATTCTTTCTTTTTTATCGTTTTACTAGTCTAGACCTTTATCTATGTTCTTTCGTAACTATATCTCTATTTCTGTATATCTTTAATTATGATTGTCAAGAACTTCTATATTTGATTTTAATAAAAGTGTTCCATACTATTATTAACAACAATTGTCTATAATTACACCTTCTCATTCTGCACATTATTTTGATTGTATTTAATAATAATTCCACAGATATTATTGAAATAACTATGTTCAACTTTGTTGGGACTAATTATCCGAATTGAATGATTTTTTTAGATCCGATGTTTGTATGTCTATATGCATCATACACATTTAGCAAGACCAAATTTCTATAGTAAGTAATAACAAATTTTATTTACAAAATAGATTCTACATAAATTTGATATCATTCATAATTCATTATGCTCAAACACAAAGATTTACAATTCTCATCTGCAACCCACAAATTGAATTACTTTCAGCATGTGAATCATATAATCCTCCACTAACAATTTTTCTATTGTAATAATAAACACATTCATGCCGTATTCAATCTTGCAAAGACTACCTACACTATAATTCAAGATATCCATATGGGTGATCCCATAATAGTGGGTTACACTTTTTGGCCAAACTTGACATCGAATTGAATTTTTTAACCAAATCTCCACTTTCAAACACCTATAGCTTCTAAACCATGAGGAATTTGAAGATGATGCAAACTAGTAACTTACATGACATTTTGTCTGTAAATTCTATAATATATTTTAAAATTTTCGGAATTAAATTACATTTCTTTTTCCATCTCATTCGATAACTAGTTTTTAATAGTAAACAACATTTTTAAAGAGTGATGCTTACTGTATAACGCATACCTTTTTTAAATGAATGATAAAATTGTAATTTTTTTGAATTTAGATTTGTAACTACGTTATCTAGCTCCTTCATTTTGTTTTATAGTGTTTTACTGAATATTTTTTTCTTAATTAAGTTTTGAAGTCAAACCAATTACAATTTAGACATAGGTTTACTATATAACATGACTTTTTTTTTATGTATCAATTTTTTTTGTTGGATCAAGGACATCAATATCAAGAGCATAGATATTTTTCAGGATTTTTTTTGGTAATATAATATTTTTCCACATGTGCAGAACAAAGAGCTTGATTTTCGGTGAAAAACCTACATTCACAAGAAATAAAAAATAAATATAATAATCAAATTGAATATATTTAAAATTATAGTTTTTGGGAAGCTTATAATAAGGAATACATACTTATAAAACATAAATTTTAAATGAATTCATTTGATCCCCAAAAAGGTAAATCAAAAGTGGTTTTTAATTAGCATTTTAATAGGTGTAGAGGAGACTCCATTATAGGTATGGTTTAAAACTAGCGAGGTTCTATCCAAGGGGGTTCGATTAAACCCTCTTCAATTAAAATCCTTTAAATGGAACCTTTCAAGGCTTAAATCATTATATTTTCTAAAAATATGTGATTTTAGAAAAAAATAGGATGTCCCAAAAAGTGTAACCCATTATTGTGGTAGCACTCATATCCAAATCCTTATTAGTATTCATTTTCCTAGTAATGGAACCAACATCAACCCTCCACTTAGAACATGTTTTCAAGTCACCATTCACTGACCTTATCAGAGGCATACTAAAAACTTCCATCTCTTCAAATGTCTTTAGCTGATCAGACATCCATTTCTAAAATTTGTTATGATATAGTACAAGGATATGTCTAACAAATCAAACCTTCCAAAAATATCCGATATAGCTTCAACTTTGACATGATCCAAGTTTCCATGCTTTAACACTAGTTTCAACAAACCTATTTGCTTATACCAATTTACATGCATACACTTTCACCTATTCCCCTTGCTATATGATTTTTCAATCCGTCTCTTAATTGTCTGTAACTCTCCCATAATTTTTCAATATCACGAAGAAGACACGTTAACCTATACTGGAACATTTTATGAACAATTTTAGAATTTTTTTCATGTAGATCACTTTGTATACTTTCATCCACCTTTCTTCTTTTAACAATTTATTCTTTCAACTTCTTAATCTGAACTCTCAACATATCTCTTTCCTGACACAATATATCTTCTGCAACTCTTTCCCTTTTTATAATAAACCCTCCTCCATTTTTGTAATTACCCTATAATGCCCTATTTTCTTCTTTTAGTTTTGCAATTTCAGCTTTCATACTGTTGATAACAGATCCTACACCCTCACACCTATTAAAAACTCTTGACAATTTCAACAGTCGTTCACTTATCTCTTTCTTTTTCCTCTCATCTTTGTCCATTCTTTTTAGAATGACATTTATGGCATTTTATAACAACTTCTTCTCTCCTCTTGTCTAACTTCCAAAATCCAGTTCTCCCAATTGATAATCTTCTGTTCTCATCTTGCGCTCAACCTTTTCCACTTTTGGGATATCAATTTTGCTATTCTCTTTCCCTCTTTGTCTATTCTAATACATGACAACCTTCTTGATTTTTTCAATCGTAGTATTTCCAATTCCAATGTGGCAACATCGATTCCATTATTTGTGCTCTCTTTCAATACATATATGTTTCTCTTCTTTTCAATAGTCTGTGCCAACCATCCTGGATAGATAGTATTTCTTTTATTCTCCAACAAATCCATTATTGACTTGGGGCTTGAAACCTCTAAACCCTTGTTGTATACTATATCTGTTACTATTCTTGCATCTATGCTACAAATTCTATATTCTGTTCTAGAAGGATTTCTGTCAAGAATTGTCTCCTTTTCTATGTGAATTTGTTCTTGCTCACAAGATTAGAAGGTTACAACCTCTTCTACAATACAAACAAGAGCAAACATAACTTCAGAAAAGAAAAACCCAACAACAATGTAGAATTCCAAAAAATGACTACAAAATTGTTTGCAAACATCATTTGCACAAAAACAAGACTCACTAGTTGAACAGGACTCTGCAAATGACAAAGCTAAAAATGAATTGCTCCCAAAAAAATTCCTCTCCCTTTTCTTCTCTTCCTCATCCTTGTCTTCACTGATTTTCAATAGGTCATTGGCTCTATTATACTCTACCGACCCATTATACACAAAAACAACATTTTCATAGTCCATAGTATCATGCAATTGACATTTTCTCTTGTTTTCTTTTTGTTATTCTTCTACAGCTTCTGGAAGTTTCATCATTACAAAAAGAAGTTCAATCCACTTCTTGGACAATTATAGAACTTTGGCTGCTCTATCTTTGATACTTGTATTTTCCACAATAGAACAATCAACATTATAGATTCCTTCCCTAGATACATTCTGGGAATAGTATCTTGGATCTAGAACTTCACTAGTGTCCTTTAATTCTTTTGATAACCTCCCAACATTGCAATGTCTAATCATATCTACTGTCAATTTACAAAAATATCTGATTCTTACTTCATATTCATCCTTGCAATTGCACCAGTGATCTTCCAATGTGGGTTCGGGCTTATAGAATGAACCAATAACCCTATTGATTTTTCCAATTGGGTCAAATCTACCTATTGGTACATTGTAAACATCCATTGCGTACAAGTTCAACTTAGTGTCAACAGTCTTTGCATTCCAGATGCTACCACAGGAATATACACCGATCTTAATAGGGAAGGAGTAAACTAATTTATATCTGCCACCAATGAATTTATGAACCTCGATTACTTTCCTGCATACTTCCATTAGAAGTATTCTATCAAATGGGTACCTGGGAAGTTTTAGTGGAGCTTTATGAAACCTTGCTACCTGATATAGGAAAATGTTATAAATTTAACATACCAATTACCCCAATTCTTTACTTCTTGCATTGCCTCTATTGACATTCTCTTGGAATAATCACCTCACAATCTTCAAATTATTGTATATAGAAATGCGTCATTCACTATGCAAAGATTCTTTTTACTGGCATTCAACTCTAATTGTGGGTAATATTTGAATATTCTTTTGTTTTTCCTCCTTGTAAATATCCTTTTGATGATAGGCTAGGAAAAAATTGTTGAGAAGCGAGCAAATATACCAAAAAAAAGTCATGTAGAATTTTCTAGTGGGAAACACTTCCTTTAACTATTTATATAAGGTATTGCTAATGATACTTTCCCATTCAATTTTCTTGCCTTCAACTATTGTCAAAATATACAGGCACATCCACAGTTCAAATTCTGTTGCATGAGAATAACCATACACCCTTTTTAGCAAAGTAATAGTCTCTAATATCCTCTCAAAATTCAATTTTTTGCTGCAACTTTGCAATTTTAAGTAGTACTTTTCTAGGATTAAGCAAAAGTTTAGTGTTCATGAAATGAAGACATGTGCTATTATTCATATCAAAATAAGCTAATCCCTTTCTTAGGTCAATGCCTTTATATTTTGCACATGAAGATATCCCAAACACTCTTTGAATAGTCTTTGCACTTAAATCACAGTGTTTCACGAAACCCTCCTACTATTTTCCTATTCTTATCGACATAGAACTCAACACAAGCTAACACCAATTCAAGAGACTAGACTGAAATCAAAATCACCGCTTCCTCCACCAGTCTTGATTTGACCAGACAACTTACCATTGTGGATCTACCTATTATATGCCCAATCCTATCTCATAATTCATTAATATCTATGCCACCTAACTCTGTATCTCCAATATTTGCATAAGGAAAACAAGTTTTCAAACCAGTGCAATAACCCTTGTATTGACGCTTCATGTTCTTGTATTTTCCTTTGTCTCTACCCATGTGCTCAACACATTAGAACATGTACAAATTCAATTTACTGGTGACTACATACAATACTAAAATCCTCTACACCACAGACCAACAAAACCCTAATAATTAACCTAGATCTATGCCTGGACAAACCTCAAACCTGCTAACATTTTCTAGAAAACTAATATAATATTTGGTAAACAACACTTTAAAAGAAACTTACAATAAAAAATAGGTGAACAAAACAAGAAAACCATAAATTCTTGAATAAAAAAATGACCTTCGAGCTATCTATAGACTTACCAACAAGTAAGCTCTACTACGCAAACAAGAACAAAATTTGCTCACCCTGATGTGCCCAAATGCAAATAATTAGTAATAGAATCAAAGAAAGTGACACCAAGTACATGCAAACTAGCTCCTTAGAATCAAACCCTAAAACTGTGACTTGCATAGCACACGACATATGACGCTTATACAATGTGCCAACCATATTTAAGCATATGCAACACATGGTGCCAAGCCCATCTAATCAACACACTAAAACATACGCCTATTATTATTAATAACTATTTACTATTACATCAACATTGACCTTTAAATAAAGTAATTATGAAAAAATATGAATTTCAATAACTTTGATACATTAAACACATATTAATCAAGTAACTAATTATTATTAAACTAAACATGAATGATCGACAGATACACAACCCTAGAAAATGCACTATCAAACCACTAATCCATGGAATGCAGTCTCGCCACCGACAAACCCTTCACAAATTCTCGAATAGCTATGCAAAGAATTGACGCATTTAGATCCAACTTGTAGTAAATTGTATTGTTATGAGAACAATGCAATCATATATTGTGTTGCTACAAAATGAGTAGGTGTACAACAAAACTTTGTTTCTAGATTCATACACTTATTGTTGTATTGTTTTCATACCAAATATTATCATTGGAATTGTACAATGCGACTTACAAATTACATGATTTTATTTTCCTTGCATTACCTTATGAATATCAAAATAAAATAAATATCATTGTCATTAATAATAATCCAAAAATATATTTCAGTAAATTTAAATCAAGAGTTAAATATTTCCCATTGGTCTTGATACATGCCCTAGTGACATGCACTTTTCCGTGCACTTTGCAAGATAGGGTATGACCTAGCACTATTCCAAATATGTGATTTAATGACAACTATCATTTGTAGGCGACAAACTGATCCATTCCATAAGCAAAAAACTATCGATTGAAGACAAATTTTAATTGATAGTTAAATATTTTTCCATTGTTCTTCATACATAGCCTAGTCACACACACTTTTCAACATACACGTGTCACTACCGCACACTTTCCAACATAGAGTAAGAGCTAGCACCATCCCAAAACTGTGATTCAATGACACCTTTCTAGCCGAAAAACTAATCCAGACAATTAGTGAAGAGCTATCGATCATATATAAATTCTAGAAAATAAACTAATTTCTCTGCTACCTAGAATGTCGAAAAAATACAATAAATTGAAGACTCTTATCATAAATTCTAAATAGTCCATTCTATTCGTATAGATCTATTAAAGCTCGTATTTACAAGCTTCCGACATGTTAGTGTTTTTTAAATACAAAGTTGATCTCACAAATAAGCTATGTAATTGTCATCTTCCAATGGTTAGAGCTATTTGGAGGGATTGGCCACCAAATGAGTGAAAGTTTATAAATAACTCAACAATAGATTAGAAGAGGAAGTTGAATTTCTATAGATATCTTGATGAGATTTATGAAAACTACGAGTGCATGGGTTTCCATATTGTTGGGGTTTTTTAGAACCAACAAATCTATGGGTGCTAACCATTCTAGGTATGGTCAATATCTTTGTGTCTAAATATTTAATTACTACCCTTCTTGGTCTTGGTGAAACTAGGTGTTCTACTTTCTAAAATATGTCATCACTTGAAAACTATAATTTTTTTTAAGTGATGAATCTTTCTTGTTTTATGAGACTAGTCAAAACAAAATAAAAAATGCAAGAATAATTTTTAAATAGTCTTGTCCCTTAGAAATTTCCTCTCAATAAATAAGTGCTAGACTAGTACATCCTCTTGTAATTCCTTTAAACCTGGCCACAAATATTCCTAAGAATGTTTTTATTTGAATTGGAATATTGATAGCCCTCTTAGGATTAATAATTAGGATGAGCTATTGTTAATACACGAAGGGCCCTTCTCCTTTTTCAATGGATAAGATTCAACCACTTTGATTGAACACATAAAATAGTTGATAGATCATTTTGTTTCATAGTATTTGATCTCTTTTTCTCTCATGTAAAATCACCCTCAAGACCCCCTTAGCATATTTGAAATCACCTTGATCGATTTTATGCCAAATAAATTACCACTCAAAGAAGGAAGGTTCATCACAAATTAATCTGATAATAAATTCACCCATGCTAGTAAAAGAGATCTCAATGAAGGAGGGAATCCCTCCCCCATCTTGTTATGTCTACCATCATGTATCCTACTCTGTGATCCCAATCTTGAATTTGACCTTGACTACTCTTACAATACTAATATCATGCACTAAAGTCTATCAATATCCTCATGAATGTTTGTTATCTCTACCTATCATATGCATCTTCATTTATTTCTAATGCATGGCATGATACCATAAAATAATACTTTGGCCACCCTCCTACCACTCATCATTAGTTGATAATTTCCATAGTCAATCCATAAATAATTATTTTTGGTTATTACCTCCACCCTACACATCATCTCCCCTATCTACAATCTAATCTATTGTTATTGGTGATGCATCATCGAGAACATATAATATATAAAATGAGTGTGTTCTCTTTGTGTCACACCATGTCTGGTATTAATCAATGACCCTTACATCATCATTGTATACAAGCTCTATGATCTCATTATCTTCATCATCATAAGTGGGAACTTGATCATTTATTGGTGGTTGATTCACCACCCTAATTCTAAATGGATATCCCTGATGATGATGAGACAACATTGGTGTTGGAGACACGTTCAATCTAATGCCAAACTATTAGAATACTCTCTCAAACTAAAATATCTACATGGAAATTATGTGTTTCCCCATAAACCACTAGGAATGTTTGATATGAACAAGATAAAAATTATCAATTTACATTCATGGCCATATTTTTATAAGGTCTCCATGTTATATATCATAGAGTTAGTTGATCAAAATTTTGGTGTCACCCTAACAATGTGGTGCACTCTCTCTATCTACTAATGTCACTCATGTCTCATATGATAACTAATGATCTACTTACTTTAATAAAATTTAACTATATTAGATTTGGCTATGCATATGTGCTGATATGTCCATGTACATAATATGGATGTTTCACCCTAATATGGTGTATCTACTATCCATGAACCTATGCAAATAGTCATATCAATAAACTAAAATGCATTGACCCCATGCAAACAATTATTGGTTCTCTTCAATCTCTTGTATAATATTGGGTAAACCATACAAGTGGTTGATCCCTTTCCACATGGAAAGACTAGAATACTAATGATAAAAAGCAACCAATTGCACCCTAGGGATGCCTAATCAATTAGAATATCTAAATATGAGAATACATCCTTGTTGTGGCCCGCATGAATCATACATTGCTAGTAAAACTTCTCATCTTTTTGTGATGTGGTATGCATAGTTTGCACACATTTACCCCTCACTAAGAGAGTCATAATACACCACACATCCTTTAAAGTCACTATGGTCTTAATTGTCAACAAATGAAAGATGTTGGTTTATGATGGCCACTTCTTTGTGAGTATTATTAGCACATGTATATATCATAAAATATTCTCTTTTTCTTAATTTTAGGGATGATCATAGATCCCTAACTCATTCTATAATCACTATGGTTCAACTTTATGGGTTTAGATCATTCTCATAGATCAAATTCAAAAATATGGGCAATCAGAATGCACGTGTTTTATCCCACACAAAGCAATTCAAACCTATGGGTCACATAAAAAAATGAAAATACAACAGGTACACTAATTTTGGAAAATCATAAGTTAATGTCAAATTTTGGATAAAAATACCAAGATAAAAAAAATTGATTTAAATTTGACTTAATGCCTCTTGGAGCTTGTCACACTTGAAACAATTACACACAATATTTTCTTGGGTCAAGACATGTCCTTGTTGGTGTACCATGATGAGACTTCCTCCTGCACTTAGGGTTGTGCAAGACCTAGAAAGGTGATCCCACACAATACAATTAAGATCCTCTATGCCAATTACTATCATTCGTTGTAAATAATAGATTAATTCCCATAATTACCACCTGATAGGTAAGAAATTCAAGCATTTAACATTTAAAGCAAGGGAATGCAAGTTTCAACATGAAACTACTAGAAATAAAACCTCATCAGAAATTAAAATTTGATAATTGTTCTTTGATTTTGAATGATCCTAGAACTTATAAATTCAAACATAGAGTCAAGGCTAGTGCCTTATCTCATGTGCTCTATTTAGGTGATATAACCAATTCTTTGAATTAGAACCTTAAAAAAGAACACACAACATTGGAAATATAATGGAGGCCACATAAAAGATCTTTAATCATTTATATTGAAAATCAGTGAAAATAATACAATGGAGATAAGTGGCTTCAAAAATTTTCCATTCTATTCAAATTATGCCAACACTGTCACACAACGTTAAAGCTTTCAAAAAATTATAGACTCTAGAACCTAAAACAAGAATCAAAATTAATTTTGTGTGCTTGCATTACAAATTCCATTGGAGATCAATCACCAATTCCGTGTGATTGGCCCTGAATTCTATTTTATAAAAACAAGGGAGTGAAACAAGCCTCATGCCAATTGACACTTGTCACATATTCATTTGACAATATTCAATTACATTTCAAAATAAAGGAATATACCTAGGAAAAAACTGTTATAATTACTGAAACAATGAAAAATAGGGGGTAAAATATGGGGTTCACAAAAATGATAGTAGATAGGCCTATTTTACTTTATTTCAGTAGGAAATGAGATCCACACAATGAAATGACTAACAACCTTGAGGTGAATCAAGTCAAAGTGTGAATCTACTGATTTCCTTTTTTGCAAGAACGAGGGCCATGATTAAACAACACTTTGGGGAGAAATATTAAAAATAGTAAATCAAACCCAAAATGCAATCTACAACTTGGATTTTGAAGATTAAGCTTAATACTAATGGAATCATAAATTAGATTGTAGATCAGAGAGAGGGAAGATGATGTTTACTAGTCACCAAAAGTGCTTTGCTGAAGCTGACCTAAGACTCATTACCCAGGGGCGAATGGGTCTTAGTTTAGGGTTTCTCTGTAACCTTCTTGAGCCTTTGCTACAAATTTGAATCTCTCAATTTTCCCAGGTTTTAGGTTCAAAGTACCGAAAATAAGTTTTGTAATTGAGTTTATATGAGATGATAACTTTCTTGACAACTTTGATAACTTCAATTTTTCTCTTCAAGAGATTTTCAAGATTTCTTCCACCTAAATCCTCAAACACAAATCACCAACTCACAAAACCCTTGAATGAACCTTGGAATGTAGATTTGAAACTTGCATGAAATGACTTCAATGGATGTGTATCTTTGATCTTGAAACTTGATTTGAAACAATGCCTCAAATGCTTCAATGGATCATGAACACTACATCAACATATTAGCTCCAATAACATGCATGATGGAAAAAAACTTCGATATGACAATTGGATCTTGATTGCTGCAATAATTCTTCACTAAATATGCTCTTGAATGCCTTGAAATTATCTTGAACTCTTAAATTGATTAGATCAAAATTGCTTAGATGAAACTTATTGAAATGACTTTATACTTCTAGGTATGTAACACTAATTTCCCAAAATTCAAATAACACAAACTGACATGTGAATATGGATTTGAAACCATTAAAATACCACTAAAAACATAATTATAATTTAGGTCCTAGGTCTAAGTGAGGACCCATTTTCCCATGGGCGAATGGGTCCTAGATCACTTACGTAGGACGCACATTGTTCAATGATAAGTGTTATGTTAAGGAATTAATGAATTTTGGGTTTCCTCTTCGGAAAATGTGATAAATTAGGGTTGGATTTGAATTAAAGGGGTAAATTAACCACAATTAATTAAAGGATCCTAAATAAGTGTGAAAGTGTAAAGGGGTACACTCTACAACACCACATTAAGGCACAATTAAGTCCATTTTAATTAATAAGCCCCTAAAATTAATATGAATATGTAAAATACATATTACATCACTAAATTAAGGCATAATTAAGTTCATTTTAATATTAACTATTCCTAATTAAATGTGATAAAGGGATACATTTTCCTACACTACATTTACATTTGCAACCTTTGTCCCTTAAAGGTACTTTATCGCCTCTTCTTTTCATTTTTCCTTGAAGTGCACCCAGGACAGCTAAGTTGGCATATATGGACAAAACTCCAAGTGCACAAAAGGAAAAAACCACTAATTTTAGCATTGTTGAAGACATTTAGAAACAATGACTATGGAAAATACCAAAAGAAGTATCCACATCATCATTGAAAGGTTCACAAATTAGTAATGTCATTGTATTTCATATCCCAGGTTGCATAGTCCTCTTTTGTAGGCCAATTAAAGCTCATGAGTTCATCCAAATTCACTCTATAGGAACCATATTTTGTCATTATCTGATTTGCATCCTTATCAAAGTCCTCTAAGAATGCACTGGTCAGTGGCAACTTGTTCATGCTATCTTTCAACCTCTAGCTATTTTGACATCTCCCTCTTCACAAATTAGGGTGGCTTCTATAGTGATAACAACATCCATATGATCCCTCCATTGCTCATAAGTCTTGACAACTCCATCATTATTAAGAATTTCTGGTAGGAGGCCAAGATCACTCCCATAAAATTTCTTGAGCAATGCTCTAATCCTTTTTTCCAATGGGTCTACTAATCCTTGATATACAATAATTTCTTTCACTGCTTTTTATGTTGGAACAATTTGCAGTAGTTTGTTTTGATCATGAGTAGATCCAATTACCATATTTTTTAACACTCCAAGTCTGGGAATCCATGTTTGCATTAGTGGAATAGCAAGTGATCTATCCCTTTCAAACATAATTATTTAATTGAACATTAAACAATAATTAGAATAAACACTGCTCACTCTTTTTATTGCTTTTTCCAAACAATATTCTAAAACATTAGAAACAATAAAAATGTTGTCATTGTATAAAGCAAACAATTCTTCATACACCTCTAGTTGTTGAATCAACTCTTCTCTACTTCTTTTATTTGAGGAGGTGCAGTTGATCTGCTTTGGGCCAAACATGCAAGTGGTACATTATCTTCATTGTACACCGCCATTTCCAAAAAAGGTGGACATGAATCGATAGGAGGGGGTGGTGATTCTACTAGAGAAGGATTAGGAGAAGAAGAAATAATTGGAGCAATCGGTTGTGTATGGTGCATCTGGAGTCGATTCTTCATCATTTCAATCTGCAACTCTAATTTTGATATCCTTTGCTTGTCTTTATTGTAAGAAATTAATAAATCATTGAATTTTTTTTTCCTTGCACTGCTCCTTTAGTTATTCCATTGTTTCCTTAGTAAAGTGTGCAACATTAACATACAAAGTTGTTGCATCCACTGCCGATGTATCTTAGACGTTTTTTATTATGAGCACCCCTCTTAAATTAGTAGTAGGCTCTACAATCTCAGGTTTATTTATGTTTGGGGAAAAATCCCAAATAGCCAATGCATCCCATTCTATACTGAAAGCTAACCCCTTTAATGCAATTAAGGCCTCCTCATCGCATATACCTATGAACTCTGCCTCCTAATAGTATCAAATGCAATAGTAGATGCCAAGTCCCACTCTGGAAAAAGGAGTATGCCACTATTTCTTACAAGTTCCCTGCCTTCAACATATGCCATTTCCTTTTATTTCCCCTTCATTTCTTTTACAACCCTATCAAATATGACTGATCTAGGAAATCCAAGATATTTTTCTAATTCATGCCTCATCATCTTTTCATATTCATCTTTTCTAGCTCTCCATACATATTCATGGAATGCATTTGTTTTAATAAATGCATCATCAACCATGGATTTAGTGCAAGCCTTTTCTCTGACATCATCTGCATTGTCCAATCCAGTCAACAATGCATTTGTGAACCTTCCCTATGGTAGTGATAACTCTACCTCCCTTGGAGGTGAAGGAATGTTTTGCATTATATAATATGAAGTCATAATAACTTCATCATGAAAGTCTAAATGATAATCTACAAGTCCTTGTGCTTGTTCAATTTTTCTCCTCTTAGGAGAGGGATCTCTTGGTGATGAATCCAAATCAATGAATTGATGTGTGGTAGATGAGGGTGGCAAAGATGATGGCACATGGAAAGATGACATTGACTCCTCATATTATGTGGGAGTAGCAATAGTTTTCTCTTCTCTCCAAACCTCCTTTTATATTCTTATTGAGAATACATACTATGTTTTTAGAGGTTGGTAGGTCGGCATTTCCTCAAGCATGGGTGTTTTCCCCTTATCTTGCACTCTAATGATGAAGGCCTTCCCTTTGTCTTGAATTTCAATATTTTCCTTAAGTTCTCCCACAACCCTATCAAAGTTTTGCAACATGGTTTCAATCCTCAACATAAGATACTTAATATCCATATAAGTTCCTTTAAACTTAGGATCTTTTTCTTGTATTTCCTTTTCTAGCTTAGCAACTGCCACCCATTTCACTTTTATGTCCTTTACTTTCTCCAAATCAAACTCATTCCTTATGATATCCTCAGGGTAGTAGAAAATATGGAAAAACTTTCCCAACCCAATCCTTGCTTTCAAGGCTACAATAAAACCATCAAGATCATTATTTCTAGCCCTATAGTTTTTCATTTTTAAGGGTGTGATCATTTTGAGGATCTTCCTCCACCCTTCCCTAATCATCACAAAATTAGAAAAAATAGTATATGTAGGGAAGAGAGTCCCCTTCTTCTGTCTTGTCAGGAAATTATCTTCAACAACTCCCAACAGCGAAATAACCTTAAGGAAACCTATTCTAAGTGGCACAACTCTTGGTAACACATGTGGTGCATAATTTATGCCATAAAACCTCAAAATAGTACAACTTGGATGGGGATTACCATCCCCCCAATTATGATCAATTTTTAGGTCAGGTCTTCTCTCCTTGGGTCTCAAAAAATCATGTAATTCCCTAGGGATTCTTGGCAGATCCCTCACCAAATAACTCATCAACCTAGAAGCAAAAAGATTTGAGAAAGTAACAAAACTAGAACTGTCATCATGTTTGTCAAGATGATGAGTCCAAAATTGGACTTGAAGAGAATTATTGTCTTCATCTTTCAATTTTAATCAGATAATTTTCCCAAACTCCTTCTCCCCTTTGAACAAAAACATGTGTCATATCAGTGAGTACCACCAACACCTGACTCCAGTTTCACCATTCTTTAAGGCTATCAATACCTTATGGATTTCATTAGATGGATATGTGCCAAAATCGTACAACTTGTTTACCATTCCATGTTGAATATTGGCTTCCATATACATGTAAGCCATTGGAATTATTTGTAGAGCATCTAGCCCTAAAATTTGACACAACATGTTTGGAAAGCATTTACAAAGTAGCACTCAAACATATTGGTGGGAAAGGGCTCTTTTTATGCAGATGTGAGTTTAATTTTTACCCCCCCTTTCCCTTTTACCATGAAGTTTGCTAGAATTGTTACTCTGAAAGTATTCCTGTTGGTTTCATACTCCTTTCCCAAAGCTTCAATATTGATCTTTTCTTCTACATCAGGGTTGAGATTGAAAACCTCAATAAATCCTTGACTACTCAAATTCACCATCTCAACACCTGCAATTGACCTCACCACCCTAACATTGGGATCATAGTTGGTTGCAATGGTTTTCAGTAGGTCAATATCGAGATACACATTGGGAATGACAAGTTTTACCATATCCAATCTCTAGCCATTGCATATAGGAATACTAGCATTTCTCCTCCCAAGCTAATATTTAAACAATTCCCATCCAGAGGTTAATTGTAAATTTGCATCCCTAATACCATACTATTTGTCGATGATGCCCTTATATATCTTTGAGCTATAGAAAATTGTTTTACCTTCTAATTTATTCATAGTTGCGCTCGAGCTCTTCAATTGGTCATATAGATTGTCATGAAGGCCTCTCTTGCAGGTCAAAGCAGAAGCTTGACCCTCTCAGAGTGCCATTTCAAATGAGATACTATGTGAACTAGGGTTTACCTAAATGCAGCTAGGGTTCGAGGTTCAATGTAGGAAAATAAGGTGAATTCAAATCAATCGAAAACCAATTGATGAACACCAAACCTTAAAAGATGCCCTAGAAGTGATTCAGAGCATAAGACTAGCAATTGCACACAAATTTGTAGAAAATCAGGTACAAAGGATATAAAATTCACTTACTAGTGCTTGCATTTCTAGGAACACTAATCTTAGATGTAAGAAACCTCGTACTATGTTGCAATTGATCTCCATACTCTTGATCTTGACATGATTGGGACCCTTGGCTGCCTCAAATGGAGTGAATCGAGCTCAAAAACTTGACTCAAATTGGGTACAACATCGAGTCAATCAGAAAATGCCATCTTGAGAAGCCCTAAACTGCCACCTTAGGCTCCACCATCTTTTCGAAGCATTTGAAATGCCCACAATTCACCTGCACACTATCTTGCATGGATCTATCGACAAGAAGATAAAGGGCTGTAGGATGGTGGGGAGTGGTTTAGATCGAATCTGTACTTTACAACTTGTGCACGCTTTAACATTCCAAGCCTAGGCCCACACTTAGACACTTTTCAGCATGTGACTTAAATTTTTACAAGTTGCACGAATGACATTATATCATCTCAGTCACTTTTAGTCCCAAAGCTTCAAATATATTTTAGTAATCTAACCTTTAATGCCCTTAAGCCACTGGAAATTTCTTTAATTAAATATTTCTCTTTGCCAATAGTTTATTGAATGCCTTAGATGGATCCACATGGATTTTTCCCACTATCCCGCATAGTATCAAGCTTTGTAGATGGACCCCCCACAAGATGGCGGGCAACGAGTGAGATTAAATCCTCAAATCACTTTTGAGCCTTTGGATCTTGCACCCACACTAACACCACTTTATAAGCTCGCGAGGCCCACTGAAGGATATTGATGCATGGCACACACTTGCCATCCCGCAGTGTTTCTTTTTTTGAATATTTCAATTGTGTGGGATGGAGAGCAACCAATAAGATGCAAGCATTTGTCACATGTGGGGCCCTATCCATTATGACTTAAGGTTTCTGATGCACATGCCTTTAGTTGTGACTTAAAAGAGGACACTCCCTAGGTCAATACAAGGTTAAGACTTAGGTAATTTCAGATCTCAATTTTATAACATAATATGGAGACCTTAATATTTCAAGCCCACATAACATTAGACCTAGGCATATAATTAGGCAGGATTACCACCGGTCGAGCTACAAAAAGGTGGCCACTAAATAAACGACGCCAATGACATAGGTGATGACTTAGGTGACCCAAAAAATATAGTTAATCTTATAATATAATATATGATAATATATACCTAGAATGTTCATTATCCCGCTGTCACGCATTCCCATTTTCATGATTATTTTAATCAAGTGGGATGGTGAGGAACCAATATTAACTATTATAATATAATATTATAATAAGATTAACTATATTATACTTGTATTAAAAGATTCTTATTATAATTTAATTAATTATTATTAAGAGATTAAGTATATTATAAGATTAACTATTAATAATATTTATTAGTCTTATAATATAATATATGATTTAATATATACCTAGGATGTTCACTATCCCGCTATCCTGCATTGCCATTTCTGTGAATATTTTCATCAAGCGAGATGATGGGGAACCAATATTAATTATTATGATATAATATTTAAGTAATTTTTAATAATTATATAATCTTATATTATTATATTATAGTAAATCTTATTACTGTATTATATTATAATAATTATATAAAATTATAAAACAAAGATAATAATGTAATGAATATCAAAGGATCAAAAATTATTTTGAACAGTTCCTCGCCATCCCATAGCCCTTGATCTGCGTTCCAACACATTCATGCGAGATAGTGGGCAAGTGACATGTAGCACTTTTAAAAACTTCCAAAGAACCAACCCACTGTGATCATGCAAAGATTCTCCACATAACATGTTCTCATTGGTCTGATCTTGAACACAATCTGAGTCATGTTTTTTAAACTTAGTTGACTCCATCTGAGCCGCTTAACGATGAGAGTCATCACAATAAATGCGATATGATTAAATTAATATAGTCATAAATATTATCTAGTATATACATATATATATGCCGATATATATAAATTATATATCACCTACATTAATATAATAATACTATATTATTAATTATATTTAAAGCATCATAAATAATAATAATCATCAAATCTATCATTATGTATAATATACATTGTCTAATTTTAAACTTATTCTCATCAACCATCTCTTCGCCAATCGGGAAATGCACAAAACCTAACAAACCTATTATTCTCATAATCTTGCGCTATGCAAACATGTAGCAAAAAGTACCCACCTACATTTTCCCAAACATAAAAATATCCTAATCTTATTTATTATTCATTCATAATAAATGTACAATATATCCTGCATAGTCATATGAACTAAATTATTATATATAATAATAAAATACATATACTCAATACATGGCATCATTTGTAGCTTGCAAATTTTCCCATGGTTTTGCATAATTTGGAGGGTTGCAAAGTGCTTGGTGGTGCTAAACCGATTAATTAGGGTTGTTAGGTCTACAACCTATGGCTTTATTAAACCCTATTACCATAAAACTCACATTATTATGTTTTGTCATTGTCGTCGCTGAATTGTTGACTGATCCTTAAGTTACAACTCAAGGGTATCAATGTCGTGTGTCCCACATCCCCTTTTCTTGCTAGGAAGTTCCCTCTTAATACTTTTTGATGATTTAATTATTCACCTCCCTAATGATTTTGTCTTATTAGAGTGGTCTATACACGTGTCATGATATTGCACTATCCTTTGGTACATGGAGGCTAGATTTGTCAGTTGCTGAGCTCTGCAATACCCTAAAATGATGACACATGTCCATATATTTCAGAATGCTAAAGTCATTTGTCAAATGTTTTATTTTTATGCCATTGAGCCTTTTTGTCTGATCAAGTAAAGGTCTCCCTTTCCCTATTCAACCTTGAGTTTCTAGTTTAGCATGTGTTAAATTCTATCACAAGAGCTTAGGCCTTCACAGGACTATGGTGGGATCGATCTTTGGCTCCTACAAAATAGCAAGATGGTGACAAGCGTTGGCATCCTAAGGCTTCACGTTGAGTTCTTCTATCATTGGGGGTATATTTTTATTGTTTCCTTGCTCTGCGGGTGAGCGAAACAATGACACCTTTCCACATAATGATAAAACATAAGTATTAGTTTGCATAGGAAAATTCAAATTTACACGATGGCTGTTGATCTGGAAATCGACGACCCACGTTCAATCTCACACTCTCACCATCAATTGAGGTCCACATACACAACCACCGCAGGATTACAGGGAATGGTCAAGATGCTACCACATGACACAATAACAAAATTTGTTCTAGTTCTCGTGAGCCAACAACAATGGGAAACGTGATGTTGTCTAGCCTCTTCAATCTTTCCTACATCTAGAATTAGGGTTTACAAACATTTCAACCACCAGTAAGTAAACTTATCCTCATTTATAATTAATATTCATTTACTAAAATCAATTAAAACAATCCTTACACACGTGTTAGTCTCATGCATCATCATAACTAAACAAGCTACAAGAAAAAATAATATAGCTTGATAAACCAACAACAAATACACACTAATTTATTACTATAAATAAAACATATCTGCATAGTATTGTACAGGTGATATGATTTGATTAATTTATTTGATCATTTTCACATTCTTTAACCATCTCCACCTCAAGCCAATGCCCACTTTCCTTTTTCAATAATTTGTTCAATTTGATGTATATTTACTATGGACTTATACGCAAGAATTTTTTTTTGACCTATGACCAAGAATCTAAATTTTGTTACTTTGTTATACCTTTTGCACTAAAATTCTACATAATCAAACCACTTTATTTTCTCTTCCAACTCATTACTATGTATGTATTTTTGAAACTATATCCTTCAACAATAAATACAATAAAGCAAAGAATCTTATTATAAATTCTAATTATGCCATCCTATTCATATACATTTAGAACTTCAAGTTTGCATTCACAAGTTTTGAGCACATAATCCATGGATGTTCCAGAAGAGTTGATTTTCTTTCATATTTTTACAAGGCTTATTCTCAAAGAAGTAATTTGGTTCTCTTTTGTTTCTCACAAATTCCTTGTAGTAGCATAATCATTAAAGAATATAAAATGCTATAGATTCAATTTACTATTCAACAAAGATATCAAACTATTGCAACACTTTCCACAAATGCTAGAATTTTCCATCAAATTTTCATTAGCGCCCTTTACAAAAGTAAGTAGATTTTTTCTTTTTGCATTCCGTTTTGTTTATTTCCACTTTTCTCCTTTCGTTGACTACAATATTGGAAACAAACAATGGAATTACTGCACTTGGTTGTCACATTTTGAAACTTGGAAAAGTTCATACTAAAAATTGATGTTGTGAATGAGAACTTTGAAGATAGTATCCTATTATTGCACTACATCCTCAAAAATGGCTCTTTTCTGAAAACAGTTAGAGTTTATTTGCACAATCAGGTACAAAATAGTCTATATGTTACAGACGTCTAGTTCCTAAACAATTTTCTAGAATTGCACCAGTCCAATTTGCAAGTTTTCTCTATTTATTCAGTCAACCATCACCCAGTTATTAGAACTACTAATTTTATATTTTTCTACAATGGATGAAGGGTGTGATAAAGTGTGTAAGTGGCAAGAGTATGTAGAAGCTACTGTGTAAATTTTTAAGAAGAGAAAATACGAACTTAAGGTTTACGAGGTTGATGATTGCATGAATTTCCCAATTTTTTTGCAACCATGGTTCGAATTTAGATAGCATAATGTCTCTCTAGATTCAATTGAAGGTCCATAAGAAAAATTGGATGCTTGCACATAATCATTATCACTATAAACCTTGAAACCATATTTTTCCTTCCTAGTAGAATTGTGGAGCAGCTACTGCGAACTCTTGATACTTGCATACTTGATCACATTCTTCTTTCATTGTAGCAAATGTTGTGGATAGCTTGTAGAAGTTCTTTCTTGGTTGGTTGAAAGTTTGTTTGCTAAATATTTTTTGTTCTTCAATCTTATAGACCTTCTCCTTTGGCTTGTTGTTTGTTTCAAGCAACTCCTTATTTTATGATTTAGCTCTACTTAATATATGCCTTCCATGTGAGGAAACAATTTAATATATTCTATCTTAGTCAAATTTGTTTGGATTTAGAATATATTCTTTGTAATTTATTCTATCTAAGTTCTATATGTAATTTCTTCAACTACATCTAGTTGCAAATATGTCCTGTTTAAGTGTCTATCTCCAAAGCTTGGTAGATTAGTGTTCAATAGGTTAAACAATGTTGAATAATTTGTGTAGTAATGCCCAAAGTTCTTCGGTCATTTATAAGTAATTTTTCTTGTACCTTTATAGTTTGTTATTCCAAAGATTATAAGATAGCATTCATCACACACTAAATTGATGAGTGTATGTAATAACAATTCATTATACTTTTTTTAGCCAAAAGAGTAAATTTTTTTAAATGGTTGTTGTACTATGGTAAGGTAGAAGGCGATAGTCAAAACATTTAGTGCAAAGTATATTGCATAGTATGTTGTATCTGATCTACCAAGACAGTGAAAATTAACTTTGAAAATCTATAGAGCTTGTGTATAATGCAAGGAAATGGGAGCTGTGAATATATTAAACTATGCATATCATTGTTAAAAGCTAGAATTATGAGTGCACGACCATAGTGGTGGCTTGGGGATATCATAACATCACTACGAGCTTGGAATAAATTATGTTAGATGTGAAGTGGTATCTGTCATTTATACAAATCAAGAGATTGTATGGTTTACTGGTGTTGGTGTAAATAAAGTCTTGTAACTAGTTAATTTATTACTAAGGGACTTATTTACACATGTTAAGTTTACTTAGGTCATAGGAAGGAATCTTTCTAGAAGGTGTTAGTTGTCAATAGTTGTTATCTTATCTTTTGACTTGTAACACATGTGAACCTAGGTAAGTGTGATTAGTTGTCTCATGTCATATGATTAAGACACTTCTCATAATCCTATGACATCTTGTATCTCACCTTGGGTATATAACCAAGGGGTCTCTCATTGTACATCAATCATAATCATATCATTGAATCATATTGATAAGAATACAATTTATTCTTATCACATTCCATTCTCTCTCTTTGTGCTTTCCATTTGGTCTCAAGATCTTGGCAACCATAGCCGATTCTAACAACTGGTGTTTAAAATGCTATGTAATAATGTAAGATTGTAATTCATTTGGAGTAAAGAATTATTTTGTGTGTTGAATGTCAATTCATATTATACAGGTGATAAGCAATAGTACTGTTTTTTGGAGTAGTGGCAGTTGCACTCAAACTTTAAAGGAGTTGGAATAGGTGGACCGATAGAAAACTATATGTATTTTGATATGTTGTTGAGTATGTGTTTGTGCAAGCATAAGATGCAAGTTGAAAGTAATAATACGTGCTAAATAATAGAATGAAGTAAACTTAGAAAACTTAGATTCTTTTGGTTGAAGAAATTAAATATGGTCTACTTATAAATTATTTTGCATGCAAATTTAAAAAATAAAAGCAATATAGGTGAAAGAAGAGAGTTAGCATCAATTTGACATAAAGGATTAAAAATGGAAATAAAATGTCATGAAATTAATATTTATACCTGCTTAAATGTAAATAGTTAGAGATGATTAATTTGATGCTTGATGAGA
The DNA here is from genome assembly GCA_007258455.2 of Sequoia sempervirens. Taxonomy (NCBI): domain Eukaryota; kingdom Viridiplantae; phylum Streptophyta; class Pinopsida; order Cupressales; family Cupressaceae; genus Sequoia; species Sequoia sempervirens. The sequence continues at coordinate 107,457,003 of VDFB02256132.1, forward strand.
TATTTTGCTTTTTGATCTCAAAATAGAGAAAACGTGAAAACATTACAATAAAATGCACTCACGTTATGGGTTAATAGTGACCAAACCTAGGCCTAGTCATTACCAAGCCATAATTCGAGTATGTTATGTTTTTCATTAAAAAAAATTCTCTTTATTTGTTTCTTTCTCTTTCTCTTTCTCCTTTTTGTTAAGTGAAACTATATACATGAAATAAATATTCAAGTATACTTTCTTATACTTTAAGTTATATTTTATGTATATAGTTTTAGGATGTTTAAGAGTGGTTTCAAATCTCTAGGAGCTATAATGTAAATTTGTTTTTGGAAGATCTTAGAATTTTTAGGCTTAGTCAAATTTCAATAATCAACATGCCAAATTTTAGTACTCAAGAGGTCAAATTTCAATAATCAACAAGTTATATCATCTTTCTCTCTCTCTCTCTCACTCATTATTTATTCCTTACACTCTAGACCTCTCTCTCTCTCACTATCTCCATCCTTTTATCTAACTCTCTCCCTTGAGCTCAAGAAATACCTCTCCACCTCTCCATCTCTCTCTCTCATTCCCTCTCTCCTTCCCCGTCTTTCCCTCCTTCCCTCTCTAATTCTCTTCTCTCTATCTCACTTCTCTCTCTCTCACTCACTCACTTACTCTCTCTCTCTCTCTCTTGAGGGAGAGGAGGATTATGGAGGAAGGGAGGGAGATAGAGAGAAGTAGAGATGGAAGGAGGGAGGGAAGGAGAGAGAGAAGTGAGATAGAGAGAATGATAGAGAGAATGGTGAGATAGAGAGTAGAGAGGGAAGGAGGGAGTGAGAGAGAAAGATGGGGGATGGAGAGAGAGAGAGTAGGGAGGGAGAGAGAGGTGAGATAGAGAGAAGTAGAGAGAGAAAGAGGGGGAAGGAGGGAGGGAGAGATAAATGAGAGAGATAAAGAGAGAGAGAGAGAGAGAGAGAGAGAGAGAGAGAGAGAGAGAGAGAGAGGGGGGGGGAGGACCTAGAGGAAGATAGATAAAGGGAGGAGAGGGAAGGAGAGAGGGAGATAGAGAGTAGAGGGGGGAGGGAGAGAGAGAGAGAGAGAGAGAGTTCTTGAGTGCAAGGGAGAGAGAGTTAGATAAAAGGATGGAGATAGTGAGAGAGAGAGAGGTCTAGAGCATAAGGGATAAACAATGAGAGAGGGAGATGATACATCTATAAGATTACTAAAATTTGATCTCTTGATTATTGAAATTTGACATGTTGATTATTGAAATTTGACTAAGTTCAAAAAATTAAAAGATCTTCCAAAAACTAGGATTTGCATTTAAATCATAGAGATCTGAAACCACTCTCAAACATATTGAATCTAGATATACATGAAATATAGCTTAAAGTATAAGAAAGTTAATTTCCATCTGTAAATATCAACTTATACTTATTTCATAATGTTATAACACACTCCTATTCTGTAAAAGCATTCAAATAATGTGACAACATTATAATGTATTCACGTTTTTGTTTGCTCTAGAAATTTCCAAGCCTTTGTCTTGTATTTTCCTTGGGCTTCCAATTCAAAGGCTTGGAGTGATTTTCCAACATCTAAAGATGTGTTTCTATAGATTGTGAAAAAATTGACATTATCTTGAGCATGCTCCCCATCAGGTTTGCACATGTATCATTTTCAAGTAAAAAAACACCATGGTAATATTAAGCTCTCTCTTAGCTATCTAACCACATATTTTTTTCATATTTTGAGTATGTTAAGGTTTTCATCTTTAATTTATTTTGTTCCAGTGTATCTGTTTTTTTGTCAAAAATCAATGTTTGGTATTTTTCACTTTATTTTTTAATCGTTCATCAAAATTTTAAATAAATTATATTTTTAGAAACTAGAATTTATTATGCACATATTAAAAAAGATTGATTTTTGATTAGTTTTCAAAAAGCTTAGGGGGGAGCATGCTCAAATTTCTACTTTTTCAAGATTTGTCCATTTTGAAAATTCATAAAAAATATACTCATTAAAAAAATAGTAGAAAAATCAGGGATAAACTACATGGTGTTAGCTAATTTCTCACTGAATTAATTTTTAAAATTCTAAAAAAAAAGTTAAAATTTTAGGGGGACCACAAAAAACATTATGTTATTTAAAGAAAAAAATAAGACCAATTTGCGTGGCTCCCCTTTTTGAGCCCCTTAATCTCTACCATTTTCAAAATAAAATAGTAGTTTAGAAAGTAGATTCGGAGCACTATGACTCTTATTTTTATCACATCTTAAAATTTTGAGTGTAATTATCTTCAATTTCTCATCCAAGGCTAGTCTTTCTTGATTTCAAAAAAAAAAAGTGGAGCACTTTAGTGTAATATTGAGTAGATACATGAAAAACCAAAAAATATTATAATGGAGTGACTTACCTATAAATAGAAATTTGGTTATCTCTATGCATGGCGTGGTTCAAGCTTCTTGGTTCTTGCAAGGATATACCTCCCTTCTTTTTTTTATATCCATGCTTAGAACTCCATTCACCCTACCTTGAAGAGTTACTTTTTTTCTCTTCATCCTTGAAGTCCATCTTCATATCGATCTCTCCATGAGGATGAAACCATTGCAAAACCCAGTCTTATATGTAGATAACCTCACCAATTGTCCTAGTTAAGCCCAACTCTATGTTTGCAACTTTTGTTATTCTTGAAAACTATTCTAAATTGAAATACTTTAGAAGCATATAGAGCTCTTTATTTATTGCTTACTTTCATCATCCCTTGCTTCGTTCTCTTTTTCCTAGAAATGTATTGCAACATCAATTTTTTCTCCTCCCTCCCAAAGTATCATTTGGGTTTTTTCCAAAGATTCATAAGTAGATTTAAGCTTGAAGACGAGCTTATAATCTTTCCTTTATTTTCCTTGGATCTATTTATGAACATCTCTATAAATTTAATGGTTATATCTCTATCTTTGATAAATTTAGGTGTTATAAACTTATCCTTCTCGAGGTATTCTTCACTACTTGTAACTTTGCAAGAGTGACTATATTTTTATTCTCATCAACAATCCCTTTGGTATTGTTGCATAGGATATTGAATCTCCTTAAAAAATTAGCATAGTAGAGAATGCAAAAACTAGAAGAACTTGAATCCTCTTATTATCCACTTGCATGCCTTTAGTAATAGTGATATAACCAAAGTATTAAATATTTATGTTCTCTGACTAACACTTAATTTTTTTCTAAATAGATGTTAGTACTCTAGAACCCCAATGGTTAGTTCTAGGTACTTCATCTGATCCTTCCATACCTTTTCAAATATGAAAATGTCATAAAAAGCTCATCTAAATAAATTATCTCATTTGAACATTGGATATCTAATTTTCCTTGAATTAGAAAGTGATCAAAGCATTGATAACATTGAATGGCATGACCAAGAACCGCATGTGAACAATAAGGCATTTGAAAGTTGCACATACTCCATACAAGCAATTATCTACTAGTAGCTTAACCTCAAGAAATTCTAAGGCTTGGGTCATCCCACAATAATGGGTTACACTTTTTGGCCAAACTTGACATTGAAATCAACATTTTCAGAGAAAACTTCACTTTTTGACACTTATAGTAGGTAAACTATTAGGAATTTGAAAATAATGTAAACTAGTGATTTGTGAGATTTTGTCTGTAGATTTTAAATGTATTTTTTTTTTTTAAATTGAAATTAAATTGTAATTTTTTTGCATCTCCCTTGATAAGTAGTTTTTAATAGTAAACAACATTTTTAAAAAGTGGTGTGTACTTCGGCTCGCATAACTTTTTTTCTAGAAAAGATAAAACTCTAATTCTTTTGAATTTAGGTTGGTAACACAAGTATCTAGGGCTTTCATTTTTTTTCATATCATTTTGTTGAATATTTTTCTTTTAATTAAGTTTTGAAGTCAAAACATTTATAATTTAGACATAGGTGCACTTCGGCTTGCATAACTTTTTTGGTATGCATTGAAATTCAATTTTTCTTTTTTTGTTAGAAGGAGGACATCAATACCTAGTGGATATATATTTTTCAAATTTTTTTTCCTCAAATTTACTATTTTTCCACAATGATTTTTCATCAAACTTGACATTTGGTGAAAAACCTATGTATAGTAAAACTAAAAACTAAAATATAAAATAAAAAAAAAATACATTAAATTTATAGTTGTTGGAAAGCATGTTTTGATCACTACAATCATCCAACTTGGGTTATCAAGTTGACTCCATTTGCACCTCCTTCCCAAGCTTCTATAGTTAAAAAAATGCATAAATTTTGAAATGGTGGAGGGGAAGGTGAAAAAGGGGGTTCATTAGAACCCCCCTTCTAATGAAGGGGATTCATTTGAACCCCCCTTAGATGGTGCAAAAGGGGGTTCATTAGAAGGGAGGGGGGTTCATTAGAAGGGGGGAGCGTTCATTAGAAGGGGGGGTTCATTAGAAGGGGAGTGGTTCATTCGAACCACCTTCATTAGAAGGGGTAAACCATTTTGAATTTTTTGATGAGCATTTCTAATTATTCTTTGTTCAAAAAATTGTAACCCACTATTGTGGGTTTACCCGCTTGCTATAATCCTTTATTTGATAGTGATACTAGGCACTACTTGCTAAACACCATGTTATGCATTTTTAGGAATATTTGAATACCAAAATAAATATTATGTGGCTTACCAAAAATTAAGTTAGTGTGCATATACTCCATTACCATAGTTCTTGTTATCAACACAACTTGCTCCTTGCAAGAAGTATTCCTTCCTATGACTACTTCCAATAATATATTCAAGATAATTTCATGCACTATTTCTTTAATCTTATTCTATATAGATGTAAGCTTAATATTTCTAGACTAATTATTCTATAGATAGTCACCCATAGGATGTAGATTAGTAAGAATGATATTATACCAATCAATAATCTCAACCTTTATGTGTTTCAATTTCCTTCCTAGATTCCATACTCTTATGGAAGGATGTCATTGAATTATTTTCTCAAAGAAATATCATATAAATGACTAAAATGCCTAATAATTTATTACTTCATGTTATTACTGGGTGTTGGGTAATGATTTTTTGGAAGTATATCACTGTTACAAGGTAAATTTGATATCTCCTCAATGTTCGTGGCTGTTATATTTGACCTTGGAGCACATAAAGACTTCATAAACAAAATCACTACAACTATGAATTGAAGTTAGTTTTTAGGATGACTTGATGATGTTGTTAGATAAAAAAATTTTGACGTAGGTTTTCCACCTCTAGATGAGACTTTGATAGCTCACAACAAAGTGGTTTGGGCACAATGAAGGTCATTCATCTCAATTGGGTAGATAAAGATTGAAACCAAGAGGAAAATAAGGCAGTAAAAGGATTGATTTTTCTAAAATAGGATTTCTAGGGTTTAAGGTGATAGTAGGAATAGTGTGGCTCAACTTCCTTATTATTAAATGGTTTGAGGATGAGTAAGTTTATGATTGTTAAGGGTTTGCCTTTATTTTTTGTGTAGTTGTATATAATTAAATAGATAATTTATGGATAAGAATTATATTTAATTACTTATATATAGTCAAAATTATTAGAGGTTTTCATTTGTAATCCCCTGCATATGTTAAAAGATTTTAGTTCTCTCTCTAAAAGATTACACTTTAAATTTGATCCCTATGCTTTTTTTTTTGAATATTTAACGGTCATATTGCTTACCTTTCCTTTAAAGCCCTCTCGCGAACAGCTATTTCTGTTCAAATAAATCAAGATCTTCATCAATTTGGACTTTATGATTATATCTGAATTGGAGGCCGTGGAATTCTAATTGGGTGGTTTCCTCTGTGTCGGTGTGCTGCTGCTGGTCCTGTTGCTCTGGTTCCTCGGTTCCTATCTGGGCCTCCGCTCCCTGTCCCCCTCTGTATGCTGGGTTCCCTGCCCATTACGAGTAGGTCATTTCTCTAGTGGGTGTGGGTAGGCCGGCCCTACTATCTCGCCGGCGACCCCTGGACTATCTCCCCTCCTCGGCATCTATAGTTGGGCCTGACGAGTTGACCCACGGCCACGGCCACTACAGGTAGCGGTAGGGGACTGCATTGCTTCTTCATCAAAAATGGCAGCGAGGAGGCAGCCGGTGGATGAAAACGGCGAGATCAATAGAGGTAAACATCACAAATGTAGATAATAGAGGTAAGCCAAAAAAATACCAAAACCCTCTACCCATTAATGCCTTCAGTTGTGCAAATTTTTATTACTTATCTAGAACCAATTATGTTCTAACTTCAATCCCTTATGCAATTGTTTTAACATTATTTGCAGGCAACACCAACGTGGCTAATGGTGGATTTATTCTTTGGGTAGATCCGGAGCTTTTGGGAAAATCTGGCTAGCTGGAGGGGCAGCAGACAGACCGAAAACCACTCACGCCACTGGGCAAGGAAAATCTGGGTGGATTTAGTAATATGGTAGGTCCACAGCTTTTGGGGAAATCTGGGGTAAAGGGCCGAACTGTGCCTCGAAATATTACAAGAAAAAGACTCTGACTATGATGAATCCTTTTCATCCTTAGCTTAGAACATTTCTGATGTTCTAAAAGTGAAGTTAATTTCACTGTACATTTTCCCCTAAATTACTGTATTTAGAGTGCTGCGTATTATCCTCGATAGCTTTGTTGAAAATATTCAGCTTCCAAGAGATGAACCAGGATTGTACGTCAGTTTTCCTGATAAGATAAATTGTGTAGTAGTTTTTTTCACATTTGAGCATTTAATAGATTGTTTACCCAAATATCAAACGCATACCCTTATCAGACTTGTTGCGTTTGAGTTTCCTTTTTCATCTAATTTCTTTTCAATCTACATGTCTATAATGTCTGGCATATTGGCAAATTCATTGCCAGCAATTCACCCACAGAAAATTTATGAGCAGCAATTCATCATGGGAAAATTCAACGCCATGACAAATTCATCGTTAAGTAAAATTCACCGCCACAATTAACCGCCATTAATATTTTTCACTATTAATCTCAATAGTAATCTCTTTTTATAATATATTAATTTTTTTTTTATTTTATTATTATCATAAATCAAATTATCTAAAGTTAATGCAATTAATTTTTTATTATCATGACGATGAATTTTCCCACGGTGAATTGTTGGCAATGAATATTCCGTATGCTGGACATTATAGACATGTAGATTGAATTTGAACACATTAAATTTGGTTTACTTGTTTGTCAAAAGCTCACACCATTGTCTTTGACGGTTATTTAAGTCGGTAATGGTATTGCATATTCATTGGTAAATCTGATACACTCTTTCCTTTCTTTTCTCCTTTCGCTCACTTATTTTGTTGCATCCAATGTTCTATTAGGCTTTTCATCTCTTTTGAATTTGAAAGCAAGAAGTTTTACATGAACATATCTATGATTTAAACTAGTACGAATCTTGAATTTCAATTATTTAATAAAAAAATGTAATCTAGGTAAATTTGAAAATGAAAGTGCATCTTAAATTGAAAAGTTGAAACCAACAAGAAATATGTTAATGTTTGAGACAAACAATCCCTTTATGACAAGGATGCAATTCAAAGGACAATTTAGTAGTAAAAAATAGAATACATTAAAGAAAAAACAAATATAAATCACAAAGAATTAAAAATATTTACCATAGATCAACTAAAATATCAAATAAATAAATAAATAAAAGATGAAAGATATATCAAAAAATGAAATAAAACTTTATACCATAAAAAAAAATCAAATATAAATCACAAAGAAAAATCAAAATCAAAGAGATATCCTTCAAAAAATCAAAATGAAAGGGATTTTATCAGAAAAATAACTCACAAATATTTAAAAATATTCATCATAGATAAATTAAAAAATCAAATAGATAAATAAAAAATAAAATTAAAGGATTAAATAAATAAAACAAAGATAAAAATGAATTAAATGATCAAATAAATAAATCAAAGAGAATTGATCACAAAGATATGAAAACATTTATCAATAAATCCAAGATTAAAAAATAAATTAAAAAATCAAAAAATAAATCAAAGAGATTTAATAAAAAGAAAAATCAAATATAAATTACTAAGAATTTAAAATATTTATCATAGATAAACTAAAATATCAAATAAATCAATTAAAGATAAAAGATAAATCAAAAAGATCAGATAAAAATATTTACCATGATAAATGAAAGACCCAATAAATAAATCAAAGATAAAAGATAAATCAAAAAATCAAATAAACAATTCAAAGATAAAGATAAATCAAAGATTTGAATAAACTAAAAAAGATCAAATAAATAAATAAATAAACTTGATCTCAAAGAGAAATAAAAGATAAATTAGATATTTGATCACAAAGATGAATCAATAATAAAGGAAAATCAGATATTTGATCACAAAAATTCGATTAAAAAATTAAATAAATAAATAAAAAGATTTAATATAAATCAAACATTTGATCACAATGATAAATCAATCAAAAAGAAAATACAAAGATTTAAAATATAAATCAGTAAGAAATACTAAATAAAAAAACCTCACAAAGATTTGAATAAATGGGGTTAAATAAAGGTTTAGATTTAAGATTATTGTCTAAATAAGGTTACAATTTAATTATGGTTATGATTCAATTAGGGTTAAAGTTCAATTAGGATTATAGTTAGGGTCAAGTATAGGGTTCAATTAGTTACTATTAAGGTTAGGGTTTGGGTTTGGATACAATTAGGGTTTAATTGTTAAGGTTCAGTTAGAGTTAGTATTAGGGTTTGGGTGCAATTAGGGTTTGATTAAGATTTAGGTTTCCAACTAGGATTCAATTAGTGTTATGACTAGGGTTAAAAAGTGTTATTGTTCAATTAGAGTTTAACTATGGTAAGTGTTATTAAGGTACAATTAGAGTTAGTATTAGGGTTTCAATGCAACTAGAGTTTAATTAAAGTTGAATTAGGGTTACAACTAGGATTCAATTAGGGTTATAAATAGGGTTATAAAGTGTTATTGTTCAATTAGATTTTAACTATGGTAAGCGCTAGGGTTCAATTACGGTTAGGGTTCAACAGGCTTACAGTTAGAGTAAGGGTTACGACTAGGATTAGTCTTAGGTTTAGGGTTCAATTAGGGTTAGGATTCTATTATAAAGCTTAGGGTTAGGGTTGTAGTTGGGTTTCAAAAAGGGCTATGATCAAGGTTAGGTGTAAGGTTTAATTAGGGTTAGGATTCAATTAGAATTAAATTTGAATTAGAATTATAGTTAGGGTTTGATTAGTGTAAGTTTAGTGTTAGGGTTAGGATCCAATTATGATTAGGATTAAATAGTTTTTAGAGTTAGGGTTACAGTTCAATTAGGGTTTGGGTTAATTAGGGGGTAAGTGCACCAAGATGGTTCCCAAAAAGGGGGTTTAAGTGGCCACTTTTTTTTTCTTTCTAAAATCAGGAAATACTGACCTTGGATATGAAATTGAGGATAGTTACACTCAAAATTTTAAGATGGAACAAAAACAAGGATCGAAGTGCTCCAAGTCTACTTTCTAAACTACTAATTTATTTTGAAAATGGTTGAGATTAAGGGGTTCAAAAGAGGGACGTACAAAAATTGGTGCTATTTTTGTCAGAAAAACATAACATAGCAACTCTTGTACGACCTGAGCACGGTGAATTTTTTTGTAGTATTTTTAAAATCACTACGGTCAAAAGTTAGTTAACAGTATCTAGTTGATGCACGATTTTTCTGATAATTTTTAATGAATATTTGATTTTTTACTAATTTTCTAAGTGGGCACTTCCTAAAAAGCAAAATTTTGGTCGTGCTCCCCCTACAAATTTTTGAAGGTAATTGATTTTTAAATTTTTATTTTTAAAACTTTGTAGAATGGAGTCTAGTTTATAAAAATTTAATTTATTTAAAATTTTGATGAACTGTTAATTTATAATGAAAAAAACACCAAACAATGCTTTTTTCCAAACAAGAGACATACAAACAAAAGAAATTATGGATGAAAGGCTTAACATTATCAAAAAGTAAAAAAAATTACATCGCTGGATAGCTAAGAGAGAACCTAATATTACCTAGATGTTCGAT
>VDFB02256132.1:107467161-107665739 GCA_007258455.2 Sequoia sempervirens
CAAAGGCTCAACTAGATCATCATCTTCTTTAGGATCAGTAGCCTCCCTCTGAATCTCAGGAGTATGCTCAACTTCCATGTCTTGAGGAGACTCTTGGTCTTCATTGTCTATCTCCATGTGAGTGCCCTTAGATCTCTTAAATGAAACATCCTCTTCAAATGTAACATCTCTACTAATATCTATCAGTTTCTGACCTGGAATGTAAACTCTATAGGATTTTGAAGACTCACTGTAACCCACAAATATTTCCTTCTTGCCAAATGGTTCCAACTTTGTCCTCTTATCTTTAGGAACATGAACATACACAGGACAACCAAAGATTCTCAAATGACTTACTTATGGGTTCACACCGATGAAAGCTTCTTCAGGAGTCATGTTCTCCAAAATGCGGCAAGGGATCCTATTCTAAACATACACAATTTTCCTAGATGCCTCGGCCTAGAGGAAGGTTTGCAAATATTGATCATGAATCATGGCTTTAGTTGCTTCTACAATAGATCTATTCTTCATTTCTGCAACACCATTTTTTTGTGGATTGTAGGGAACACAAAACTCCCTCTTAATTCCTGCCTCAACACAAAAGTTACGGAAGCTTCCAAAGATGTATTCTCCTCTGTTGTCAAATCTTAGAACTTTGATCCTCTTCCCAGACAAGTTCTCTACTTGAGCTTTAAATTCCTTGAATCTCTCAAGTGCTTCCTCAAATTCTTTAGTCTTTAAGAAATAAATCCAAGTCTTTCTAGAGTAGTCATCAATAAAAATTGTATAATCCAAGAAACCACTCAAAGAAGCAACAGACATTGGACCACACAAATCAGAATGAACAAGGTCTAGAATACATTTAGATCTACTCTCACTACTATGAAATGGAACTTTAGTATTCTTACCCAAAGCACATCCTCTGCAAGTACCTTCATGCTCTTGGTTGAGTTTAGGAAGGCTTGTGACCATCTTCTCCATGGTTGGAAGTACTCTGAAGTGAAGGTGAGCAAGTCTTCTATGCCATAGCTCACATGAACTTGATGAATCATGTAACAAAGCCTGTAATGGACGAGTGGAAAGTTTGTAAAGACTCTAATGTTGAACTACAATCACTTGGGCAGTCTTGATGCTTGATTTCTTCAGCCATGCAAGGACTTTACGTTCGGAGAATGCAACTTGATATCCCTTGTCCTCCAAGGTTGAAATAGAGACAAGGTTCTGCTTGGTGCCTGGTACAAATAGTACATCACTCAACTGCAAGGAGATGTCAAAATCTAAGTGGAGAGTGGAAATCCCAACACCTTTCACAGAATAACATGCATCATCTTCAATTATGACTTGAACACTTGAATCTCTTTCTACCAAATCAAATAGATGTTCTCTAAAACTCGTGATGTGGCGAGAGGCACCACTATCAATTAACCAAGTGTTGTTATCCGTTGGAACATTGCTTGATAAGGAAAAATAGAGAAGAAAACCACTTGAATCCTTCTGAGGAGAGATCTCACCCACACCTATAATTGAAGCCTGCTACTTAGGTCTGGTTGGACAATCTTTTGCATAGTGACCAAACTTGTCACATTTCAAGCATTGTATGCGGGAGAGGTCCTTCTTCTTCTTAGATGCAGGGTCTTTTATCTCTATTCCTCTTGAATTTTTTGTTCTTCCCTTCTCTTCCTTTCTTCTTTGAAGATTGAGTGGCAAGTACATGAATGTCTTCATTGGTAGAACTTTTCCCATTGCCCCTCACAGCCAATCTTGATTCTTCTTCGATGCAATTTTCCCTCAAGCGATCAAACTTAGGTAGTTTTGATCTCCCACCGATACCTTGGATAAATGGCTACCAAGATTGAGGAATACCATTAAGTGCCAACATAGCCAAATCCTTATCATCAACCATATGCCCAATTGTAGAGAGCTGATCTCTCAATTCGGTGATCTTCATGAAGAAGGAGATGACAAAATCTCCTTTTTCCATCTTGACATGATGAAGTTGTTGCCTCAATGCAAGTGCTCTGCTTGTATTATTGATCTCATACATTTCCTCCAAGGTCTTGAACATTTCCTTTGTTGTCTTCAACTTGGAGATTACCGGCACAAGGTGGTCCTTCACGGAGTCTACCAAAATCCTCTTCGCTTTAGAGCAATTCTTCTTCCATTGAGACTTCTCATTTTCATTGGAAGGTTCTGGAATTTCATTCTCCACGAACTCAACAATCTCATTTTCTTCCAATGCAAGCATTACTCTAAACTTCCAAGATGTGAAATTAGAAGCACCTTCAAGTCTATCTTCAATCTTGAGCATGTTCACCATTTTCAAAGATAAGATAGATGCAAGAAGATGAGAACAAGAGTGGATGAAAGCATTGCTTATAGAAATCTGATCACGATCTTCTTAAACCTGCTCTGATACCATGTTAGTTTTAAGATCGGATATTAATAAGCATATTTAATTCAAATTCAGACAAGTAGACACAACATATACCCTGGGAAAACCCTCCAACTTGAGGGAGAAAAACCCAACAACAATATATCACGTATATATTGAATATGAATCAATAATCTCCTTTACAATGAGGTTGATTATGAGGCCAAGCAACAACACCACAACTTCATGCAAACACAGAATAATATATAACTCCTTGCTGATAATAAACTCAGCCTCCTTCAAGACTTCAATCTACACTTGATGAACTTCAATCTTTATTTGATGAGTTTGCACTTGTATCAACTCAAACTTATGAATAGAATGAATGACATACAATGAGTGAGCATCACATATATATGCAAGGGAGAAAGATCATGTCCCTTCAAGACCAACATGTCAACCTTCAATAAAAGATTGTGTCTCTTCAAGGTGGCAGATAAGAACAAGTCGGCCACATTTAATTATTATCAATAATTAAATTTATATTTTGTTTGCAAGTGAAGCGCCCCTTCACATTCAAATAGGTCTCAATAAATTGAATAGTCGAAAGGCTATATGAGATTTATTATTTCAAGTCGTGGCTAGAAGTGATGCCCGACGCTGCAACATCAACACTCCCTCTCAGCTAGGGAGAAAGTCTTCCAACTAACTAATGTCATGGAGTCTCTCAACATGACATCCACAGTGGCTACACCCATAATTAAATGTGGTCGACTTGTTCTTATCCGCCACCTTGAAGAGACACGATCTTTTATTAAAGGTTGACATGTTGGTCTTGCAGGGATGCAATCTTTCTCCCTTGTATATATATTTGATGCTCACTCATTGTATGGAATTCATTCTATTCATAAGTTCGAGTTGATACAAGTGCAAATTCATCAAATACATATCGAAGTTCATCAAGTGCAGATCGAAGTCTTGAAGGAGGCTGAGTTTATTGTCAGAAAGGAGTTCTATATTATTCTGTGTTTGCATCAAGTTGTGGTGTTGTTGCTTGGCCTCATAATCAGCCTCATTGTAAAGGAGTTTATTATTTCATATTCAATATATAAGTGATATATTGTTGTTGGGTTTTTCTCCCTCAAGTTGGAGGGTTTTCCCAGGGTATATGTTGTGTCTACTTGTCTAAATTTGAATTAAAATCTACTTATTAATATATGATCTTAAAACTAACACCAATGAACTTACTATTAATAATATTTAAAAGCAATGCTTTTTAACATTAACAACATATAATATAAAATATATAGCATCATCATAATAAAGTAAAATAAAGTTTAAAAAACAAATTCAAAAAGAGTTGGTCCAATTTTGCACCCATGGGACCTATCGAAGGAAAGGCATATCAGTAAGTCTCGCTTCTCATTTCACCATCAAGCTTATGAAGTTGACAATTAAGTTTTTCTACTATGCAAGAGAGGACAAAACCCCTTGACTACACCTCACTAGGTTAGGACAAAAACCCTACCTCTTTCTTGGAAAATCCAAATGGACAAATTTGGGCTAATATTGTTGCTTCATTTCAATTTTCAAGCACAAGGGTAGGATATCAATATTGTTTCTACCACTGCCTTTGTGGGATTTTTTACACCATTCTACCCTAAGGCAATTAAGGAAGTAATTCACATGGTCGTTGGTCATAACCAGCCCATATCACCAATGCTTTCATCCACCAACGTAGGAAGAATCTCATCATAAGGAGGGTGAACCCTAAACTCTTTCAAGCGGCTGGGAGTAATCATCCTAAAGAGGGCGAAATACTACAATGAAGGCACAACATTCGCTTGCAAATAAACGACGACTACTAGAAGGACTCGTTCGGTGGAAGACCAGGTCAAGCCGCATAACCAGATAACTCATATTATTTTTGTCATTGGGTAACCTCATTCACAATAGACTCCTCGGGCAAAGAGGGGATCTCAAGAAATTGTTAGCATTCATCGAAGGTGGTTGTTTTTAGAAATGAACATAGGCATTGATCACCTGCAGCCATTCAAATTTAATCTAGGTTTTGCGTTGGGTGTCTGCAACCCATTATCGTCATATATATGCAATCCTTGCACCCCCCCGAGCATCAAGCAAGCTACTTGTGCATCCTATTGTAAGGAGGGATTGATCCTAAATTAAGAGTTGTTTGTTGGTGAATTGTTGAATGAGAAACATAATGGTACGCATCATAACATCTCATGGTTCTGCTCTGGTCTGATTATTTTATGTTCAATTCAAGTCTGAAATTTTTTGTAGCATTGGGATCATAAATGTTTGCTTTTAAATTGTTTCAAAACCTTTGATTATGATAATTTCACCGTTGAATGATAATTACTAATTACCAAACGGAAAGAACATAAACAAACTGTGGTCCAGCAGATAATAAACATAATTAAAATTAATAGGAGGATCATTATAGTGGTATGAGAGCCATTTTTTCTTGCTAGCTTGTGGGATAGTGTGATGCAGATTCATGCAAAGGAGGGATAGGGAAATCAAGTATTAGCAAAGGGAGAAGAATAAAAAGCAAACCATGGGTGACAAGAATTAAGAAGTAAACATTGAGGAGATCATTAGAAATGAAAACGAGGAGTTGGCCAAGGAATTTCAGTCTACCATGAGAGAGTTTATGACAAAATTAGTTGAACCTTGAGAAGACAATGGAGTGTTAGTAGATCTAATCCACATTTTGTAGAAAGAAGTCACTTAGCTAATGATGGAGTCTCAATCAATTGTCCAATAAAAATATTTTGAGCTAAATTCTTGTAAAGAGATGGAAAGGATCCATTTGAAAAAGAGCAACAATTAGCACCAAGATAGGAGGATGAGATGGCAAGGTATCATGTAGAGTATAGTTCTCTAAATCCAACAATCTGCTATGACATGTCCTTTTGGAGTACTATGAGATGAAAACAAGAAATGGGGATAGAATGGGAAGGAGATATCCTTAGGATCAACCCCGAAGAGATATACAATAGTGGTTGGGAAATATCACTATGCCTACTTATGGTGGATCAAATAGTTGTACAACTAAGGCATGGTTGCAAAAGTTGGAAACCTACTTCTCGTTGAATCCCATGTATGAGGAGGAAGCAATCAAATTCACCACCTTTCACCTAGAGGGTATGACTCATGAATGGTGGTTCCATGGCATGGTGACTTAAGGACATGGTTTGATTACTACTCTAGAAGAGTTTAATCAAAAGTTGATGGAGAGGTTTGATAGGAAGGATCCAAAAATTCATTTCAGAGAGTTAGTACGGTTAATACAAGAGGGTACAATTGAGCATTATATAGTAGAGTTTTAGAGGTTGTCAATGTTGGTTCTAAATGTGACAGAGAAGAGGTTCATAGTGCTATTTGTAGAGGGTTTAACTAAACCACTCAAGGGTTTGGTAAGGGCATTTGATCCAAGTTCTTTGCAAGAGGCCATTAGGAGAGCCTTGAATTTAGAGGATTCAATTACTAAGAACAAGCTCTACTCCAAGAATGGACTATTAGGTTAGCATAAGAAACCTTTTCTTGTAGAGAGTCATGGGAGTCAGGACATAAATGTTTGGGAAAGGGACTAGCACACACTACATAGAGGTGGCTTTCATTGAGGATTCACAAGTGGAAGAACCCAAACTCAAGGTTTTTGCTAATGAGGTAGGATGTGAGAGAAAAGAAAAAGAGTCATCGGAAGGCACACATGCTACACTTTAAAGAGATCCCAAATATCATGATGTTTGAGTTAGAGGAGTCTTACAAGGACAAAAGTGACAATATTGATTGATAATGGGGCTACCTACGACTTCATTTATGAGGGTTTGGTGACTAGAATGGGAATGAGAACTGATGATTTTGAGGGATTCAAGGTTACAATGGCTGATGGGTTTAATATTTCATGCAACAAAAGGATTAATCATCTTGAGATGGTCCTTGAGAGACATATAGTGCCTTTATTACTTTTATGCAGTTGGTATTGGTGAAACGCATTTGGTTTTGGGTGTGCAATGGTTGCATTCACTTGGTGAGTTCACACAAAAATATTAGACTCTTGAGTTGAAATTCAAAACTGAGGGAAAGGAGGTGGTTTTTTTAGGCCTATCCAATGGAAATCCTAGGATTGTTTCAACAAAAAAGATGGAGAGGGTTTTGTGTAGAGACCACGTGGCTTGGGCAATAGAGTGATTACAAACATAGGTTCATCCAAGGATGGAGATCTTATCATGTTGATATCCAATCCATCTTGGATAAGCATAGTAAGGTTTTCGACACTACTCATCCAAGTTTGCCACTAGATAGAGGTGTTTAACATATGATTGAGTTGGAAGGAGTGAAACCAATCATTACTACACCTTATCATCATCCTAGGAGGAACAAGGAAGCGATTGAGAAGACAATTAAGGAGTTGTTGGATATTAGAGACCTACGTCCTAATTCTAGTCCATTTGCTTCTTTTGTGGCATTAGTCAAGGAGAAAAATGGTACTATAAGGATGTGCATCAATTATAGAGCCCTCAACAAGAAGGCAATCAAGAACAGTTACCCCATTCCTAGGATTAATGAGTTGATAGATGAGCTTCATGATGCAATGTACTTCTCTAAGATTGATCTATGATCAAGGTATCATCAAATAAGAGTAAGAGAAGAGCATGTACATAAAACAACTTTGTGTCATTAAGAGCGTTATGAGTTTTTTGCCATGTCATTTGGGTTGACTAATGCACCTACCACATTTCAATCTTGCATGAATCATGTATTTATTAAACAATTGAGATAAATTGTATTATTTTTCTTTGGTGACACCTTGATTGACATGGGAGGATCATTTGAGGCACATAGATGAGGTGCTAAGTATTCTAGAACAATAGTCATTCTTTTCCAAAGCATAGAAATGTGAGTTTGGGTAAGCAAAAATATTATATCTATGGCATAAAATTAGTGATCATGGATTGGTCTCCACCTAAGAATATAACACGGTTGAGAGGGTTTTTTGGTCTGTGTAACTATTACAAGAGGTTTGTTAAGAGATTTTGCAACTACCCACCCCATTGATAGATTTGACAAAGGAGGGAGCCTTCACTTGGAGTGATTTAGCACAAAGAGCTTTTGATAAGCTCAAGGAGGTAATGAGTTCATGGCATATTTTGGTTATTCCAAAATTTTCACTTCCTTTTGTTTCAAAATGTGATGCTTTAGGAGAGAAGATTGGGGCACTTTTGATGCAAAACAAGCACCCCAAAGCATTTGAGAATAAGAAACTCAAAGAGACATAAAGGAGTTTTTTAATCTACAATAAGAAAATGCTAGCCATCATGCATGCACTAGCTAAGTTTAGACAATATTTGGTTTGTGGAAGTTTGTGGTGAAAATAGATCATAATAGTTTGAAGTTCTTTCTCAACCAAAAAGATTTGAGTGATAGACAACAAAAAAGAGTAAATAGGCTATAAGCCTATGATTTTGACATTGAGTATATTAAATAAAAGAATAATGTTGTGGTTGATATATTATCTATGAAGCTTTATTTGTGTTCTATGAGTGATATGATAAGAACACATTTGCTATTGATATTTTGGATGACAAGCTACAAAATTACAAGTACAAGGTGGTTGATGAGCTCATCCTCTATAAGGACCAAGTATATCTTACTTCAAAATTGAAGATGAATGAGAAAATCTTGAAGGCATGTCATGGCACACCATTAGCTAGTCACCCAAGGTACTACAAGACATACAAATGGGAAAAATGGAATTTTTAATGGAAGAAACTCAAGGGTGACATTTTGAGGCATGTTAGGGAGTGTTTGTCTTACCAACAGCATAAATTGTTGTAACTTCTATCCATTCTAAATAAAAAAATTGGAGAGAATCTCCATAGATATTATTACAAATCTTCCAAGAGTGCAAAGTAAGGATTGCATCTTTGTAGTAGTGGATAGACTCACTAAGTATACTCATTTTTATGTTATATCCTCATAATATAATAATCCAAAAATAGCTGATTTGTTTCTTAGAGAAATATTTAGACTACATGGACTGCCACAAAATATTGTGAGTGACAAGGACAACAAATTGATTAGTTTGTTTTAGCAAGAACTTTTTCGATTAACAAGTATAGAGTTGACTCCAAGCACTATTTATTATCCTCAAACAAATGAGAAAACAAATATTGTGAAGTGGATAGAAAGGTATTTGAGGAATTATGTTATGAGACATCACAACAACACAACAGGAAATTAGTGTCAACTTTGGCGCTGGATTTTAGTGTATTTTGAGCACATGAGTCGGACAGTTTGGTTGGCATCAAACTTAGCGCAAAAAGGCGTGGCCAGTTCAACGTCCTTTTTTACGACAACTTTTACGTCGTTTTTAGCGTCATTTTTAGCGCCAAAAAATCATGGCACCTCTGTTAGCACCTAAAATTGCGTCGAGAAGTAACGATGGAAATGGCGTCGAAATTGGCACCCAATTTGGCTTCTGGTTTTGCTTCCATATCTACTCCCATTTTTGCTTCTAGTTTTGCTTCCATTTTGCATCCAGTTTTGCTTCTAGTTTTGCCTCCAAGTTTGCTTCCAATATTGCTTCTGATTTTGCCTCCAAGTTTGCTTCCAATTTTGCTTCCGGTTTTGCTTCCAATTTTGCTTCTAGTTTTGCTTCCTCATTTGCTTCCGGTTTTGTTTCCAGTTTTGCTTCTAGTTTTGCTTCTAGTCTTGCTTTGGGTTTTGCTTCCAAATTTGCTTCTTTTTTTATTTCTGGTTTTGTTTCCAATTTTGCTTCTGATTTTGCTTCCAAGTTTGCTTCTAGTTTTGCTTCCGGTTTTGCTTCCAAGTTTGCTTCCAGTTTTGCTTCTGATTTTTCTTATGGTTTTACTTCCAGTTTTGCTTCTGGTTTTACTTCGAGTTTTGCTTCCAGTTTTTCTTCCAGATTTACTTCCATTTTGCTTCCAGATTTGCTTCTGGTTTTGCTTCTAATTTTGCTTCCAAGATTGCTTCTAGTTTGGCTTCCATTGTTGCTTCCTTTTTTGCTTCTAAAATTGCTTTTTGTTTTGCTTCCATTTATTAATTTAATATGTTTTATTTCAATTTAATTAGTTAAATATATCATGCCTCTTAAATAACTCATATGATTATAGAGTAAGTAATTTAATTATTTAACTCATATGATTAAATAACAATATAATTATTGTAACATGATCATCATCTATAATTAAAAAAAGTGAATCAAATATCTATAATTTAATTGAATTTGACAACATCCATCCCGAACAGTAAATTAAAATCATCATACTTAATAAATATCCATCCAAAAATCATCGACCACTTTTAATATATATAAATTGACAAGTCAATACCGATAAGATCATCATCATATATAACTAAAACAAGTGAAAGTCAAATATGCCAATACATCAAAAACATGTCAAAATGATACATGTCCAATAGTCAACATAAGTGAAAATGATACATGTACAAATGATATAAATAAAATTGATAAATTATGCAATTCAAACTGATACAAGTCAAGATGATACATGTAGGCCGTGAAAATGATGCGTATGATAGTAATCATGAAAAGAGTCATCATAACGATATATCAGCAATGATCCATGATGTATTCTATATGATCATGAATGTTACTAATTACTATCACCAAATGTCTCATCATCATCATCACCATCCTGATCATCATCATCATCATCATCGTCGTCGTTGTCGTCATCATTGCCATCAGCCTCAGTGTCTTCTGCATCATCCTCTGCCATGTGATCTGTACCGGAAGAACCAATATTTTGTGGATCTATATCATGTTGAGGATCATCTTGATCTTTTGGAAGACTCATGTTCTGCATAAAAAAAACATTTAAAATGAAAAGTTATTATTTATTTCATGCAATAATTTATTTTTCTATTATATATCTAATATTACAACATATGAGACGAAATCATAATCATATTACATCATATCAAAGTGCACATACCATAATAAAATTTCAAAATAGTTACAATTAATACTAGTTAGTCAGGACAAACTTCAACTTTCAAAAACAAAGCAAAATAGGTTGCCAGACTTGTGGATCAGACCAACATTTGGTGGAAGAGGAAGAAAGATGACTAGAACTCTGGAGGCCCACCATAATGGATTTCAGTATTCAACCATGAGAGAAAAAGAGAGAGCTGATATCATGTATGAAAACATTAAGCATGCATTCTTCCAGCCAGCGAAGGAGATGATTACTTTGCTTCATTTTAATTTGCATAACCATATTACGATGTGGGAACCAAGAAGACCAAGGATGTTCAGTTTTATGTGGAGGTAATGGATGTGGTCCAAACTTTAGGAGGGGAAAGAAGGTCAATGTATGATCCTGATGAAATTGAGGAAGAACGTCAAGAGAGGGACAGGAAAAATAAAATCAATACAGAGTTTCAAGGATTTGTCAAGTGAGTAAGAGAGCAATGGGAGCAGACTCATCTAAAATATTTTGAACTAGAGTTTGATAAACCATTTAGAGAGCTTGGTTTTCATGGAGTTCTTTTCAAAGCCTCTGCTTTTATTGTTCCTATGGTAAACTGTTTGCGTAGAGTTGGTGGAATTAGAGTTGGTGGAATTACCTTTCTTAGTAATCACTATTAGTGTGATTGAGATTGTTAACCTTGAGAGAGTAGGACTTGGGAAAAAGGCATTTGATATGGCTATTGTTTTCAAAGACTTCAAGTGGGATGTACTCTGCATTGATGCCATTCCTCAATCTTCACTTGATGGCATCAAGGAATGGCTAAACTCCATGGATATAAAGTATTATGAAAGTAGAATGAACTTGAACTGGCAGCCAATTTTGAAGAGTATTACTGATGATCCAGATAAATTTATTGAAGATGGTGGTTGGGAATTTTTTAATATGGAAGCTAGTGAATCTGATTATGATAATTCAGAAGAGTCAAATCAAGGATATGAACCCTCTGATGTAGAAGAGGAATTAGAATAAGATTTCATGTAGCCACCATCAAGAGTGTTACAAGCCAATAAGATGGAGGGAATTCTTATATAAGGATAATTTTCAATGTTGCAGGTATCAGCTTTAATGCCAACTACAATGTCAACATTGAAATTCACTAGCAGTATTTATGTTGAGGAAATTTCCTTTAGATGCAAGGATTCAAAGCACATCAACCATGTGGTACAAATGATTAAATCCCAAAGATGATATATAGCAATGAAAGAGTCTAAAAAGGAAAAGAGAGCTACACTAGTGACTCAGGAGAAAATTCAACTTTCAAAAACAAAGCCAATTAGGCTAGCAGACGTGTGGATCAAGCCAGCATTTGGTGGAAGAGGATGAAAGATGACTGGAACTCTAGAGGCCCACCATAATGGATTTCAGTATTCAACCATGAGAGCAGAAGAGAGAGTTGGTATCATGTATCAAAACATTAAGCATGCATTCTTCCAACCAATGGAGAAGGAGATGATTACTTTGCTTCATTTTCATTTGCATAACCATATCATGGCATGGGAACCAAGAAGACCAAGGATGTCCAATTTTATGGGGAGGTAATGGATGTGGTCCAAGCTTTAGGAGGGGAGATCCTGATGTATGATAAGAGGCATAAAGAAATATCAATTAAGTTCACCTACATGTTTGCCAAAGTTTACTTCCAATTTTTATGACCGCTTTTCTTGACTGTTAGAGTTTACTTACAAATTTGAAATTTCTTTTTGGTCATTTTGATGAGGATATATTCAGCCAATGGTTAAGCACCTTTTGTTTGTATCACAAGCATCTATGCATTGCAATAATTTTGATTATCTATGGTCTATAGCTATGTTGTCTCACTTATTGGATCTTCTATTTCAATGTTTTCTATGGTCTTCTCTGTTTGAGGGAACACCTAACAATCCTACCTCCTTTCCTTAGCTGAGAAGTGGATTTGAATTTGGAAATACTGCACTTTAAAACTAGTTATGGTTTAAGGAGAGTTATTCTAGCTTTGTTGTTGACACCCTCAATCTTCAACAAGGACTTAGATGCATGGACTGAAATGCAAGCTTTCAAACTTAGATTTGAATGTGCATAATTTGATTGATTATGGTTTTCACAGGAAGTTGTCTTTACATGACTATTCTGGATTGTCAATATGTGTAATAGTGATTTCAACCTTATCAAGTTTGGCTACCCTTATTCAGAATTCCTTGGCCTTTGGACTCGATACAAAGTTGTGCATTGTTATTCCATATTTGTAACATGTAGGACATTTAAGGGGTACAACATATAGAAATTTAGTACTGTCATCCAAGGAAAACTTATAGATGGTGTATCAAGAACAACAAAAAATTCTTTTATTAGGGTTAATGCTTTCTTCCCCCACGCTGCTGATATTCTCCCCAAAACATATTTTTATTATTATTTCAACCCATCTCAAAATTCAATGTATTGATTAACATTTATTATGCATTTCAACTATTTATGCAAATGATGCATATATGTTAACTCGATCAGTGTTGTTACTTCGGTAGTTTGACTTCTATGACACCAACTATTATGCATTTCATCTACGTCCTTCTACTATTTATTCATGCACATAAATGGTCATCTTGTAATCATAAGTTTTGAGCTCTATTTACTCATCCTACTTATCAATAAACAACTCAACACAAGAGATGCAAATTGACATATTAACACAACAATATCCAACTAAGTTATTGAAACTCAACTATTGATACCTCGTTCTCCATCTAGAGTACAAAATCGTTCCACCTTTTTTTTGTAACATATTCTTTTCAAATTGATTTGGATGGCGGCCATATTTCTACTCCTGTCAAAACATGGCACATGGACTACTTAAACTAATTAATATGCAATCATTTACTTTTTCCAAGGAAATTAAAAAAATATATCATTTAACATACTAAATATACTTACAAATGTACAAATCAAGGCCTGTAAACCTTTCTAGCCACTGCGATGCATGTCACAAAGTTTCTCAAGCCTAGCCTTGGAGGCCTTGTCCTGAAACATATACTAATTGAATTTAATTATGCAAAAATAAAATTTAAATATCGTTTAATAAATTTGATATAATCTTATGAGAAAATTCAAATACCTGTGTACTCTTCTCACTAGAATTCCTCCGTGCATCGGACTTCTCATATGCTTTTACAAGCTCTTTCCATACTTTCACACTTACATCAATTAGCCTTCTTTTTTGCCTTAGCTCAGGAGGGATTTTTTTTATCTTCTTTGTTTGGTTGCACCGAAATCTCTTGCAGTTTTGAGACATTTGTAGCTTTATCTTCTTTACAGACCAACCTGTGCCAAATTCAGTCTCCATGTCATGGATAACTATTTTTTTCAGTTGCATAGGTATCTATGAGAATGGAAAATGTAGATGGTCTTTGAACCGTTGAAGGCATGATTCCTTCAACCTATTCACAAACATTTTCCTAGCATCTATCATTCAGATTGCCCCTGAAACCACCTTGTAATCTATCTTCATATTGTAGCTACCAATGCAAGATTGATAACATGGCGTGGTGGAAGAAGTTTGTGTCCCAAGAGTGGCTGGGACGTAAGAAGTCTCTGCTCCCTGTTCCACATTCTTAGAGTTTACTGTCACTGATTTCCTCCTGGATATTTTGTTCAATCCAGGACTGGTTGGGGAATCAATTGATTCCCTTTAACACAATTGATTTGTTTGCAATGTTTGAGGGGCGTTACCAGATTATTTTTCTATGTATCTAGAAAGCGTTTTCCATTCCACATTAACCAATTTGTTCACTGCCTCCACCCCCACTATGGAAGCCAATTCCTCTTTATCTTTGTCAGTCTCATGTCCCTATATATATATATATATATATATAATTATATTTCTTCTTTTAAATTTTGAAATAAAAAACTAAAAACTACAATTCCTCTTTATCTTTGTCAGTCTCATGTCCCTATATATATATATATATATATAAACAAAACTAGAAAGTAAAATTCAAAGAAACAATGGAAACATTTACAAATCTATAAATTGATAATGAATTACCTCATTATGGCCAAAGTCTGCTAACAATGCTCGCTTCCTTCTATTGCTTGACATTTTGAGGCGACCTAGGGAAAATTATTTTTGTCCGGACTGTGGAGGCAAACGAAGTACACACTGTCAGGTATGAAATTTTTCGTCGAGTTTGTGGTATGAAAGTTTTGTTTTGTGGGAAAATATGTTCGATGGGTTTGCTTAGTGTTGATAACCTAGGGAAAATATGTTCGCTGGCTTTGCTTAGTGTTGATAACCTTATCATAAAAACTCTTTCATAATGCAATCTTGCATGAATTTTTCATGGCATCGGTGACTATGGCAGGACTGGGAAAAACCAAGTGGTTTCTGCATTTATTTTCAGCAGTTTCTCAACAATGACATGTTCACTGGGTTTTCTTAGTGTTGATAACTTAGGGAAAATATGTTCACTAGGTTTGCTTAGTGTTGATAACATTATCATGAAAAATATTTCATAATGCAATCTTGCACGAATTTGTCATGGCATTGGTGACTATGGTGCGACTGGGAAAAACCAAGCGATTTATGTGTTTATTTTCAGCAGTTGCTCAACAGTGACCGACCCAATTCCTAGATTTTCCAAACATATCACTATTTCCTTGATACCCAGGTTAGGGAAAGAATACAAAGGCATCCTGGCTTTGTGCTATAATATTTTGAGCCAAATCTCAAATGGGTAGGGTAAATTTTTTTGTTGGTTTCTCAAAGGTTTTACAATTCATAATGATGGGACAATTTAGAGGCCACGAACTAGTAAACAATCACGAATTCAAATGCAATACAAAGAGTAGTAAACAATCATGAATTCAACGAAGAAAAAAAATTGTAACCTTACCTATGGTGTTGCAAACTAAATTGAATTTCTCATTATTTGTTGGTAGCGCCTTGCTCTCTTCCTTTGTGCGACGTTTTTCCCTTTTTTCATCTGATTTCTTCCTTCACGCGAGAAATTTTTAATTTTTTTATTTTGATTTAGTAGTCGGCGCTTTAGTCAGCATTAGTTAACTCCAACTTTAGCGTCGACTTTTGGCCATTAATGTAATCTATTTGGGGTGCCTAAGGCAGCGCCAAGTGCGCCTAATTGAGCACCTATCATTATTGTATAGTGACTATTTTCATTGTTATGTATCACAAGATCTAGAGTGTTGGAAATAATTCTGACTCTTGCCTTGTTTTTGTGACCACCGTTGTCCTGTGGCTCCTTCATCAGCTCAATGTGGTAGAGCAGTTTTGACCGCGGTCCAGTAAGGTGCTTCATCCTTCTCGACGGTAGTGTGGTGAAAGCTTCTATGGCGGCACATGAGTCTTCCTTCTGTTCCTGGTGGTGTTGCGGTGACTCCTACAAGTCTTCTACAATTGGCGTGTGGTAGTGTAGTGACCGCCGCTATCCCACAGCTCCTTCATCAACTCAGTATGGTAGAGCAGTTTTTACCACGGTCCTGTAAGTTGCTTCTTCCTTCTCAGCGGTAGTGCAGTGAAAGATTCTGTGGTAGCATTTTTATTCACAAAGGAGGCCATGGAGAGAGGACGTGGACGGTGTAGAAATACTAAATCGCTGAGAGGAAAGTGGGTGGAAATAGATGAGACAACGGAATCTGCAGATACAATAGAGGTAAGAAGAGAAAGCAACCTCAACCAAAGGAGGAAGGTGCTTATGAATTCACAAATGATACAACATAGAGGAGATATCAATATGTCAAATATATGACTAAAGTGAGGTTTTGTGTTGGATAGCATACTCGTTGAAATGATATAATTGGTGTACTAAACATTATTTACTATGTTGTGTATTATAGGGGCGAGATGAGGCCATGGCAACAAATCGTGTCTTATCAAATGAGGACACAATGGATGAAGCGGGACACCATGTACTCAAATTTTGACTTAACTTAGGAAAAAATGATTTGATTGCATTTTTTGATACATCCATCTTTTTTCACAGTATTATTGAAATTTATAATGTATTATCCAATCTTGACATAAATTAATGCATGTTGTTAATTATTTTAGATGGAGATTGGAGCAAATGCAGAGCCTAGGCATTCAACTAGCAAAAGAAGAAGATATGTACATGGAAATGGATGTAAAACTGTTAAATCACATAGAAAACAGTGGGTGGAAGAGGATATGACAATGGATACTGCAGACACAACAAATGATTGCACTGAAGAAGAGGTAGTTATATATGTTCATACAATTTTTATTTTTATTTTTTAAGCCACATTTGATTATATTTCTTTGAGATTGATACATTTATGATTTATCCAATTGTTTCCAAATATTAAATAATGCTTGTGTTTGTTGATAGGAAGAAGATTTTGATGAAACAATACATACTAATACCCAAGATCCAACTGGGTTATTAAGATTTGGACAGGATGATCCAAACCATCCTTTAAACCATACCAGGGCAACAAGAGCAAGATTGAAGAGAACACTACCACCTGAGAAATTTGAAGAGCTGATGAGAGTCGCATACACTGATGACATGCCACCTAGCCTTAATGATGATGATCATGATAGTGAAAATGCAGTGCATGAAGAAGGATTGAATGAAATGCTTACAGGTTTCTTTGGGGATGGAAACAATTATGACAATAATGATGATATGGTTGACAGTAACGATGATAGCAGGGGTAATTACCACCAACGTAATGTTGATGATAACAACATCAAAGACTCCATCAAGCAAGCAGCAAAGACACCCATGTTCAAATCAAGTGCAAGTAGAACCTCAAAACTGGCATGCACATTAATATTATTAGAAATCAAGTCACTATTTGGTTGGTCAGACAAAGGATTCACTACCCTACTAAAGTGAGTTGAAATCTATTTCTTACTTTGCATTGGCAATTGGTGTACATAATTCATAAACATTCATCAACTTCGTTTATATTTCTTTAAGGGGATTTTAAAACCATATATTGTATATAAAAAGTCCTAGTATAGATTGACATATCAAACATGTTCATCATAAGTCAAACATTCAATTGATTTAATCTCTGGCAATCTTACAGGGCACTAAAAACTAAAATATTCCCTAAAGAGAATGCATTGCCATCAACTTGCAAAGAGGTGTGTCTATTGTTGGTTGAGTTGGGGATTGAATATAAGTAAATTCATTCATGTAAAAATGACTGCATTTTATACATAGATGAATATGAAAAATAGGTAGAATGCCATGTATGCAAAGAGAAGAGATATTGTATAGATGTACAAGGTCCTACAATTCCAAAGAAGGTTTTACGTCACATGCCAATTATACCTAGACTTCAACGAATGTTTCATTGCAATTCACTAGCACAATTGATGGACTGGCATGCATAGAACAGGAGTAAAGATGGATTCATGTGAATTCGAGTTGACTCCAAAGTAATGAAACACATAGAGGAAAAATGGCCAACAAAATTCAAAGATGAACCCCGTAGTATCAGGTTTGGTCTTTCAATTGATGGAGTGTGCCCATTCTCTTTCCTGAGCTCAAATTATAGTGTTTGTCTAGTCAGATTGATAGTATACAATATTCCCCCATGGATGAGTGTTAGAAAGGAGCACCTTATTCTAACTCTCATTGTTCTAGGAAAACATCAAGTTAAAAACCTAGATGTTTATCTTGCACCTTTTATTGATGAGATGCAACTGCTATGGAAAGGCATAAGAATGTATGACATATCATGTCCTCCATCAAATAGGTCCTTCATGTTGTATGGTGTGCTATGTTGGACTATTCACGATTTCCTAGGACTTGGTGTTTGTTCTAGTAAGATAAAATATTTACGTATTTACATTCATAATTTATTTTCATCCCAACTTTCATACTTGGTTTTATACTATTTTTTGATGTTATTAACATTACTTATTGAAATGCAGGGCTTCAAACAAAGGGGATATTTGCATGTCCAAGATGTGCAGAACAATTTCAAGGGCGGTGTTCTAAAGATCTACACAAATTTATTTACACAAACATGGTTTTTCTACCACTAGATTATAGGTTTAGAAATCGCCTGAAGAATCAATTTGATGGAAAAGTTGAAAATAGAGGCCCTCCCATGATTATGGGTCCAGGTGATTGGCTTAAGAAGTATGAAGATGCTAAATTGAAAGCTTGGGAGGATTTTTTTGATTGGGGTGATTCAATTGAAGAACTAGAACAAGTTGTAGTTAATATGCCAAAAGGAATGAAAAGGAAATCCATATTTTATGAGCTCCCTTATTGGAAGGATCTATGAATATCTTCACCTATTATATCCTATGCACATCTTCAAAAATGTCCCAGATTCTATATTTCGACACATATCAGGCAAAGAGAAGGACACCTTGTCTTCGAGGAGAGATATTGCTCTTTCGCGTACCAAATTTGATAGAAAACATTTGTGGCCAAACAAGGAAAATGAAACATATGCAGCAGCTCCATGGATTTTGAAAAAAAAGAAGAGCTAGACCAACTAAAAAATGTCATCCGTTCAATAAGGACACCTACTGGCTACGGGTCATCATTGGCTAAAGATTTTATAGTTGATGGACATATCACGGGATTTAAAACACATGATTTTCATAATTTAATGAAGGTATTATATATCAGCATTTAACATTTACTAGTAACATTGGTTAAGCACTAAATTTATTTTGATATTTTGTTGTGTGAGAAAAAATTACTAATGACCTTTTCATAAATGTGTTTGATGGCATATCATGCCATTGGCAATTAGGGGGGATTCTTGTCTTACAGTTGACTTAAGGAATGCCATAAGTCGATTGTCAGCATTTACAAGGTATGTGGTTATATGAAATGTTCATGTGTGAGAGACATAGAGATATTATATTGCATTTTAATTTATGACTAAAGGTTCATACTAATTTACTACTCTTATATTAGGTGGGTGACCTCCAAGGAGATCCATGAATCTGAAGTGCCAAAGTGGAAGAAGGAAATTGCAGAAATTGTATGTGTATTTGAGAAGGAGATCCCTACAAGTTTCATGGACCTACAAGTCCATTTACTTATACACTTAGTCGATGACATTGAATTGGTGGGTGTCGTATCAATGAGGTGGATGTTTTTCTTTGAGAGGTATATGAAAACTCTTAAAAGATATGTCTGACAAAAGGCACATCCAAAGGGTTGCATGGCTGAAGGGTATGTATTGAATGAAGCATTTTTCTTCCTGTGTGAATTCCTTGGTAAGGATTTTGAAGATGTTTGGGATGAAGAATGAGCATCAGATATTATTGATGGAGAAAAACCACAATCTAATGGTGTTGAAGTACAAATTAGTAAGTAAATTCATGATCAGTGTGGTTGTTTTTCTTACAATCATTAATTTACTTTGTAATTTATTTGTCAAATTAACATGACATTGGGAGTTTGAAATAAACATGTTGACATGTAATAGGTGTAGACGAAATTTATATACTCGACAAGTTCATTCTGTACCACATGGACTTTATGAACAAATGGATGGATCTGTATGATAAAAAGAGAGAAGTGTTAGAAGCAAGGAGACAGTTTAAGAGATCGAACCCAAGGAATACTCCATTTCCCACTCATCTGCTTGGGGAATGGGGCAAAGATTGCCCACTAGAATGGGTTACTGAACAAATCCAAAATCAAATAGAAAATGCAGGTACAGATTCAAAAATAACAGAAGATGAAATCAACATGTCTAAAGGATGTGAAAGAAAGGTACAGTTGAAATTTTACAAAATGTTGTTTCCTTACAGTTTTGATAGTATTAACTATTTTAATATTCATCATTATATTTGTTTTCACTGAAATAAATGGTCTTTCACAGGCGAGGAAATATCTAGCAATGTGAGCATATGGCCGACATTATCGTGTAGAAAGTGTAGACGTAAAGAGATGATCCTTCGATTGTGGCATCATGGTTGACTTCAAGCAATCCAGTCGATCAAGCTCAAAAGATAAGAATATAATTGAAGGGAATCTACAATATGTTGGGAAAATACATGAAATTATTGAGTTGGATTACCGCTCTTTTAAATGTTGTATTTTTAAGTATAGATGGTATGAAGCATTTGAGAGGACACGAAAACATGATACCCATAGTAGATTGTTTTCTATACATTCCTCATTGTTCCTACCGGAGGATAAGGAGCCTTATGGTCTACCAATTCATTGTGAGCAGGTATTTCTTTAACTCAAACAAGAAGCGGTAGTGATCATTAATCTATTAATTCATAGCTTATTGTGAATATATACATGTGTTTATTAATCAATAAAAATTTATAACATACGTCTAATATATGTATGTCGTTCATGTGCAGGTATTTTTCTATGAAGATATTTTGGACCCGAAATGGATATTTTTCATACATTATGATCCAAGATTAAGGCATGTATTTGATAATGCATTAGTGGGTACTAAGCAAAACAATGATGGCCAACAAAATGAG
Organism: Sequoia sempervirens; assembly: GCA_007258455.2. NCBI lineage: Eukaryota > Viridiplantae > Streptophyta > Pinopsida > Cupressales > Cupressaceae > Sequoia > Sequoia sempervirens. Next base: position 107,488,004 of record VDFB02256132.1, read on the forward strand.
AGAGGGATTAGAGAACATTGAAGAAATTGACATCCATGATGATGTTGAAGATGGTTATGTTCAGGCACAAGAAGACAACAATCCAGAGTTAGATGATGTTATGGAAGACAACAATATGGATGGTATAGAAAATGATGATCCAAATACATCCGATAACAATATAGATGGTCTATAGTCAAATTCCAATGCTGATGAAGATGATGCAAGTCAAGATGAGGATGATGATAATATTAAATACTTGAAATAACATATGAATATTGACAATGATACACTGGATGACATTGTAGCAGACAATAATGTTAATGACAAAGACTTCTAAATTTTCAGAATTATTTGCAATCCATGTTTAAAAAAGGATGATTCTTATGGCCTAAACTTTGAAATGCTTCAGTAATATTATGTTGTATTTGGACAATTGAAAACCTATTTTATTCTCCTAACAAGTTTTTTTATTTTCCATTATAATTCTAGAGCAAACAACATTTGTGGGGATGGCCTTTTACACCAATCTTAATTTGTATGAAGTTCATGAACCTATTGTCAAGCAGTAAATTCATTTCGTAGACAACAAATGTAAAGGCTTCATTTAAGAAAAGATAAGTGTCTCTTTATGAGGGTAATCCACATGCAAAAAGTAAAAAGAACATAAAAATAAATTGTATAGTAGAAAATCAAATTCAATTAATTATGTCTTATTTCGCTTGCACACTTATCTGAAAGACGTAGGGTATTCACCATACATTTCTCTTGACAAAGCAAACATGTGCTTTCATTTATTTTTATTGTATATTTCAAAAGTGAAATTGTTTTTGAAAGAGGAAAAAATGGGTTTTACAGGGACCTGAAACCACAAAGTTTACAAAAAAATTGATAAAATGTCAAAGAACTCAGAAACAGAGAGGTTGTAGAAAGGACAAAAAAATTACAAAGCAATAGCCACCAAAAAAAGGCCAGCAAAGGCCATAAAAAAGACCCCAAAAAGACCAGATAAAACACCAGCAGCAACTAAGTTTGGGACTTTAAAATTTTTGATGTCTCGGCTTCCATGTCGTTCATCTCCTGAACCCCCCTCTTTAAGATCTGGACCATCTGGGATGTAGGAGGCACTTTCCTCTTAAGGTTGGCATGGGTCCTCTTCGATATTCTTTGGTCCTCATTCTTTCCTTTATCCTTGTCCTCTTCCAGATCAACAACCAGCGAGCCTTGTTGCGACTTTTCCAACTTTTTCAGACATTGCATTAATGATAATGGCATTGTGCCTTACCATTCTATGGTTTTGTTCCACAACAATTTTCATATTGTTTTTTCTTATAACAATTTCAGCTTCCAAAGTCTTATACTTGTCCTCAATGTCATCATCTCTCATCCTAGTATAATTATTTTTCTGTTTTCCTTCTTCATTGTTCAGAGCTGACAACTTCAGTTCCAGTTCCTCCAACTTGCTATTTAGAACCTTGTTTCTAAGATTAAGATCATTGATTTCTTGATAGACCCATTTCATAACCCTAAAAATATCACCAACGCCATATCTAGCAGAGGCAAGGATGTCTCCAGACTAATCCCGCTATAAAATGAGGTTGAAATCACCCGGATTGGGGGAGCTGGGAAATCTAGTTCCAACATCTCTGACAGAGGTAGGAAGGGTAGAAACAAAATCTCTACTAGCTTCAGGGTTCTCAATATTGTCCTCCAGAGAGTCCATGGAGTAGGAAACCAACTTTTTGGCAGGGGAACCCTTGAGAACGGGTTTCTTTAAAGGGGCCAGGCAGCCAGGGTGATTCTCAGGGTTAACTTTCATGTGTTGGGGTTTACAAAGCTGGGTTTTCTTGCCAGAAAGGACAGGGGACGAATGGGCTTCAAAAATACCTTTCGGGTTAGGCTTAGAATGAATCTTCGAGCCACCACTGTTCGTATCATAGTCCTCAGATGTCGTCGAGGCAACCGATTTGGATAAAGCCAGCAGGCTTTGAAAATGTTCAAAGATCAACCTTATAAGCCCAGGATGAAGAATAGGGTATCTCCTAGGATTTTTCTTGTGGTCCTCAAGGTATTGCTCAACGAGCAGAACAAGTAATAAGGAAAAGAAATTTTTACCTTATGGCGGAAGTGGTTAAGGAGAGCAAAATGATGACCATAAATTCTAGTGAATCTTCCGTCTAGGGTAATATACTCCATAATGACACGGAGCACCTTTCTCCAAAGCGCCTTGATGGAGTCGATTTCGAAATAGTTGTTGGAAACTTTGACTAGATTCAATTTCTCCTTTTCTTTCTTTGGGAAATTGATTACCGCCTCGTCTGAAAACCTTCCGTCACGATAAAATTCCATGCCCTCAGTGGGCATTACATAATGATGCACTGAGAAAATAATATATACAAAAAAATGCAAAGAAAATGTTTAAAATTTAACATGCAACCTATTGTGTTGCACTGAAAGGAATCAAGATTAACTGGAACAAGAAATAAAAATAAAATTTTGATGATTGTACTTAAAAGTGAATAGGATATGAAAAGTGTGGACAATGATGGTGCCGAAATTGAAAACCCTGATTCCGATGACATTACTGTTTTATGTCATTAGAGATAAATAGCACATACAATTTTATATACATAGCAAATAAAAATTTGAAACCAATAAACTGAAAATGTAAACACTATAAGATTTTTTCTTAAACAATAATTCACATACTCACTTACAAAAAAGGGTGAAGCATTTTTATTCAAATTCGGTTTTCTTTAATAGACATAACAATAAAAGAATATTTACAAGTACAAGAATATACACTGTTTTATAGAAAATAAGGAATGTTTCATAGAATATACAAGTACAAGAATATATACACTGTTTCAAGACTTCTAAATTTTCAAAATTATTTGCAATATGTTGGGTCTCAAAAACACAAGTTTTTAGATCATAAGAGGGTGCCAATCTCTAAGAGGACTTTAATCCTTAATAAGAACCAATTAAAGTAAATTATTTGAAAGGACTTTAATTCACACCTAACCAGAAACCAATCAAAGCATCCACACAGTAACAACAAATGTGCCCTGATAAATATTGTGGATTTAAACAACTTGAAAAGACCACTTTGGAGATAGCAAAGCAATAAATAAGTATGAAAATCGACACAACAATTGAACACTGAAAATGGATTACGAGTTATAATGTATCTGCTCCATTATATTGCTCAAAATATAAACATGCATAACATGAGTTCTTTTGATATGAATAAGTGGATGAGATGGTCTAGTATCTATTCTAATGGATTGAAATGATGATGATATGACTATCAAAATCGGACCTTGGTTTCCCTATTTGTACGAGAAGCAACAAGCTTCAGGTCTGTTCACAAAAGTTACATTGTTTCTTAACTAAAGCATAATTAACATAACATAGAAACTTAAAAAGAGTTCATTGTTGGATGCACCACAATCCGTTAATCATCAGCAAGTGCCCGTGACCACCTAAGATTTGTTCAAGGCTCAAGCACCATGTTAATGCGTCCACAACAACCAAACTCTGACTACCTTCTCATACAGCTCGTGCAAGGAACAAATTAACCTTTGAAATGTGATCAATGTATTTCTCTTGGGCATAAGTGTTTGCATTTTGTAGAGTGTCGGTCATTGCATTCTCAATCCAGCAATCCTCCCGAGCTGCTTATGCATTTTCCTGAGTACCTCATCCTCATCATTGATGTCATCAAGGATGCTTGGAAAATATTTTGATATCTCATTTTTCCAAGTTTCCTGATCCTTCAAATCTGTTTCTTCAAAGAAATTTGGCATGGCCATACATAGTGGTTGGCTGAAGTCATTCAATTCCTATGTCAAGATATTCAGGAAGTTTTCATGTGTATTCAAGAGGCTCTAACATTCTTAGAGCAAAGCATTATTATCTCCATCTTTTGCCTTGATATGGGATTCCATTTCCTTCATCCTATCAAGCAAACTTCCATGCTCCACAAGGGCCTTGTATGTTCCACTGTGAGCACGCCAGACACCATCGGCATGTTGGAACATATCTTTGAATTTCATACAAATTATCCTTGATGCTACTTCAAAAGAAGTAGCTTTCAATTTTCTTTTTAGTTCTTCCTGTTCCTTTTGAGCCTTTTCAAATTTATGCTTCCATTGAGCAGTCTCAGACATGGCCTCTAACACTTTTCTTTCATGTTCAATTAAAGGAGAGTAAAGCCATGGAGAAGTAGGTAGCCTATCTTTGTAGTGAGTTAATTCTTGTTTCAACCTGTCATTTTCCTCTATTAGCCACTGGTTATCTCTTAATAGCTTTTGGATTTGGGCTTTGGTGAATTTGGCTACATTCACATTCAAGTCAACAGTCTCCAAGGGATTTGTCTCCCCTACTCTTTGCACTAGGAGATGTCCAAAAATCTGATCATGGTCAATGAGAGAAGGCTTCTTACCTGGGGGGTAAAAAGCCCAAATTTGCAAAGTGGTATTATCAGGATTGTACCTTGACCCTGTATAGACCCTGTCACCTACTTCATCCATTATTTGCAAAGTTTTATTCTTCCTCTTCAAAAAGTTGTCAAACACAATGGTTGAACTAATATCCCACCCAGGAAGGAGCATAACTCTAGCTTCTTGCAATAATTATCTTCCTCTCTCAGTAGTCATGTTTCTCATTTCCCTATCAACTTCATGTTGTAACTCTTTCAAGGCATAAGCCTCTTTCTCAAGGTCAATGTCCTTTAACCTTTCTCTTATTAGTCTTCCTTTATACTCATATATAAAGGACTTAAATTCAAGGGTCTGCACAAAAGTATCATCTACAACAAATTCCTGACTTGCACGATGCCTCACATCATCTGATAGCTCATCAGACGCTTCAAAGGTGATCACACTCCTTTCCAATGACATCTCATATTGGGGTATAACAGGAGCATTAAACTGTGGGACTTCTTCTTCCTCCTCAGTCTTATCTTCTTCTATGGATGGGGAACCAACTGAAAAGCTCACTTCAATAGTAGGCTAAGGTGATAAGTGATCTAGTGGTGTGATATTTTCTACTTCCCTCCTAGGACCGATGCCCCTTCCTCTTTCAAATGCCACAAGTGGCACATCTCTTTATCAGTTCTTCTTCATGGAGGATTAACTGTTCAATTATTTCTATGGGATCATGTACCTCAGGGAAAGCCCCTACGCAGCATGGGTTATTATTCACCTTCCAAGCCTCAGCCATCATAACCCTACTGTAGGCATTTATTCTCATCATGTTTTGTTTTTCTTCACAATTTCTAATGACATCTTCTAAAAGGAAACTATGCTCATACCATTTCAATTTCTGAGAAATTTTGGCATCACAAATGAAGTGTTCAAGATCAAACTTTTCCCTTTTGTTGCCAACCAGCAAGCCATAATAATCCAATTTTCCACTAACCAAGTCATAGCCTGAATCAAAGATAATAGTGAAATCACCAAAGCATAAAGTGGAAGGCATGAAATTCTGCGTCCCGTAGCTCTTTAAATGCATGAAAGTTGAAAATGACAATTTCCTTATGATCTCTAAATAAGCAACTCTGTCTGGCACAGTCTTAGGCAGCAAATAAGGTGCAACTTCAAATCCATAAACCCTGATAACAATACAATCCCCAAACATGTATCAGTCCCCCCAATTGTGATTTATCCCTGCTTCATGACCCATATCTTTTGGTCAAAGAAATCTTAAGATCTTTGGGGAGAGGTTGTAGTCACATTTGTGGCCTAACATCTTGTATAGTGGTTTGACAAAATATTCCTCAAAATATAGATAGTGGGACCTCCCACACCTGTTGTCCCACACAGATGTCCACATTTGTATAGGCCTTGAATTTCCATCATTATCTAAGTCTTTTATTCTTAATTCCTCACCCCATATCCCCATCACCTGCCCTTCATATAATATCATGTGCATGAAAAGAGAATAGTGCTTGAAATTAATGGCTTCATAGTCATTCTTGATGATATTGAGGGAATTATTGATGGCCTCCGATAAATACTCTGCATAAACATAGGGTCAAGCATTATGGCTCTGGATGTTTGTGGCTAAAAGCATGGGAGCAATTGTCATGTTCTCGGGAACATCAATTCCTAGTACTTGACCAGCTGAGTAATAAGTGTATTGAAAGTATTCTTCAAACAAAGCCACATAGAATGGGGGCTTATCTTCACTAGAGAACCTCATAGTTTGGTTACCCGCACCTTTAACCCTATGTAGAGGCAATTTCCACCTCTTGTAACTTGTGTCCATGGTGCGGTATTCCTCCAACAAGTCTCTGATTTGTAATTTTGTTTTCAGGGAAGTGTCTAGCTGACTATTTGAATGAATATAATCGAAAAACTATACATTTATAGATACAAAAGAGAAAAATGCACATAAAGAGAAAGGGGACAATGACAAATCCCAGTTGCTTTGTTCTGCATCATCTTCAGTCTTCCCGCTTGTCTAAGCCTCCAAGTCGATGTCTTCCTTACTGCTCCTAGGTTCCCTACATTTGAGTGAGAAGTGTTGTTAGAGCAATGAAGGATCACCAATCAAAATATGTGCATACATCTATAAACATATAATTTGATCATGTGCATTCAAATAACTTGCATACCATAGGCGTCCAAGAAAACAAGAAAATTATCAAACATATATATCATATGCTCGGTTTTATCTAACATGTTTTCTTATTGTGCAAGTATAGATAAAATTAGATTGTTTTGTTTATCTGGTTACAACATGTGGGGTGAAATGTGGCTCCCACAAGGGCTGAGCCTAGCCTGTTTCCCTATTATTTCATTTGAGAAGGATAATCACAAGTAAACCATCCATGAAACATTAAAGATCAATCTTTGCAAGGATAGTGGAGTATGTTGGTAAGGGGTAATCTCTTTATTGATAAAGATTTATCCTTATTAATAAGAACATTCCACTATCGACATAGCCATGATTTTGACAAAACTGGTCATCAAGGATTCCAAGATAGTTTTCATTAACAGATTGGTTAAAAGTAAGCAGCCCCAAGCATCATAATAGTCACAAGAATTGAACATGAGGGACAGTCATGTAGATTAAAAGATTACACAATAGTCATCACTTGCAAAGACGGACTAGACAACATGTTTCCACATAGCAAATGAAATTGAATGCATGAAAGGTACAATGATGAAGTCCATAATAGTGAATGTTGCTTAAGAGGGATTGAAGGACTAACATTTTGTATCAAGGAGAATAAGGTAACCTCAAACTTTGTTGTACCTGAGTATGATAGTACTGGAGCTTCTGATGTTTCTAGATGGAACCTATAGCAGAAAAGTGTAGTCTCCATTTGAAGGAACCATCTTCGGAGCTCTTCCCTGAAATGAGGGTTGAAAACATTAGAAGAAAAGAAATACCATAATTCTATAGTAACAATTTGTATCAAGACAAATGTCAGAAAGTATAATTAAAAAGACAAATCCTTACAATTGGACCTCGAATTAGACCAAACAGATTTATGATTTTATCTTTAGAATGTAGGAACTTTCTCTGTCGGAGCTTCACGACCTGAAATTGGATCTCCAATTGGACCAATAAAATTTATGATTTTATCTTTAGAATATAGGAACTTTCTCTGTTCGATATTCAAGACCTCAAATTAGATCAGAAGTTGGATAAGCATATTTATGATTTTATCTTTAGAATGTATAAACTTTCTCTATCGAATATTAAAGATGTAAGGTTGGATCAGAAACTAGATAAGCAAATTTATGATTTAATCTTTAGAATGTAGGAACTTCCTTTGTCAGATATTTGGAAATTCCTACACACAAGTTCTGCTTCTGAGCGAAAAACCCTGGAAGTGTTTCACATTGGCTCAAGGTACAATCCAACCTGGTTATGGCACCGATAGCAATCCAATTTTTCCTGAACCATCCACACCCGAACGTTGCATCACAATCTATTCTTCCTGCACATAAAAATGCCACATATTAACCCCTTCTAAATAAAACTCCAAATAGCATGAAACAATGAGTTCCCTATATTAGTAAGTAAGTAGGCAGTCTATAGGGCATAGTTTGATTTTATACAAGGATGCTCATGAAAGGAATCTTCAAGTGACAGTGAGTGAATTGTTTGGGATTGCAGTTGATGGTGCAATATCTAGTCTTAAAGGCAGTTAGCAAAGTAGTAAATGTGCAAGAAAATCAAATTGTACACAACAAACAATTCACAATGTTATCTTGCATAATGCCTTAATTTTGAAGACAAAAATCTCATTGTATCTTGATGAAAGTAGTGACTTTAATGGTTAATCACTGGCAACCATGATTTTAAAACATGCTATTGTGCTTATGGAGGCATCATTTTAAGCAAGGCGGTGAGTGGTGATTTGGAACAATGGTAGGTATGAAGGACTTACTTTATATGCATCACATTATCTAATCACAAGATAATACATCATTTATTTATTTTTTTAAATTAAAAGAAATTATTCTAAACCCTATATAGGACACATTGATACTTCAAAAGCGTCTGATTTATTTTTTTAGATTAAAAAGTCATTCTAAACCCTATATAGGATACATTGATACTTCAAAAGCATCTGAAGGAATTTGAGATTATGCAAACATATGTCAATTAAATATCTGGATTACAAACAGTAGCATGAACATTGTAACCCTTGTTGATAAGAGTAGGAATGAGATAAAGAGCAATGAATCATATGCCTCCTTACCATTCTCTGTCATTCTTTACTGAAACATTTCTCCATTTTGGCAGGCTACGCCTGAAAATAAGGTTTCAACAAAGGTTTTATTGTATGTTTATTAAAATGAAAACTCCATTCTAGAGGGCTATGCCTGAAAATAAGATTTCGACAAAATTTTTAGAATATGTTTATTAGAGTTTTAGATTATTTTGGCAGGCTATATTCTTGATTCCTTAAATGATTTATTCGAATGGATTGTGACTAACGTGATTTGTTGCATTTAGTGTTGTAAATTTTAATGATGCCACGATTACCGTACTACCGCCGTCTCTTATTATACCTACGGTGATATGGCAGGCTTTTTCCCTTCCCTTCCCTTATGTTGTTTACCGCACTACCGCCTTGCTCAAGGCTTCTTGCTACAGGGTTGCGGTGTATACCTAAAAGTGGTGTTAAACTCAAAGCTAAACTCAGAGCCAAAGGCGATGCTAATTGCGGTGCCACACTCGGAGCTAATATCAGTGCTAAAGACTGCGCTAATTTCAGCGCCAATGAGGGCCTTAATTAGAGTCGACTTGTCCTGATCGATGCAAATAAACGCCAAAAATAGCGCCATCCCAATAAATGGTGCCAACATTTTCAAAAAATGGGCAAAAAATACATTAAAACAGTGGGTGGAAGCAAAAAACGGAGCAAAAAATAGAGCAAATCACAGGGATTTGTTGTAGTGCATCAATAGCGTGGAATAGGTGGCTCCACCTTGGGGAGTATTGCTACAAATTCACTTGTCACGTATCCATAGGTATGACTTCTTTCAAGACATTAAATGGCTATGATGCGTTATTGTTTGTGGATTTGGTCCTTTCAAATAGTAGAGTTTATAGAGCTAGGGATATGGTATAGCAAAGTTTAAACATTTTGAGTACACTCGAGAAGAACCTATAGCAAGCCCAAAATCAGCAAAAAGTGTACATTGGTCGCCATTACTTGGAAAGCACTTTCGAGATAGGAAACATGGTTTTCTTGATATTACAACCCTACATGCACTCTTCCCTCAAAGAGAATGGTGTGGGAAAGTTTAAACCATGATTTCGTGGACCTTATAAGATCTCCCAAGAATAGGAGAGGTTGCATATGAGTTGGAACTACTAGAAAACAACAAAATTCACAATGTTTTTCATGTGTCAAGTCTTAAAAGGGTGCTTGGAAAGCTGGTCATACCTTCGTTGGAGCTGCCTCCACTTGATGACAAAGGCAAATTGATTTTGGAGCATGAAGCAATCATTGGCATAAGAGACAGCAAGCTAAGAAATAAGGTACTTGAAAAATACTTGGTTAAATGTAAGAATCTTCCACTTGAAGATGCTACATGGAAAGGAGTGGAGACTTTTTATCATCAAAGTCTAAAATTGCTTGAGCAATTTGGGGAAGGAAGGACTATCATGTCCCTTTCCTTTTCCCACCAATTATCTTACTATTAGTAATATTTAAAGTAGTGATTTTTTAACACTAACATTGTGTAATATAAAATATATAATATCATAATAATAAAATATAATAAAGCTAAAAAAATCAAATTCAAAAAGTGGCACTCAAATTTTGGGCCCATGGGACCTATCCAAGGAAAGGTATATCAATAAGTCTCATTTCTCATTTCACCATCCAATTTTTGAAGTTGGCAATTAAGTTTTTCTACTGTGCAAGAGAGGATGAAACCCCTTGACTAAGCTTCACATGGTTAGGATGAAAACCCTACCTCTTTCCTGACAAATCCAAACAGGGTTTGCAGATTTGGGCTAATATTGTGGCTTCATTTTGATTTTTCAGGCACAAGGGCTGAAGGATATCAAGATTGTTTCTACCACTGTCTTCATGGGAGTTTTTACACTCTTCTACCTTGAGAAAGCTGCATCATCATAGAAAGACATTAAGGAAGGATTTCATAGGGTCACTAGTCATAACCATTCCAAATCACCAATGCTTTCATCCACCAACCTTGGGAGAATCTCATCAGAAGGAGGGTGAACCCTAAACTCTTGCAAGTGCTTGGGAATAATCATCATAAAGAGGGTGAAATACCACAAAGAAGGCACTGCATTTGCTTGCAAATAAACAGCAACTACCATAAAGACCAGTTCGGTGGAAGACCAGGTCAAGCCACATAACCATAAAACTCAGATTATTTCTGTCATTGGGTAACCTGATTCACAGTAAACTCCTTGGGCAGAGAAGGGATCTCAAGCAGCTGTTAGCGTACATCAGAGGTTGTGGTTCCAAAACTGAACATAGGCACTGATCAACTGCAACCATTAAAATTTGATCTGGGTGTTGTGCTGGGAGTCTGCAGCCCATTATCTTCAGATCTGGGCAATCCTTGTACCCACCTGAGCATCAAGCAGGCTGCCTGTGCATCTAGGGATCAATCCTAAATTGAGTGTTGATTGTTGATGAATTGTTGAATGAGAAATAGAACAGTATGGATCATAACATCTCATGGTTGTGCTCAGTTCTATTTATTTTATGTTCAATTCAAGTCTGAAATGTGTTGTGACATTAGGATCTTATATGACTGCTTTCAGATTGTTTCAAAACTTGTGACTGAGCTAATTTCACCATTGAATGATAATTACTGATTAGCTTACAGAAAGAACATAAACAAAGTGTGGTCCAGCAGATATAAACATAACAGTTAGAATTAATAAGAGGATCATTACATAGACACCAAATTTCTTATTCTGGGTCCATTTTATAACTAGATTTTTTGTTGTTTTCCTTCTTGGTATATTAATTATGAAATCCAATACATTACTTGTAATTTTTAATGCTGTTTCCAGCAGGTCAGTTCTTCTCTTCTGAAAACTCTCCTCTTAGTTATTCTTCCGTTGTCTTATCTCCTGTCCATGTCTTCATATCCTCACCCTTTTTCCAATCAATTCATTATTAAATCCCATGAATTTGGGGGATCCGTTGTTTCTTTCATCAAGTAACATAGTTGAGCATTCTTCTCCTTCAATTTTGTTTATCGAATAAAATGATGGCTCATTGTATTTTGTTGAGGAGATTCATTAGATTCCTAACACCTGGTTTTGTACATTTTTCTAGTTGTTTTAAATCCACCCATTCCCAATTACAATTGCTACATATGTTTTCTATATCATTGTATTTTGGTGAGGAGGTTCCTTGGATCTCTATTACTTGGTTTTATCCATTTTCTAATAGTTGTAAATGCACCCTTTTGCACTCATAACTACTCTATATGTTCACTACATCATTTTCTTGAAGGTAGTTGGATGATGGTTTCTCTCGTAGACTTTGTCAAAGCTCAACATGACTCAATACCAAATTCTGGAAATCATCCATGTATGGAAAGACGCACATTAAAACAGTCCCAAATCAGTTAGACTGCAAGCACTGGAGTGATGACCTTGGCAAAGTTTCAATAATGATCCTTTTGCCCTACTTATGTCCATCAACTCTCTATTACACCTGCAAGATGGAACAAGAGATCAGTAGTACCTGCCAAAAATATATATTGAAAATACATAAAGGAACTAATAACAATTTCTTACTAGCAATGTGTAACACCTTACGGATCTACCAAGCAACTAATTAATTCAAAAATTTAGTCTCTTCCATTGTTACTAGATAATATCTCAAAATAGTTAGTACACAATTTAGGCCCAAATTACAGAGTGGAACCCATCACAGGTCACAAAGTAACAAAAATTAAGCAAACATAGCTGGTATGCAAATCATGATAAAAACATGTGGCAAAGGTGGAGGTGGATGTCGTGTCATGCCTTCCATAGAAAAAAGAGGCATCCCTCAAGTGGCTTGAATTAAACCAGAACCCTGATCAAGATTTAAAAGATAGACTTTGCATAGTTAATACTAGACTTTGAAGAGGAGACTAATATCATTGCAGCATTAAACAAACCCGGCATAGGTATATCCATTCATGTGAAATGCACAGATTCTGCATAGTGACAATAAATCCCAAGCTATTGTCAACATAGTTACACCCAAACAGAATTTTGAGACAACATAAAAGGAAAGTATCCATCCAAACCAGACTAACCCTTGAAACCAAAAGTTGGCTGCACCTCAAAAAATTACCAAATAAACACATGCTATAAGTATGATCAGATTATTTACAATGTGCCAATTTTATTTGCAGAATTTTGTTGAAAATCTGAAGCAGTCATAAAGATTGAGATTGGATTTCCTGGTGAAGGAGGTGTCTGATTCAACACTGAAACATGAGGACCTGCTCTATGTTTAACATTTTCATCTGCTGCAGAGAAAACTTCCAACTCTTCAAGGCCTATCAGTCTTTTGATTAAGTCCACATTTTCTAGAAGGACTTGGATCTCACCGAAAGGTAGCTTTGGATCTAATGCTTGAGGCCCAACAGCCAGAGTCTCATCTTTCTTGAACTTAATAAATGGCATGCACTGCTTAAGAACTTGCTTAAAATCAGAACGATTTCCAATGGGACTTTTCTTCAAAGCGGCTAATATTTCCTGGTCTGGAGCAAAAGAGCGACTGCTTCTATCATACTTATCTTGGAGAATCCCCAAACATGTTGCCTTCCAATCTTTATATTCCTCTGCAACATAGACCAATCCTATAGATGGCTTTGACTCTTCAAATTCTTTTAAAGGATTTTCTGTACTTTTCTTAGCCTTCTTTGGAGCAGACATCTGCTTCTGAAGAAGCTTCCTCATGGAAACAATTGTATCCTGTAAATACTTATTAGCACGCTGAAGTGTAAGATCAGGTGACTCTGCTGTCGGCCACCCTGATCTGACTGCAAATCCATCCTTCTTTAGAACTTCTCTCCAAACATGCTCTGCATAATGAGGACATATTGGAGTTATTAGCCGTGTCTGGATATCCATAAATCGCCATAGTAAATCTCTATTCATGCCCCCTAAACCACATGATAACCTGTACTCATCCCGAGCTGCCTGAAGATCATAGAAACCTGTCTTCAAGGCCTCCCTGAACATCATTGTGCTGTAATTATTTTCAGTCAACTTGATTGCAATGTTTATTTCATTACAAAATACCCTGTCTGAAAAAGTAGAAGGGGGTCCTTGCCTCAAGGATACCTCTGCAGCCAAAATCTCTTCCATCCATGTTATCTCTTTTGTTAGTCGGAGGATTGCAGCATTAGCTGTCTCAAAAACAAAATTAGCATCATCCATCCCATCACCTGCATCAGCCAAAGAAAATCGAGTGGCATCTGAAGAAAATTCTTCTATTGCCTGACGCAAAGTTCTAAAATTTCCTGTAGACTTTGACATTTTCTCAGAATTAAGCATAAGATGCCCATTGCATCTAAATGAACGGGGCCATTTTTCCTCTGGTAATAGGGCTGTGTGATTATAAATGCAAAAAGTGAGATGGTTCTGAATCAAATCCTTACCAGAGACTCGCAAATCAAAGGGGTACCAGTACTCAAACTCTTTTTTCATGCACTTTAGAAAGTCTGAAGGAATCTCTGATTGTGGGAAAGGACCCTCACGGAATATATAATTCCAGACTTCATCTGTCATCTGCTCCGCCTTTATTATAGTGTCAGTCTTACCATACATGTCCCCATTTTGCAAAAGGTGAGCAACAGTGTAATAGGCCATATACAGTGTGGAGTCTGACAAAGATTCAACAAGGAATTGTTCATCCCAAGGTATTCTTGTTCCAAGCCCAAATGATCTGGAACAGGCCCACTGATTAAGCCAGCTTAGTGTATTTTCAAATCCATGCCTTGCTTCATCAGAGTAAAGCTCCATCTTGGCCAAACATTCTTCAGCCTTAGCTCTCCACTCAGGTTCACCATACAATATATACCATTGATCTGTAAGGGCCACCACACATTCATCACCTGACCTAGAGATAACCTTTTTCTCAGGCTCACTGTACATGACTGCTTCCCCTGACTCCAAAAGCTTTTTCCTGATCAGAGGTTTTGCTTCTTGAACTTTCGTGCCCTTGAACTCTCCCACAAGCATTGTTCCATCAGTGAAACCTTTTAAATAAGTCAATCTCTTTGCTTCGGCAAGTTTATCTTTGTCATTCTGACTTTTGATCTTCAAATCAATACACACCTTCTCAGCCGATTTGTCCCCAAACTCTAGTATATTGATTATAGGAGTAATTTCAAATGGTAAAACCCATTCATCCTTCACTCCAAACTTGGCTCTGAGGGCTGCTTTCAACTTCAAAACCGATAGAGCCATATAGTCATCAGGTGAATCGCTTGGTACACTGGTTACTATTCCGGTTCCTTTGTCTGTTAGAATAGTTAACATGGGAAGGGCATACACAACATCATTAGCTGTAAGAGGGGACCTCAAAGGTAGACCAATTAAATCACGGCCTGTTAACTCAACCAGGCAAGTAGGCTTCTCGGGGACCTTGGACATATGCTGATATGCAAGATTGAGGGCGGCCCTCTCAGTGACAACAAAAACATCCGTATCATTGATTTCAAATGCACCATACTTACCATCAGGCAACACCCAAGCATTTGTCTGACCATACATAGTTTCCGGCCTCAACGTTGCTGCAGCAAGAAAGACTTTCCTACCTTCCAAGATCTTCAATTTCTCAGTGAAAGGCGGAATAACTTCCATTTTGATAAGAGTGTATTCCTGAGGTTGTACACCTTCCCCAGAAGCCCTGTCGTGATCTGCACAAGGCTGTCCATCTAAAGGAGAATAAATGGTATAGCGCATATCCTTCACAATTTTGCCCATATCTTTCAGAGTTCTCATTTGCCAACGCACAAAAGAATCATAGAATGGATTCATGTCAGTAGTGATAAAAGAGCGTCTCCAATCGACCCCAACACCAAACATTTTCAGATCCTCTTTTGCTAACGGAGGAAAGTGGGTGAGCCAATGATAAGGATCTTTAAATTGGGCTATCTCGCTGTCCTTCAGTCCCAAATTCTGCATGATTTGCCACTGGTACTTAGCAGCCCCTTTCTTAGCAGAAGCTTTGGACCGTTTGCTCTTATATTGGCCAGGCAATGTCTCGCCAGCCCCACCATTTTGTTGTTGTTGGGAGGATAATTGGGTTTCTTCTTCGACATCATCATCATTATCAATGGGAAACACAGGTGGATTTCCAAACTGCTTAATCTCATGATCCAGCTTATCCGCGCAGGCCTTGATGGGCATCCCAGTACAGTGAAAAGCAAAAGGCAAGAGAACATTCCTGCCCCTCAATCTATAGTATGCTGAAGCAAACTCCAACTTGGAGAAGGAAAATGCATGACCCAAATGAAGGGAACCATTCATATAGGGATATGGAAAGTTGCCAAAATACTTCTCAGCCTCTGCTGGCGGCTCAGGGCCTGCTTCTGCTTTGAACACCTCACCATCTTCCCATCTTTTCTGCACATCCCTCTGAATTTTTAGCAGCTGATCTCTGCGTGCAAAGCTCCTTACGCCCTCCAGCGCTGTCGTTGTCATGCTACTTATTCTCCTAATGCAAATCCAAATACTATATTATAACAACGATGTGTTTAACCTAAAAGAGGTAGAAGAGCAAACGCATTTCCTTACAACCTGTCCATTATACAATGAAAGTATTCACAATTATACAGTTAGTGGCAACCATAATTCAATCCACATCAACGACCGTACAATCAAACAAATCTTGAATTTCTTTAAAAGCAGAATGATCTCCTAATCAAGTATGCTCACTTTTAATGGTTCCCGCAGCCCATTTTAGCCTAAAGGACACTAAAAGCCATTTCACATATCTGTTTTATCAGGAAAAACAGACACTCGGTAATGCTAGTTGAGCTCAGGACTCACTGGTCAAGATGATGTTATGTGTTTTAAATATATCATTCTTCAAATTGTTAACTCAGTTCGGATGTTTGAGGTTTCTAAAGAGAGAGAAAAAATAAATTCATATTCTGCTTCGCAAATAAGATTGTACTTGCCTTCAAAAACTTACTTATCTGGTATCACTATAAAATGTTAAAAAACAGATTAAGAAGAAAAATCCAGGTTTCAATTCTTTCGGAATCCAAAAGAAAATAATACAGAATTGGGTTTTGATAAATAAGATTGAAAACAGAAATTGGACCCACATCGTGAAACCAAAGAGAAACAGAATGCACCTGATTACAGAAACGTGGAAACCGAATCTCTCACACCTGCTTCCAGAAACTGAACAAGTTTTAATCTTTTTGTTCGAGCTTGAATGAATTAAAAAACTGATGTTCCAACAACTATATATTTGAGACGATTGAATTTTGAACATGAAGTATTCATCCAAATTTAAATATTTATTTGATTGGATAGACAATGTGACTGTCTGGTTTGTGCTTCAGGAAATGGAATAAAAAGCCCTACGGATCTGGACACCAACAATAAGCTCATCATGGTTTATTTGCGGTTACACAACTCTGCAATAATTTCACCCTTTTTTCACTATTTGTAACGAATAAAAGCACCTTAAAGTAAATATCTTAGAGCAAATAATTATAAGATTGATTTTTATCTAGTATTGGATTCCAACAACTGATGTAGAATTGGAATTAAGGAATTTTTAAAAATTAAATGCGGAGGAGGAATATATTTAAAGATGTTAAAAGATGGAACTAAGGAATTTTAAAAAATTAAATGTGGAGGAGAAATATATTTAAAGATGTTAAGAATTAAGAAGTTAAATAATTTAAAGCAAATAATTATATTATTATTTTTATTTAGCATTGGATAACAAAAAATAATTTAAAGCAAATAATTAAAGATGTTAAAAGATGTTAAAAGATGTTAAAAGATGGAACTAAGGAATTTTAAAAAATTAAATGTGGAGGAGAAATATATTTAAAGATGTTAAGAATTAAGAAGTTAAATAATTTAAAGCAAATAATTATATTATTATTTTTATTTAGCATTGGATAACAAAAAATAATTATATTATTATTTTTATTTGGCATTGGATTCCAACAAAGATGTAGATGGGAATCAAGAATTTTTTAAAAAAAAGGTGGAGGAAGAACATATTGTTAAAGGATGGTAGAATAAGAATTTAAATAATTAAAAGGGGAATAGAGGAATATATTGTTAAAAGATGTTAAGAATAGATTCTTCAAAATTTAAAAATGTTAAGTGTTTTAGATTTGTATTTTTAAGAGGTGTTTTATGTAATATTTAGTTACTAGAATTATAAATAACTATGATTATTTGTTATTTGTAAATCTTTAATAGTATTGTTAGCCTATTTTAATCCTTGAGATTAAAATAGTCTCGGCATTGTTAAAGTTTTAAACCAAGTGCAAATAATACTTAGGCATCAAAATGTAAGAAGGTGAAAAATGATAAGACTTTGTTGCCTTTCGAAAGAGTCAAAATTCTACCCACATAGCCTTGAAATTATGAGCAGGTTTAGGGTTTGTTGATATGTTGCAATGAAGAGCTTCACTCATGTTGCAAAGGAGATACTCCAGCTTACTTGAAGATGGAAAATGGGCCCTCCTTAATTCTTGGATCCCAATTTTTAATATGTTTTTGGCAGAATTTTAATGATCTAAATTCAAATTGCAAAGGTCGACTTGTGGTGTTTAATTGTCGGTTAATTAAAGAATCATCTAATACAAGGTTATTTTATCAAATTTGAATCCTAAGCAATCTAAGACTTCAAGAGATCAATCCTAAGAGCCAAGATTATTGTCAAGAGCATTGGAGAGTAGATTTATTAGTCAATTATTGCAACATTCAAAATCCTATTTTGATGTCAAAATTTATGTGTGTTCATACATAATTTTGGGCTAACATTATGATGTAGGTTTCAAGTTTCAAGCAATCATTCAAGCATCAATATCCATCATCAATCAAGACATTTCATGCAAGATACAAGCCTTGGAGTGATGTGATAGACTTCAATCCTCTAAGGGAAACCATTAAAGGGTTTGGTGAGGTATAACAAGCAAGTGTTCATTCATCATTCCTTCCTTTTTTTCATTATTTCATTATCAAGGTTTAATTACCTTGAACTGGGGTTTGACCAAGGGAAACCCTTATCCACCAAAAACAAACATTTTTCTCCCCTCTTTGTGTTTGTAGATTTATAGGTGAAGAAGGATTGAAATTGGATAAAAAGTGTAATTTTGCAAAGTTGTCAAAGTTGTCATCAAAGTTGTCAAAACATGGAAACTCACCTATAAGTTTTATTTCCGACTTTCTGATAGTCAAACTTGGGGGAATTGAAAGCTTAGATATGGGATTTAAGGACTACAAAAAGAATTTTCAGAGCCCTATACAAATTCCCATTCACCCCTGGGTGAATATGTCCTTCAACAGAGCCTGAAACCCACTTTTGGAGCTAGGTACATACCATCTTAACCTTCTCATATCTGTTGGTTAAAGGTTGTTTCTATTAGTATTATCATAATACTTCATGTTTCAAGTGTTAGATCTCATAAGTTTGATAGTTAATACACTTTTTCTCTCCTCCCAAAACTATTGTTCAATCATTTATCTCATAAGGAAGTTAGGGCATAATAGTGTCCAAACCTAGGGTTGACTCACCTTGAGGATTGTAAGTCAATTCTAATCATTTGTGGCACTATCCCTCTTCCTAATGAACATGGAAAAGGTGGATTTGTGATTAGGTGGACACCTCCTTTGTGCTTCTTGGCATAGGTACCTCATTTTTAGGTCTCCTAGATCCATCTTTCACCTTTTTCTTCATTTCAATATATAAGCAATATTAATATCATCAAAACATGTATTTAAATATATATTTAACTATATATATACTTACCTATATTTACATATTTCATTGTACCATCCACATCCTCTCTTTTTTGTCTCAAAGTATGTGATGAATATGATGATGGCTTAAGGATACAAAATGACAATAAATTAATTTTTTAACTATGTATATAAGCAATATCAATATATCATCAAAACATGTATTTAAATATATAAAACTATATATACTTACATGTATTTACTTATTCCATTGTACCATCTGCATCCTTTTTTTTTTGCAATACATTTATGATTGTCTCATGTTCTTCCATATAAATTGTCCATAACTCTTTATTAGCAGGTTGTCTATGATACCTCACTAGTTTTATATTTTTTACCACAACCAAATGTGAGTAGTGTATAATCTTCTTATGTGTTTCATAATCCTCAAATGCAGGAAAACCATTCTTCCTTATTAGATATTTTTGTAGCGAAGTGCCAACAATCACCACCAAACCTATTGGATAATGATAGACATCATCATCTTCTCGAGGGTTTAATTAATGTTTAGTATCCACACATCGATCCAACCAATATTTTGTTCATTCTTCTTAGGTGAAAAAACAACATACACATGTCCTAAAAACAAAATTTAATTTAATAATTTAAGTGACATATAATTTGACCAATCTACATACATGCATTCATATATATAATTAAATATATTATGTAAAATAGTAATAAAGCTCAAATTAAAATGAAATAAATTGAATTAAATTACCTTCTTGTACAACGTTTAAAACACGATCAGTCATCCAATGCAAACACTTGATCATTGTCTTCAATTGTTGTTTCATATTGATTGTGCATTTGGGCAAGTGTCAACGATCTTTGCTTTCACTCTTCAACACATTTTATATTCTCACATGCTTCTTCATCACCTAAAATACAAAATTGACAAAAGCATGCAAGCTCCTTTGTCTAGATAGTCCATGTGCTTGCATTCAAACTCTTAAATAAATATCATTTTGTTGATCCACTAATTGTCTCACAATCAAGTATAGATAGAATGTTATCTTCTTCCACTAACTAAAAGAATCATCAAATTGTAGAGCTCTTGCTTGATCTTGTAGATAATTTTTTGTTGCACTAGTCTAAAATCACACATGCATCTTTAAATTTTACTGCATCCTCAAATTTCAATTGCTCTCTAGCAAGAATCCTTTTAACACATGCATTAGCTCCATCATGTTCTCCCTTACCATGTCTAGCTTAAAAAAAACTCCACATATGTTGGATATTATTTTCCTTGCGAACCCTACTTAGCCTATAAAACATTAAAGCATTCTTGAATTGTCTCATACAATTATCTAACCATATGAGATGTTTTGTCATCTAGATTCCTCTTTCTTTTAAATTTGTATAAAATATATTGAAACAATATTGAACAAACTCCAATGAGTGTAACCAAATTTATCACACAAATAAAAATTATACTCCCTCAAAGAATTTCTATCATCCTATGTACTATCATCTACATGTTTGTATACAATATGAACAAACATAGCCACCTACACCGAATCATAATATTGTGATTGAATTTCCTCTTGTGGAGAAAGAGTATAGTTTTCTACAAAATCAACCACTAATAACATAGTTCCAACTAGAAATGTGTTTCTACATGTGTGAAGTTTTCCATCAAGCCATCAGGCATGTTGAGAGTGTTTCACATATTTTGGTACAATCTTATTCTTAAATTTTGATATAAATGCATGTACACTAATTATTTTTGTGATTAAATCACAAAACTTTCCAATTTTTCCATCATTTAAAGAATACTCAACACTCTTAAATATTTTAACATCCATTAATTGTTGCCCAAAATTATTTTCAATACTTTCATGCATACATTCTCCTAAGAATGAGAGATTGCACAACTCTAGTGCATTGTCCAAAAATACATGAACTTAAATAACAAAATTTCCCATTAGATCTTTCACAAAATAAACCTACTATAAACTCCTTGATTATATCATGTGGCATATTAATACCACATTCTTGCATAATCATGTTAGTATGCAAAGTATAATGTATATATCAAAAATCATCATAATAATAACGAAATTTCACATGCATTTTACAACAACAAGAGATTCATTGCTTATTAATTTTCACATACCATGGTTTACATTTTTTAAATGGTATTTGACTTATGGTAATATTTTTGGGTAACACTAAATCATCTTTTTTTTTTAATAAAAAAGGTTTGAATTGTGTCTGATAGGTGTTTTGGATAAGGATCATGAATTTTGGATCCCACTCTTAATTTCAAAACATCTCTAGCATTAGATGATACCCTTGTATTATCATGCCAATATTTTTCAACCAAATATTTGATTTCAATATTCAATTTCATGTTAGACCTTGGGATTCAACCACTAAAACTCCAACATTGGTTGATTGGATCATTTTCAATACTTTCTCTTCTTTTTGTTGCTCTTACCAATGTTTCAGGATGTATGTTTAGAATTCCACTAATGTTTCTTAACATTCTTTTATCTAAAGTTATTTTATTCACTATAACAGTTTTTATAGCTCGTTGTGTCGTATTCTTATCTTTAGATCTAGACTCTTCTTTCTAATAGACTCAATGTCACTAGCAACAATAGATATAACATGTTTAAGTGGTTCGTTTTTCTTTTGGTTTCATAAAAAATGCCTAACTTTTTCAATACTTTTCTCATTTTCCACATACTCATCAATTGCATCATGAGTTGAAATTGAAATGATAGTTTTTTCGATAAAAAAAATTGTTCGTATAATCTATTAGCATATGTTCATATTTGTCTCCAAGAAATCTTACCAAGAAGATTACCCAAAACATTACTTTCAATTTTCAAAAAGTATTTCCATTTTCAACAACACAAGGATTTTCATTTTCACTAGCATAAGGATTTTCATTTTCAACAACAAAAGGATTTTCATTTTAACCAAGATAAGGAATTTCATTTTCAATATTCGTTTCTTCAACCTTTCTAGGAATAGAATTGATCTCAACATTGGTATATCTAGCTTCTTGTAAATCAACAATATGAATTTATCATCTATAATCACATTTTCCATATCATTCAAAGGTGGATTTGAAGATGTACTTGGATTTGTGCCTGTTATCACATCCTCCATATCATTGAAAGGTGGATTTGAAGACATGCCAAGATTAGTTTCTATAATCATATTATGTTCTACATTCACCTCTTGCAAATTTTCATCATCTACATCCATCCCATTCTCCATGGTCTCTTCAATATTTTTCTCTTCAATAGTCATGAAACTAGATGCTTCAATATTATTCATTTCTCAAATCCTCATTCTTCTATCTCTTCAAGTTGTTTTGCCTCCTATCTCTTTGCTTCAATTTCTTTAGGGGTCATGACCTTCCTATCTTTCATCTTTTGACAATGTTTTGATCCCATGATTACCAAATTCTAAAGTACAAATGAATTTGAATAATGAAAGTCCTTTTTATTCCTCCTCAAAATGACTAGATAATGAACACAATTCCACTCCAAAATTATCCCAATGGTTGACTCCAAAAATTGAATAGAAATTACATCTAAATAGCATGTAGAAGACAAGAATCAATAAAAAAATGTAGAATAAGTCGTTGTCAATCATACAATAAAAAATTTCAAGTTGCAAGAAATCACTGGTAATTCCTTATCAGTAAAAAAAGGCCAAAAAACAAATGGGATTCCATTTTTGAAACAGGATCCTGTTTGCTTTATTTTAATGGGATCATGTATCATAAATGGGACCCTGTTTTCTTTTGGAGCGTTTGAAATATTAAAAAAAGTAAACAGGATCTCATTTAGGATATGGGATCCTATTTCTTAAAATTTGATTTTTTTGCTATGGGTTTCAGGTCAAAAAAATTCTTGGGGACCCGACCTTTAGATTTGGACCTGCTTTGACCTACAACTTGAAGGTCATGTCAATGTTAATAGAAAAGAGTAACATTGGACATATGTTTGAAGATTTTTTTTGTAATTTTTTTTTAATGAAATTAAAACCCATTATAGATAAGACTGTGTAGATTTCATATATGTAATTTTTTTAATAATTGGATTATTTTTACTATTTTTTAAATATTTTTTGATGAAACTGGTCCATAAACTTGAAATAATAGGTTTTCTTTTATTTTTTTATTTTTTTTTTACATTTTTTGAAAAGCAAATTATATGTCAACAATCTTCAGATAATTATTTTCAATTTGAAAAAATAAAAATGATAAGTTTAGGTCTACTTATGCTTGACATACACGAGGGGTTTTCAAAACAACAATTACTGCCAATAAAAAATTAATTAAAAAAAATTACAAAAAAATATCCTCGACAATCTTTAGTGTCTTATAGATCTTTTTCTAAAAGGAATTAGAAAAATACTTTTATTTAGGTCAAAATATGATTGACATACACATACATGGTATGGTCCTGAAAATGTGACTTTTAAATAGTCATTTTTACACATGCCTATTGAAAATCAATCTGTATCATCTTGGTACTAAAAGAAATTACATATTTGGAAACTAGACTAAGAGTAATAGATTTCATATTACTAACTTCTTTTAAGATTCAATCTTTAAGTTCTTCAAATTTTTAGGTCCAATGTGATAAATTCTGAAAATCATAAAAAACACTTCCACTTTTTGGCCCAAAAGTGGACTCAACTTCTTGCACACACCCATATTGCAAGTGGAAGTCACAATTTTAAGGGGTTTGCTAAGACATAGAGGTAGCTTTTCCCATAGTGATATTATCAAGAAGGTGCATACACAATCACATGTCATATCTTAGATCAACTAAAATCAAGAACATAAAAGAAGTAAAAGTCCCA
The DNA here is from genome assembly GCA_007258455.2 of Sequoia sempervirens. Taxonomy (NCBI): domain Eukaryota; kingdom Viridiplantae; phylum Streptophyta; class Pinopsida; order Cupressales; family Cupressaceae; genus Sequoia; species Sequoia sempervirens. The sequence goes on from VDFB02256132.1 coordinate 107,512,292, forward strand.
ACCATTGTAGAACTCACGGGTATCACAAACCCTAATTATTACTATTTAGTTATAGTTTATTTTGGTTACTCCCAACTCAAAGGTCATTGTACACTTATAAAGGACATGTATTATTTTTAGAGATGTATATATACAATAATTTTAATCCTTCATATCTTATAATGGACTCATTATTTACTTAATGATACTATAAATGATGTAGGCACAAGGCCTAAGATGTAGCTATATATCTAGTTGAGAGAACAACCAATTGAATTGTTTGGAAGGCAATTATGTAAATCATGACCACTTGATTATTTGGTGACAAGGGAACATGTATAGATTACTTTACAACTAGGCTTAATTTATGTAAAAGATCAAGAGACATCGAAGGAGGTATGATATGGTGTAGATGTTTATTGTACACCTACCGTGATTCATATTAGATCATCTGGAGGGATCCTAGACCATCAATTGCCCCACATAGGTTATGCCGCATTGTAGAGCACTTTATCAACTAGGTGAAAGTCCAAACTATGTCACACTTTTATAAAGGAAATGGAGAACACAAATATAATTTTCAACTTGGACCACAAAAAATGATGTTTATGTTTTAAATTTTAAACCGATATAAATTAATTAAATGTATAATTTTTTTTATTTTAGTTTTTAATAAATTATTTGGATATAGTTTTTCATTAATTTAAGAAAATAATTGTAGTTGTTATTTTTTTTAAAGTGAGGTTGATGGGATGTCAAAAAATAAATAACAATTCTTAAAAAAAAAACCCACTCAAATAACTTGAAAATCTAGAGCATGAAAAGAAAAAAATGAAGAATATTTTAATTTTGTTAAAATTAAAACTTACTCAAAATGTCATAGTTTTGATGGTACATCAAATTTTGTCTACATTTTTAGTGTATCGTATGTTATTTTTTAAATTTCTCATTAGCCTCATGTTTAATTATAGTAACATAATTATAATATTTTTTAAAATGTCATAATAAACTTATATATATAATTCTAGATTCTAAGCTCTATGAAAAAGTATTTTTAGATTTATATGAAAATACTCTTGGTTGGAGAAATCTTGAGTTGGAGTCTTTTTTTAACTGAATTTACTCTAAAAGAGGGGTTAGACTGCCACATAAATAATTTTGGACAAAATAATTTTGGGTGAAAGAGAGAGTTTTGAGTGAAATTTTTTCACCAAAACAAGTTTTTTTGTTGAAACCTTGCCATATAAATTGAACCTTGTTTGATTTTCTTATTAAATTATGTCAATTTAATAGTTTTTTAGTGAAATAATTTTGGTCAAAACTCTTGGTGCCACATAGGTGCAGAGTAGTTTTGAGAAAAATAGTTTCCCCTAAAACTACTTTGTTCGTCCAAAGTGTGACACAACTCTAGACGTCCATCCTCTATCAAAGGGGAAGGCTGACTTATGATCTAAGAATGCCTCGAGCAACAAGGTGGTTCAATGTGTCCTACTTCGAGGAGGAAATCGACAATAATACAAGCATGATGACAATATATGTGATAATGGAGCCTTGTGTTGGTACAACTAGCATGCGAGAGGGTGATGACTTGGCATAGTCTATTTGTACACCACAATGACCTCACTTACTAACAAGAAGGGAAACATAAGGTACACCCTATGGGTAGGGTGGTACAATAGGTTAGAGGGCTAGTGCCTACAACTACTATATATAGGGCTATCATACAGGTAAGAGGTGAAATAAACACAATTGATAGAGGAGCAATTGCAAATGGGGGAATGCTTAGCCTGGCTATGATTAATGTGGGGGATGTGGAGAGTGAAAAGGAGGAGGAAAAAGAAGAGTCAATATAGGAGGAGGAGCACATAAAGATTGAACTTGCTACTAAGGGAGGAAGTAGGGTTCTTGGAGAGGTAGAGGTCCATGCAAGACATACAAGTTTGGTTAGAGAGGCGATGGTAGAATCCTCTTGGAAAAAGGGGATCGATGTGAGAAGATCATTTTCTTGCTTGTATTTGGTTTGTATATCTTTTAATGATATGATATAGATGGCATATGTTATGATATGGATTTCTAATTTATTTTCTTTATTAAAGTGCATGTAAGTATGGTTGATGAATGGTGGTCATTTTGTGAGATGCAGAGTTGGATATTTCCTCACAGTGATGGAGAGGACTAAGGAGGAGAGATCGTGTTGGATCCCTAACTACCCATTTGTGTGGTATGGCCCACTGGAATTTTTGCTCCTACTTAACATGTATCACAAATGATTATAGTCCAACAAGTTGAGATTATCATATTGCAAGTAGAGATCACAACTTTGAGGGATCTACTAAGACATAGAGGTGGCTTTGCCCATAGTGGTATTATGAAAGAGACATACATAATCAAATGCCATATCTTAGGTCAGCTAGACTTAAGAGTACAAGAAAAGTATGAGTCCCAACCACTCCATAACTCAAAGGTTTCACAAACCCTAATTAATATTATTTTATTGTACTTTATTTTGATTACTCCCAACTTGAGGCTAGTGTACATTGTACTCTTATTGAGGACATCTATTATTTGTGAGAGATGTATATACATACAATGATTTTAACCCTTCATATCTTATTAATGGACTCTGTTATTTTACTTCAATTTATGCACCTAGAGAGTTCAGAGTTGGGTGTTCTTATTTTATGCTTATGTGCATATGGTTATTCTTGGATGCAATTGAAAATGTATGAATTTATATGACTATATATAGAGCATGATCTCTTATTGTGATATTGTATTAGGATTCAATAGTGTAATTTTACAAATCAAACTCATTGACCCATATTTCATAAATAGTGCTTCACAAGAACCCATATCTTATGAACCATTCTTATTAGTCCCTGCCTTTATAAGGAAGGGAACTAATGTTATCACCTCAATCTTGCATATTAAAATTGTGCTTTGGGAATGGCGCCGAAAAAATAAAGATATGGTTTTCGTGATGTTTTGTGGAATATTTAGAAAAAGCGATTTTTTTTCTTGCAATTTTGTGATTGGTGGGTGTAATTTTCCTCGTGGTTTTGGAATTTTCTAAATTTTTTAAATAATAACAATTATTGTAGGGAGATTTGCTAGTGGAAATATTTCATGAGTTTGTTTTTATAGTCGTGTGTTGCGATGGACTCTTCCTAGGTACATGTGGCATCTTCAGCGGCACATTTGCATTTACTATCTACGTCTTCTCATTTATTGTGAGTAGACTAAAGTGCAACCGTCATTAGTGGGTTATGGTGTGAAGGTTTAAGCCTGTCAACCAAACTATCATTTGCATTGTTTGTTCATTTGCTTAGATTATTTGATGGGGCTGAAGTTTGTGTCTGTTGGGAGGGTTTTCATCTATGGTGTTGGAAGTGAGAAAGGTGGCATTTGTAAGTTACTCTATCTTTTACGCTTTCATTTTTTTGTTTGTCTGGTGCTTTGCTCGGATTATTCAATGAGGGTGAAATCAGTTCCTTTTGAGAGGGTTAATGCCTATGATTTTCGTATTGAAAAATGAAGCGTTTGTAAGTTCCTACATCTTTTATGGTGTCATTTTATAGTTTTTTGCAACTCAACATTTTATGGTTAATTTCTAGTGTGTGCACTCATGCATTGCAATTGCACTTGAATTTATTAAGTGAAAATGCAAATTAGGTGTAAGTAAATGGAAAATGTTTGGGTATAAAATCGTTAAATCCATGTCTGTTGAAAGGTTTATATATGTTGTACGGAGTGAAAAATGAAGCCTTTGCAAGCTTGTATATCTTTTATAGTGGTTTACATATTTGCATTTTATGGGTCAATGTCCATTGTTTGTTGTTGTTTGCATTTTGTGTGTTTATGTCTATTCTTCGCTATTCTTTATGGGTTTGTGTCTGTTGTAGAGTTAAATAGTTATTTACATTTCAATTTATCCGATGAAGATGAGAATAGTTCATATTTTAAATATTTTTTGGTTCTCACATTCTAATTCTATTGAGGAAAGTATTATTTGTGTTGTTTGTCCATTTGCTTAGGTTGTGTCTGTGAGTGTAGATATGGGTTAGTGTTTCTTGTTTAGTGCTTTGCAATCATGGGCTGCCTTCATGGGTTGTTGTCTGTTGTCGAGTTAAATACTTTACATCATAATTTGTTAATGTGGATTTCTCTGCTACCCATGATTAAGAATGGAAGTAGCTAGTTGTAGTTCAATCTATTGGGTGAAATATAGAATTTTTCATATTTGAAGTGTTTCTTGGGCATGAAGTTTAAATTTTGTTGAGCAAATCATTATTTGCATTCTTTTCTTATTTGCTGAGGTTTTTTTTCCAAGTGTATTTATGGGCTAGTCTTTCTTGTTGAGTGAAGGACTTAACATAATAGTGTGCTTTTCATGACTAAGAATGAAAGTAGTATTCCCCCGACATGTATGGGCAACAACTGCACTTGAATTTATTTGATGAAAATGAAAATTAGGTCCAAGTTATTGGAAAATGTCTGGGTGTAAAATGATTAGGCTTGCATGTGTTGAGAGTACACATTTGTATTTTATGGGTTAATGTCTATCGTTTGTTATTGTTTGCATTTTCCAAATGCATGCATTGCATTGATACTGCGCGTGAATATATTAAATAGCGATGATAATTACGTCGAAGAAATTGGAATATATTTGGGTTTAAAATCATTAAATTTGTGTCTGTTGAAATGAGGCATTCATAGGTTGGTTTGTCTTTTATAGTCGTTTACACATTTGCATTTTATGGGTTAATGTGTATTGTTTGTTGTTTTCATTTTGTTTGTTAATGTCTATTCTCCGCTATCATTGGTTGCTTGTATAGTTTGTGTTTGTTGTTTAATTAAATACTTAACACCCTAATTCATTAATGTAAACTTCTTTGCTAGTCATGATTTAATTTTGTCGAGAGGAAAAAATTTCACCGTCATCAATCAATCTATCAAAAAAGGTTGCATTTGTAAATTCTTATATGTTTTACAGCAGATGAATGTGCTTGAAAGTTTGCATTTCAAGTGCAAAATTTGTGTAGAGCATGGTTGGGGTGGTTAAGGTTGTAGTAGGAGTCGTGGTAGTTCTTGTGTGCAACTTGTTTATTTTGCATTGTGTATTACTTTAGTTGAGGTGAATTGTTCGTAGATGAAACAATGATGGATATTGGAAGATGTCTATCTGTACACGATATAACTGATATGTGATTGATGTTTCAAACAATGCATGTCATGAATATTCTATATAGATAAGACATCTTTCAATGGTGTCTATTCAGAACTGTTAAAATGATGTTTATGTTTTTCCTGACAAATGCCTAGTCATTAACATATGGTGTGTTGTTTGTTGGCTTGTAATATTCTGTAGTTGCAATTTATAGTTGACGACAATGCAATGTTAAAATAAATTTTATTGTAATGATCTCTTGCTATGCATGTGTCATTGGTGCAATTTTTTGTTGTGGGAATGTGGTGTTGCCAACAGTGCGTCACATGTTGTGTGCATATGATCGTATTTTCAATTTAAATTGGCAGATTTCGAATTATGTATGTAGATGTATATGTTTATGCACATATATATATATATATACATATACATATGTATGTATATATACATACATATATATATACATACATATATATATACATACATATATATATGTATGTATATATATGTATATATACATATATATACATACATATATATATATATATATATATATATATACATATACTATGTATATATATACATATATATATATATATATATGATATATATACATATATATATATATATATATATATATACCATATATATATATATGTATATATATATATATATATATGTATATATATATTTATGTATATATATATACATATGTATGTATATATGTATGTATATATATATATATATGTATATATGTATATATATATGTATATGTGTATATATGTGTTCCTGTATATATGTGTGTGTTGTGGTGTTTTCCAATGGTTGGTGGTCTTGTAGGGATTTGTGTCAATTGTTTATTATTTTTCATCAACGCTCTATTGTACAACTTGAAATACTGTTGTAACAATGTGAGGAGGTATGACTTGAACCAGTTTACGTACTTGCAAAAAACCATTGGAATAGATGCATAAGAAACAATACATATACAACTAAATATATCAATCAAATATCTAGCTATTATTTTGATTGTGTGGCTGATAATCATACATTGTCTGTTAGGTAAATTGCAATGCCATTTCTTTTAGAGACAATGAATAGTTGTAGTTAATGCATTATAGTATATGTTTGTGACCTTGATTTTGGAGCAATTTTTAAGCTAACATAGATAAACAGACTCATAATGCACATGGATTTGGAGCTATCACAACATGTGATGATGAGGAAGTGGACATAGGTATTGAAAAACTGAAATAGGATGTGAGTAAGGTTTTAAATATTCTATCTTATATATTCATTTTGGAATCCTCCTTGGATCATGTGACATATAGGAATTGAGATTAAATCCACAATAGACAACACATTGTCTTTTTCTATTTTCACTCATGTAGTATTTTTATGTTGTTTACAGGATTGCAATTATGGTGTTACAAAGCTATAGGCTATCTAACAATACTTTGCAGCTTGTTGAAATGCGCCGATGCAGTATAAGATCAAACTCCACCTTTATATTTAGTTTGTACTTCATGATCTGAATAAGTTTCATGTTTATTATGTGCTATTCACGTGTCCTTTTTAGATCTTTCATAATGCAATTTATATGATCTATCTCAATTGCAGTAGTGATTCTTTCAAGTGTAATTTTGATCTTGTGTGGATTTTGGAAATTTTTTGTTAGGTCTTGTTGCTTAGGTAATCATGGTTACAACAATGTTGTTGTTGTTGCTTCTTCAGAAGCTTGGAAACTATTTCTTAGAAAGGTAGCTAGAATCACTAGCATCAAAATCCTATTTGCTTGAAGTGATTTTTGACATTCCTAGATACATTTGTTGATTGCCTTGTAATAGTAAGCTATTTCTTCTAGTATTAAGGCACCTACCAATCTTAATAGTAAATAAAATCTATGCAATCATGTATGACAATTTCCAATTAGGAAAGGAAACTACTATTAACAATGCTACTTATCTTCCAGACATATTCATAGTGATTTCTTGAACATGTGCATATTGCCCATGGATGAAGCATGGACAAGCCATTACGTATATCTTGAACAGGTGGACATGTTTCAATAACTATTATCGTTTCATGGATGTAAAATTATCTTGAATTGAATGAAGACTTTGGGAAAAACTAGGTAGGACTATTTTTTTGTAGAATAATTCCATGAAAGACAGGATAAATTTAAGTGTCATTTTTGTTTTCCCCATTTTTTTGTTGTTTGTTACTATTGATTGTTTATGTGACTTAATATTTCTAAGACAATCCCTTGATTCATACAAACACACTACTATATTTCCAATGGGAGAAATTCTCATTCTCATCTAATTGATTGAACTATAGCCGACATCTAACCTGAGCAAATGAACAAACAATGCAAATCCCACTTTGCTCAACAAATTTGAAACTTCACACCATAACACACTAATGACGGTTGCACTTCAGCTTCCTCACAATAAATGAGAAGATGCAAATAGTAAATGCAAATGTACTGCTTAAGACGTCATGTGTCCCCAACAAGAGTCCATGCCAATGCATGACAATATCAACAAACTCATGAAATATTTCCTGGTAAATGCAAATGTACGGCTCAAGACACCACACGTCCCCAACAAGAGTCCATGGAAAGACATGACTATACAAAAAAACTCATGCAATATTTCCAGTAGCAAAGCCCACTACAATAATTATTATTATTCAAAAAGTTTAGAAATTTCCAAAACCACGAGGAAAATTACAGCCACCAATCAGAAAATTTAAAAAGACAAAAAAAATCATTTTTTCTAAATATTCCCCACAAGAACACATAAACTATAGCTTTGTTTTCCTAGCGCCATTCCCAAAGCATCTATGATTTTGGTATTGAAAAATGAAGCATTTGTAAGTTCCTACATCTTTTACATTGTCGTTTTATAGTTTTTTGCATCTCTGCATTTTATGGTTAATTTCTAATTTTTGCACTCATTCCCTGCAATTGCACTTGAATTTATTAAATGAAAATGAAAATTAGGTGTAAGTAAATGGAAAAAATTTGGGTAAAAATCATTCAATCCATGTCTATTGAAAGGGTTTATATCTGTTCTATGGGGAGCGAAAAATGAAGCATTCACAAGCTTGTATGTCTTTTATAGTGGTTTGCATATTTGCATTTTATGGGTCAATGTCTATTATTTTTTGTTGTTTGCATTTTGTGTGTTTATGTCTATTCTTTTCTATTCTTTATGGGTTTATGTTTGTTGCCGAGTAATAGCCAACATTTAATAAATTCAAACGCACTTGTAATGCATGGCTGAACACAGTGGAAATTAACCATAGAATGCAAAGTTACAGAAAAACAATAAAACAACATTGTAAATGATATAGGAACTTACAAAGACAAAGGCCATCTTTTTCACTTCCAATCTGAACAAACCAACACACAAACAAAAAAAATCAAAGTGTAAAAGATAGAGTAACTTACAAAGGCCACCTTCCTCACTTCCAGCATAGTAGATGAAAACCCTCCCAATAGACACAAACTTCAGCCTCATCAAACAACCTGAGCAAATCAACAAAGAACATGAATAACAATTTGCTTGACACACTTAAACCTTCACACCATAGCCCACTAATGACAGTTGCACGTCAGTCTCCTCACAATAAATAAGAAGACACAAATAGTAAATGCAAATGTACTACTCAAGGCGCCACACATCCCCACCAAGAGTCCATCGCAAGACATGAATATACAAACAGATTCATGAAATATTTCCAATAGCAAAGCTCCCTACAATAATTATTATTATTTAAAAAATTTAGAAAATGCCAAAACCACGAGGAAAATTACACCCGTCGATCTATTGGGTGGAGATTAGAATTCTTCGTATTTGAAGTATTTCTTAGGCTTGAAGTTTAGATTCTCTCAAGCAAAGTGTTATTTCCATTGTTTTCCCATTTGATGAGGTTGTTTGCTCAATAGTCTTGAAACCCGATGGAGGGAACAATTAATGCCAGTTGCAACTCAACAACATAGACTAGGCAATGAAAACAATCAAGTATAGTGAAGAATAAACATTAACACACAAAATGTATACAACAACAAACAATACACACTAAGCCATATAATGGAAGGATGTAAAATAATTATAGAACAATGTTGTAAAAGACATACTAACTTAGCATACCCAAAACCTGACACCATTATGCATTAATAGCAATTGCACTTGAATCTATTCAAAATAAATGAAAAAATAGATCCTAGTAAACGCAAAATGCATAGCACACACATATATAGAGACACACATATATACATATATACATATGTATACATTTATATATGTATGTATATATATATGCACAAACATATATATCTATATGTACACACATACATATAAAAAAATACATAAATGTATGTATGTGTATATATATATATATATATATATATATATATATGTATATAGATATATAGATAAGATCCTTTTTCCTTGTTATGCATAAAACTGAACATCATAATCCATTAATGAGAATTTCACTTGAACCTATTTACCACAAATCAACATCTATTAATTTTAATCGAAAATGTGATCAAAGCCAGAAACAAGCGATTTGTAAGTATTGTTCTTTTGCATTGTTTTTTTGTTTGGTCAGGGAAACTGATCAATATCAAAATTGTGTCTCCTAGGAGGGGTTATTTGTATCATTTTCAAAACAAGAAAGAAGTCATTTGTAAGTTTTAACATCATTTACGATGTTTTGCTCTAGTTTTTCCTTTCTTTTCCCTCTTTGATTTCCTTTACAAGTCACTATCTCTTCTTCACCTGCAAACTTAACACCATAATTCATCAATGTTTGCTTCTTTGTTGTCAACAATTAACAATGCATCCGATGGACTCAAACGTACTCCCCATCAATGAATTTAGGCATCAAGCTCTTGCCTTTGCTGCCCCTTCATAAGCACTGAAAAGGACATTTGTAACAATTTATTCTTTTTGGCTTTGTTCTATATTAAACAATTTCTCTTTCTAATATTTGCATGTTTTACGCTTTCAACTATTACTTGTGTAACATAATTGCTACTTCTAATCTCTCTATGTGGTTACATATATCATTTCTACATATGTCAAGTTGACCGATTCTACGTACATAAAACTATTTGGATTCCCATAAATTATACATTACATTATTCATTGTAATGTATTAGATATCATATTTCTCATACATGCTACTTAGTCGAGCATATTTATCCTGGGTTTGATAGAAACACTTTATTAATACAACTGTTCATACAAAGTTCATTTGACTTCATTTTCATTCTGACCGGTGGTATTTTCCTCCTACTTTTCCCATTCTCTTGATTTTTTTTAATAATAATGAAGACAAAGATTTCACCTAAAAGGAGAGAGGTAGGCCAAAATGGGAAATGTCTACACTCAAGATTAATGTAAAATGTATGAAATATACCTAGATGAGATTATCTAAATGCAAAGGACTGATAAAATAGATTGATTTTGTATACAAAACTAGGAAATGCAAAGTGTTTGAAAACACAGTGACGTATGCAAACATATACTAAATGACTTCGAAATGATCATGAAACAAAACAAAAGATGTAAAACTGAATGTGTGCACCTGAGAAATTTCTAGAGACTGGAAATGACTTCTGAAATGTTGTTGATCCTGAAAATTTAGCCTACAGGGAATCATTCACCATTCTGGGCAAATTAGTCCTAGATCTAAGAAATTGTTTTGGAGCTCATTTCAAACAAATGGGTATCCAAAACTGCAGAGAACACTTTTTAGGCCTAGTAGTGGGACTCATTTTCCACTTATGGTGAATGAGTCCACTTCTGAATTTTTGAAAATCCAAAAGTGGAAATAGAAGCCCTCGGTCTACACTTCAATTCCTGACAGATGTCTGCTTCCAAAACTCTAATTTCCAGCACTATAGGTGACTTTTTAGTGGATATTTTGACTTAATCAACAAAGATATGTCTTTGAAAACTTTGCAACTTATCCTTTAATGATCTCCAAGTCTTCAAGATACCCAAATCTGCAAACACACAAGAAAAGAAGGAGAAATGTTGGATGTTAGGGCATGGGGGTTTGCCTTGGTCAAACCCCTTTTAGGTAATTAAACAAAAATGAAGAAATAATGTAATGAAACATGAAAAAATGGAGTTAGAGACTTTCCATGATGATTGATCTTGATTTTCCACAGCAAAAGATGAAGAATCTTCCCTTGAATGTCTTAGAAAGCTATCTTGATGACTTAGAATGATAAAACCCTAGCTTGTTTGACTTAAGGTGGAAGACAAAATGATGAATGAGTTATGAATGAATTAAGTTATGATCAATTAGGGTTTAGAAGATTGTATTTATAGGAAATCCACCTAATTTTCCTATTAATTTGATCCCCAAGGCCAACATGAAGAAAAATTAAACTTAAAACTTAATTTTTCCTGTTTAAACCTCAAAAATGGCTCAAATGGGACTCATTCGCCATCAAGGGAAAATGGGTCCCACCTAGATGGGATTCATTCACCCCTAATGGTGAATGGGTCCCATAGGGGCCATTCTGCTAGCTGAAATGTCGAGAAGTAAAGAAATCAAGTTTATATGATGACTTTGTCAGTTATTTCATCAAATTAAGCCTCGGGATGCACAATATGGGGCCACAGGAGCCTAGTAATGATGATGTAAAGGTCAATTATGGCTTGGGACACAAAATTAAATGTGAAAGTGTGATTAAATACACTTTATAACTTTAAAATGAGGTCCACATAGCCTAGTAAGGCACAACATCCAATGTGAATGTGTAAAACACATTACAACACTAGATTAAGATTAAGTTTAATTTACAAGCCTTCTAGATTAATATGAGGATGCAATTAAATACATTGTATAAGGGAAAAATAGGTTCATTAGATTTAGATGTTTAATAAGAGTCTAGAAAAGTGTGAAAGTCGTTTACAACACCTTTACAAGACATTGTTAGATGCATTTTATTCTGTTTGCAAGGGTCCAAGACCTAGTGTGGGTGTGTAAAACACCTCACAACATTAAATCAAGGCCCCATTAAGTCCAATTTATCATCAATTGTTCCCAAATCAAGCAAGGACAAAGGGATACTTTTTTTGTGTCCACAAATAATAATTATTATGGCGAGCTTTGCCATTGGAAATACTTGGTGAGTTTGTTGATATACTCATGTCTTGGAATGCATTCTTCTTCATGAAAAATTCACATGATAATGTATTGTTCATATTCAAGAATGGAAGTAACATTTCCCTCGCACACATGCACTGCCACTATGCTTGAATTTATTAAATGGAAATGAAAATTAGGTCTAAATATGTCCATATATACATGTCTTCATATATGCTCGTATGTATACATGTATGCATTTATGTATATATATGTAGATGTATATATGTATGTACACTTGTTTTTGCATATAATCAGGTATGTATATAGATATATATGTCTATGTATATATATATATATATATATGTGTGTATCTATATTTTATATATAATTCAAATCTATTGTTTGTTCATGAAAGAGTGATAGACATTGAAGGATGTCTATCTGTTCAAGATATGTCTGACTTCCCGTAGATTTGAGCAAATGAAAAAACAATGCAAATATAATAATTTGCTTCACATATTTAAAACTTCACACCATAAGCCACTAATGACGGCTGCACTTCAGTCTACTAACAATAGATAAGAGCTCGCAAATAGTAAATGAAAATGTACTGCTTTATAAAATACAAACATATGCAGAGCTACAGACCGAGACTGTAAAAGACATACGAGCTTACAAATGTCTCATCTTTCACTCGCAATACAATAGACATAGACACTATCAAGAGACACAAACTTTATCATTTCACACCAAGACATTTTCCAATTACCTAGACCTAATTCTCATTTTCACAAAATAAATCCAAATGTAGTTGTGATCCATGCCTAATTGTGATAGGCTTATGCTTTTCCAGTTTTTCTTACTATATACATTTTTTCACTACATATGTGTCTGTGGGTAGCTGGAATTGTTCATAGTATTTGACATGTTTGGTCTACAGCTGGTGCTAGTATTCAACATTGGCAATTGGAATACATGGTTATACATATTTTCTATTTATTATTAAGGTTGATAGGTCCTTCGTGTTTTCTCAGGTGGCAACTATGACTCAGACCATTTGTTGTGTGTGTGAGATCATAGGAGATCGACTTCCTAACATGAGCTATGGCATAAATTTGTAAGTTCGATTTCTTTTTTCATCCCTTGTTTATATATTTACATCCTACTATTTTTGCAAGAAAATTATTTTTTTAAAATTTGGAAGGTCTACTAAATTGCAATTATATTCATGTGCAAAGTCTATTTCCTTCTGTTGTTGTTTGCAATTATTTAATTATTGTTATGTTCTGCCTCTATATTGTTACAATGCCATGGAACAATGATATTTTTCCTAGTTGATGAGCATATGTTTGAATGAATATGTCAATTATATCTGCAGTTATACATATCAGTACTTGGTTGCCTGCTTGAAATTGTTTGTGACATGCCTTGTTCCGTTTTAGGGGTCAAATGCAATAAAGAAGAAATGCTTTGCAGGATTGCGTATGTGGCCAAGAAGAAGAGAGCTTGGAAATTGTCCAACTTCATAGAATTGCAAAACTCTTCATAGGAACATTACACTACTAATGAGTGGCTCGTCTATCTGTTTATGATACTTGATAAGTAGAAGTATTGCTTGATGTTACAAAGGCTAATGGGGCAAGTGGGTACAATGAATGACATATTCTATGTAACCCGCAAACATGAAACAATTGAAGCAAAGAAGTAGGTGGCTAATGCAATAAACAAGAATTATCATTGGAAAAACAAGAATAAACACAAATAAAACCCAACAATCGCATATTGATGAGTGGCTCACCTGTGTGTTTATGATAAATTTTTGCAAACATCCAAAGTTGTAAACTTTATGAATCTTATTATTTTTTACATTTTATGCATATTGCTTTAGTATTCATTCACAACTTGCTTACCAACATTTTCCTCCACAAATATTTGTGGACAATTTTCCTCCACAATTGACAAGACCTTTCTCAAGTTTTGGAGACATAGAATGCATTAACTATGTATTCACTGCTTGAGAAGCCACTAGCCTATCAGAAAAGCTTGCAAAATTTGTATTTAACATCTGAATGTTTGCAAAAAATTATCACGTTGGCCCTTTTTTTGCAAATTTTATCATGTGGTTTTGTGTTTCATGTTTATTAATAACATATTATATGTCATGGACTATGCTCATTTTTCTAATTTTTCCCTGTGACAAAAACCATTGCTCACAATTGAAGTCGGAGAAAAAGATCTATATGACTGCAAATATTCTTGGTTGTTGAACAAGAAACTGGAAGGTCAGATTTTCGTATCATTCTTCTCCTTTCTTTCCAATGAATTTTAAGTCTTCCAATACGTCTAAAAATTATGCCTTGGAAGAGTTGTGAATAATAAAGGAGAACCCTGGTTCAATAGTTTGATAATTCATAAACATGAAACTATTTTTTTCCCACAAGCAAGTTAGTTTTGCAATGAGAGTTATGCATAATTAGAAGGATGTGATATGCAGTCCATATGCAATGTTTCACTTTGTACACTGATCAAATTATATAATTTAACTATATTTTTCCATATATGTTTTTCTATTCACTATAGTCACCCTAATATTCATTTGCTTGTAAGCAAATTAGAAAAATAGAAGTACATTATAAATTTTAAAAAGTATCTCTAATGCATTGTGAAGTAGTGAATGCATAGTTAATGCATAAAATAGTATGCCAATACTACTATAGTTGTTGGAATTGCCTTTGATATGGTCAATTGGTGAGGAAAATTCAATAATCTAAATATATGCAATTTTATTTCTATAGTAAGTTTTGTTTGACCAATTTTCCCAGTAAAGCAATGCTTTTTTATCCCGGGTTTGTAGTCTGTCACTAAATAGGCTATTGGCCTTTACAATATTTTTTTTATTAACTAGTTGACCTTTTTTCATTAGTTTTGTTTATTTGTATTAGAAACCAAGGAAAAATGTCCTCGTACTTCTTTGCTCCTACAACTAGGGGTTTTGCTTGCTGTTACAAGCCCTGATAGCGAAAATGTGTACAATATCTGGCATATGTTATGCAACCAATAAACATGGAATAGTTGAAGCCAAGGAGTGGGTTAAACACAAATTGTATAGGCTTTTTCCTTAGGCTAATGCATCCTATAGTAGTAAATGCATTAACCAATTTCCTAAGCAAAGCAATGCCTTTTTAGACTAAGGTAACAATGCTAGATATGTGTAAATAAGAAGGCTTGCTCCTAACAATATTTACTTGAAACAAATTTGTCCCTTCTTTCATGCAATTATTTGTTATGACTCACTGAGCTTTCTAGTCTCTTATTAAATAAGCTCTTAGCCTATACAATAAACTTTTTATTAACTCATGGAGCTTTTTACCGACAGTTTTGTTGCTTATTTTTACAAACACGGAAAAATTATCCCCAGTTTCCTAATCAAAATTTCAAACAAGATTGAGTGCTTCTAATCCAACCAGAGTGAAGAGGACTCTATCAATGCAATTGTATTCATTTTAAAAACTTAGCCAGGTCGTTGCCCTTGTCCTCAAATCAGTACTTCTTCCCTCCTTCAATTACAAGTATTACTTGTTATAATGCCTTCACATTTGCCATAATTTTATCATGTCTTTCTATTTTGCAAATTTTCTTGAAACAAATTCAAAATTACAATCACTCCAGGGAATAGGTAATATACAATCCGATTAATGTCCCGAGCAAAACATTGCATATGAATCACATATCACATAGTTACAATTGTGCACATCTATGCAAATCAAATTATTGAAATCAAATTATTGCAAAGGTCATTTGCTTATCAACATAAATTAGAAAAATTCAAACTATTGGCATAATTTTTACAGACATTCAAAGAATCAAACTTCATTGGAAAGAAAAGATATAAATCATCCAGAATTATGACGTCACGGTCTCTTCTTCAAAATCAAATGTATTTAAACATAAAAAGTCATTATAAATGTTATGTTAGGTATAGAAACAACCCAAATTAGGCTACATCATCATCAAAATGTCATCGTTATGCACAAACATGTAGTATCAAGAAAAAAACATTGCATCGCAAGATGAAAATGTTGATTGAGAAAGACTAACCAGGGCATCCTAAGAATGACGAATTGTGATATATTCACTTATAATAATTTCAAAATTATTTTATTTGCTCATATTATTTTCATGGTTTTGCATTTTTTAAATCTAAAATAGTCATCTGCTGCCACTAAAGTAGAAGTGTGAAGTTGATATGCTCTAACATGGCTTTGCACTACATTCACAAGAAATAGCACATGACTATGATATGCTCAAAGCAACTATCCTTTGCTTCCAAGAAATGAAACATAGTTTGCTTGGCCACATTCACCTCCTTGACAAAGCATATAATTGCTATAGTATAGCTGGTATTCTTCAACTATTAACATGCTCAAGAAAAATAGTTTTAATGCGAGACTTTCAAAACTTTCCAACAAAATATCTACAACCAATAACCATTGACCTATTGCACATACATATTACTATGTGCATCATAGATTTGTACGTGAGACGAAACACACCTATTCATGATCTTTTCAATTTTGTACAAACTATTATAATTTCATTGCCAGCTAATTTGAAATTCATTATTGGTGGAGACTTCAACATTGACATGTTGGAATCAACAAAACCAAAGGAACTACTCCTTGAATTTACAACAGAATGAGATATAGTAATATTTGAGATTGTTATGATGGTTGCGATGGTGGTTTCTTATATAATGTCCAATAGTTGTAAAGATAGTTTGAAAAAAACCATGTTGAAGTGGCATCATATTTGATGATATAGAATTAAAGGAAACTTTTAAATAGTGGGCTTTTGAAGTAAGCTATTTTGAAAAAATGAAGCGGTCTAAAATTTTGAAAAACAGTGTTTAGAAACCATAATTATATAAATGTAAACAAATATAGTTAGATACATAGCTAGATATTTATATATTCTTAATACATTCATATATATATGCATATACATACATACAAATGTATTTAGATACATGTATAGATACATAGACAGATACATAGATAGATCTTTACATGTTATAAAGAAAAGACATTTGTGGATTTCAAACATTAGTTAGTGTAGATTTAGGCTATGCATATTTCATTTTCTATGGCTTGATTGATTGTTTATATTTTTTTTAGTTTTATGTCTTGATTAGTCATTTTTAAGCCTGTCGATGACAAACATTTTATGATCTTCAAACCTTTTAAGATATGCCCATTATCTATTCTTTGAAGTAGTTTGAAGAGTTAAAACTTCCATGGTTTTTGATTGCTATTGCACCATGTATGATATGTAAAGATGTGTAAGAGGTATGATTTTGTTATGTAGGATATCGATCATAGCACCTGTATTTATATACTTGCATATGTAGAGAATATATTGATATATACAAAGCATCAATCTTCTTTTTGTATCTGTTTTTTATTTTTAATTGTTTGTTAAATTATACAAAAGAAATTTTATTTGAAACTTCCTTCCATGAATCGGAAATTGATGAAAATAACTACGTTCCAACGCTTTGATCAACATTTCCATGGAAAAATGTTATCATGACAATGAAAAAATGCATTAGTGATTAATTTTCAACTTTACAATAGTGTCACCAAATTCTACTTCACCACCTTTTGTACCATTTTGAATTTTTTCCCAAGCTTTGTTGTTTTATGCATGCAATGATCGACAAAATTAGACCCTAGCAGATACAATGTCTTGAAAAGCTCCTTGAAGTTACTCTGGAAAAGAGTTCCTAAGAGTATAATGTGCCATTTTCAATTAAGCCTTTTGCATGAAATCCATATGTTTGATCAGACACTTTGAACAAAATTGCTTTTAGACAGCGCATGTCTACTCGTTCTTGATGAAGGCCACCAAAATCGACATGGAAAATAAAAGATATAGAGTTTATGCAAAAGGGATAATTCAAAACTGCGCGTTATACTCTCTAGAACTTTTTCCTTGAATAACTTCAAAGAGCTTTTCAACACATTCTATTTGGCAATACCAAATTTTCCCAATTGTTGCTTCGGTAAAAATTTGAAGCTTTACTTGACACCTGGAAAAGTTATGTCTATTAGCAAGATCTAGAAGTTGGGGACGTCCTTCATGGATGAAATTGGAAATTAAAGTCACAATGGGAAAGAGGGTGGTGAAGTGGAATCTGATGAAACTTCTGCAAAGTTCAAATTAATAGCTGATGCTTTTGCTCACTGTTGGGATGGAAAGAATCTGAATAGACTTCCTAAAATAAACAATTTTACTTTAATTTTGAAAGCATCTTATATACAATGGGTTGTTTATTGACATGGCCTTGTCCACACTGCTTTATTGCATGTGGGAGACATCAAGACACTATATCTCATGCAAATGTTGCAATGACAAATGTTTAAAGTCTTAGAAAAAGTAACACATAGATATCTCATTCCACATATTTTCAAAGACATTTGGAAAACAAAAACCAGTTCTCTTGCAAAAAAGAGGATGGCCCAATCAATTGAAAAACAAGATGAAATAAGGCAAATACCTTATTCTCTTTGTCTTGCATGTGATTTCACTCTATATGTTTAATTTAAAATTTAGTTTTAGTCATTCTTCATATTGCAACGTGTAGATTCAAAATAGCGATTGCAAAGCCATCAACCACAAAAGAAACAATCATACATGTTGTTTTAGTTGATAGCCATGGCCAAATGACAATCACTACAAATATCGACAACAAATTAATTGACATATTTTTTCCATTGTTATCACCACATACAGGTGCCTGCCTCATGAACTTTTTCATTGGAAGAAAAACACAATATGAAAGAGGAGATGTTGATTATTCCCTTGTTTTGACTGCTACAAGCACTATTGATCCCATACAAAAAGTTTTTCAAGGACACATATTGATTCCTAACATGATCATTTTGTAACTCATCCAATCAAATGACAATTTCTCTATTGAATCAAAATGTGTTGTTGGTACTAGTCATTTGCAAGCACCAATGCAGTATGAGTTGCAAGTAAAAGATGGAGAGAGACAAGATGATTTTACCACTCTGAGATGTTTAGAACAAATCATGGCAATAGCATAGGATTTTAGCACTTTGCTTTTTAAATCTATTATAGAGTTAAGGGAACTGAATTTAATCTGTGTATAATATAACATGGTTTCTATCTTCAAGGACAATGTGCCTTTATTTATGTCGTATTTTTATTTATTGCTAATGGATGAAAAAGAAGACATGTGTATCTTCCTAGACCTTTGCCAATGTTATTTTATAGTTTATATGCTCTTGTAATTCATTAATAGCTTATGATGTGAAGTCTCCAGACTGTTTAGAACAACATTGTTTGTGTCCCTTGTTCAAATGCAACAAAGTGATTCTTGTAGGATCAGTGCATCTCAGAGCCCATTCATGCTCATTTGCTTTGCGTTTATTCTTACATGTTTTGTATCCACAGTTGGTTTCACTTGTACAACACCGTAATTCTCATGTGTTTTGTACTCAATTGTTCATATTGTCTATCGACACTGAATCTGCTAATTATCATTTTTTGTGTTCATTGCACTTGCAATTGAGTAATAGCTGTTACTGTGAACACTTAATTCTGTCATGCCAAAATTGTTTATGTCCCCCCCACCTGCTCAGATTAGGTTTGGCACAAACAACGAGGCACATGTAAGTTCCAATTTCAAATACATTGTCATTTCCTTCGCTTGTGCACTCATTTCATCAAATTGTTTGAGGCTGATGGTATCTATTTCTATTCATAGGATTTTATGTCTACAATATTGTAGGTGAACCATGAAGCAAATGTAAGTTGCTACACTTTTTCCAATGCTGAATATATTTGAATTAGGAAAATACAAAAAAAGGCTAGAATATTAGAAGAGAATGATGGGATTGCAAAAATAGAGATGGATAATTTGACGATGGAAAAATCTGCGACTATTCAAATTCTTTATTTCTATGATAGTATAGAGAAAAACGCATGCCTTCGTAAGTTCTTATATGTTTTACATTGTCATTTTTTGCTATGTTGTTTCACTTGCTGGCATTTTCTGACATAAACAAAATCCATGTTTTTTGACAAAGCCTATGTGTATTGCTTTGGAAGAGAGAGTTGATGCACCTATAAGTTCATCTATGTTCAATGTTGTTGCTCTGCTCATGTCTTTCTATTATGTATTTCTAATCTCGCTTCAAATTTGAATAACACAATATATATATATACACCTTACTTTTTATTTCCATTCTTTATCCATTTGTCTTCATAGTTTCATGAAAGTGAAGTCTTAGGCATTGAGCAAACTTATGCCAACTTTGTGAATAGTGACAAAGCAGTTTTTGCATTGCTTATTTTCTCCATTAGGGTCTTTCATAGGAATGGAAATTGTCTCTGTGACTAGAATTTATCTATATCATACTAAAAACCAACAACAAAATAGTTGTAAATAGGGATTAATGTCTACTCTTTGTGGTTTTCTATACTCATAAGTCTTTGTCATTGCCTCATTGTGAACGTCACCAACTCTAGGCATGATTGATGGCTTATAGCATTAAGTTTATAGTCTATCAAACAAAGGATGATTTACATTGTTTATTCAGTTGCTTTAACTATTTCAGGATAGGATAACCCATGTCTCTTGAGGAAACTTATGTCTTTCATAGTCAAAGCAGTGGACCAAGCATTTGTAAGTTACTATATCTATTACACTATTATTTTCTGCATTACTTATAATTCATCCGCTTACAATCTTTAATGAAAGTAGAGTCTTTGTTTGTTGCTAGGGTTTATGTCCATTGTACTTGAATTGAAAAACATGTTGCTTGTAAGTTCCTTTATCGTTTACACTGTCACTTTATACTTTTTTGCATCTTTGCATTTTATGAATTCTTGCCTATCGTTTCTAGAACAAAAATAATACTTTGCTCAACAGAATTAAAACTTCAAACCCAGGAAATATTAAAATTTTGAACTATTCTCATCTTCATCAAATAAATTGAAATGCAATGGACTCTACTACAAACAACAACACATAGATACAATGACTTTATACCCACATATTTTCCAATTACTTGAACCTAATTTTCATTGTTGTTTAGTAAATTCAAGTGCAGTTGCAATGAATGACTGCACACAGTAGAAATTAACCATAAATGCATAGATGCAAAAACTATAAAACAACACTGTAAAAGATATAAGAACCTACAAACGCTTTGTCCTTCAATTCCAAAATCATTGAAGAACTTCTAGCACAATAGTGTGCTTGTCATGATTAAGAATGGAAGTAATATTTCCTTGGCATGCATCTACTACAACTGTATTTGAATTTATTTGGAAAAAATGTAAAATAGATCCAAGTAATTGGAAAATTTCTAGATTTAAAATTATTATGTCTGTGTCTATTGAAAGGGTCTATGTCTATTGTATTGGGAGAAAAAGATGAAGCATTTGTAAGGTCGTATGTATTTTATAGTGTTGCTTTGTAATTTTCTACACATTTGTCTTAAGCAATAGAGAAATGAAAGAGTCAAAGCATAAAACATAGAGTAACTTACAAACGCCACCTTTTTCGGTTCCAACACCGTAGATAAAAACCCTCCCAATAGACACAAATTTCAGCCCCATCAAACAACCTAAGCAAATGCATCTCTGCATTTTATAGTTAATTTCTACTCTATGCACTTTCCTCATAAACCCTCATTCAATACCAAGACCATGCAATTATCATTAATGTCAATATATATAAATGCCTCATTTTTCCAATTCCAAAATTGGACACATAGATCCTCTCAACAGGCATCGATTTCATCCTCATCAGCCAAAACAAGCAAACCAGAAGGCAAATGAAAAAATCAAAGCATAAAAGATAGAGTATAATAGCAAACAATAGGCATTAACTCATAAAAATCAAAGATGCAAAAAAAGATGGCATGACATTGTAAAAGATATAGCAACTTAAAAATGCTTCATTCTTCAATACTAGAAGGGTACACATAAACCTTCTCAAAATGGTATTGATTTGACTCCCATTGAACAATCTGATATGTTCAGTAAACAATTCCAAAATGAAAGTGTAAAAGATGTACAAGCTTACAAATGTCAACTTTGTTGCTTCCAACATGGTAGATGTGAACTCTCTCAACAGATAAAAATCCCTACTTCATCAAACAATCCGGGAAAATGAATAGATAGGGTAGGAAAAAACTACATCTCAGTTTATAGACTTGCAAATAGTAAATGCAAATCTAATTCTTTAAATTCCATGTATTCCTAGTTAGGGTACGTGCGAGGGCACAACTATAGCAAAACTTGAGAACACTTATGAAATATTTCCAATGGATAGATTCGATGTCATAATTATTAAATATATCACAAAATGATTCTGCCAGAATGGAATGTGTTGGTTAATGTTGGAAATGTTCCATGACTTATAATATTTTTTGATATGGTTGTCCTCTCGCACTTGCTCTTTCTATGCATGCATACAATTCTAATAGTAGGCTAATGCATATATAATGCTCCAATTTTGTTTAGTGTCAATAGACTATAATGTAACTCTCGTTAATGGCTTCTGGTATAAACTTCAATGAGTTGCAGTGTTTATTCATTTCCTTGTGCTGGCTCTCAAAACAGGGAAACTTAAAAAAAATTGTTTCACTATCATTTGGGTGTTGTTCACTCATTTTTTTGGATTATTTGATGAGGCAAACATCTCTATTTGTTCATAGGATCTATATCTTCCAGCTTCGAAGGAAAGAAAGACCTGATTGTAGCTTCATATCTCTACAGAATCCATGTCTATTGAGAAGGTTTATACATATCATATTCAAAGCCAAAAAAAATTATTTGTAAGTTCCCATATCTTGTTCATACTCATTTCTCACATTGTTTATTCATTTGCTCAGAAAATTGATTAACATGAAAACTGTGTCTACTGCCATGCATAATTTTTATCATGTTCAAAACAAGAAACAGGCCACATGTAAGTATTAACATAATTGACACTATTGTGCTCCACTTTTTCTTTTCTTTTTTCCCTCTTTCACTGCCTTTACAAGTCGACGTCTCCTCTTGAGTTGCATACTAGACACCATAATTCATCAATGTTTGATTCTTTGCCACCGACAACTAACAAAGCATCAAATGGACTCAAGCGCACTCCCCATCAATGCATTTAGGTATCAAGATCCTATCCTTGTTGCCTCCTCGGAAGCACTCAAAAGTATATTTGTAACAAATTTTCCATTTTGACTCTTTTCTATATTAAAGAATTTCTCTTTCTAGTATTTACATGTTTTATGCTTTCAACAATTGCTTGCCTAACCTAATTGCTACTTTTAATCTCTCCATGCAGTTACCCATACCAGTGAAGTTTGATAAGGAGGCTCAGTTGATGGTGGTTGATATCAATGTAGCTATAATTACAATAAAATTATCATTCCCACTTACATACAATCGACTGACTCTATGTACATAAAACTCTTTGAATTCCCATAAATTATACATTAGATTATTCATTGTAATCTATCAGATATCATATTTCTCATACAAGCTACTTAGTTAAGCATATTTATCTTGGTTTTGATACAAATACTTTGTGTTCATTCAAAGTTCATTTGACTTCATTTTCATTCCAGCTAGTGGTATTTTTCTCTTGCTTTTCTTTTTCTCCTGATTTCTTTTAATAATAATAATTATTGTAGGGAGCTTTGCCATTGGAAATATTTGATGGGTTTGTTGATATACTCATCTCTTGGCGTGCACTCTTCCTCGGGACACAGTCTAGCATTGCATTCTACTACACTCATTTATCTTTTATCTTATTTCTTTCCTTAAGCATTTTACATTATGTTTTCATAGAGACTTGACATAATAATGTGCTTCTCATTATTAAGAATGGAACTAATATTTCCCCCACATTCATGCAATTCATCAACACTTGAATTTGTTAAATGAAAATGGAAATTAGATCTAAGTAATTCAAAAATGTCTGAACCTGCAAATGATTAAGCCTATGTCTATTGTAATGCAAGTGTGAAATGAGACACTTCTAATAGTTCTATATAAGAATACTCTAAATTTTGAAAAAAGAAAATTACAATTAGCTAAATTTATATTTACTTTTCAAGCATATTTTATATACAAATTGGTATTAATTAAACTATATTTGCAATTGCAAATTTCCAAATGTTTGGAATAGTTAAATGTATTAAATTTACTTTATTTTTTTTTTAAATAAAGAATTAATGAAAAGTAAAATATAAATATAATATTCAAGTTACAAAATTTTGCAAACAAAAATATTTTCAAGAAAAAAAAAATTCCCTTCCAAAGCATAAGCATTACTCACAAAAAATTATCTAAATTTGATTACATGTTACACACATAATTTAAAATCCAAAAAAAGCATTAATTAATTACAAGTTACAAATAGAGAACCCAAACAACTTGAATTTTAGTCCACAAAACTAATACTGATTCCTTCATCTATGATAACTAATAAAAAAATAATTAAAAAAATAGTAAAAAGGAATGAAGCAACCCAAATTATTTAGATTTACTACAAAACTATTCAGTGGTTATCAAGCATTGCGATTAAATCAGAGTAAATACACCAAAACAAACTAGATTTAATTATTTTCATTAATCAACCAAGATAGTTAACAAACTACAAACTAACCAGTATTAGTGATGCATATTCAAACTTTAATTGAATACTTAAAAACGTAAACATTTATTTCATTATACTAAGTGGTCCAACTATTATTGTGATAAGAAATTAATTTAGCTATGAGTAGAATAATAACTAGGTTTATTGAGTTTAATTATATCTCGGAGTATGAAATCGTCATATGCTCTCATCTCACTCCTTTGAATCTTGGACTTTGATCTAAAATGAATTGACTTTTATTCTACTTTGGAAAAAATACTTAATTAATGTTTTCTACTTCTTACTTTCAAAACTGATAGGCAATGGTTAATTTATTTTCAAAATGCATATTAAAGTTAGTATCTATTTTTCAAAAAATTAGTATTAGAAATTTGCAAATATTTTTTTCAAATGTTTAGAATAATTTACTAGTCAAATTTATATAGTTCAAGCTTAACTTGAAGAGAAATAAATATTTGCTTAAGATATATTTCCAAAAGTGATTCTCCAAGTGTTTTCAATTTGACTATTTTCAAAATAAATACTATGTTTACTTTGGTTAAATAAAGAAATACTTATGCATCTAAACATGCATATGTTCAATAGGTCGTCTACATATCTCATTGTGTTTTAAGATCATTAATTGTTTATTAATTGCATAGTTAAACATGGCTAATCAAGACATAGAGCTTACAAAATGAATCATGCATCTAACCCCAACGTCTCCCTACTCAACATCTGCATTGAAAAGACAAATTCAAAATGACCAATAAGGCTTCACAATTGAAAAGACACATAGCTGAGACCTATACTAACAAAAGTTATATCTGATCATTCGCTAATGTTATGGACAAACTGATTATGACATTCTATTTTTCATGTTGATACTATAATAGGTTATCTATCTTCCCCTACTCCTTGATCAAATGTTGTCAACATTTTCTTTTGTCATTGATATGCCCAACAAACCTATTACTCCATTTGTCTATTGTCCCCTGTTTCTTGATGTATATATGTACCTACATATATATGCATGCATGCATATATATGTATATATATGTATGTATATGTATGTACAAGTATATTCTCTACATATGCAAATATATAAATACACGCGATATGATCAACATCCTACATAACAAACTGGTACCTCCTACACATCCTTACATATCATACATGTTGCAATAGCAATCAAAAACTATGGAAGTTTTAACTTTCCCAACTACTTCAAAAAATAAATAATGGCCATGTCTTGAAATGTTCAAATATCATAAATTGTTTGTCATGTACGAGTTTAAACATGACTAATAAAGACATAAAACTTACAATAATTATAAAAATTCAATCAAGACATACTAAATAAAATATGCGTAGTGTAAATCTACACCAATAAAATTTACATTTGTCCATTCCCCTATGTTTTGAACAAAGTCATAATGAGCATGTTGTTTCTACCCTCACCTTACATTGCATTATGTAATAGTTTCTATTACCATTAATATGTCCAATTACCTCCCGTGCAAAATACAAATGTATCTATACAATGTCTTAACAATATATAAACATATGCCTATGTATTTAACTATATTTGTTTATATGTATATACTTTTCTATGTGCATATGTGTCTAAGCATATAAATTTATACAGATGCATATGCAATAACATGTGCATGCGATACAAGATATCTATGCATATGTATGAATACACATACACAAATATACACATTATAGCAATTCAGTAACCATGATAAATTCAACATCAAGATTTCCAAGCGATAACTTTAGTTTCTAACCACCGTACCAGATATTTGAAATTGCTACTTTAAAACTTTATTTTCAAAACTACATCATCAAATACGACACCACACAAACATGCTTCTTGTCTAACCACTCTTACAACTACTCGAAACTATATAAATGATTTCTACTGCAACCTTTGCAACCTTTGTAACAACCTAAGATATCGGAAACAACATTTATGCTCCCTTGCAGGAACTCTGCTCTTCAAGAGCTCTTGTTTCCATACAATATGCTTATCCGTCAATGCTAATAAACATTAAGAAAAAGAAAAGCCCAAATGTTCACATATAGTACACTCTGGTGCAGCTGCTCTTTCAATTACAATTAATACACACCAAACTAACAAAATTAAACAAATTCTTTCGTTATTTGCAGGAGCAGTTATCAAAACTGAAGAAATCTGCCATTTATAAAGAAACGAACCCAAAATAACGATCACGCTATCTGTTGAAAACAAATTCTGGTGGGATCTCATTACCAAGCAAAAGGGTCACAAAAGAATGGGCTCGAGTGAATCAGAGAAGAGATATCCCCAAGTGAAAGTACGGGAATGGGAAGACGAATTCATGAAATTTGATTTATACGGCACAGATGTGAGCATCGCCAATGCCCTGCGCAGAGTGATGATTGCAGAGGTGCCCACCGTGGCCATTGAGCTCGTCGACATAGAAGCGAATTCGAGTTGTTTGGCCGACGAAATGCTCGCCCACCGCCTCGGCCTCCTCCCCCTCATCAGCCATTCTGCCATGAATATGATCATGTCCAGAGATTGCCACAACTGTGATGGAGATGGCGCCTGCGACTTCTGTTCTGTGGAGTTCCGTTTGAATGTGATGTGCACAGGAGAGCAGACGCAGGATGTAACCACCAATGACTTGATTCTCACCTCCATGGGGATTTCTGATGTCGAGCCTGTCAGCCGCACAAAACCTGGAACACCGTAACTATATTACCTAAACTCTTGTGCTTACAATTCATATGAATTTTACTTACAGTAACTGTTCTTGACACCCAAAATTCAAGCTTGAGTTTATTTCCTCACCATTATTTCTCACACACAAAACTTTGGGAACATTAAAGTCATGTTATATTTTGAATGGCATTTGCATAGATTATACATATATACAATTTTATGGCTTTTTAAAAATTAAAGTGGGGTTGTTTTAATAGGGGAAAGTTTCCACAATTCATGGTCAAATAGTGTTGAAATGTTTGAATTGAAACTGTGTGAAATCTTTTTTACATCGACGTTTTGGATCATACTCTATGATCCATCATCAGGATGCTTTGGAGATAGAGAGAAGAGTGTGATCCGAGACGTAGATGTGAAAAAGATTGCACATAATTTCAATCCAGAAATCTCAGCACTATAGGGTTGTTCTTTTAAAGGGAAAACTGTATGCAATCTTTTTTACATCAACGTATTGGATCATACTCCACGATCCATCATCATGATGCTTTGGAGATAGAGAGAGAAGAGTGTGATCCGAGACCTAGATGTAAAAAAGATTGCACATAGTTTCAATCCAGAAATATCAGCACTATGGGGTTGTTCTTTTAAAAAGGGAAAACTGTGTGCAATCTTTTTTACATCAACGTATTGGATCATACTCCATGATCCATCATTGGGATGCTTTGGAGATAGAGAGAGAAGAGTGTGATCCGAGACGTAGATGTAAAAAGATTGCACATAATTTCAATCCAGAAATCTCAGCACTATGGGGTTGTTCTTTTAAAGGGAAAACTGTGTGCAATCTTTTTTACATCAATGTATTGGATCATACTCCATGATCCATCATCAGGATGCTTTGGAGATAGAGAGAAGAGTGTGATCCGAGACCTAGATGTAAAAAAAGATTGCACATAGTTTCAATCCAGAAATCTCAGCACTATGGGGTTGTTTTTTAAAGGGAAAACTGTGTGCAATCTTTTTTACATCAACGTATTGGATCATACTCCATGACCCATCATCTAGATGCTTTGGAGATAGAGAGAAGAGTGTGATCCGAGACGACGATGTAAAAAAGATTGCACACAGTTTTAAAGGGTTTAATCATTTGATAATTCATGATCAATGTGTTGGTTTTTTAATTTGAAGATTCACTTTTATTTAAAAATTAAGAAGGGATTGTTTATTAAAGAGTTTAATCATTTGATAATTCATGATCAATGTGTTGGTTTTTAATTTGAAGATTCAATCTTCTCTAAAAATTAAGGTGGGGTTGCTTTTTTTAATGGTTTTTAAGCATTTGATAATTCATGATCAATGTTTTGGATTTTGATTTGAAGATTCAATCTTATATAAAAATTAAAGTGGGATTGTTTTTTAAATAGAATGTGTTGGATTTTGTTTTGAAGATCCAATCTTATATAAAAATTAAAGTGGGATTGTTTTTTAAAAGGGTTTAACCATTTTATAATTCATGATCAAGCGTATTGGTTTTTTATTTGAAGATTCTATCTTATTTAAATAATAGATGTTTGAACTATAATATTCTATTTTTTAGATAAATGTTGATTTATTATAGAATATTAAGTTGTTAATTTTTGTTTTGATATGTTTCATCACATAGGCCTATTACTCTAGCCAAGTTGTCAAAAGGTCAACAGTTGAAGATCAGATGTCTTGCAAGAAAGGGGATTGGCAAAGACCATGCAAAGTTTTCCCCTGCATGTACTGTTACTTTTTTCACAATGCCTCATATTCATATCAACTATGATCTCGCTCAAAATTTGACTCTTCAACAAAAGGAGGATTTTATTAAAAGCAGTCCTACGAATGCCTTTCAACTTAATCCTGATACACAACAGGTTTGAATCACTTTTTAAAGCATTTTAATGTTTCAAAATAAATATAGAATTTATATGCATTAATTTCAACCCTACAAAATAACAAATTATATTTGGTAAAATAAAATAATGTTTCATGTTAAGTAATCTTTTTTCAAACAGTTAATTATTTATAGAAAGCAATCCTATGAATGTCCTTCAACTTAACCTTGGTGCTTAATGGGTCTGAATTGCTTTTTGATTTTTTAATATTTCAAAAAAAAATTAGACATTGATATGCATTAGTTTCAACCCTACAAAGTTACAAATTATATTTGGTAAAATAAAATCATGTTCCATATTAAATAGTCTCTTTTTTCAAATAGGTAATTATTAATATTTATTTTTTATTTGCTCCTACAAATTACTTAAATTTATTTAGATCTTTTTAGATCAAAGATAAAGTATATATAGATAAATATCCATTACCATTAAGAATATTTTCTTAACTATTACACTTTTTCATATAAAATCAACTCTTTTATTTAATTTTTAATATAGACATATACAAATAAATTATATGGGTTTTAGCATTATTCTATTTCATCTTTTTTTTAATATAAATTAACACCATTCCATTAAAAAATAGATTATATATCTATAGTTCTATTAGTATTAACCAAATCTATTGTAAATATTTTTATACACCAACTGCATCATTTATATGATGTAGTCAAAGGTTTTTTGAAAAAATCAATTTAAAGTATGAGAAGGGATGAGATTTTAGCGGTGGCAATACTCCTTATACTTTTCAATATAGTGTGAATTTATTTATTTCCAAGTCAAACCCTAAGTTGAAGATTTCACAAGATTGAAAACAAAAAAGGTTGACATAGATACAAAATATCTAGTGTAGCATAATTTGTCAAATGTATAATGTAAATGACATGTTAACTTTGTTGAATAACATTTCAATGATATATATAGATGTTTCCAATAATATTTTTAGATTCATTCTAATTTTGCCTCTCAATGATCTATATAGGTGTTTCTAATGAGTGTTTTAGATCCATTATAATGTCTTAGGGCTTTTCTTTGAATATACAATTTAAAATATTTTGATATGCAAGTTATATTAGATAGTAATTTTATTTTTTTTAAATGAGTTAAATAAATTGAAATTTAGAAAGAAGATCAATTGAGTTTGGATGGAGGAAAGTCATAAGAAATTAGATTTGTTAAGGTATTGGCAATAAAAGAACTTAAATACTAAATTCAAAACCAAATTATGTCCAAAATAAGATAAATTAAACATTAAAACAATACATTCAAAACAAAACCAAAAATAAATATTAAATATAAAATAAAATAGTATATATATTTTTCTCTTTTATAATTTAACTACCAATTTAAATATTTCACATTTTGTAAATGTGAAATATAATCACTCAACATACATAAAGTACATGAAACAAAGAAAAAAAAAATACTAAACCCAATACAACTTGACTAACTCTCAAGAATTAAATAATTTTAAGTTTTTTTTACATAATCTATGTTTACATCTAATTCTTTTATTTTGTATGATTTTTAGTTGAGTTATTTTTGAAATGTATATGGCATGAAATGTTGTAGGTATTTTACTATTTACTTATTTTTAACAACATATATGGTCAAATCTCCACATGGCTCCCAATTTTGGCCTATGACATGTGTTTCTTATATGTTTTTTTAAAATATATTCTTAATTAAAATTTGGATCTTTTCATGCAGATAGAGGTAATAAATCCAGAGTTGTATAGCTCTTATGATGAAGAGGTTTTAAGACAAGCTGAGATGATGAATGTACCAGGGTTGGTCACTATTATTCCAAGTGATGATCACTTTGTTTTTACTATAGAAACAACTGGTGTGATCAAAGCTCATGAACTATTCTTAAATGCCATTCAAGTTTTAAGACTAAAACTTGATAGTGTACGTCCTACCTTAGATGACAATGAAGAATTTATTGATTTCAATGATCATATGTAAATTTATTAAAAAAAATAATACAATTAAATAATATTCAAATATAAATGTTGTAAAATTTATTGTATTTCCAAATTTTCAAGAGTTATTTTATTTTTTTAGTTAAAAGTTCAAAATATATAGATATTTTATATTTGTATAATTTTTATTATATTAGAATATTTTCATGTTTAAGATATTATTATGATGATTATTTTTTGAATAAATATTATTTTTTAAACCTTTCATTTTATTTATGATGTTAATAATTATAAAATAAATAATCATAAAATGTATACATATTAATTTTTTACAATAAAAACTCTATTTTTCTTATTAATTTATATAATATTAATAATCTTTTTAGATAAAAATAATTAAAAAATATATTTTTAAATTAAAACGTAGTTTTATTTTATAGACTAAAAATTATTATTTTTTAAATCTTTCATTTTATTTATGATGTTAATAATTATAAAATAAATAATCATAAAATGTATACATATTAATTTTTTACAATAAAAATAATATTTTTCTTATTAATTTATATAATATTAATAAAACGTTATATAATATTAATAACCGTTTTAGATAAAAATAATTAAAATATATATTTTTAAATTAAAACATAATTTTATTTTATAGACTAAAAATACTACATTCTTATTAAATTGTTTTATTAAATAAATTATAAAAACATAAAAATAATGGAGCTATATAATGTAGTAGTTTTTTATCGTGAATTTAAATATTTGATGTATTTAGATTATTATTTGGTGAACATTTAGATTTATAATGGAATGCCTTCCTTTATTTTAGATTTTATATGCTAGGATATGATTATAAAGCACTTTATGTTGCATAATTTTCATCTAAGCACATAATCATCATGGTGAATGATAGTGATAGTTTCCTTTAATGAATCCCATCAAATAAAAGAAAAAGTCATAGATTAGTAAGAAAATTTTATTATAATATATCCTTATTAAGTGTTCTAATTCTAAGTGTTAAAAATGAGTAGTTGAGGAATTAATTAGGATAGCTTATTAATTAAAGAGACATTAATCTTGGTGGAAATCTTATTTCCCTCCCTCCTATCTTTCATAGTTACAAAAATTTGTGTTTCTAAGTCTCCACACAAACACACACACACATCCTATCTTTCATAGTTACAAAAAATTGTGTTTCTAAGTCCACACACACACAAAAATTTGTGTTTCATAGTTACAAAAATTTGTGTTTCATAGTCTCCACACACACATGCGAAACATAAATGTCTTTTATTTTGAAGTTGTCCTCTTTTTTCCATCTCTTTATCTTATGGATTATTCTTGACTCTATGTTTTACCTCTTTTTTCTTGATTATTATGTCTCAAACTAGTTGATAAATAATCACACACATTCAAATAATAGAAGTCCTCTTTAAGTATACCTCCTTTATTTGTACACATCCAAATATAGTGTGTTTTTTTTTATGTATTATAATTATTGTCTTCTATAATTTTGTTATATTATTGCCATGATTTGTGTCTTCCTCGTTGTTTTTTATTAATCTCTCT
Source organism: Sequoia sempervirens (assembly GCA_007258455.2). Lineage (NCBI taxonomy): Eukaryota > Viridiplantae > Streptophyta > Pinopsida > Cupressales > Cupressaceae > Sequoia > Sequoia sempervirens. The sequence continues at coordinate 107,545,371 of VDFB02256132.1, forward strand.
TTATTGTTCTACTTATGGCATGCGGCTTAATCAACATCCTTATTATCCTTTTTTTTTTAAAAGCAAATTATAGTCATTAACTTATATCCATAAAATGGATTGTCCACCCTTCCCTATTTAAAAGTTGATCTAACCGGTTCACTAGATCCTCAACAAAAAATCAATATCCATCCTACTCTATCACCAAAATCAATTATTTAATTACTATTAAATGGTTCATATTTCTGTTATTGGGGGTTTGGGATAAATTATCATATCCCAATCCCTACAAGTAGATAGAACTAGTACATGTAGTTAACGTGGTGGGGGGAAAGTTAAATAGGCCTACCCAAACAATTTTTTCCTTAAAGATAAACAATTTAGAAAATTACATCTTACATTCCATAGGGAATAGTTTGAATCATATTTATAGTATTTAATCTCCTCCAATTTAATATCAACATATAATTTCTAATTTAAAACAACAACTATATATTATAAGTCATGACCAAACATACCTTAATTTCACATAAAAGAATGTATATATGCCTAAGATAGTTTAAATACATAGTCTTCTCACCTTTCTATATAATACCATATATATCGTTTATATTGCAAAAAAGAACTCAAAACCATAAAAGCATAGTTGTGCAACTCAAATATTGGACAACATAAAAGACATTGTAGTGGCCAATATAATACATTGGGTTGAGAAAAAAAGTTTATTGTTACCTCTCAAATATTCACACAAGGGTCTTCACCATTTTCTTGTCTAGTCCCCCCATCCTTGGTGTCCAAATACATATACATGAGTTGCGAATTTCCTTTGAAATATACTCCAAAAATATAGATGAAACCCTACTTGGATTCATAACTACATGTTCCTCCACCAAATTCACCACATATTTTTCTAAATACATTATCCCTTCTCCCCTTTACCACCACACTTCTCAAAATTAGATGATATTTATTTCATTAATCTATAGCATTATAAATTGTGATCACTAAAGGTGAAAGCACAATTTCACGCTTTATTTAGGGCTTGCTTTAGTGTCTACTCCCTTGGTACATTTTAGCACCACTTCTTGGCCTTGGATTTTCCCTTCAACTCAAGAGAACATGTCAATACTACCCTAAAAGTGCTTTCTCAATCACATTTCATTATTTTAACCCCAAAAAAGCTTTTTTTTGGATAATTCTTGATTAAGTAGACCCTAAATTCAAGGATCACACTTTAATATATGCAAAACACTTGGTCAGGAGTGAGGGTGCCCTAGACTAGGTGTTTTTCTCAATAATTTTTTTATCTTTAATTTATGTCAGTCTTTAATTTGTGCAACATAAACTCAATTTCGAGATTTGGCGATAAATTAATCCTTTAAATTAAGCCTTTATGATCAAAATATTGGCTATCAAATCCTAACCCTTTTTTGGTGCAAATAATCCAACCTACATAGTGGTTCTAAAAGAATAACAAAGTGGGTTAATTATGTTATAATATTAGCATCACCATACTTATGCTCTACCAATTTTTATTCTCTCTCAGTTGAACCTTTACCAATTGCATGTTGTTCAAACACTCTTTAATATGTTTCCAATTGGAATGGAGACTTAATAACCCTAAAATTGAAAAAAAAAAGATGAAATTTCTTCCTAGACATGTCACCTCCTCATCACAAGTCACCATTGACTAATATCCATCTTCTAGAATCTTGTTCCAAGCTAAAATGTTATAATAGTTAAATTAATTAGTATAATGATACCATCAACCATATTATTCATTTCAAATACTTTTCACAACCAAAAAAATCATGCACATCATAATTCATACATGGCCACATAATTAGATCTCATTTGACTATGTGCTTAGTTATAAGTAGTGCCCTTTCATAAATATCTACAAGTTTAGGTGACTAAGTTACACCACCAAGCATAGGTGGTTAATGTCTATGTTACTAGCGGAGCTCAAAAAAAAATAGAATTCATTTATTAAAGGTTAGTGATGTTGTTTATAAGGAATTTCTCAAGCCTAAAAATTAAGAAACTCTTCTTAGAAAATAAAAAACCATTAAATAATTTGGTAGATGGATCTTTCAACCTCCAAGAATTCTAGATGCCTTTGTCTTGCATTATATGAAGATTTTAAAATCTCAATTTAGTATTCACTAAAATAGGAAGAAGTGCTCAATATTTTCCTAGATGCAATCCCTTGTTATCATCCTACAACCTAGGTCGCGACTTGTGATAAACTCCTCTCGTAAGAGGATATTCAATCAATAGTTTTTTGCATGGCTAATGTTAAATATCCTAGTAGTGATCACTTTCATTGGGAATTTTATAAAATACTTGGGATGATGTCAATTGTATTTATATAGTTTGTGTTGAAACCTTTCATACTATCTCTTTAGGCTCTATGTATCAATAAAGGAAACATCAAATTCATACTTAAATTTAGAGACCCATCAACTTGTTTAATGTCTCTTATAAGATTGAATAGATAAAACTCTTCCCTATGAATTAGAAACCTCTTCTTTCTTGTTATCTAGCTAGAGTATATCAATTTTATCCAAAGTAGATATATTCTTGATAGAATTATTATTGTTTTGAGAAGGTATAGAATGGGCTAGAAAATCTAACAAAAAATGAACTCTTATCAAAATTGATTTTGACAAATACCATGATAGAATTGAGTGGATTTCATCTTCAACATGCCTAAATCTTTTGGATTTGGCTCAAATTTCCTTTATTATATTCAAATACTTTTGTAGGCTCTTCTAATTTCATTATATTCAGTGAAATCTATTTTTTTTTAAATTGCCTCTTTAGGTCCATTGGATAGGGTAGACCTCTTGTACCTTCTTTCTAATACTATCAAGAAATTAAATTAATTTCCATTCCTTGCAACAATCACCAGTACTTATTCAATAACCACTTTTTTGACGATTCTTTCCTCACATTGCTTAAGGATGAGGATAATATCCAACAAGATTTTAAGTGTTTTAATACTTGTTGCATAGCTTTTGGCTCTAACATTCACTATACTATAATGAATCATTATTTTTTCCTTTGTCCTAACTGTAAGAGAGAGGGGCCACCATCTGCAAGGTCCCAGGTCATGGAGGGCCAAGATGCGGAAGGCTACCCTAACTTACCTCAACTTAATGGGTTGTTAGGATATGCAAGATGAGAATGATGAGGACTATAAGGTCCTTCAATCACTCTACATGCCCGAAATACAAAAATGGGGCTAAGTGAGCCAGTTTTTAGGTTCAACACTATGCCTCAAAAAGCTCTTTGCTCGAGGATGAAAGCGCAGTCCTTGGATGACAACACAGCACGTTGGTGTCTCTAAAGTGTGTTGGTGTTTGTACGACCAAACAACTATAGAGACAAGGTCAAACCTAAGAAAACAAGCTAATGACCCAACTAACTATTACTAAAGGGCCAAAATAACGCGACTAAGTAAACGAAATACTCCCCAAATGCAAGAGTTAGGGTGGCAAGAAGGATCTCACAAAGAAACTCGTTTACCAGCTAGCTCCTTGAGAACACGTTCACCTACACATAAAGAGGAGGAGAATGTTGGGTGGATGTATAGGGGCCTGCCTCAATCATACCCCACTTTGGTGTTTCCACCTCCACGGACAACCAAGAAAGAGAGCATGATAAAGAAAGTACTATAATAGAGAACACCAAAAACACTACTAAACAGTAAGTGTGCTTACTCAACCAAGTAATAGAGGAGAGGAAAGGGAAGCTTACCACCTCCACCAAGAGCACTCAAGGCTTCTTGGGGGAGAAAATGAGAGTACTCAAGCCTTTGTTGCAATGGTGTTGTCCCCAACTTTCTCTATCGAAGTGATGGAGTGAAGTTGTTGTTGCAGTGGAGTGCTTGGAATGCTTGGAGTGAGTGCAAGAGTATGAAAGTGAGCTTGTGAATGAAGTGAAGAAGTTCAACTGAATGCTTAGAGGATTTGAGGAAGTTGAAATGCATGTAGAAGGAGGGAATTTGAAGGAAAGATGAAGAAAACAGTCATATTTGAGTCAGTCAATCGAAGAGGGCGTTACAAGTCGATTCCTAATGAGAAGTGTAACGCATTTGTAGGTTCAGATGGGAGAATCTTTGAGGGACGTAAGCGTGCCACGTGGACGTATGTGCATTGTGCGGGCGTCCCTAATAGAAACTTCCCCACCGACACTCAAAATAGGCGCCAAGTAGGATGCAAGCAACAGGCTTAGGTGTAATTAAGCCTCTGAACTTGGTTTTATAAGGTGGATAAAAGAAAAAAGGGAATTTGCATAAGGGGTGCAAATTCACTCTTATACACTAATTTAATTATTTTTGCTAGAAGTCCATTGACTATAGGGAGATCTTCAATATCCATAGCATCTCATTTGTCTTCTAGGCTTGTCAAGCCACATTATGGAAGTATGTCATTGATAGTAGAGAAAACATAACTTACTTGATCACCAAGCTACTTTAGTTGGGGTGAAATCACAATAGCATGTCACCCTTATATAAAGTAAAAAAGGAAATGTTTTATATATCTTTAGCTTGAAACACCTAAAATTTATATATATGTTTCAAACATTGAAATGGTGTAAACTGATGAAATATGGAAATTTTAGTTTACTACATCATTGTATTTAAAAATAAATAAAATTATTTTGTCATTTTTTTTTGGAAAAAATGTTAGCACTATTGATTGCTAAAAAAGTTAAAAATTGAGGTAGATGGGATGTCAATAAATTTCATTTTGTTCCCTTTTTTGGCTTATTGTTAACTTAATACTCTAGGGAATTAATTTAAAAAATGATAGATAATTATTTTTAATAAATAGTTAAAGTTTCATGTCCCAAAAATAGAGCACTTAGATGGGATTTCAAACATCTTGGTGCTCATTTCCAAAAAATGCAATAAAATTATATCAACTTGACCAAGAGTCTTTTATCTAGTTTGTGATTTTTTTAAGTTTTTAAATATTTTTAATATATTTCAATCAACTGAATCATGTTAGGATGATAACCCACTTATAATAAAAATAATAAATAAAATTTACATGTTTTCAAGCTATGTAAAGAGATCTTTGAAAGGTTGGTTCTCATGTTTTTTTCAAAAAAATCATTTGCTTATGTAAAAATCTATCATAAGTCACAAGATAAAAATATAAGAACAAATAATATTTTTGCTAAATTTATGTCACATATGCAAGTTGAACCCAACCAGGTTGGGTCAAACCACACAAAGCATAAAGGGTGAAAAAAACATTTGTATAATGAAAGGGGTTTAATCAAATCCTATGAGCATGAAAGATGAAATTTGTGTTTTATAATAAAGGGGTTTTAACCAAACCTAGTTGGGCCAAATCCCCATTTTCCATGTGGATAACACATATGTGCAAGGTGACGGTTGGGTTGAACCTACCAAGAAAAAATGACTTGCCTCAAATGGTGACAAAATTCCAAACTTTCACTTGGTAGGTAATTTATAAATTATCGGAGTAGCCAAAATTTTCTTGCAAACTCAAAACAATCCACAAATGATGATATACAAAATGAGAAAGTAACATAAGCATGTTATGCGTTGTAAAATGTACAAACAAGCCTTGATTATAAAGGGAATGATGAAGAGGTGAGAATGTAGGAGTCAAACTCTAACTACCCCTCCAAGTATGAAACAAGCCTAGGACTCTATGGACAAGTGTTGGGACATTTGGTAAGTCTACATGAGGTGAGAAAAAAATCTATATAACCTCTAAATGAGTTTAAGTGTAATGTGAATAAACCCTACTAAGTAGGCTAAAAGATAACTAGTTTGATAATACCAATTTTCACACTAATATTTTTTTTTATGCTAAAGTGTTTGTTACGGAAAGAGTTTTTCATTGACTATTTACACGTCAAAATTAGACTCCCCATTTGAAATTTATAGAAAAATAGAAAATGTCCCCCTCTTACAAGCTTTTTGAATAAGTTGACGGTTTATATAAACCACTAGCATAAAGTGGATGATCAATGATAAATGTTAATTGATATCTAAGTGCTAGTAGGTAATAAATGCATTACTTAAATGTAATGTCACATGAAATGCATCACTTAAATGTAATGTCACATGAAACTTTAGTTACAATAGATAAATACTAATTTAAATGTGGTCATGTGGAGAAGATTAGAGAGCCTAGCAACATTTGAAGAGATTTTGACTTGGCCAATAGAGATATTGGACATTGTTGTCACCCCAAATGGAAATGGGATACTATATAACTTATACGGAGGTATTTTCCATATTTTGCCAAATTGTGATATTATTATCAGGATTCAACCGTGTAGTTTTATGAGTCCAACTCATTGACCCATGTTTCATGAGTAGTCATGATGAATTAACCCAGCTTCGTGGACTTTATGTGGAGTATGTGACACTGTGTGGAGTCAAGGGCGAGCCCTAATGGTTGTGCACCAGCCAAAAACTATAGAAGATCCACTAATGACAAATTAACCCAAAGGAACTATTGAAGGAAAGAGAGGGCACAATGTGGAGGCCAAGTCTTGAGGTGCCTTTTGGAGGAGGTCATTGCATATGTTTAAAATACCCACTAGTAGAAGTCACACAATGACAAAAGATGCAAATCATGAGTTCAAAAACACTTATTTTGCATTTCCTTAGCTACCAATATTTTGTGTCAAGAAACCCTAGAGCACTTAATTAGAAACAACAAACATTAGGTCTTGATGAGATGAAGATATTTTTGGTGTCTAAAGTTACAAAAAAAAAAATAGCACAAAGACCTATGGAGAGTGGAGAGGCATGGAGATGATGCCAAAAACTCATTCTTTAGAGTCCATGCCTTCCTTGGATGTAATGCACAGGTCAAGCAGCTTGATAAATGGATGTCTGATGTGCCCAAAGCTCATGTGCCAAAAAACGGTATGTGAAAATGGTTGAGAGTACGCTACGAGACCTAGTAAAAAGTATGATAGGCTTTTAGAGGTGGTTGCAATGATCAGTGGAAGAAAACCTTGGAAAGAAAAGCATAGGGGCCTACAGAGGCCAATAAAATATATAATACTCCTTAAGAAAACTCTAACTAAACTCAACACATGGCCTGCAATACTCTACTAAGGGAGAGGGACCGGTGATGGATAGGGAAATGTTGAGTGAGGGGTCTACGTTAGCAGCATCTGAGTCAGAATTTTTTTTTTGACACATCCCTTAATAGTCCAACTAGCACCCCCCCATTTTTTTTGGAGAAATTTGTGCATGTTTGTCAATGTCTTCGAACCATTTTTCAAAAAGTACAAAAAAGAGCCAAAATGTGTCATCGACTGATTTTGGACACATGTAATCCCCTTCATGGTTTCCCACCACACTAGTACTAGATCTCTTAACTCCCAGTAAATGCACATTTATTTTCCAACATTCCTTTGTCGTTGGAATTAATGCCTACCACCTCGACATGCACACCATTTGCTTTGTCTTATGTTAGCTTCACAGCTACACCATTCATGAGAATAATTTGCACTTTCAGCGGTTGCATTCATGACCAGTGTTGGTTTGGTTTGAGGCCGGCAGTGGTGAGGCCATGGGTGAGTACTAGTGATGCATTTCTTGTAATTTTTGTGTTTTTCAACACCACATTTGGCAAAAGGAAAATATTTACCTTCTGGTTACACAGGTGAGGTTGTGTTCTAACATCACATAGGCAATACCTACACATTGCAAGATTTTTTTCAAATTTACTTGCAATATTTTTTTTGTGTGAATAACTTCAGTTTACAAGTAATGATATGCTCATTTAATGAAGCTTTCTTGTAGCTATATCATGGCCGCTTTTGTGTATATATATGTATACATATATATATGCATATATATGGTCAATTGTGTGTATACATAAATATATGCATATATATTTGTGTATACACAAATACACAGTCAGTCATAATATAGCCCTTTATTTTTGTTTTTGTACCTCTGTAATTTGTATATGTATAGTGGCAGTATTTGAAGTTATTATACACTTCACTGTTAAGAGTTTCTTGCAACTAAAATATGGCCGAATATGTATATATATTTATAACTACATATATATGTGTGTGTGTGTGTATACACACAATCGGTCAAAATAATAACACTTTTTGCATACTACATTATCTATTAAGGGTTTCATGCACCTATCTTTTGGTCGACTGTGTGTATAGATATACATACCATTAATGGGTTTCAACAACTAGACTGTTAAGGGTTTCATTCACCTATATTTTGGCTGACTGTTTCCTCCATTGTCGTGAACCCCTCGCTCAACAATACTGCTCCCCCATCATCCTCTCAACTTTTTCCATAGTAGATTCATCTCTATCGAAATGGTCAAATTTACCATAATATGTATGTATGTGTGTATATTGTATGTATGTATAGTATACGCACATACATATGGCAGTTCATATGTATGTATGTAGGCCATGCAAGTACCCATACATATGACATTCATATTTAACATACATACATATATGCATATGTATGTATGTATAGTATATAATGCATACATACATACATAGAGCCATTTTCACAGGCACATAGACATACTCGACCAAAAGATAGGTGCATGAAACCCTTAACTATGGAGTGTATGATAATGTTCCAATATTGTCAATATAAATATGCAACTTGTAGAATTACAATTACATATGACAAATATATAGAAATTGATGTTTCATATAGCCTTGTTCATTTACATTTATATGAATTCGATGTATGCTTTAATTTATATTTAATTACTATCACAAGTGTGACAAAGTTGTTTCAATTCATATCAAAATGCTAGTTGAAGTTATATATAAGTATCATAATGTTGTATCAATTGGTTGTTTCAAGTTTTTCTTAAAAATTATGATGTATTAGAAAATGTTTCCAAATATTCTATCCAATTAATCTTAATCTTACATGTATGAATTTTGTGTTTTAGTTTGTATCATTCTTTGATTTGTAAGAGTTAGAATTAGGGATATGATAGTATACCATGCATTTTTTGTTTCGTTGCACACACACCCTTGATCATTTGCAATAAACTCAATTAGATGCATGGTTAGTTTTTTCTTCCATTATTCTCACTCTTACATGTATGAATTTGTTGTTTCAATTTGTATCATTATTTTTTTTGTAAGAGTTAGAATTGGGGATATGATAGTATATCATGCTTTTTTTGTTTCATTGCACACACACCCTTGATCATTTGCAATCAACTCAATTAGATGCATGGTTAGTATGTTCTTCAATTACACTCACTCTTATATGTATGAATTTTTTGTTTTAGTTTGTATCATTCTTTTATTTGTAAGTGTTAGAATTGGGGATACGATAAATATAACATTGTAGTGTCAAAAATAGTAACCCTTTTTCACACTTAATTTGGGAATGAGGAATTAATAATAAAATGGACTAAATTATGCCTTATTTAGGGTGTTGTAAAGTGTATCTTTACACTTTCACATTAATTCAGAGCTCTATTAATTAATTGAGGTTAATTTGAGCTTAATTGGCTCCTTTAATTCAAATCCAAGCCTAATTAATTGCATTTTCTGAGGGTTAAAACCTGAAACTCATTAATAATGTTTCACAACACTTAATTTGGCAAGGAATGTGTCTTAGGATAGTGACCTAGGACCCATTCGCCACCTGGAAAATGGGTCCTCACTAAGTCCTAGGATCCCCTTTTGGCGTGAAATTTCACAATCCCCAAAACAAGTCCTAGTTAAGTATGCTAGGACCCAGGTCCTCCTTAAATTAGGACACCCCTCTTAGAATATGTTTGTGGTAGGATTTTAATGATTTCAAATCCTAGATCTAATGCCAGCTTGTGTTATTTGAGTTTCAGGATTTAATCTTAAGTTAAGTATAAATAAAAGGTTATTTCACATAGTTTCATCTAAGAGATCTAAGCATTCAAGTGTTCAAGTTATAATAGAAAATTTATGATATCAAGAGTTCACAAGAGAATTCAAGAAGGAATTCAAGGGAAGCTAATTAGTGTTTATTGCAGAAAACAAGGATCCAATTCATCATGTCAAAGTCATGCATGTTGTTGAGCTAATGTGATGTGGTAGCATTGGTGATCAAGTTCAAGTGTTCAAAGCTATTATCTTATGTATAATTCATGATCTAGATCTACTCTCATTGAGGCCACTCCATGCTAAGTTTCAAATTTTCAATCCAAGGTTCAATTAAGGATTGGTGAGGTATAGCATTACATTGTTCATTCATCTTTCCTTTTATGCATTATTTCAATTCAAGGTTTAATTACCAAAATGGGGTTTGACAAAGGAAAACCCCTATTCCCTAAAAAATAGAAAAATTTCTTCTCCTTTGATGTGTGATTGTATTTTAGGTTGAAGACCAAGTGGAGAGAAAAATTGGAAAAAAGTTGTCAAAGTTGTAAAGTTGCAAAAGTTGTCATCTTTCTTGCAAGATCACAAAAACTAAGCTACAAAATTTATTTCCAGCTTTCGGGAGTTGAACATATAGGCTCTAGGAGTGTGGGCATTGAAGAATAGAACCCAAAAATCAGATTTCCAGAAACCTAGCAGGGACCCATTCGCTACTGGGCGAATGAGTCCTCAGTGAGGCCCAAAAAAACACTTTTTCTTATAGGTACACATCATTTTAGCATCTTAAAACCTACCTTTTTACTATTATATTAGTTAGGTTTGATTTCTAATTGTGAATTAAACATTATAGCCCTCTTAAATTGGATGAAGCCATTAGAAAAATAAGTGGTTCATCATCTTGTTAATTCACTTTGATAAATTCTATTTTTTGATGGTTCGTTTTGGTGAACCCGACTTCTTGAGCATTGTAGTTTTTTTATTTTTGGAGTTGCTTTTCATGTTAGGATAGATCTTGCATTCATTTGCATTGAATTAGATCTCATTTAGGTGGCTTAGTTTTCATTCAAATTTGCATCTCATCTAGAGTTTTAGAATTGCATTGTTTGCAGTCTTTAAATCTGAAAAAATACAAAAAAAAATAAATAGTTATCTTGCATATCATTTAGATCATATAAACTTGCACTTGAAAATCAAAACAAAATTGCATATCAAAATAAGTGTTTTAGGTCATAATTTTGTCATAATTTTCACTCAAATTTCACATTGCATTTACAGAAATCTAAACTTGAAACTTACTATAGTAAACTAAATCTAAAAATCGCTAGAAAAGACCTAAAAATATGTAAAAATTAGTTTCAAAAACCTAATATAGGACCCATTTTCCCTAGGGTGAATGAGTCCCTGATCGGACCTAAATATGCATTTTTGGAAATTGAAATCTTTTGCTTTGTGCTTTTGTTTGTTGTTGTCAAATCTCTATTACAGTTTCCTAATTTTATGTTTCATTCATTTCATTAAATCTAGCTTAATTTGGTTCATTTAGTAAATTTTCTAAATTCAAAATTGCATTTATAACATTTTGTTTTCAGATTGTTGCATAGTGTAAACAACAAATCACCTTGTTTAAGTTTAAAAATATGAAAATGGACAAGTGTTTTAGCAATGTATGGAAGTCCTTATTCTCCTTGGTTGATGTTTCAAGTTTTATTTTTGGCAATGATCCTAATGCAATTGAACCCACTCATGCTCACCCAAATCCTAATGAATGTCTTCATGAAGTTGACATCATTGGAGAAGATGATGCTAGCATGCATGAATCCAGAAGCGATTTCCTTAACAATCTTGAGAATAATGCATCTTTCTATCCTTCCATGAAACAACCAACGCAACTTGAAATGTTTGGTCTTTTACATCCTGAAATTGAGTCACAAACCAAGCCTAAACTTCCAATGATAAGTGAACCTATCTCCTCTAATCAAGTTCATATTCATCCATATTATTTTGACAAAGTGACTAACACTCCCATAAACCTAGAAGAGACCTATGGCTAAGGATTTAAGATCTTAACCAACCAAGGATGTGACATAACTAATGAGCATGAAATTCATAAAATTTTAGAGAAAGTTCTTGTTTAACAAACAAAAGGGATAGGATATCAAGATCCCCCTCCCAACATAAGTGTCCTCCTTTCTATAGAACAACCCATGCCTCATAAGAATGATAGGATCATCTCAGGTCTTCCTTCTCAATATCCACCTCAACAAGTCAGTGAATCAAGCAAGCAACAAAAACCTTACAAGATCAAAAAATTATCATTTTTACATACTCAAATAGAAATTGAACGAAATATGGAGCAACTCCTTAAGAAAGATTGGATTAAATTTCCACCTCATAGTAAAAGTAGCATACCTAAGAAAAAACATGAATTATTGTGCATACCATGGAACCATTGGGCATCTTACTGACAAGTTTCATGCATTAAAATTACTATTGAGTGATTTTCACTTCGATAATGATGATTGCTACCAAGTGATCGCATAGCATGCCCTTTTGCTCCTTACCATGTAATAGTTGTAGGATCCTGAAATTCTCACTATTACATGTTATACATTAATTGTAAATCATTTTCTTTATCACAAGGAACTCATTCTCATCACACATCTCAACTCATCCTTGTCTTGCACTTAGTGGGGGCAAGGGGTTAGTTAGCCTTGCCCTAATTTTTGCATGTGTTGATGTCCTTTTGGCTAGTTGTCTGACTTCCATTTATACCGACTGAGATTGGGATGCAAACAACTTGCTATAGGTTGTTCACATGTGCCTTACTATTCTTTTGCTTTATTTTCTTTTTCATATTTCTTTATATGATTGCATGTGTGTAATGTGATCCCCTGTACTGTTATGTTTGATGCGTCTCTCTTTATATGCATTCCTCTATTTGTATCTACATTCTTCTATATGTCGTAAGAATTTTACCTTTTTCACTTGTCTTGTGTTTTCCTTTTGGGGATGATGCAAGGCATCAAGACAGCTAGGTCTCTTCCATGTTGACCCTTTTCTTTATTTTTGCTCTCTATGTCATTCTTCCAGTTCTATGAGTATTTGAGGAATGATGACGGTTCCGCGCTCTATGACAACATTGTAGCAAAGACATACTGAACCCGGATCCATAGAACCCTTATGTATTTTGGGGGGCAACCCCTCCCTCCCTTTTCATGATGTAGCTCTATTTTGGGAACATATTACTTGGAATAGGGATTTCCAAGTAAGCTCTCATGTTTGAGGAGAAAACATTGGATACTTTAAAGCAGATACTCACAACAATGGTGTTAGCAACCACTTTAAATTGGGGACATACATTGATGAAATCTTTTGATATTTTGCATATTTCATGGTGTGATTTTATTTTTCTTGTGATGCATCCTTTTCTTGGTGGTGTCATTGGGTTTGATGTCCTCCAAGAGTGATATTTCTAAGCGTATGACTTTCCCTTAGTGGATGATGCAAAGCGAGGCATCCCATAAGTGGCAATTTGATATTCTTCACTTGTCATCTCTTGGAGACATTAGACACGATGGTTCCTAGGAAGAAGACCTTTACACAAAGTGAGATCCCCTTGAACAAAAACCTATAGACATAATATTCATAAGCATATAAGAATTATGGTGCCTTATTGAAGTTTTCAGGAGGATAACTTCAATATGGTATGGGAGCCTAATATGATTCTCTCATTTTCCACCCTTCTGGGATACTCACCTAGTGGAAGACCTGAGGTTCCACTACCCCGGAGTAAGTGCATGTGTCGTTTACATAGTGGAAATAAAATTTTGCTTGTAAACGATTTCAAAAAAATAGTTGAGACATGTTCCACATCATGTTGGACAGTTGAATCTTGATCCTTCCCCTTTATCTTGGACAAACAGTCGCGTTCCACATCACATTGGGATGGTCGAAACTTGATCCTTTATTTTCTTGGTCTTTGATAGTGTATGATTAAGTATCTTTTTCATTTTTGCATACATGATTATCTTGAATGTCTACTTTAGTGTGAGTTTGATATGGGGTCAAACTGTCACTAAAGTGGGGGGAAAATGTAGTGTCGAAAAAAGTAACCCTTTTTCACACTTAATTTGGGAATGAAGAATTAATAATAAAATGGACTTAATTATGCCTTATTTAGGGTGTTGTAAAGTGTATCTTTACACTTTCCCACTAATCTAGGGATCTATTAATTAATTGAGGTTAATTTGAGCTTAATTGGACCATTTAATTCAAATCCAAGCCTAATTAATTGCATTATCTGAGGGATAAAACCCGACACTCATTAATATTTTTTTCACAACACTTAATTTGGCAAGGAATGTGTCCTAGGATAGTGACCTAGGACCCATTCACCACTTGGTGAATGGGTCCTCACTAGGTCCTAGGACCCCCTTTTGGCATGACATTTCACAATCCCTGAAACAAGTCCTAGTTAAGTATGTTAGAACCCATTCACCCTATGGAAAATAGGTCCTTAACTTAGGACACCCCTCTTAGAATATGTTTGTGGTGAGATTTGAATGATTTCAAATCCTATATATGATGTTGGCTTGTGTTATTTGAGACTAATCATGTCCTACAATTCTCCTTTAATTACTTTTTATAGAACAAGAGAGCAAACAATCTTCAAGCCACTTACACTTGTCACATTTTCATTTGACAATTTTTTGTCCAAGCATTTGGTCAATTCTTTGAACTAGACCTAAATCAATAACATAGATCAATCAAAAGATAAAGAAAATGACATGAAATATATTTGATCATTTTAATACATGATTTGTATAAAATGTAAAGTGAAAGGAAAACACACTAATATTGTTATACAAATACAGTTATACTTGGTTGTAACAATTTTTGTCCTTCCAACAATTTACAACTTAGACATAGATCCTACACTAGTGTCTTAACCCAGGGTATGGAGTTGAGTTCAACAAAAATTATGATGCATAAGAACATTAAATATTAAAATTATTTGGCTCTTACAATATTGCATTACAATATTGTACCTGAATATCATGAACCAAAACTACTTAGCAATATATAAATCTATGCTTCTATCAAATCAATTTAACCAATTATTTGAATAAAAACCTTAATAAAAGCATATATTCATTAGAAACACAATGAAGACCAAATGAAGGATCCTTCATCACTTTTCATTGATAATTCATACAAAGAGTACAATAGGAGAGAAATGGTTTCAGAATTATGTTATTTTCCTATTCAAAATGTTGGTACTATTAAACAACATTGGAATTTTCACAAAATAAAGGCTCAATAACCTAGCCCAAACTCGACTTCTATTCACTGTTCTTACATTAAAAAATTGTATTGGGAGATTAATCATCTCCCACAATTTTCCTTTAATTCCCTTTTATAGAACAAGAGAGCAAACAAACTTCGGGCCATTTACACTTGTCACATTTTCATTTAAAAAATTTCATTTATAGTTTGTAAGCTTTGTCTCATCATCAATTTCCACAAAAGCACCCTTGAACTTGGGATCCTTCTCTTGCCTTGATTTCTCCAATTTTGTGAAATCCAACCATTTTATTTTCATGTCCTTTGCCTTTTCCAAATCAAATTCATTCCTGATAATATCTTTAAGATAAAAGAAATCATGGAAAAATATTCCTCCTCTGATTTTGACTTTCAATGCTATAATAAAACCTTCTAGATCATAGTTCCTTGCTTTAAAATTCTTCATTCCTAAAGGTGTAATAATTTTGACAATGTTTTTCCATCCATTCTTGATCATGAAAAAATCACAAAATACAGTGTAGTGTGGGAAAAGCATTCCCTTCTTTTGTCCTATCAGATGCAGAGCCTTAACTTTTTCTAGTTGCCACATGACTTCCAGAAAACCAATTCTCAAAGGTACATCTCTTGGAAATACATATGGAGAAATGTTTGTGCCATATACCTTGATAATAATGCAATCTGGATAAGGGATAATTTCTCCCCAATTGTGATCAATACCTAGTTCAAACCTCCTTTTTTTAGGCCTTAAGAAATCATGCAGCTCCTTAGGAATTCTTCATGGATTCCTCATCAAATACCTTTTCAATCTTGCATGAAATAGACTTGTAAAAGTCACAAAACTGTTATCATTCACTCTTTGAACAAAAAAATCTGCAAAAATAAGGAATTTCACTAGAATCTCACTCCAATTTCACCTTCTTTGAGTGCTACCAAAGCCTTATGAATGGATTCAAACAAGTGTATACCAAAATCATACTACTTATTCACCATCACATGTTGAATTTTAGCAACCATGTACATAAATGCTATAGGTATCCTTTGAGGAGAGTCAAGTTGTAGGATCTGGCACAAGGTGTAGTAAGTCCTAATAAAATAGAAATCAAACATTTCAACTAAGAAAGGCTCCATTTCTACACATGTAAGCTTCATTTTTCTCCTCCCCTTTCCCTTTGCCATGGAATTTGGCGACATCATCACTCTGAAAGTCTCCTTGTTTTACTCATATTCCTCTTTTAATGCTCTTTGGTCAATTGGGTCAATAACATCATGGTTTAGATTAAAAAAATCAATTATACCTTCTTGAGTCAAGTCAATCATCTTGACACCAACACGTGATCTCAAAACCGGAATGTTTGGGTCAAAGTTTGCAGCTATAGCTTTTAACGGGTCAACATCTAAATAGACATTAAGGACAACAAGTTTCCCCATATCCAATCTCCATCCATTACAAGTTGGCACATCAGTATTTCTCTTCCCAAACCAATATTTGAAAAGCCCCCATCCAGTAACAGACATCCTAACATCCTTAATAGCATATTGTCAATCCATAATTCCCTTGTCTCTACCACGGCCTTGAAATATAAGTTTTCCCTTGAGTTTCTCATTTGTTGACTTCAGTAATAGGTCTAATAGATCTTCATATAGAGCTTGTTTTGGGGTTGAACCAGAAGCTTAAGCTTTTGGTGGTGTCATTCTTGTGGAAGGTCATGCAAACTATGGTTTATCTAAATGTGGCTAGGGTTCAACATTAATTCAAACACAATAGGGTGAACTCAAAGCATTCTAACAGTAATCGATGAGCCTCAAACCATAAAAGAACTTTTTGTAAACACTTTTCAAAACACAAAGCTCACAAATGCACACAAACTTGCTAGAAATTTCAACACACAGAGCCCAAATTTACTTATTGATGTTTGAATGTTGCAAACCCTAATTCTAAGCATTAGAATCTTGAAGAACACTCTATTTGATCTTTGGATGCCTTAGAATTCTTTGTTGATTTTGAATTATGTTTTACTTCCTATTTTTATGATGAAAAAATTCTTTAATTCAATTGAACAGTGTCACCTTCTCCATTACTACTCACCAGCGTGAACAAGAATAGCTCAATCTACCTCGTTCAACAACTTTGAATTCCAACTATTGATTTCCTAGTGATTTGGACCAATTGATGGCTCAGATCGAGTTAACCAAGTTTGAAAACTTGACTTCATTTGACATTGACATCGATCCAATGCAATAATTTTTCCATGTGGAAATGCTTTCTTGTTGTCACCTGTCACTTCCCCACATACCCGCATACACATGATAGGAAATAGATCAACATGTGTGGGTTGGAATGGAAAGCCATAGGATACTTCCACGTGTCCAAACCTATGCACTTGTTACCCTTCAAGCTTGCATTCATATTTAGCAGAATTTTGACGTGTCTTAAACCTTTGTAGCATGAACAATTGAGATTAGATCATCTCCATCATCGGCTAGTCATAGAATGCCATGTACATTTAGATACACATATTTTATTCTCCCTTAACTCTCTTAAAATATTTGATGATATATTTATTCTCTCCAATAGTCCATTTAACATTCTAGATACTGACACATGACAGTCTCCCACTGTCCTACAAAGAGCCAATATCTTATGAAAGATCCTTAGTGGCATAGTAGGGAACAATTGAGATTGAATCAACATGGCATCATAAAATCCTTTAGATCTTGGATCCACCACTAACACCATCTAAAAGCTTGTGAGAATTTGAATTCATCCTTTAATATTCATGAATCTAGTGAATGGACTAGTTTTAGGATGTAACTTCAACCACATGCTCTAAATTTTCTCAAGTTACCACTACTTCCACAAGGGAAAAAATGCAGGACATTGAAAAGTTATAGTTTCTAAGCTAGTCGACAAAGAATATGAAAAGTGCTAATGATTTCACTAAGTACAAAGGTATAAAGAAGATGATAAATGACATGTATTTTGTTACACGTGCCAAGTTTCTGACAATGCATGTATGATTAATGTGCAAGGCATTGGTACATGCATAGTCTATTGCAATACAACACATTCATTTAATTCTCCTTAATACACCACTAATGAACTATCACAATCTCAACACATCATAATTTACACATTGCAACTAAACAATGCAAATTTTTTTTTTTTGGTAATTGGAACTCTTGTTTCTAGAATTTCTATAAATACTTGCATCAAATGAATCAAGAACTATTTACAAGGATTTGCACTCTATAACTTGTTTAAATGTAAGAAAACCTATGTTTTCTTACTTCGAGTGTGGCACATAGCTTGGACATCGCAACTAACTCCACAAAAAGTATTTATCATCTTCCTTTCTTCTGCAGTATTTAAATGCCCGAACGTCCCATACAAGTCTTATCGTCTTCTGCTATAGCAAGAAATATTTGAAATCAATCTCATATCTTTTGCACACTTGGAACTACATTTTTTCAATCATCAGGTATAATCAAATTATCGATACTGTCAAATCATATTTATGGTTCTAGATCCTCATATTATTTTTCTTGTTTGATGCCAAGTATTTAGACATAATATGTCTATTTGTCATCATATTCAAGGAAGCTAAGAATGCTCGACTGGACTATGGCAAGGGCTATGCAGCCATCAAAATAGGCAATGGCTATGCAACCATCAAAATGTAATGGCCTGCCATACCTGCACAAGTTTTTCAGACACGTGTTTGTCAGACATTTGAACTAAACATCATTTTACCTTGTTAAAAGCAACTTAACACCTTCCATTGCATTTAATGTTTTCTTATTAAAATACATATGCCTTCTGCCCCTATCTCCATGCATTAAATATTTTCTTTAAAAGGCTGCAAAATACTTAGTCTCCACCCAAAAATTATGTGATATTTATAATATATATTTTGTGTATTATATAATATAGTATATATTAGCATAATATAATGTATATCATATAAAATATATTACAATAGAATGCATAGTATAACATAGTACATGTTATATTATTATGATATCACAATACATATTTATATAAATATAATAAAAATTTAATATATTACACAATATTATATTATTATTTTTAATATTTTAATAATATTATATATTTTATAAAACATATCTTATATAAATAGAATAAATTTCAATAGAATATATCTTATATAGTTGGTTGTTAATTTTGAATCAGATGTTATAACTAATCTATATGACTATCGTGTCTAATCATCAATAATTTGGATGGATTGGGCAAGGAAGAGGTGAAAGTTTGAGATAACTCTTCCTCTACAACTTGGACTTTGTATTACTTTATACAAATATGTTTTCCTATTTAAGCATTTGAATCATTCTTTGAATTTGGGATAAAATAAGAAGAGAAATGAAAGGAAAGACAATGATGATGAAATGAAGGGCAGTTGAATGCCATAAATTCATCCAATCTACTTCTACAAGGTTCTTATTTTTTTATTAGAGAATTTGTCTGGTTTAGTGGTATATCAACCAAACATTAAAGAGCTTCACAAAAATGCATTATATTAATATAGTGAAAGATTTGTAACCATTTCTATTTCAAGATCTTTGTATTGCTTGATAGAAATCTATATTCTTGTTCATTGTTTTTAGTGGATTGTACTAATTGTTTGGGCTTTGATTAAATGTAAAAACTTAGAATTGTGCATATATTGATATAATATAAGTAGTATAAATACAATATACACCATTAATATATATAATTATATTAATAATATCTTATAGTATTAATATATTTTAAAACATATATATATATATATATATATATATATATATGAAAAATATTAAGCTAAGACATTAGAGTAATAATTATTATTATGGCATCTCATAACCTTACTACCTTACAGTAAGAAACCAATAAATGAACGATACTATCAAACTACTTTAAGGTCCATATTGCAGCATCACAATTCTAGATGAATGAACTAAAAGCACATTACTCTATTTATGAAATAGCATCAAACAATTCATACACTCATAACACAAAAAGTGGAATGTGAACCAGAAAATAATCCTTAATTACATTGATTCAAGAGTAATGAGTACAATAATGGAGAGAATGACGAAATTGATGTAAACCGTTGCTAAAAATTCTTGAACATAGAACCCTTTGAATGAGGCCCAAAATTCCCTCAAGTATAAGCATAAAGGAAGCAACAAGCAAAAGGCCTCATTCAATCGCCAAAAGTGATTCAAAATTTACAACAGATAAGAACTAGTTCAAAACTCTGACAAACACTCCAAAAGTAGTTGAGATTCAACTGCAACATTAAAGTCAACATATGATAGTAGATCTCCCAAAATTCCTCCCAGTAGTAGATAAGATAACTCTTACATTCTCTATATGATAGGCCCATGTAGTAGTCGCACCTGGTGGTTGGGAGCCAATTGAAAAGCAACTCAAGTTGCACCAACCTATTCTTCCATGGGCTCCACTTGGTTTGCTAAGGTGTCACTCCTAGGTGGAAAAAAACTATTGGATCTCTTTGAATGTGCCTTGTATTCATATCCAATCAAAACCTACACCATACTTGGAAAGCCCATGAAAGTAAGCTCCATCCGATTGAGGGTGTCAATACTAGCATTCAATTGATTTGCATCAACCTCACCCTATTTATTTACTTTACTATACATGGGTGTTAGGAGGTTGGAAAAAATTTCTCTCCATTCTGCAAGTGCCATCATATCCCCTCATCTACCAAAATTGGAGGCATATAAAACCCCTTAAAACCCTCAAAAGTGGCACTATCCCTCCTAAAAGGTCTCTATACCTATTGTGATTACTCATAATGTCATCCAACTAATCTGACTCCCTCAAAATTTCAAACACCAGACTATTGTCAAAATTTGAATAGTTGGAAATCAACCTCAACAATTCAATACCATGGGACCATTTGAACTGCATGTATTTCAATCTCATCCATGCTCAGTTATGAGAAGAAAATGCATCCCTCAATTGTGAATAGATGTCCCATACCTTATCCACCTGGTAGAGGATCTTAGACAACATGTAACTCAAAATGTTGTCTACCATCCCACACACTTCCCTTGCAAATGCGTCATTTGTTGCTCTGACCTCTACATTTCCCTTCTTTATTTTCTCCCTCAGCTCCTTGATCTCCCTTGATCTCCACATCTAAGCTATTTCTTTCATGTGAGGCTTGGGCATCCTCAATATATTGTGGAGTGGGCAATGATCCCCTAACTGCATTAATCCTTTTCTCAAGATTTTTGATTTAGGGAATTTGCCCTGTCTAGATCAACTTGAAGCTTCTTAACAGTTGCTAATTCTATGAAGAGAGCAACATTAACTATTAAGGAAGCTGCCTATGTTGCACTTATGTCACCAACCCTTCTGAAAACAAGGTGCCCTATAGCTCATTTGGGTTGGCAACAAATTGTGGCTTATTGGCCTCCAAGAAAATTGACCGTATAGTCAAGGTTTCATGGCCAAGATGATACCCAAACCCAAAATACAAGTTCTCTTCCTACTCCTTAGATCCCAAAATTGGCACTTTACTTTGATGCTTCTTTATTGCATCAAATACAATAGTTGAATAGATATCCCATCATGGGAAGATTAAACACCCTACCTTCTTAAACAATTGTCTCCCCTTCTCAAGGGTCATTCTTTCCATTTCTTCCTTCACCCTCCTCCAAAATTTATCTATGGTAGCTTTTTTCTCCTATTATGTAATGTTTCCTATAATGAGGTCCTCCCTTAGTTCCTCTCCTTTATTTTTGAGGACCAACTCCCTGAATTCCTTGGTAGTGATGAATGCTTCATCACTCAAAAACTCTTGACTAGCTTTAGCCCTGATGTCATTAATGACATCACCCCCTCTTTCAAAATTGATGACAAGCATGTCATCAATAGGTCTTTCAATGAGCATTATAGGAGGAGGAAGCTCCTACCTTATCACCAATGCATCATCATCTATCTCCTCTGGATTGATAGGATAATCTACTAGAGGCCCGACACTTGGATCAATAGCTTGTAATGGGGTTATTGGTTGGGGACTTTGTGGTACCTCAGCTCTAGATAATGAGGGAGCACCTAGTGTTCTTGATGGAACCTAAAGGATGTTAGCAAACACTTGGTTGGAATTTTCCAACATAGTCATCATCCTAACTATAGGATCCTTAATGTGTAGATATGATCCCTTGGAAGATGAATCAACTTTCATTCTCTTATTCTTTGCTATTTGAGTTTTCACCCGTAATTATCTCATCCTTGTGGCCATGCTCTTTAAGGAGAAATTCCTAATCAAATCTTAAGGCTGTCAAGTACATGGGGGTAAACTGACAATTTGTAAATTCCTCTTTCCTTGTTTATTTAGCCTTCAAGATCATAGCTCCTAACAGGTTGTCAACCTTAATCTTATAATGGAGCGGCTTCTCTAGAATTAGCTCCATACCATCCCTAGTTAATGCTAGAAAGTTTGAGAAAGAAACAACAGTAGGGAGAAGAGCATGCTTTTTGTTGTTCCTAAAGTTGTGGTTTTTGTATTTATTCAATTGCCACATAATCTCTAAGAATTCCAACCTATCAGGAACATTTTTTGGGAGCACATGGGGTGCAACCGAAATTCCAAATACCCTTATCACCGTGGCATCTAAGTAGAAGAACCAATCACCCCAATTACGATCAATTTTTATTCTCTAGGGTGAGGTCATGGGGTCTTAGAAATATTCTTACTTCCTAAGACAAACCCCAATCAATGGGTAGGCCTAGCCCCTACCTCAATGGCTTGACAAAGAACTCTTCAAAAGCTACATAATTTGAATGTTTGCAATCTTTAGCTCATAGATATGTCCATTCTTTGACTAGTAACAACATGTTCTTATCACCAACGGCCCTAACCTACAACTGAGGTGGCCACACCTACTGCCATGCATATAGAATTATGTGTAGTAGGAGGGAGTACTACTTAAAACTTATTGGGCTAGTGGGATTGTTCTTAATTGCACACAGGGACATGTGCAATTGATTAGCAATGTACCCTACAAAATTATATGCCATGTTAATATCCTTGCTTTGAATTTCCACTACCATAATCATGACATCCATAGCTTTTTGGATTTTTTTATCCATCCCTAATACTTGCATCAGTGAGAAATATGTCTTTTGGAAATGAGGCTCAAATATATCATATGCAAAGGGCTCCATATCACCCTTGCCAAACCTTTTCCACTCCTTCCTAGGCCCCTTTGGCCTAAAATAGTGTAACCATCTAACCCTATAGCTATCCCTATTCCTCTCATACTCCCTATTGAGTGCCTGCAAGTCAATTGGAAACCTCGCATTGGGGTACAATTGGAACACTCTACACACCTGATCTTTGTCTAGTGTAGTAATCTATGACCAACAGTAGTTAGCAAAAACCTAGTGTTAGGGTAATATGCCACAACCAACTATTGGATCAAATTTGAGTTCAAAAAAACATTAGAAACCATCAATTTCCCCAACCCTGGATTCCATATATTGCAAATTGGCCTTTTTCCATCGGCCTTTATGTATGCATGCTTAAATAGTGCATAACCCTCCTCTAGGATAATGACATGTCTACATCAAGTACCTCAGTCCAAAATTTTATCAGTTACACCACCAGACCTTGGACCTACCTTCAGTCTCTTTGATGAATCAGGAAAAAGGGTAATGATATCCTCCTTTGGTTCCCACCTCTTATTGAAGGAGGTTTCATCCACTTGGTATAATTCAAGAAGGTAGGGTTTAAATACTGTAACCAAAGTCTAGCAAGTTTTCATCTAAATGGAGGGTCTAAGAAAATTTTGATAGAATCTACCCCCTAGAAACCACTATTCTTTCATTATGAATTGCTCATGATCCCTTTTACACCTTGAATTATGCTTTTAATTATCAGATGAGGTCAAATAACCTACTTGGTTGATTGTAACACAAATCCCTATTTTAGCACCTAAAACACCTCGTTTTATTCAAAAAATACAACAACTTGCTTGATAACCTTAGCACTTGTGAGAAGAATGAATTTGGACAAGTATTTTATCTCTAGGGACATGAATTCAGCATATAACAGTCCCATCCACCATTAATTTCTTCACATTCTTGAATGCCTAACCAATGAGAGACATTTTCCAGGTTCAAACGTGGACCATCGATCTCCAAATCAACGGTCATCGTGCAAGTTTGAATTTACCTATACATAGAGACCTCTAGATATGGAGTTACTTTTCTCAACACATAAAAGTTACATGGAACCAACACGAGATGGAATTTACCCAACATATACATGTATATTCAAATACCAATTATAAAGTAGACAAATACCTTACTTCATTCTGTTTGCTATATAGAAGCATATTATATATTAAATGTAAGTTATTAAATTTCCTTAACTTGATCATTACCCATTTGGTACCCATTTCAGCCAAAAATTTAAGCCTACTAAAGAGATAAGGTCAAACCAATTAGGAACAACCCAAACCCTTAGAGTTATCCCCCTAAACCTCCTCTCCCTACCCTCTACAAACTTGAGCTAATAGAGGCATCCTTCACCCAAGGACCTATAACATACACCCCTATTTTTTTTTTTTAAGCCCTTATTTGTTGGTTGCTTGTTCAATATTTTGTTTGTGTTTGGTTTTCAATGTGTTTTCAGATGAACATAACATAAAGAGGGTATTGCAATAAATAGGAAATACAATAAACTAAACCCTTTCAATATAGAGTGAAACAAACATCATGAATACTAATTTTCTGTTTCATATAAGAATATTACAAAGTAAAATAAGAACCTAGTATGACTTGTTACAGTAGCAAGGAGGCTCCAGAATGAGCACCAAACTACTCCAAGATTTAGTCTTCAAAATACCTCTGATTTTAAATGCCTAGGCCTCTCTTTGAAAACCCCAAAGTGCAGCAACCAATGCCAAAGAGTTGCAGGTCAAAATTGCAGTTTATCTCCAGAAATGGCATCCTTCCTAAGGAAGTTTGATCCACTCTTAAAAAATCCAAAACACCACCAAAATTTGCAAACTAGTACTTGAAATGATCGGCTGGAAATAACTCTTCTAATGCACCAATACCCACCTTGATTCTTCAATCCATTTTAGAGTTGTGAGCATAAGCATGAAATATGGTCCAGAAGTGCAATGCCCAGAAAATGCAAATAAACACACCAAAATCTTCATTAAATCACTCCAAAATGAAATCAAGCAAGCCACACCAAAAAACTCTTCAAAATACTAATGAATCTTCTCTTTTAAATCACCCAAATTGAACTTTGTGAAGCACTATATGATCCCTATTGTAGAATCACTCTCTATCTAATTAGGGAGGATATTTCACCACCGAAACCAACCCAAGCGAAGAGGGTTTTTGTCCTCAGTTGGCAGCCCAAGCATTCTGAAAGAAATCCAACAACATTATATTATGTTGTCAAAGCCAAGATATGAAAATGAGAGCCAAAATGAAAATATATAGAAGCTAGGGCGACTGGACTCCGAAAGCTTCTTAATTTCTTCTTAAAAACCAACACCCTTCTTAGCCTTAGAAAAATAAACATTTTAAATTCATCTTTTTCTACCTAGGCGTCCCTCTCATGGAGCAAATTAAATATTTAAAAAGTATTTTAAAACAACTTATAAGTTGCACACCTAGGCCATGGTGCTTTTCGAATGACCTTTTACCGCCTTTCACTTAAGTTTATAAAATTATTTATTAAATAGCTTAAGTGACTGAATAACATAATTATTAAATATTACAAACCATAGGCTCTCCAAACCAACTAAGAAATAATACTGTTGCGAACATACTGGCCTAGGACCATCTCCCCCAAAGATGACTTACTATAAATAGCACTACTAAAAATAGTAAGTGTATACCAAATGACAAAATTGAGTGAGACAAAAGACCACGGAAGAACATTGTGACCAATTAAAGATAGCAACATCATAAATGAACCATTGCTATAAATAGAGACCCCTCCAAAAACCACCAAACTGAATTGCTAAAACTAGCACTTACTATAAATAGCATACTACTAAAAATAGTGACTCCAAATGCATTTTGAGCACAAATCGGGCAGCCATCGCAACTCACTAAAAATAGTAAGTTTGAAAAAGGTTGTCAGATGCCGATGCATGTCATACCATTGTGAAGCTCTCTGAAAACCCATAAAGAATCCATAAACCAATCCTGCATGCAAACTCCTAATTGAAATGCATGTCACATCCCTAAAATGCATGTCGCATCCCTGAAATGCATGTCACATCCCTTTGAAGCTCTCTGAAAACCCAAAAGGAATCCATAAACCAAATTGCTAAACTCCAACATGCAAACCCCTAAATCCATAAAAGAGGCCTCCAAATAGCTGGAAACCCTAATTCTACATCTAACTAGCCTACGAGCATTCGGGAATAGGCTAATTGTCACTAGAAAGTGTAGTGCTAAAAATGGGGACATTACAGTCTGCCCTTCCCAATATTGCTTGCCCTCAAGCAATACCACCACAACTCCAGAAAAATTTAAACTGATTCACACCAAAACTAGTAGGATTCCAGGGTCCCATGTCCATCTTAGGAATGACCAACCATGTCGATGTTGAACCACTCTGATCTCATAAGAAAAACCATCGTGCCAAAACTGCATTGACCTCCCCTATAACCCCAAAATGTTACCATCCCTGAAACTCAAGCTAAAGAAACTAGGACTGAAATCAATACCATGTTTCATCTCATGCCCAAAAGACTAAGTAATTAATATCAACAATGCCACGGTCTATCATTGATGTGGGAAATAGGAAAGATAACCCACTCAACTCATAATCAAACTCCTCAGCATATCTCCATACGGTATTTGATAGAGCCACAACTGCATAGGTGACTTCTCCAAATCTCCTTGCAAAGAGGAAAACAATCCTATGCAAGAGCTCAACCAACTCATCCCCATAACTCCACATGAATCTACTATGCCTCATCTGAATTATTCTGATACAACCATGGAGACTACTGAAAAATCTTACAGTTCCCACTTTAAGAGCCTCAGAATGATGAACCAAAGCAAGCAAAGGTTCATTGTCCTGGACCAATATTGTGAGAGAACTTTCAAAATTTTCATCACAAACCTCCATAAGATGAACTCAGAGAGTAGGAAAGTTTTGAAGAAACAAATAATCATTGTTGTTCAAAGCTGGGATCAAGTAAATACAATGCACTCTACACAAGGAATAATAGTAGTTCCATAGGAATTCCCAAGTATGAGCATGTGAGAAGAGCATCTTGTTGCACCCAATCATCTCATAAGTGGCTGGAAAACACACCCAAGAAATCTCCAACTGATATCTTCCACCTATTTGACAAGAAATGATGAACCAACTCTCTTGAACAAGAGTAACTCCCCATGTAAGGTGGCTGGTCTGCCCCAAATCAACAAGCTCGTGTCTCAAAATCTGCCCCTGTCTAAGCCAAGGATCACTCCCAAGAGTATCCATCCATTAATATCTCCAGTCCACACTTAAAATTTCTCTCCAATCCATTTTTTGGTGAACAAATGGAACCACTAGATGATTGGTAAGGAAGTTAGCAGCACCACTAATTCTAAAAATCTTGATCCTTATCCCTCCAAGAATCCCTCCAACCATACCAATAAGCTTTGTCATACTATGTTGAGGATGCCAAACAAGGATACCCAACCAAGAATGAACCCCAACACACCGAGAAAAGTACACAACAAATCTCCAAGTGTCCATCAAAACCAAAAGCACTCTCAAGGAATTAGTGTCTCCTCTAGTGAACCCCTGAAGCCTAACCATGAAGGCATTCACATCTATGGAGCATGGAACCAATGTTGTCTTCAATCCAAATTCCCCAAAAGGAATAATATGAGCCAAAGCATCACTCAACCCAAGGGATGGATTGTCAAGGAAGTAAAAAATCTATTTTGGTTCTTCTTTCTCCCTCACTTCCTGAATAATAAGTCTAAAATATTCACTCCTTACAGTTGTAATGAAACCTTGAGCAGCTACCAAACTGTGTTTGGATAACATATTGATGTCAAGGACATTGAAAACATCTTGATTCAACACTACCCAAGTGGAGACTTGATCCTCAAACCCACTTATGCATTCATTATCAAGTGGCCTTAGAATATTTCCACTCACCAAGAGTGACACATCCTCATGGTTTGATATCTTATCATCAGTGCACTAGAAATCATACTCAGTCTCATGCTCGGTCACTTCACCACATGTTATCTCTTCCATCACAAAGAGAGGGTTATCATAAGTTTCTTCTACACTCAATTCAAAGAGGGTTATCCATGATATGAAAATATTTTCCTTTCTTGTGTTCAAACCTAACTTGCTGGTCCAAATCTACACATGCAACTTCTGATTTTCATGGAACATTCCCTAAGTCAAAATCTTCTTGAATACTATCAATCTCTTCAATTACCTATTTGATTTCTTCAACTCTTTGTGCATTCTCTTGTTCCCTAAGAAGTATGAAATTGGCTAGCTACTCTTCTACTTCCATTAATACCACTTGAGTATTTTCTAACATATCTTTTGTTGACTCAAGCTCAAGATTAAGCTCATCAACCTATATCTCCTTTTCTTGGAAGGAACCCATGGTCTTCTTTGCAATTTCAAAGGCATAATCTCGATCTTTGGTCAAGTGTATGTATTTTGATTTCAATGTCTCCAAAGAATCTTTAACAAGTTGTAACTTAGTGAGTGACTCCATCCCTAACTCCATCTTGTTTCTCCTCAATATGAACCTTCCATAAGAGTTCTTCAATCAAACTATATGTGTGATCAAATTGGGATAGAGCTTGCACTTCTTTTTCAATGGATACCTTGAATTTTCCTTCCCACTCATGAATATGCAAAGGTGGTGAACTACTGATAGACTGCTTTCCAAAATCAGAACTTTGTTTCATGTTTTTGCTGCCCTCATCGCTACTCCAAGACTCCCCTTCTTCACCACCCACTAGCTGAAAATTACCAATATCATAAATAGGATCAGACTCTACAATTTCTTTAAGCCTTTTCTTAAAATCAGAATTCTCATTCTTGTTTTCAATGACTCCATGGTTGTCCCTAGTTTCACGCCCCACACCATCCATGTGATGACATTGTTCACCATCTAGATGATGATCAGCTCTATGAACTAATAAATCTGATTTATGCTCAAGAACACCATCAAACTCTTCAATATTAGGAGCCTTATAGACTTCTAAATCTGCTTCCACCTCGCTATCACTTTGATCAAATGAGAAGGCGGCCCCAAACTGAAGCATATTGTCACCATTGTTTGTTGATAAAGAGCCCTCATCAAGTTCCATTTTGTCATCCAAATCAAAGGGAAATTCATCCCACATAGGTTCCTTGTCCTCCTTAGGTGTCATCACACCCAAATCCCAAATGCTAAAAGGCTGATGGTTCTGATCAAGTGGAAAGTGTTCTTCATACCCCTCTTGGAGTGTTGACTCTTGGAATAATTCAATATGATCAAAAACCATGGTAGCCCCCAATTAACAACCAATATTACTATCATTGGTATGATGATAATGCTCTCCAGTAGGTGCTATTTTGAAATTTTTCAGTAGCACCAAACTCAACATTAATGGTAGCAACCTTCTCAAAGAGATCGTTTTGTAGTTGTTCCATACAAGCTTCTTTTCCAATGGAAAACTCATAACTTTATGTTCTGAGTTTTGAGAAACCTTTGAATTATCACAAACATCATCACTATGGCAATGGCCATAAGATGACTCAATGGCACCACCAATGCTTCCCTCAACTTGTTCCTCATTAGTGAATTCATTCATCTCAAAACCATCATTGAATGAATCTGAACTAGGATTCAAGACTGCTATTTTGTTCTTTTCACCAAACCAATCTTCATCACCACCAACCACAAACATGTCTAGAGGATTTTTTTGGTGATCTACCACACTCTCCTCATAATTCAAGGTATTTTCTTTGATCTTACGGTCCACTTGATGTGTGATGTGCACTTTTCCATCCCGAATTTTAGATCTAGAAACAATCATTCAAAATGCCCCTTTTATGTCAAGATCCCTAGTTAGCATGGTCATTTCCTATATCAACTTGGGTAAAGACTTCTCTATAGTCATCTCCCTTTGTATGTATCTTTGTTCTCTTGCGCTCATAGAATGAATAGTGTCGATTTTCTTATGACTACTTAGGATGGTAGGAAGGATTTGGCTCTAATACCACTATAACACACACACTTGTATTTTTTTTTGAAACCCTTGTTTATTGGTTGCTTGTTCAATATTGTGTTTTTATTTGGTTTTCAATGCATTTTCAAATGAACATAACATAAAGAGGGTATTGCAATAAATAGGAAACACAATAAACTAAACCCTTTCAATATAGAGTGAAACAAACATCATGAATATTAATTTTTTGTTTCATATCAGAATATTACAAAGTAAAATCAGAACCTGGTATGACTTGTTACAGCAGCAAGGAGGCTCTAGAATGAGCAACAAACTACTCCAAGATTTATTCTTCAAAATACCTTTGATTTCAAATTCCCAAGCCTCTCTTTGAAAACCCCAAAGTGCAGCAACCAATGCCAAAGAGTTGTAGGTCAAACCTGGAGTTTATCTCCAGCAATGGCATCCTTCCCAAGGAAGTTCGATCCACTCTTAAAAAATCCAAAACACCACCAAAATTTGCAAACTAGTACTTGAAATGATTGGCTGGAAATGACTCTTCTAATGCACCAATACCTATTTTGATTTGTCAATCCATTTTAGAGTTGTGAGCATAAACATGAAATATGGTTTAGAAGTGCAATGCCCAGAAAATGCAAATAAGCACACCAAAATCTTCATTAAATCACTCCAAACTGAAAGCAAGCAAGCCACACCAAAAAACTCTTCAAAATACTTATGAATCTTCTCTTTCAAATCACCCAAATCGAACTCTATGAAGCATTCTATGATCCATGTTGTAGAATCACTCTCTATCTAATTAGGGAGGATATTTCACCATTGAAACTAGCCCAAGAGAAGAGGGTTTTCATCCTCAGTTTGTAGCCTAAGCACTCTAGAAGAAATCCAACATCATTCTATTATTTTTTCAAAGCCAAGATGTGAAAATGACAGGAAAAATGAAAATATATAGAAGTTAGGGCGACTGGACTCCAAGGCTTCTTAATTTCTTCCTAAAAACCAACACCCTTCTTAGCCTTAGAAAAATAAAAAATTTAAATTCATCTTTTTCTCCCTAGGCATCCCTCTCATGGAGCAAATTAAATATTTAAAAATTATTTTAAAACAACTTATAAGTTGCGTGCCTAGGCCATGGTGCTTTTCGAATGACCTTTTACCCCCTTTCACTTAAGTTTATAAAATTATTTATTAAACAATTTAAGTGACTGAATAACACAATTATTAAATACTGCAAACCATAGGCTCTCCATACCAACTGAGAAATAATAGTATTGCGAACATACTGGTCTGGGACCATCTCCCCCAAAGATGACTTACTATAAATGGCATTGTTAAAAATAGTAAGTGTATACCAAATGCCAAAACTAGGCAAAATAGGAGACCATTGAAGAACATTGTGACCGTCTGAAGATAGAAACATCATAAACCAACCACTACTATAAATAGAAATCCCTCTGAAAACCCCCAAACAAACTGCTAAAAATAACTTACTATAAATAGCATACTACTAAAAATAGTGACTCCAAATGCATTTTGAGCACAAACCAAGCAACCGTCACAACTTACTAAAAATAGTAAGTCCGAAAAAGGTTGTCAAATGCAGATGCATGTCATACCATTGTGAAGCTCTCTGAAAACCTATAAAGAATCTAGAAACCAATCTTGCATGAAAACTCTTGATTGAAATGCATGTTGCATCCCTAAAATACATGTCACATCCCTCTGAAGCTCTCTGAAAACCCAGAGAATCCATAAACCAAACTTTCAAACTCCAACATGCAAACCCCTGAATCCATAAAAGAGGCCTCCAAATAGCTAGAAAACCTAATTCTGCATCTGGTTGGCCTACGGGCATCCGAGAATAGGCTAACTGTCATTGGAAAGTGTAGTGCTAAAAATAGGGACATTATAGGATGGCCTACGTACCTTCTTCCAAACAGATTAAAGTCACACATAGTTCTCCTCACAAGATTTCTATTAAGGAACCTACACTTGGAATTCCAAAAAAAAAAACCCCTTGTACAATTAATAAATAATGGTAATATGAATTTCCACCCAAGGGAGTTAATTAAGCATTGGCACTAATAATAATTTTATTTCCAGCATATCGAGGTTTTATTCATCTTAAGAATATCTTACTCAAAATATACACGTGGACTAGGTTTTGTCAAGAATTTTTTTATCTTGGATATATCTCCCCAAGAATGGAGATCCCACCATAACTAGGTAAAAGGTTGTCAGGAAATCCTAACTCAATCTAACCTTAGGACATTTATAAAGAGTATGTGTCTCTATAAGTAGTCAAAATATCTTTAAGTATGCATCAATTATGTTGAAATCCTAAACATGGGTTCAGGTGGAGTTTACTACCCACGATATGGTTCTATCAAATAAAGTATCATAATCGTATAAAACATCCTTCTAGACCTCAAAATACATACAACAATAATTACATACTTGATCTACCCATGATCAATGTCTGAGTCACACTGGAGGTAAATGGGCCATACTATACCATTTATATCATTGTATGAAGATGGTACAAACCATGACTATATATGAGTTTAATCAAATCATTCAATTCAACATGTTAAGATGGCATGTTACTAAGAACAAGGTTCTGAAATAGCCTTTACATTTAATGGTCCCTATTATCATACATCTATATATTTAGCTAGGCATTAAAATACCACTCATCATAAACAACATATCTTGGACCATAGTTTCTTATAAGAACAAATCCTCCAAATCAAATCAAATTATATAGCATGTCTTAGTTTTTGCATTAAGCAGGGAGGATAAAATCACATTAAAGGAATTGTATTACACATATTGCCACTACAATAGAATTTCCTAAATGGTCCATAAACACATGCATTTTGATATCTCCTCTATATGATTAACACTTTTTAATAGACTTTTAAAGAAATAACAACCATCATTGCACTATTTTCAACTTTATAATCATGACATGTTTTTAAAGTATTCCCTTAACACCTTTTAATAGACTTGTAAAGAAATAACAACCATTAGTGCACTCTTTTCAATTTTATAATCATTACATGTTTTTAGAGTATTCCCTTAACACTTTTTAATAGACTTTAAAGAAATAACAACCACATGTTCTTAGAGTATTCGCTTGACACAAAATATCCTTTAAATATTAGTTTAAGTATAGATTGAAATTATAGACCAACAAGGAATAAATAACATATATAAGCATTTAGTGCATTTATGTAACCTCTAAAATAGATCCCAAACAGTCAAATACCTACCATAAGTGTAACTGCCACCTTATGGTTTAATAAAGTTTTACAAAATTCATAATATTTTCCAAATATATAATGAAAAATTATATCCATAGCATTTTAACTTCACAATTTTAGAAAGCAATCAATTATATGTATTTTGAAGATATTTTTAAGCCAAGAGGCTTCCTACAGTGGCAACCAACAATCCATGTAAACAAAAACAAATCAGGTTGAAATTGATGGGCCACTAGCAGTAATATAATAGGAGAAGGCACGAAAGTAATTAAGTTGAGAGGCTTCCTACAATGACAACCAACGATCCGCATGAAAAAAAATGAATCAGGTTGAATTGATGGGAAACTTATAGTAATAGAAGAGGAGGAGGCACAAAAGTAACCAAAATTGGTGACAACAAACCATTCCATCGCCATGCATGTGAATTGGTGTTGGTAGGCATCCATTTCAAGTTCATATTAGGTATATATCCTTCATATGTTTTATTTCCTTGTTGCATTCATTTGATCTCTATGATCTGCACCATGGCCTTTCCGTTTCAAATTCTATTTTATTTGCATGCTTACTAGGTTCATTGCAAGAAATTATGTGAGTATCCTGGGAAGAAGAACACATTCCATATAAACGAGGGGTCAATAGACTACCGGTTCTCCATATTCATTGTGTGTTGCAGATTTGTAATTCAAACTTTAGACCTTCCTATTCTCTATGTCCAATCTCACTTCAACCCCAATGAATATATGGAAGAAATTGTACATGTCATGAAAAAGAAACAAACTCTACTGGGAGAGAAAGAGATGCTCCCCATGCTTGTGTCTGCCGACACTTTGTTACTGCATCTTCAAAGCACACTTGTGGGTGCTTTCTCCTAATCTATTTAGAGTGATGTGTATTATCCTTGATAGCTTTGATGAAAATATTTAGCTTCCAAGAGATGAAACAAGATTATGCGTCAATTTTCTTGATAAGATAAGTTCTATAGTAGTTTTTTCACATTTGAGCATTTAATAGGTTTTTTAGTGAATAGATTTTTTAGGGTTAGAGTTAAAATTGGGATTAGGGTTGGGTTAGCATTAGTAGTAATATTAGGGTTAGGGTTAGGGTTATGATTATGATTACAGTTGGAATTGGAAATTGGGTTGGGGTTATGATTATGATTAGAATTAGAATTAGAATTTGAGTTAGATGTAGGATCAAGGGCAGGGTGAATTTTAGGATTAGGGTTAGAGATAAAATTAGGGTTAATATTAGGGTTAGGATTACGATTAAGGTTAAGATTAGGGTTAGGGTTAGGGTTAGGGTTAGAGAGAAATAATGTTAGGTTTATGGTTAGGATTAGAGGTAGAATTAGAGTTAGATTTGGGGATAAGGTTAACATTATGTTTAGGGTTAGGATTACGATTAGTTTGAGGATTATGGATAGTTAGGGTTAGGGTTAGTTTGGGTTAATATTAGGGTTAGGATTACACTTAGGGCTAAGATTAGGGTTTGAATTATAATTAGAGATAGATAAGGGTTAGGATTAGGGTTTGTGAGATAAGAGGGATTCACTACACATGGGGACCTCTTCGTCCTCAAGAGATCACCAGGGAATGAACTTCCCTTATCCACCTCAACGTAAAGAAATTGCAAAGTAAATAAGTACACGTTAAATTTTATAGAAAACTACTTTAGATCTCGAGGGAGTGAAACTTTCAGATTCATGCCTCTGGTATAGGGGTTCTCAGCCAAAAGATGGCAACACAGATTCAGGATGCCAACGCGACACACTATCATTCAAATGGCACATTGGCGTCCTAAGCAATAAAAAGCTTAGGCACTCAGGCAAGTAGAATAAAGTTTCACCTCCTAACTCATATCTAAGGTCTTATGAACAAAATAATCAACGGGGAATACAAACTTCAAGTAAAGCACAAAGAGAACTCAAAGAAAAATTACCTTCAACTGAATGTTCAAGTCTTCACTCCAAGCTTCACTTTGCAACCTACACACAGAAGAACGAGGGGAAAATGTTGGGATTGCATAGGGGTCTGCCTCATTTAGACCCTCATTTTGGTGTTCCCACCTCCACAGACAATTAGATAGGAAAGGAGCGTAAACAAAATAGACAAAGCATGTGGTGAAAGCAAAACCCACTTCAGGAGTAGAACTTGCATCACTAAGTAGTAAATGAACAAGTAGATAGAAAAGAGTAAGACAGAGTGTTACCTAAGGGCCTAGACCCTCTTCGGAGCACACAAATGCACCGTTGAGTGCTTGGTTGAGAGCTATAGCTACTGGAGGGACCTCAATCCGGCATGGCTTCGCTTGTGAGAGTGTTGCTATCTAGAATGGAGAGAACTCAAGAGTGAAAACTAAAGAGAGAGTTTGACTGAATGACTTGAACTCCAAAATGAGAGAAAATGAGGGGTTTTTGTTGCATGCAAGGGCAACAAAGAGCTGTTACACTTGAAATTTGACTACTAGGATACGTGTTGAGAGAGTCATTATTCTAAATTCCTCATTTCAAACTTAGAAAACTGCTAGGACACTAGCGTTCCGCGTATACATTTGTGTGTCGCACAGACGTCTGTGTGTCATGTAGGCATCCAAGGCCTATATTTTTGAGAAATGTGTTGTTAGGCTTTTGTTGTTCAACCACTGGTCCACATGGGATCAGAATTGGTCAGAATTGTGAAATTATGACCCATGGGATTTTTGTCATTAATGTTCTAGGGTGCCATAAATGCTAGAAAAAGTGCAAAAATGTGGAATTTCCCTTAGGTGCAATTCTACGACATTACATTTTTCCCCTACTTTAGTGGGCTCGATTTTGGGAAAAATTGGCCACACTAAAGTAGAGAAGAAAATTTTTACCCCAAACATGAATTTTATGGATTTGCATGCCAAGGGAAAATTCCTTAGAGGTCAGCGAGGTTGAGCTAGCTGGTAGCGAAGGTGCCCCCAGCAATCGAGCTCAACAAATAGCGATAGAGTGGTTGTGAAAAATACACAAAATTTTTACTTGCAAAACTCAAATTCTAGGTCATTTTTGAAAATTAGAAGAAGCTACAATGGTGAGAAGAATGATCAAGAGGTGACTATATGCCCCCTCCTAATTTTTCCCCTAGCTAGGTGGGGTAAATTTAGGAGAAACCAAGGAGCCACAAACTCCAGGAAAAATGGGCCTCAGGGGGCCTATATATACCTAGGTGGGCCCCTAGAAGGGTCATTTTCACTATTCACTGTGAACAAATTGTTGACTTTTGTGAGAGAAAGTCAGTAAAATTATGAGCAGGAGAGAGTACGAGGCATTGAAACTGGACTAGTTGAGGGATGACATTGCGAAGGGTTGCGAGGTGGACCAAGCAGGTCTCAAAACCTCATTTTTTGTGAATTTTAGCATATATTTTAACAATTTTTTCCATGTCTAGCAGCGCGGGCATCTTTTTTTGGTGCTACCATCTAAAAGACACACTGAAGTCCCGTCTCTGCAATTTTGTCCCCAAGACACACTGGCATCCTTGGGGCATCAATGACAAACTTGGACATATGTGCAACATGCACATGTTTGTGCGACGTGTAAAAGTCTTAGTGAATTTTTTGTTTTCAAAGTAAAATTCCATGTTCTAACTTAGAATTTTTTCACTTTTTGCAAGACTATCCTAAGATTCAGGAGCATCACGGCAGGTGAGCTTATCAACTAGTTCGTGAGCAAAGAGACTATCCTAGTGATGATGAGGTCACACATCTGGAGTAGGTCAGTCTCTGGTATGCATTCACCATGCCAGAGATGTGCTATCACGAGCGTATGCTTACAACTCTGATGGAGTAGTGGGATGCCACCACATCATCTTTCCAGTTGCCTACTAGGAAGATGATGATTACATTGGAGGACATGTATCAGATTCTCATACTACCCATCCGCAAACAGTGGGTGGCTATCAATGACACCTGATTGGCACAGGAGCAGTTGAAGGGTGTCCTTTACTACTCGGCGTGGACTGACGGTGACGACGGCATGGGTCATATCTACATGCATTGGTGTAACCAAGTGCGGACTACTGCATCCCTAGTACACTGAGTGCACTTGTGACCATGTATTTTCAGATCATGATAGATGGGTGAGGCTCTCACCTACACGGGGGCCTTGTCGATACTATTTGTGAGATGGTAGAGCATCATATAGTTTTTGCCTAGGAGTGCAGCATGCTAGTGCACTATACCAGGAGTTGAGGTGGTACGTTCATTACGAGTATCATAGCCTCATAGCATGCAAACTACTGTAGGTGTGGGATTTTGTCCATATTATGTGCACGAGGCTAATCAATTTTCCCCACCGACGGTCATATCATATCCCCATGGCCCACTGGTATGATGTCACGGGGCAGTGGAGACATGGAGATCTATAGTTTTGGTGCTTACAATTCAATACAATTACTTTGGATCGGGTAAGATGGAGACCCTATCACTATTTTAGATGCGTATATGATATCAAGCATCTCATGAACCTGTAGCAGGATCATTTTCTTGTAGGTCGCCATGACCATGTTATTGTGCCATATTATTGGAGTCGGGTTATGCGACAACATGGCCATGTTGAGACTATTCCCCCTGATGTACCCACATACACTCGGGCCTTCAGGAGTGTGGTGAGACCTAGGGACTTTCCCTTCCCTACCATCACCAATTTTGTCCCTTTACATGATGACAAGCCCGACCAGGATCTGCCACCTATAGCACCGATAGATAATTTTGACATTGTTGTAGGTTTTGAAGCGTGGTGGGTGAGGCACCATCCTCATCTAGTGCTCGGTGAGGATTCCCCCAAAGGGGATCCTAGCCCATAGGGGGATGTGCCACTGCTAGCACCATAGGACAAGCAGAGAGGGTGGCAGCAAGCTGAGGAGAAGAGACCACAGGAGGAGGAGGCAACATCACAGAGGCCGATGCAGTGGCGGAGGAGGTCAGACCCTCAACCAGCTACCCTCGTCTTGTCAGCACCACCAACACCTATTGTCACAACGGCAACAACCTTGGTGGCACCAGGAGTGGCTACCGATGTTGGTGGCACAAGTCCTTATGTTGCTCCTCACCCTAACCCCACATGGCGGCCAGGGGACCCAGGTATACTAAGCATGTTATTTATATTTCAGTACTCTCAGTTTTTTTTGTTTATGATTACACACATATGCCATGTGATACTGATTTCACTCTTTCTTTTTGTGGTTGTAGAGGATGCACAAGGATGGACTGGGCTGATGTCCCAATGCATATCAGAGGTGGCCCCTGATGTGCCTATTCAAGGTATGGTTCTTGAGGCTTATCGACCAGTTTCCACAGGATGACATGCCTATATTTTTGAGCTGGTAGCATGTCTAAGAACCACTTACAAGTAGCAGGGAGTGGAGATAGTGCAACTGACTGCAGAGATGACCACTCTCTGGGGGAAACGTGACTAGTTGTCGGGGGAGCTACGAACGGTACTTGACAAGCAAGACGTGGCCATGACGAGGCCAATGCCACCGAGCAAGTGTGTGACACCCTTCATAGCCACCTTGATGACCTTGATAGGTAGCCGACAACCGTGATACTGGAAAATGTTTAGCAACTGTGGCAGGAGTTGACACAGGCGCATATGACAATATGTTCCCTGCAGGGGGAGATCAGAGGGATGCATGTAGCTTTGTCTACATTCTGCTCACATCAATCCAGGTCTATGACCACTATGTAGCCACTCCCCATACCACAATAGCAGTATCCAGAGCCAGAGGGCTCTAGGAGCCACACGTCACAGCCATAGGGACCTCCCATTTTGTACATTAGTTTTGTAGTGAGATATATATATATATATATATATATATTTGTAGATCTTTTGTATAGACATTGACACATATTCAGTAGCCACTCATTTTTGCTAGTAGTGGCCTGATACATATACATGAAATTTGATATATATATATATATGTATACTGGTTTCAACATCATGGCATTGTGTATTTTGATGTGTATGCTTCTTTATTTTCATGTACATTGATGCTATGGATGTTGTATATGTTTACATTATATGTTATCATAATTTAATGAGCACACATGGTTGTATGTTAATTAATACAATGACGATCTAATTGCCTTAAAATATGTAATGTAATGCATGGATTCATGTCATAGTAAGACACATGTATGTATATTGTTCATATACACACACACATGGTCATATCATAACACAAAAAAAATTCATAATGTGTTAATGAGTAATGTCAACATATGCAGTGCTACTTCCCTTAAAGAGTTGACACTGCACACATGACACATTAGGCACTATGCATAGTATCAAAGGAGATGCATCACATTAACGAGCTCTTTTAGAGGCATTCCATCCATAGATGATAATTTGTAGGCACCCAAACCATACACAGAGATGACAATGTAAGGGCCTAACCTGTTAGGACTAAATTTACCTCTCTGATCAGGCGGCGCATTTTCGTAAAGAACTAGGTCTCCCAACTTAAAAGTTCTAGGAAGCACATTTTGGTTATATTGTCTTGATAACGATAGTTGATAAGCTTCAAGATGATCGATGGCTTGTAATCAATGCTTATTGAGCATCTCTAGTTGATGCAAACGATTAGCTCGATAAGTCTTGTCATCAATTAACCCCTTAAGGAAAACTTGCAAGGACGAAATCTCCA
Source organism: Sequoia sempervirens (assembly GCA_007258455.2). NCBI lineage: Eukaryota > Viridiplantae > Streptophyta > Pinopsida > Cupressales > Cupressaceae > Sequoia > Sequoia sempervirens. The sequence goes on from VDFB02256132.1 coordinate 107,585,693, forward strand.
ACTCTAGAGGCATGATAGCTTCAACACCATACATGAGGTTGTAAGGTGTCATTCTCCTCCCGTACAAATGCTCATGAGATAGGCCCACAAAGCATACATTAATTGAATATGCCAATCCTTACCATGCTTATTAACTATCTTATGTGTTCAAGAGTCTTATTAGATGCCTCTGCTTGACCATTAGATTGTGGATAGTAAGGTGTAGAAAATATTTTTTGAATGTGAAATTTATCTAAGAATTTCTTTACTTCCTTTTTCTTGAATGGTGTGCCATTGTCAGAGACAAGTGTAGCAGGAAATCCAAAATGAGAAATAATGTTGTTCAAAGGAAAACTATTGATAGCTTCAACGTTTTTGGATCAAAGTGGAATGGCTTCAACCCACTTCGTGAAATAATTTGTAGCGGTAATGATAAATGTATGTCCCTTAGAAGAAGGAGGTAATATTTTTGCAATAATATCCGACCCCCATTTTGCAAACGAGCAAGGAGAGGTCTGATTCTGTAAATCTTGTGTAGGTACGTGAATAAGACAACTATGTTGTTGGCATTGAGGGAACTTTTTAACAAAATCAAAGGAATCTTGTTCCATCATTTTCCAAAAGTACCCCATTGTATCAACTTCCTCACTAGGGATTTACCACCAAAGTGTCCACCCCCATAGCCTAAATGGACTTCTTTAAGGGTGAGGGGTAGTTCCACTTTAGTGAGACATCAGAGAAGCAAGCCGTTATAATATTTTTGATAGAGAACATCGGATAAAATAACATAACAAGCTGGAAGTTATTGTATACAAGTGTGATCATTCTTCGTCGCATCATCGAGAAAGTTTCTAGTCTTTAGGTAGTTGTGAATATTAGAGAACCATTCTCCTGAGTCCACATGAGAACACACAAAGGCATCAGATTCAGGTTGATCAGAAACCACTGGGGTCCACAAGGCCTGAACCATGAAGTGGTATTCTTTTGTATCTTCATCTGAGGGTATCAGGGAAGCATCGCTTGCCATGGCATACACATGTCTATTCTCCCTTCTAGGTACGTTGTCTATTATGAAAGAGGATAACCGTTTGAGCATAGACAAAGCAAGGTCTCGATATCGAGACAACTTACTTTGCTTAGCTTGATAGGCTCCCGTAATCTGGTTCATAATGAGCTCATAATCACCCAGTATGCAGAGAAGTTTTATCTTTAGTGCAATCATGGCACACAACCCAACAATCGGAGCTTTGTACTTGGCGATATTATTAGTACAAGGAAATTCCAATCGAAAGGAGAGAGGGACCGGTTTACCTTCGGGCAACATTAGAACCACACCCACTCTGGAACTGGTCTGACATCTCAACCCATTGAAGTAAATTTTCCATTCAAGTTCATAGTTAATCATAAAAATGATCTCATTAGGAAACAAATCCAACCCCGAGAAGGAGCGATACAAGGGAGTGTCCACCAATTGATCGACAACCACTTAACCCTTTATTGATTTCTAATTAATGAACTTTATGTCAAACTCAAAGAGTAACATTACCCATTTCGCTAACCTCCCATAAAGGTTTGTACTAGAGAAAAAATGGTTTAGAAGGTCACTTTTTACAATGACATGTGTTTCAACATGGAGAAGATAGTGCCTTAACTTCTGTGTAGCGAAGACAAGAGCAAGGCATTTCTTCTCCATGGAGGAATAATGGGTTTTGTAATCAACTAGAATGCGGCTAATGTAGTAGACTTCTCTCAATTTCTCGACATCATCATACTAAACCAGCAAAGCTACCAAAGCATATGGTGATGTTGTGAGGTAAAGAAAAAAGGGTCTATCTTGCATAACCAACATCAATACAAGAGCATTGGCCAAATAGGCTTTGATTGACTCAAAATCTTTCTAGCACTCTTCATGCCATATGAAATGAACATCTTTATTCAATAGGCAAGTAAAGGGAAGAGTACGATCAGCCAATTGAGATATGAATCTACGAATCACCTAAATCTTCCCTTGTAAAATTTCCAATTCAATAATGTTCTTGAGTGGAGGCATGTTAACAATAGCATCAATCTTATTTGTGTTGACTTCGATTCACCGGTGAGAAACTATAAATCCCAAAAGTTTTTTGAAATCCATGTCGTAGATGCACTTAAGGGGATTGGGTCTCATCTTATAGAGTCAAAGCCTCTCAAAAATAAGATGGAGGTTCTTTACATGATCTTGATGAGTTATAGATTTCGCCAAGATGTCATCAACATAATCTTCTAATATCTTATGAATAAAGTCATGGAAAATTAGGGTCATCGCCCGTTGGTAAGTAGTTCCCGTATTCTTTAACCCAAAGGGCATAACCACATAGTAGAAGGTACCCCAAGGATTAGTGAATTTTTTCTTGTACTGATCTTCTAGATTAATACGGATCTAATTGTAACCCAAGAAACCATCCATGAAAGATAACAAGGCATGGCTTGCAGTCAAATCTACAATCATATCTATATTAGGTAACGAAAAGTCATCTTTAATAGAAGCCTTATTAAGATCTCAAAATTCAATGCATATATGAATATGACCATCAGGTTTACTAACGACAACTATGTTCGAAATCCAAGGGGAATAGTCGATTGGAAGGATAAAGCCAACTTTCAACAACTTCTCTATCTCAGTCTTAACCATCAATGCCACCTTGGGATTGATCTTTCAAATTTTTTGCTTAACCGGCTTGGCATCGGGACATAGAACGATATTATGAACCACTATAGACTCATCAATATCGAGCATGTGCTCATATGTCCAAGAAAAGATATCAAGATTTGAATTTAGGAGATTGGAATGTTCGTCCACTTCTTGTGAAGAAAGACACTTCCCAATCTTAATTACTTTTTTGAAAGACTTAGGGTCCATAGATATTTTAGTAGTACCTCCTTTAAGGAGAGAACTATGATCTTTAGGATGCAATATTGGAACATTATTGCCAACATTGGATAGAGGGTCCTCCTCGTCAACACTCAAGAGAGACTCTCCAAAGTATGCCTGTTTATGCAAGCGATACAAGAATCATCTCTTGTGATGAAAGGGAGGAAAAGGGGAGTAGGAATCTAGGAATTCCTCAAGTGCTTCATTTGAAGAGAAGACATCTAAAGGGATTTTCTTAGCCTTCCCCCTATCCTCTATCAATTTAGGATGGACCAAACTCAATGGTTTGGTTGTAATCATATTAACACTCCACCAAGGTTTCTAGTTAGATTGTTCAATAGAGCATCCCAAACCCAGATAATGCTTTTATAGCTTAAACTAGATAGGGACTTGGATTCCTTGTTCGATATGCCCTAGGCATTTTTGACTATAGCCATACCAAGAAGCAAGTTCATATCCAAAACCATAACGAGTTTGTAAAACTTTGAGAGGTGGTGGCTCTATGTAGAGGGTTTCATTCCACCAATGAACATCGAACACATCCACAAGAGCACTTCCACCTTCTTCACTCGGTTTACAAACATTGACCCCCTTCGCAAGAGTGGGACTAATCTCCTTAGTAGGGGAAGGACTGGTCTCCTAGATAGGATCACATTTTTCTTCCTTAACGAGGGAATCACCCAACTTCACATCAGATGCATTTGAAAACTCTATACGAGTGGAACTTGCTTTGTATTCTACAATGAAGAATTCAGAGAATTCTAAAGAGCCCTAATTATCACCAAGGAAAGCATTTGACTCAGAAGAGGAAGGAGATGGGGAAGACTTAGGAATTTTTGCTTTAGGTGACTCATCTTTAACAAAATTTGCTTCGGGGACAACCTCCATAGAGGGTATCATTGAGGAACACGTCATAGCGTTAGTGGTTAAAGATGGAATATAATTATTAAGAGTGGAGATGACTGAAGCCCAACCGAAAACTGCTAGCTCACAAAGGTGAACAACTTTTGGATCAGCTTTAACCATGACCACCCGATTATTTATGACAAAATTTAAGGAACAGTGTAAAGTAGAAGTTACGACACCCATAGCATGAATCTAGGGTCTCCCCAAAAGGAGATTGTAAGGTAAAGGGCTAGGCATCACATAAACCAAAGTAGGCAAAGTAATGGGACCTAGCTGCAAACGTAGTATTATCGTGCCTAGAGGTTGATGGTCGGTGTTATCAAATACATGAATGTACAAGGAAGAAGTAGCTAGAGAAGATGAATCAACTTTAATCTTATCTAGTAGGTCGATACCGTAGACATTGAGAGTTGTACTAGTGTCAATGAGAGTATGCCTAATACAAATATTATTAACATTAATTATAATCATCAAGGGGTTCGCTTATTTCTGCATATCTGGAGGCAGAAGTTCATGTAGATGGAACATGATATTCGACGAACCCGCTCGAATATGAGCCAATAGCACATTAACATTCGTAGGCCTTATGGAGACAGGAAAGAGGATCTTTTGCAAGGCTTCCTGAAGCATCTCCTGATAGACCGAAGTGGTCTGAAGCAAATCCCAAAGTGAGATCTTAGCCGGAGTAACATGAAGTTGCGACAAGATCATAATCACCTGGTGCTTTGATTGCAAGTTTAGGTGCTGAAGGAAGGCTTGGTTGAGAAGGCGGTAAAGAATTAGGAACTTGAGTTGGTTGAGACATAGGAATAGAAGGTTGTTGATCCAAGTTCTGTTTGTTTCTTCTTGTATTATATGTGTGCCCAACAAAATTATTGGAAGTGAAGTCTGTAGCTTGTACGAACCTTGAGTATAGGTCTAGTGAATCTTCTCAATATGAAACCCCATAGACAAAATAATCCTCCCTAGAAGAAGGGCTAGTTGGCATCACATAAATGATGGGTTTCTTAGGGCTTGGAGGAGCCATAAAGACCACAACTACATTTACTGACTCCTTAGCTTGCGGAGAGGAAGTTTGGTTAGAAGGTTTGTGGATAGAGGAGGGCACTTCCAAGAAGTCATCTAGAGCGTCATCCAGCATATCAAAATATTCCTTAGAGAAAGTGTTATTGTAAACATGGAAACGTTGTAAAATAAGATCCAACATGTTTGCATCAGGTTCACCAAAATGTGAGATAAGAGGGATTTGTTGCACACGGGTCTCTTCGTCCTCAAGAGATCACCAGGGAATGAACTACCCTTTCCACCTCAACGTAAAGATATTGCAAAGGAAATAAGTACATGTCAACTTTCACAGAAAACTACTTCATATCTCGAGGGAGTGAAACTTCTGGATTCCTACCTCTGGCAGAGGGGCTCTCGGCCAAAAGATAGTAGCGCAGATTCAGGATGCCAACACGGCGCTCTGGCATCCTAAGAAACAAAAAGCTTAGGTGCTCAGGCGAGTAGAATAAAGTTTCACCTCCTAACTCGGATCTAAGGTATTCTAAACAAAATAATCAATGGAGAATAGAAACTTCAAGTATAGCATAAAAAGAACTCGAAGTAAATTTACCTTCAACTGGACATTCGAGTATTTGCTCCAAGCTCCACTTTGCAACCTACACACAGAAGAACAAGGGGAAAAGTTTGGGGTTGTATAGGGGTCTGCCTCAGTCAGACCCTTGTTTTGGTGTTCCCACCATAGATAGCTAAATAGGAAAGGAGCGTAAACGAAATAGACAAAGCGTGTGGTGAAAGAAAAACCTGCTTCAGGAGTAGAACCCACACCATTAAGTAGTAAATGAACAAGTAGATAGAAAAGAGTGAGAGAGAGAGAGCATTACCCACAGTCCTAGACCCTCTTCATAGCACACAGATGCACCTTGAGTGCTTGGTTGAGAGTTGTAGCTGCTAGAGAGACCTTAGTCCAGCATGGCTTTGCTTGTGAGAGTGCTACTATCAAGAATGGAGAGAACTCAAGAGTGAAAACTGAGGAGAGAGCTTGACTGAATGACTTGAAACCCAAAATGACAGCAAATGAGGGGTTTTTTTTGCATGCAAGGGTAGGAAAGAGTTGTTACACCCAAAATTTGACTGCTAGGACGCATGTCGAGAGAGTCAAGATTCTAAATTTCTCATTTCAAACTCAGAAAATTGTCAGGACGCTAATGTGTCGCGCAGACATTCACGCACCCTGCAGGAATCCAAGGCCTAGATTTTTGAGAAATGTGTCATTAGGCTTCTGCTACTCCACCACTAGTCCACATGGGGTCAAAATTATGAAATTTCAACCCATGGGATTTTTTTCATTAATGTTCTAGGGTGCTATAAATGTTCTAGGGTGCAAAAATGTGGAATTTCCCTTAGGTGCAATTATGCGATATTACAGGGTTATGTTTAGGGTTATAGTTAGGGTTATGTTTAGGGTTAAGCTTAGGGTTATAGTTAGATATAAAATTATTATTAGGTTTAGGGGTAGAATTATAGTTAGGGTTAATGTTAAGGTAAGTTTAAGGGCTAGGGTTAGGGTTATGGTTATATTTTAAGGTTAATATTAGGATTTGTCTTGTAATTAGATATAGAACCCTAACCCTAATTACACCCTAACCCTAATCATAACTATAATCGTAATTGATCCTTGACTGTAATTGATCTCTAACCCTAATCTTAATTGAATATTAACCTTAACCTTAATTGTAACCCTAACCATAACCATAACCCTAATTGAACTCTAATCCTAACCCTATCTCTAACCCTAATTAAATTGTAATCCTAATCCTAACTATAAGTTATGCCTAATTGTATTAGAACACTAATATATCCAAAACTAATTGAATTATTTCCCTAATTATACCCTAACTCTGATTGAACCTTGATTGAACCCTAACCATAAACTCGGTCCTTATTAAACCCTAACACAAAATGAACACTTATTGAACTCTAACCCTAACCCTAATTGAACACTTACCATAATTAGACTCAAAATATTCTTGATTAATTTTTAACCCTAATTTAACCTTAACCCTAGCCCTAATCCTAATTAAATACTAACCCTAACTTTGAACACAATTTTAATCATAATCCTAACATTAACCTTTATGCTAATTGAATCCTAACTATAACCCTAACTATAATTGAGTCCTAACCCTAATTGATCCCCAATCCTAACCCTTTAATTGAATACTAAACATAACTTTAATTATAACCCTATTTGAACCCCAATTATAACCCTAACCCCAAGTTTTATCATAAAATCATAACACTAATTGAACCCTTAGCTTAGCCCTAAGTGATGCCTAACCCTAATTGAACGCTAATTTATAGGAAACCTAATTAGACTAACCATAATCAAAATTAAAATCTAACCCTAGGGCGGATGCATAAATTTGGTTGCACTTTTGTGGCCAAATGGGAAAAAAATGGGGAAACACATAACGCGATCACGTTATAACGCGAGCGTGTTATGTGCTTTTAAATGAAAAGAAAAAAAGTGAAATGTGTATCATTTTCTTTTCACTATTTCTCAGCTCTACCCGCAGCCAAAAACCCTCATTTTGTGCTCGTGTTCTAAGAGGAAGGACTTCCAAATTTCATCAAAACAGTTGGATTTTATCTGCAAATACGCCATGATGACGAAGAGATGGGAGGTAAGTATTGTTTACTATTTGTTTTGAATTTGTTAGTTTGAAATTGATTTTGTTTGTTTTAGGTTAGATTTGATTGTTTTTTAAATCTGTAGGAAATCCTGCAAATCCTCAACAAGAAGAGGAGGTAAATCCTCAACAACAAAATCAACCTCAACCTCCAACCATTCTCTCAATTCCCTCCCACTCAAGAAAATTTGAGTGAAATTGAGAACAATAGAAAACAACTTGAGGATCTTATCAGGTTGAGTGATCCAAATGCTTCAACCTAAAGAATGCTTCTAGAAAATTCATTGAAAGACATGTTAAAAAATGTAGATGCAATCACCCAACAAATATCTGGATGGCAAGATAGGAGGCAGACAGCTAGGGCATATTATGTAGACAAATTATCACATAAACAAGTAAAAGATTTAAAAATTACTAAAGGTGATTTGTGCTCTCTATTCACTGACCCTAAAACAAATCAAAATCTTTCCCTCAATGCAAAGAGGTTTCTTATTCATTGGTGCCACCACCAAGAGATTAAGAACCGTTTTTATGAAAGATGGTATATGGTCTTTGATTACCCACCGTGCAATAATTGTGAAGTCCCCCAATATTTTCTTAGGAAACTATACAAAGAGTTTGTATTTAACCAAATCCCAAATTATTTTGATATGAGGGAGTTCCAGGGGAGAGGTGGGGGGTCAACTCAGGATAGGCCCGATGCACAGCCGGATCCTACGTGGCAAGGGAGACGACCTCTCGCTAGGCTGCCTCGTGAGTAGATTGTGATGCTTGTCGTTGTGAAGGAGAGTGCCGACATAGAGACATTGCAGGCGATCACAATTTTGACCCAGAGTGTCATCCATCACACTATCCCTATTGTATAGCGCCATCCAGGGGAGTCTTCAGGTGGTGGCCTTCGAACCCATGTGTGTCAATCTTGCGAGGAGACTTGTTCATATGACCCTACTGGCACTCAAGAGGGTGCTTCCATATGCTACTTGATCTATATGCATCTACGGGGATGGAGAGGACGGCTGACATTTTGCATGATGCATATGACATTGACACTCAGGTAAAATTCAGCATGTTCATTGAATTTAATTTATTAAATTTTGATTGTGAAATTTAACTAATTTAGTTTTATTATTTTAATTTGATTGTATTGGATACAAGTCATCCATATATTTTTTGTAATCCATTTAAATTTATTACATTGTTTAATTTTTTAATGGTATTTTTTATTATTTTATTTAATTTTTGTTTATTTGTGAGTTTTTTCTATTTTCATGATTTAATAGATTTTTTAGTTTATATTATATTTTGATTTTTTTGATTTCATTCAAAATTTACTTCAAATTTGATAACTTAATGAATTATTTTTTAATACTTGTACTCAAAATTTTGTTCATTAGATCTCATACATTTAAGTCAATATTTATATTGTTTTTTTATTAATAATTTGTTTTTTATTTTAATATAAATTGTATGAAATGGATTGGTGACTAACAATTGATGGCTAGGTAGAGGCAAATTACTAAATTTCAATTTACATTCATTGTTATAGATGAAAGTTCTAGTGAAAAATCAACCATTATGTTGTGTTTAATTCAATTTGGATGGTTTAAAGGGCTTAGCAGCCGAGCATTGGCGTGCAAATATTCCATCGAGGAAGTGATTGAATGGTAAGAGTTATTTTGTTAAATATATTAATTTTTATAATAATTTCTATAGATTAATGTCTTTACTTCTTATTGTGGCGGTGAAACTTCACCATGAAGCTAAACACTAGGAGGGCTTAATGTCCAGCATAGCGGAATATTAGACTTATGCCATCGGATCAACAAAGGGAAAGAAAATTGTATTTCGATAGCATGGGAAAATGAATTTTTGAATGCCTAGAGCCTTTGTTGTATGCCTAATGGAAATTTTGTACATATTTTTGTATTGGATATATTTGACATTGAGCGCCTATATGAGCATTCTAGTAAAATATATGGCTATTTTGTAACTATATTTTACTATAACATATATTGATGTATGCATACATGGCTATTTGCTTAATACAAATCTTTTTATCGATGGTGTCCATATTTGCAAATTATAAATTTATGGTTCAATAGATATGAGTTACTGTATTCAAGTGTATACTTTACAACTTACACACATATATTTTTTGACTTATTGTGAACATCAAAAAGTGTGAAAATTTATGTGTTTGGAAGTCAAATGTAAGCCAAATTTTGCAATTCCAGTTCTTGCATACTTGATCTTATGAACTTATTCCTTCCTAGCACATATTGTGAATATTTCTCATTTGGTGCAAAAGATAGATTCCTCATTTTTGAACCACTCATAGCAAAGAGATTCACAATAAGACTTTAGCATTGGAAAACTACTCCATACTTCTCTTGTCTAGACCATAAAGGATTGAAAAGCATAATTTGATGCAATGATAGCGTGAGATGAGAATTTATATAACCATGCCTATTTTGAAACTTCGCATCTAATACTACATCAACAAGAACTTAAGAAGTGTTGCATAAGAGTGTTAGGTTTGATAATCTCTTCCCTAAGGGAGGAGATCTTGCATCTTATTTTGAACAAAATTTTTGCAAACTTTACCTAAAAGCTTCAAACCTAGATGACATATTTGGCTAAGTCTATCTTGAAAATTATCAATGCGATCAAACTCTAAAGGAATTCTCCCTAAAAAGCAAACTTTACCCTTTTTCCCAAGGAAAGAAATTGCAACAAGTTGCATTGACTTATCTTATTAATTTCTCACAGTTCCTATCAATCATTCATGGCTAGGATATTTGTTCCAAAAATGACACCAAAAAAATCATTGAGATTCTTCTACAATCTAAGAAAAAGGTTTTGGCTCTTTTACAATGTAAATAATTATGTAACACTGTTTTCTTGTTTTCCTTCCACACAGAAAAATGTTCACACTTTTCAAATTGATCAATGATCAATAATGGCTGATTGTAAACACTTGAATTTTTATGTTGAACTAATTTAAATTTTGTATCACACATTCGAGTCATCCTAAAAATATTTCATATGAAAGTGTGGTGATTTTGTTTATTTGACTATTTATGTGGTGTATTCGAACTTATAAGCAAATTGATGTATTTCTAATTTACCTTGTAACAGTGATATACTTCCAAAAAATCATTACCCAACACCCAAAAAAAAAAAATTATTAGGCATTTTAGTCAATATGATATTTCTTTGAGAAAATAATTCAAACATCCTTCCAAAGAGTATGGAATCTAGGAAGGAAATTGAAACACATAAAGGTTGAGATTATTGATTGGTATAATATCATTCTTACTAATCTACATCCTATGGGTGACTATCTATAGAATAATTAGTCTAGAAATATTAAGCTTACATCTATATAGAATAAGATTAAAGAAATAGTGCAAAATTTCTTGAATATATTTTTGGAAGTAGTCATAGGAAGGAATACTTCTTGCAAGGACATTGTGTTGATAACAAGAACTATGGTAATGGAGTATATGCCCTAATTAATTTTTGGTAAGCCATTCTCTGAGACCACATTTCTTTGAGGGCATTTTTTCAAAAATTCACTACCTTGTCTATACTACCACATTTTTTCATACATGTCTACCAAAGCATTTTTGTCAAAATAGTTCAAGTGTTGCCTTGTTGCTATAGGTAAAAGATAAAACAAGTGCTTCGAACAAAGTATGGATGCTTGGAAAAATCTATCAGCTTATAATGACAGCAATATCATAGACAAGGCGATTGCACTCTTTGAAAAAATTTCTCAAAATGATCTCATGAGTACCTAGAACTAACCATTGGGGTTCTAGAGTACTAACATCTATTTAGAAAAAAATTAAGTGTTAGTCAGAGAACATAAATATTTAATACTTTGGTTATATCACTATTACTAAAGGCATGCAAGTGGATAATAAGAGGATTCAAGTTCTTCTAGTTTTTGCATTCTCTACTATGCTAATTTTTTAAGGAGATTCAATATCCTATGCAACAATACCAAAGGGATTGTTGATGAGAATAAAAATATAGTCACTCTTGCAAAGTTACAAGTAGTGAAGAATACCTCGAGAAGGATAAGTTTATAACACCTAAATTTATCAAAGATAGAGATATAACCATTAAATTTATAGAGATGTTCATAAATAGATCCAAGGAAAATAAAGGAAAGATTATAAGCTCGTCTTCAAGCTTAAATCTACTTATGAATCTTTGGAAAAAACCCAAATGATACTTTGGGAGGGAGGAGAAAAAATTGATGTTGCAATACATTTCTAGGAAAAAGAGAACGAAGCAAGGGATGATGAAAGTAAGCAATAAATAAAGAGCTCTATATGCTTCTAAAGTATTTCAATTTAGAATAGTTTTCAAGAATAACAAAAGTTGCAAACATAGAGTTGGGCTTAACTAGGACAATTGGTGAGGTTATCTACATATAAGACTGGGTTTTGCAATGGTTTCATCCTCATGGAGAGATCGATATGAAGATGGACTTCAAGGATGAAGAGAAAAAAAGTAACTCTTCAAGGTAGGGTGAATGGAGTTCTAAGCATGGATATAAAAAAAAGAAGGGAGGTATATCCTTGCAAGAACCAAGAAGCTTGAACCACGCCATGCATAGAGATAACCAAATTTCTATTTATAGGTAAGTCACTCCATTATAATATTTTTTGGTTTTTCATGTATCTACTCAATATTACACTAAAGTGCTCCACTTTTTTTTTTTGAAATCAAGAAAGACTAGCCTTGGATGAGAAATTGAAGATAATTACACTCAAAATTTTAAGATGTGATAAAAATAAGAGTCATAGTGCTCCGAATCTACTTTCTAAACTACTATTTTATTTTGAAAATGGTAGAGATTAAGGGGCTCAAAAAGGGGAGCCACGCAAATTGGTCTTATTTTTTTCTTTAAATAACATAATGTTTTTTGTGGTCCCCCTAAAATTTTAACTTTTTTTTTAGAATTTTAAAAATTAATTCAGTGAGAAATTAGCTAACACCATGTAGTTTATCCCTGATTTTTCTACTATTTTTTTAATGAGTATATTTTTTATGAATTTTCAAAATGGACAAATCTTGAAAAAGTAGAAATTTGAGCATGCTCCCCCCTAAGCTTTTTGAAAACTAATCAAAAATCAATCTTTTTTAATATGTGCATAATAAATTCTAGTTTCTAAAAATATAATTTATTTAAAATTTTGATGAACGATTAAAAAATAAAGTGAAAAATACCAAACATTGATTTTTGACAAAAAAACAGATACACTGGAACAAAATAAATTAAAGATGAAAACCTTAACATACTCAAAATATGAAAAAAATATGTGGTTAGATAGCTAAGAGAGAGCTTAATATTACCATGGTGTTTTTTTACTTGAAAATGATACATGTGCAAACCTGATGGGGAGCATGCTCAAGATAATGTCAATTTTTTCACAATCTATAGAAACACATCTTTAGATGTTGGAAAATCACTCCAAGCCTTTGAATTGGAAGCCCAAGGAAAATACAAGACAAAGGCTTGGAAATTTCTAGAGCAAACAAAAACGTGAATACATTATAATGTTGTCACATTATTTGAATGCTTTTACAGAATAGGAGTGTGTTATAACATTATGAAATAAGTATAAGTTGATATTTACAGATGGAAATTAACTTTCTTATACTTTAAGCTATATTTCATGTATATCTAGATTCAATATGTTTGAGAGTGGTTTCAGATCTCTATGATTTAAATGCAAATCCTAGTTTTTGGAAGATCTTTTAATTTTTTGAACTTAGTCAAATTTCAATAATCAACATGTCAAATTTCAATAATCAAGAGATCAAATTTTAGTAATCTTATAGATGTATCATCTCCCTCTCTCATTGTTTATCCCTTATGCTCTAGACCTCTCTCTCTCTCACTATCTCCATCCTTTTATCTAACTCTCTCTCCCTTGCACTCAAGAACTCTCTCTCTCTCTCTCTCTCTCCCTCCCCCCTCTACTCTCTATCTCCCTCTCTCCTTCCCTCTCCTCCCTTCTAGGTCCTCCCCCCCCCTCTCTCTCTCTCTCTCTCTCTCTCTCTCTCTCTCTCTCTCTCTCTCTCTCCTCTCTTTTATCTCTCTCATGTATCTCCCTCCTCCTTCTCCCTCTCTCTCTCTACTTCTCTCTATCTCACCTCTCTCTCCCTCCCTACTCTCTCTCTCTCCATCCCCCATCTTTCTCTCTCACTCCCTCCTTCCCTCTCTACTCTCTATCTCACCATTCTCTCTATCATTCTCTCTATCTCACTTCTCTCTCTCCTTCCCTCCCTCCTTCCATCTCTACTTCTCTCTATCTCCCTCCCTTCCTCCATAATCCTCCTCTCCCTCAAGAGAGAGAGAGAGAGAGTAAGTGAGTGAGTGAGAGAGAGAGAAGTGAGATAGAGAGAAGAGAATTAGAGAGGGAAGGAGGGAAAGACGGGGAAGGAGAGAGGGAATGAGAGAGAGAGATGGAGAGGTGGAGAGGTATTTCTTGAGCTCAAGGGAGAGAGTTAGATAAAAGGATGGAGATAGTGAGAGAGAGAGAGGTCTAGAGTGTAAGGAATAAATAATGAGTGAGAGAGAGAGAGAGAAAGATGATATAACTTGTTGATTATTGAAATTTGACCTCTTGAGTACTAAAATTTGGCATGTTGATTATTGAAATTTGACTAAGCCTAAAAATTCTAAGATCTTCCAAAAACAAATTTACATTATAGCTCCTAGAGATTTGAAACCACTCTTAAACATCCTAAAACTATATACATAAAATATAACTTAAAGTATAAGAAAGTATACTTGAATATTTATTTCATGTATATAGTTTCACTTAACAAAAAGGAGAAAGAGAAAGAGAAAGAAACAAATAAAGAGAATTTTTTTTAATGAAAAACATAACATACTCGAATTATGGCTTGGTAATGACTAGGCCTAGGTTTGGTCACTATTAACCCATAACGTGAGTGCATTTTATTGTAATGTTTTCACGTTTTCTCTATTTTGAGATCAAAAAGCAAAATATCTCATCAAGCATCAAATTAATCATCTCTAACTATTTACATTTAAGCAGGTATAAATATTAATTTCATGACATTTTATTTCCATTTTTAATCCTTTATGTCAAATTGATGCTAACTCTCTTCTTTCACCTATATTGCTTTTATTTTTTAAATTTGCATGCAAAATAATTTATAAGTAGACCATATTTAATTTCTTCAACCAAAAGAATCTAAGTTTTCTAAGTTTACTTCATTCTATTATTTAGCACGTATTATTACTTTCAACTTGCATCTTATGCTTGCACAAACACATACTCAACAACATATCAAAATACATATAGTTTTCTATCGGTCCACCTATTCCAACTCCTTTAAAGTTTGAGTGCAACTGCCACTACTCCAAAAAACAGTACTATTGCTTATCACCTGTATAATATGAATTGACATTCAACACACAAAATAATTCTTTACTCCAAATGAATTACAATCTTACATTATTGTATGCAACCTAAAATGGTCACCTAGACTTTGGGCCCCATTTATTTAATTTGTCAACATCAACTTTTTGAATCAATGATTGTCGCATTTTCAAATCAAATTTCTTAATCAATTCATAACTATTTCAAATGTTTCAATTTTCCCTAAGGTTTGAATGCTTCATTAATGTTATTTAATCAAAAGAAATAAATCCCTTTTAATAAATAAAATGATGTTATTTAATTGAAGTTAATATTACTTAAATAAAATGATGCTATTTAATTAAATCTATTTTTAATTAAATAATTTTATTTTATTTTATTAATATTCATTTCTAAATTACATAATCTTATTTTATTTTATTAAAAGAGATATTATCATCTTAAATTAAATTAAATAAATGAAATATCCTCTCAAGAATATCCTGTGATGAAAAGGAAACAAATCAGTTAAAAGGGAAATAAAAAAAAATTCCAATCAAGATTTGTTTTTCTATTTTTCTATTTATCCCACGCTGCTTTTGAATTTGCCTTCAATTCCACTTTTGCCTATAAAATGAGCCCTCTCATTCTCATTTCAAAAAGATCAATGACTTTTGCCAGTTATGCTACAAATTTTCTTTTATCACATTTGAGATTACACATTAGTTTGATTTTATAAGCATCTTAGTTTTAGAGCATATAGTTTAATATTACATTTAGCTTAATCTTCATAGTATTAATTTGCAAAGTAATTCATTTATGGTATTCAGTAGATCAATTTTCATTTCAATAAGTTAGTTTTGTTTATTGCATTTTACCATTTAGATTAGTTTTCATTGTTGCATTGCAAGAATGGGATTCATGGAGATTGGCATTCTTGCTTCTCCTCTTTGAATCTCTGCAGACTGAGGCCTTGTAGTGCTGGTCAACCTCGAGGCACAATATCCCTGCTCTTCTCGATAGAGAGGCTGTGAATTGAGGTCTGGACTATTGTTGAGTATCCTTGCATAAGGATTCCACCAGTATAACATATTTCAGTTATACATTATTACATAGCATTTTAAACACCAGTTGTTAGAATCGGCTATGGTTGCCAAGATCTTGAGACCAAATGGAAAGCACAAAGAGAGAGAATGGAATGTGATAAGAATAAATTGTATTCTTATCAATATGATTCAATGATATGATTATGATTGATGTACAATGAGAGACCCCTTGGTTATATACCCAAGGTGAGATACAAGATGTCATAGGATTATGAGAAGTGTCTTAATCATATGACATGAGACAACTAATCACACTTACCTAGGTTCACATGTGTTACAAGTCAAAAGATAAGATAACAACTATTGACAACTAACACCTTCTAGAAAGATTCCTTCCTATGACCTAAGTAAACTTAACATGTGTAAATAAGTCCCTTAGTAATAAATTAACTAGTTACAAGACTTTATTTACACCAACACCAGTAAACCATACAATCTCTTGATTTGTATAAATGACAGATACCACTTCACATCTAACATAATTTATTCCAAGCTCGTAGTGATGTTATGATATCCCCAAGCCACCACTATGGTCGTGCACTCATAATTCTAGCTTTTAACAATGATATGCATAGTTTAATATATTCACAGCTCCCATTTCCTTGCATTATACACAAGCTCTATAGATTTTCAAAGTTAATTTTCACTGTCTTGGTAGATCAGATACAACATACTATGCAATATACTTTGCACTAAATGTTTTGACTATCGCCTTCTACCTTACCATAGTACAACAACCATTTAAAAAAATTTACTCTTTTGGCTAAAAAAAGTATAATGAATTGTTATTACATACACTCATCAATTTAGTGTGTGATGAATGCTATCTTATAATCTTTGGAATAACAAACTATAAAGGTACAAGAAAAATTACTTATAAATGACCGAAGAACTTTGGGCATTACTACACAAATTATTCAACATTGTTTAACCTATTGAACACTAATCTACCAAGCTTTGGAGATAGACACTTAAACAGGACATATTTGCAACTAGATGTAGTTGAAGAAATTACATATAGAACTTAGATAGAATAAATTACAAAGAATATATTCTAAATCCAAACAAATTTGACTAAGATAGAATATATTAAATTGTTTCCTCACATGGAAGGCATATATTAAGTAGAGCTAAATCATAAAATAAGGAGTTGCTTGAAACAAACAACAAGCCAAAGGAGAAGGTCTATAAGATTGAAGAACAAAAAATATTTAGCAAACAAACTTTCAACCAACCAAGAAAGAACTTCTACAAGCTATCCACAACATTTGCTACAATGAAAGAAGAATGTGATCAAGTATGCAAGTATCAAGAGTTCGCAGTAGCTGCTCCACAATTCTACTAGGAAGGAAAAATATGGTTTCAAGGTTTATAGTGATAATGATTATGTGCAAGCATCCAATTTTTCTTATGGACCTTCAATTGAATCTAGAGAGACATTATGCTATCTAAATTCGAACCATGGTTGCAAAAAAATTGGGAAATTCATGCAATCATCAACCTCGTAAACCTTAAGTTCGTATTTTCTCTTCTTAAAAATTTACACAGTAGCTTCTACATACTCTTGCCACTTACACACTTTATCACACCCTTCATCCATTGTAGAAAAATATAAAATTAGTAGTTCTAATAACTGGGTGATGGTTGACTGAATAAATAGAGAAAACTTGCAAATTGGACTGGTGCAATTCTAGAAAATTGTTTAGGAACTAGACGTCTGTAACATATAGACTATTTTGTACCTGATTGTGCAAATAAACTCTAACTGTTTTCAGAAAAGAGCCATTTTTGAGGATGTAGTGCAATAATAGGATACTATCTTCAAAGTTCTCATTCACAACATCAATTTTTAGTATGAACTTTTCCAAGTTTCAAAATGTGACAACCAAGTGCAGTAATTCCATTGTTTGTTTCCAATATTGTAGTCAACGAAAGGAGAAAAGTGGAAATAAACAAAACGGAATGCAAAAAGAAAAAATCTACTTACTTTTGTAAAGGGCGCTAATGAAAATTTGATGGAAAATTCTAGCATTTGTGGAAAGTGTTGCAATAGTTTGATATCTTTGTTGAATAGTAAATTGAATCTATAGCATTTTATATTCTTTAATGATTATGCTACTACAAGGAATTTGTGAGAAACAAAAGAGAACCAAATTACTTCTTTGAGAATAAGCCTTGTAAAAATATGAAAGAAAATCAACTCTTCTGGAACATCCATGGATTATGTGCTCAAAACTTGTGAATGCAAACTTGAAGTTCTAAATGTATATGAATAGGATGGCATAATTAGAATTTATAATAAGATTCTTTGCTTTATTGTATTTATTGTTGAAGGATATAGTTTCAAAAATACATACATAGTAATGAGTTGGAAGAGAAAATAAAGTGGTTTGATTATGTAGAATTTTAGTGCAAAAGGTATAACAAAGTAACAAAATTTAGATTCTTGGTCATAGGTCAAAAAAAAATTCTTGCGTATAAGTCCATAGTAAATATACATCAAATTGAACAAATTATTGAAAAAGGAAAGTGGGCATTGGCTTGAGGTGGAGATGGTTAAAGAATGTGAAAATGATCAAATAAATTAATCAAATCATATCACCTGTACAATACTATGCAGATATGTTTTATTTATAGTAATAAATTAGTGTGTATTTGTTGTTGGTTTATCAAGCTATATTATTTTTTCTTGTAGCTTGTTTAGTTATGATGATGCATGAGACTAACACGTGTGTAAGGATTGTTTTAATTGATTTTAGTAAATGAATATTAATTATAAATGAGGATAAGTTTACTTACTGGTGGTTGAAATGTTTGTAAACCCTAATTCTAGATGTAGGAAAGATTGAAGAGGCTAGACAACATCACGTTTCCCATTGTTGTTGGCTCACGAGAACTAGAACAAATTTTGTTATTGTGTCATGTGGTAGCATCTTGACCATTCCCTGTAATCCTGCGGTGGTTGTGTATGTGGACCTCAATTGATGGTGAGAGTGTGAGATTGAACGTGGGTCGTCGATTTCCAGATCAACAGCCATCGTGTAAATTTGAATTTTCCTATGCAAACTAATACTTATGTTTTATCATTATGTGGAAAGGTGTCATTGTTTCGCTCACCCGCAGAGCAAGGAAACAATAAAAATATACCCCCAATGATAGAAGAACTCAACGTGAAGCCTTAGGATGCCAACGCTTGTCACCATCTTGCTATTTTGTAGGAGCCAAAGATCGATCCCACCATAGTCCTGTGAAGGCCTAAGCTCTTGTGATAGAATTTAACACATGCTAAACTAGAAACTCAAGGTTGAATAGGGAAAGGGAGACCTTTACTTGATCAGACAAAAAGGCTCAATGGCATAAAAATAAAACATTTGACAAATGACTTTAGCATTCTGAAATATATGGACATGTGTCATCATTTTAGGGTATTGCAGAGCTCAGCAACTGACAAATCTAGCCTCCATGTACCAAAGGATAGTGCAATATCATGACACGTGTATAGACCACTCTAATAAGACAAAATCATTAGGGAGGTGAATAATTAAATCATCAAAAAGTATTAAGAGGGAACTTCCTAGCAAGAAAAGGGGATGTGGGACACACGACATTGATACCCTTGAGTTGTAACTTAAGGATCAGTCAACAATTCAGCGACGACAATGACAAAACATAATAATGTGAGTTTTATGGTAATAGGGTTTAATAAAGCCATAGGTTGTAGACCTAACAACCCTAATTAATCGGTTTAGCACCACCAAGCACTTTGCAACCCTCCAAATTATGCAAAACCATGGGAAAATTTGCAAGCTACAAATGATGCCATGTATTGAGTATATGTATTTTATTATTATATATAATAATTTAGTTCATATGACTATGCAGGATATATTGTACATTTATTATGAATGAATAATAAATAAGATTAGGATATTTTTATGTTTGGGAAAATGTAGGTGGGTACTTTTTGCTACATGTTTGCATAGCGCAAGATTATGAGAATAATAGGTTTGTTAGGTTTTGTGCATTTCCCGATTGGCGAAGAGATGGTTGATGAGAATAAGTTTAAAATTAGACAATGTATATTATACATAATGATAGATTTGATGATTATTATTATTTATGATGCTTTAAATATAATTAATAATATAGTATTATTATATTAATGTAGGTGATATATAATTTATATATATCGGCATATATATATGTATATACTAGATAATATTTATGACTATATTAATTTAATCATATCGCATTTATTGTGATGACTCTCATCGTTAAGCGGCTCAGATGGAGTCAACTAAGTTTAAAAAACATGACTCAGATTGTGTTCAAGATCAGACCAATGAGAACATGTTATGTGGAGAATCTTTGCATGATCACAGTGGGTTGGTTCTTTGGAAGTTTTTAAAAGTGCTACATGTCACTTGCCCACTATCTCGCATGAATGTGTTGGAACGCAGATCAAGGGCTATGGGATGGCGAGGAACTGTTCAAAATAATTTTTGATCCTTTGATATTCATTACATTATTATCTTTGTTTTATAATTTTATATAATTATTATAATATAATACAGTAATAAGATTTACTATAATATAATAATATAAGATTATATAATTATTAAAAATTACTTAAATATTATATCATAATAATTAATATTGGTTCCCCATCATCTCGCTTGATGAAAATATTCACAGAAATGGCAATGCAGGATAGCGGGATAGTGAACATCCTAGGTATATATTAAATCATATATTATATTATAAGACTAATAAATATTATTAATAGTTAATCTTATAATATACTTAATCTCTTAATAATAATTAATTAAATTATAATAAGAATCTTTTAATACAAGTATAATATAGTTAATCTTATTATAATATTATATTATAATAGTTAATATTGGTTCCTCACCATCCCACTTGATTAAAATAATCATGAAAATGGGAATGCGTGACAGCGGGATAATGAACATTCTAGGGATAATGAACATTCTAGGTATATATTATCATATATTATACTAGCAACTCCACTCAGTAAGTGCAAATGGGGACGAGAATCTCTATGATAGTTTGGAAAGGATAATAGAGTAAAATTTGAGAATGTATTTCAAGATTAAGTTTAAGATATGAATGTAATATTCCTATCCTGTTAATCTACAAAAAGAATATCAGTTAATATAATTAGATTGTCCAGATTATCATTATGCATTACATTTGGCATTTGAGTTCCTTCTTGTCTGTGTGATCTGTTAATCATAAACTATGCTACACAATACAAAAGATATCCTTCTTTTGTGACTTTATTTGGAATATTGGCAGACCTTTTCCAATTAAAATGAACATTGTTGAATATCTCAAATGTAATAGCATTGTTCATAGTCTTCAATTTGGACTATGAGGGCCTCTTTGGCATAGGTTTGAAAGTAAGGAATATTGCCATTAGAAGCACAGCATGATCTGGTTGTTTTCTCATAAACCTGTAACAACGAATATTTGTGCTTAGTTACTTCATCAGTACGGTAGATTGTAAACAAGTAGGTAAGCAAATTATTAACTCACCTAGCACTCTGCCATTTCCACTATTCATGCAAATATGTGGCTGTCATTTGAAGAAAAAGAGAGCCACTATAGCAAAGATACGCTTGTTTACTTATCTTGGAAGCTTTTCACAAAAGCAAATAGCTTCAAAATACCCTGTTTGAATGGTGAAATTATGAATCTTTTAATATAGAACTCTTGAAATTAAACTTCATTATTGATTTAAATTTCAAACATAGGACAATACAAATACATCCTCAAAACTATGAATAAAAATTAGTTCACAAAAAATAAAAGTACATATTTCACAAAGTTTGATACTTACCACTTTTTTTGAACAAATAGGAACAATTTCCTTTGGTCTAGAAAACTTCGTAGGAATGACTTTACATTTGACTTTGCATTTATTTGCCTGATGTATATCTTTCACCTGTAGATAAAAAGTAATTAAAACAATTCAGGAAACAGAAAATAATCTACCTCTGATAACATACAGTATAAACTAACAAGAATCGCTCATAAATTCAAAGTTTCCAAGTTTCAATTGCAATTCAATGCATCCTACAAGAATTCTTCATGTCCATGAGCTTTTAAGATGTGCAAAATATACTGTACCATACAATACTTTGTAAATTCATTAGATAAAAACATAACAAATCATGAGAGGACATAAAATTTTCTAGAATATAGGTATGAGAAATTATATGAAATAATGTGTGCTTGGCAATAACACGTAATGTTAATATGAATACAACTATAAAATAGTTTTTTATTGTAATGATCACGTTATGTACAAGGGATGACAACAATCTATAAATCAGGTATTATTGAGCTTTGTATTTTTGTAGCAGTAGCTCAAGAATTGTTCTTGGTGGAGAAATAGATGATTTCATTATCAAATTATATAGCAAAAGAGCAGCAATTCAGGAAAATATAGTTGCAGGGTTTGTTGTCTAGTAGGCCATGTTTGGCCTTGTAAATCACAATACAATAAAAAATTTATACCTCTAGAAATTATAGTTTACCTGAATCGTTTGAATTGAAGGCCCAATTGCTGAAATATTTTTTGCTACAAGCTGCAGGGTCTTCAATTTTTGAATTTTGATCCAAGCTTTCTATGCCTGGCTGTTCCCAACAGGAATACGATACATGTAGCTCCTTCAATGATGAATAGAGTTGTAAACCTTGTATCCTCTCAATTTTTTTGTGATCTTTTAATTCAAGCTCTCAACGATGTCCATACCCTGTGAATTACCTCAATATTATGCACAAATTGTGTTGTGCTCTCAACAATGCGCATGAGAAAAAATGGGCAGAGTTCCCTAATGCAGTGAGCGAGCTGGACAATACATATTAACTTCAAGAAAACAATTTGCACAGCAGATGCATATGCATCTATTCTTCTGATCTGTTAGGTGTTCCCGAAAGAATCTTCGCTTCATGACATTTTCGGGACACTGAAAATCGAAAAATGATTTGTGGGCATATGGTTAGAGGACATTTAGTTGATAATGAAAAATATAGGAAAGTTATTTATTAAATTTAGGTAATATATTTTACAACTACGAGAACTACAAAGAAAGAATTTGAGGGATCTTTACTAATATTTAAAATGTAAAAATTGGGCTTTGCATTAGAACAGCAAGGGGTACAAAGCATCAACCATATTAGTGAGAATTTGATTTGGCAGTCATTTGCTGAAAACTCAAAACTATCATGTGAGTGGTTAATATGTACCTTACATCTATCAAGGAAAATATTTTGGGCATGTAGATATGCATTAAAATCAGCTACAAGAATTTGCCATAAAGGGTGGTTTTGATTTACCTTGTTACTCCTTGATTTGAGAAGGTCCTTGTGGATGGCACACAAGTTTGTACCTCAAAGAACTAACAGTACATCTTCGCTGCTCCTTACAACGCCGACACGATCGAGCCTCCAGAAGCGCAGATCCACTTCTGGAAATCCTCGTGAATCTCTTGATAAGCCTCCGAATGGCGCGTTCTTTATGAGCGCAATGGCGTTCTTTCTCCGGTATTTACGCTTCTCCCGAGAGCAACAAGTAGGGTTTGAAGTAGATGAGTCTCTTTCAATGCACTCAGAAGTGGTACTTCCTTTCTCAACAGCCTCTGGCTGCTGCCACTTGGAGGTCAATTCTCGCGTCGTGAATTTCTCGTCATTCCCGCTTTGTGCGCACCATTTGATAGAAATGTTGCAGAGTAAAATTCCTTTCAACAAGTGCTACAAACATAGAATTTGAATGCTTTGATGGTGTCGTGGCAGATATCTAATAAACCCTAACTACCCACTCAACAATCGGCAACAAAGAATCTCACGATCTGAGTAAATGCTCAACCATCTCACCACAAGGACATGATCGATGACTTCTCCAACAATTTGCAGTGTTGTAAGCCTTCTATTATTTCAACTTTGTTGTGACCTTTCGGTTCAAACTCTTTTAGAAAAATCAATTTTGCAAAACTTGGAAGAAAATATTACTTTGGACTGAAAATTATTTTCAGTGTTTGAAGGTTTAG
Source organism: Sequoia sempervirens (assembly GCA_007258455.2). Lineage (NCBI taxonomy): Eukaryota > Viridiplantae > Streptophyta > Pinopsida > Cupressales > Cupressaceae > Sequoia > Sequoia sempervirens. Next base: position 107,609,780 of record VDFB02256132.1, read on the forward strand.
TACTCCACCAATAACCATTGTGGTTTTTAGTATTTTAGTACTTTATGTATAAAACTTGGAAGAAAATATTACTCTGGACTGAAATTGGAGATTAATGAGATATGTAAATGATTTTGGTAAGTAGGTTAAATTGGTATCTCTTGAATGGAGCTCTTTCAAGGAGGCCTGATATGTGATGCGATAAGGAAAGCATAAAGAAAAGACGAAATACTCCAGCGTTATCATGTTTTCTAGCATATTTGAATTTAAGGTAAGATTGCTACATGAGGCTAAATTGAAATGGTGCACGAGTATCAGCTGCTTAAAAGGAACTATTTCAAATCTTCATGCCAAAGGTATGTCAAACTACCAAAATTAAATTAAATTAGCCACTTAAAATAGATAGGAAAATTAAATTTTTGTATGTATGTGCATACATATTGGAAACTTACCATAGCATGAGAGTGGATGTAGCAGTAAGTGTGGAAGGAGGGCAGAAGTATGAGGAACAATAGTCCAAGTAAAAGAACCTAGAAGATTTTTTGAATGTCAAGAGAACAGTTTTCAAAGAAAACTCTATGCAAAATGATAATTTTTTGTGTTTATAAAGTGTGTACTGAAATGGTTGATGCGTAGAAATCAAATGTGGTAAGTGAGGAAGAGAATGGATAGTTGAAGTAGGAAAGACAAAGGACTAAGCTAAAAGGGAAAGTACCAGTACGTATTGTTTAGCTGAGAAGAATTTGGGTAGCTGAAGCTGTTGAGGCTGAAAGTTCTGATAGTCGTTGTTCCTCGATGATCCTACGGGCAACATATCGGTTTTGTTGCATGCGTGTGTATCTTTCAAAAGTGAAAGCAGGGTGGATACAAATTCCAGAAAGCTGAGTGACTCTCGAAATTGCTGTGAACATCAAGCCTTGACGGTCAATGTTGCCGATGTCAATGGTGGCCATCTGAAGTGTAAGCCCTTGTGATTTGTGGATGGTTAATGCCCATGCCATTTTAAGAGGGATTTGGCATTGACCACCATGACTAATTGGGGTAATAGGGACATCTTTGGGATTGTTTGTGTCCCAGGTAGGCCCAATGTCCCATTATTCCAGAGCTCCCATTTACAAGGCTGCCTGTAATTCATTGCATTACAAGATAGCATAACCTTTATTGACACAGCGAATCTTAGGGTCGAAGGTTTCATCATCCTGGTTTGGTAATTGAAAGAGGTTCCTATTTGCTCAGAGGAAAATGGTAATGGGTTGTGCTAGAGACAACATAATGCTTTGCTATGGAGTGAAACCTTTTCATTAGTTGCATAAAGATGTAGCTACGATAAGAGCAGTTTGTTCAAGAGGGAGCAGGGAGCTTGACCTGGCATTAGTAGTTTCCAAATCAGCAATAGTGTATGGGTCTTCAAATTTCTCTTAAATCTCAGTACAAGAGAGATTACGAAATAGGAAGTTGAGGATCCTCTCTAGCTTGGAGAAAAAATTTTGTTTAGTGTAAAAAAAACAAAATTTTGGAAAACCTCGCTTCATAGCGTCCTCATATAGGAAGCAGAAGAGCAATACTGGAACGTCTTGATCGCGGAAGTCGCCAAGGTCCCAAACAGAGTGGATTCGGGAGCCGCAATCTCCAAAAGGGCAAAATTGTTGTTTGTTGAAAGCTCGCGAGCAAACGATAGTCAATCTTCGTCTAACTAATCCTTTGACTCATGTAGCCTATTTCATCTAATAAAATGTAGCGAACAAAGTGCATTCTCTCTTGGAAGCTTGCTAGTGCTTGGCCTTGCAAAGGAGCCATTTCTTTGATGGGAATGCACAGTGCGGAATGCATTGTCGATGCTCCAATGTTGAATGCTGCAACACCAGTTGGTGCAAGAAGTAATAGTGGTGTTTGCCCATGTGGAGCGGAACAATTGAGTGCAAACCTGATTTGTTTAATTAGGTGTGACTTGCTAGTTCCTCCAGTCCCTTGAACTATTATTTTTAGTGGTGGTTGGTTAGTGGTGGAGGATAGGTGTGACAACACTAAATCCAATGTCTTCTTTTGTTCAAATGAAAGGGCGTGCTGGGTATTTACAAAGGGCGGAAGGGGTACAACATATGTTGTGTGGTTCGATTGTATGAAGTGGGAAGCTTGAGAGAGTTCTATTGGATTGATGGATTGAGTATTCCAATCATGGTTAAGGTCTAACTCACGATTACCTAACATGTCGAGTGCATCTAGGTGGAGTGGATGGCCTGGGTGAACACTTGACAAGACTTGCCATTCAGATTGGTTATAGTGATGTGGGGGTTCTGCGTCATTTGAAGGAGAGTCGGGTTCTATATTAGAGGCCAGATTTGGTTGAATGCAGCGAACATGCCATGGATGGTAAGTGCATGCTAGTCTCTCCCACTACGCCACAATTTCAGATGGTGAAGAACCAAGGTCAACTACAATGTTATGAAAAGGTTTGTAGAGAACTAGTTCACTCCAACAAAAGTCATGGAAACTTGGATCATCCTTGGGAGGAATACTTGTGAAGCGGGGCGAGACCCCAACAATTGCTGTAGAGGAATGCTCTTTCCATTGGTTTGCTTTACGGGATGTTATGAAACTCCACTTTTGAGTCACTTCAATCAACGACATTGCCTCCAAAGTAATAGGGTGAGCCATGTATGCATCAATACAGTTTGTGTGTGGGGATGTACATGAGGATGAGAGTGGAACACGCTGATAGTTCTTTCGATTGACATTTAAAGAAACAAATGTCCGACTAGACAAGCAGAGTGGTAGTTTTAATAGAAGGTGGCAACTTTCTTGAGCACTGATATCACGATCAACAAGGTTGTCAACAAGCATTTTCCTAAAAGCTATTGGTGCTAACTTGTCAGGCTCAAAAGATGTTGAAATTCGAGAAAGCATTGCATGGTACATTTCAGATTTGGTTTTAGCTTTACCTGCATATTTTGCGATATATTTGAGCACTGCATCAATTGAGAGAACAAGCTGGCAATCTACATTTGCACGCCAAATAGAGAGGATAGTAGGGTTGTGTAGGTTCACTCAGTCATCATTACAGCCAGGGGTGTGCTTTGGCTGCCCACTCTCATTTGAGAGGGTTGAATTGTCTTGCATGGTCCAAGGGGATTTATAGCAGCATTCAAGTGTACCACCTTTTTTTCCGTAAGCATGTCTGCAAGGTGCAACATGTATGGAGTTGCACACAATTGAGCAATTCATTGTAGTCATGTGAAGGGTTGGACAACATAATCATTCTTATGTCCATTAAGCAAGGGTTTTCTAAGGTAGATCTTGGAAATGTTGCTACTGAGCTTTGGTGGGGCGATGGGTTCCAAGCAGAGACATATTTGTCAATGTAGTCGATTGCATTTTGTATTGAAGCAAGATTATTCCATTGCAATTTGGCAATATCAGGTGTGTCTTTGAGCCAAAGGAAACCATGGACATGTGCAGAGCCACGGTGTTTCCATTCATACCTAGACATAGTAGATGTTATAAAGTAAATGATGTACAAAAAATTTAAATATAAATGGTAAAGGTGGAGTGTAATTACCTATACCAATAGTCATTTGTGCAAAGAATCTTCTCCAAGACCTCCTCACGAAAAGCAGTAAATCGATGATGCATGTAAAGTGTAGTGAGGTGTGGGTTTTGCACTATATTTTGGATTCTCCACCTGACAACTGCAGTAGAATTTGTTGGTGCAGTAGATGGCATGGCATTGTGTAAGTCTGGCCATTTAGTATCTACAACACTAAGGGTGAAGAATAGAGTAGGACAACCAACCTGAATAACCATGCCAGATAGTTCCCCTCTTCGAAGAGTCCAGAAGGGGCGTGTACCACGAATTTTTGAGCCAAACCGCATGACTTGGTCTGCAAGGTGTTCATCGGGGAGATCCTTGAGTCTTTGGCGCAAGTCAAAAATTGTTGTTGGCAATCTACTCTCAAAGTGTTTTTGAACAAACACAGAAGTTGTGGCCTGGCTACGATGACACATAAGAATATTAAGAATGAAGTATCTAAATTGTGGGTGTTGGCCGAATCCATTATCATGGTATCGAAGAAGATGGAGAGCATATTCGTGTAGCTTGACTTCTTTCAAACTTTGTTGGTTGAATGCAGCCCTACCCTTTGGAAACAATGTTGGGAATGCCATAACAAACAATCCTTCTGTGGTGTATTCATTGAGGGGCATAAGAGAAACTGGTGGCCAATCAATAGTAGGAGTGGGTCATCCTTCCCCTAACTGTAACAAGGCTCACAATTCTTGCCCTTATGTACATGCAGGGGGCAAGTTTTCCACAAATGATGTTGTTGCTTGCACATTCTCATTCAATTGTTCTTCGGTAGTATTATCTGTCTCCATGAAGTTAACATTAGTGGGGTCTGAAGATGAGGTTGTTGTATTAAGAAGGTCAAAGATGTCAATGGAGGGAATAGGCAAGCATAAGAGAGAGGTCTCATCTAACTGGACATCTTTGTAGTAGGGGTCATTATTGATCTTATATTGCAAAGCCTCATGAACATGTGATCTGCAAACATAGAAGTTGTACAGTTGGGAATCAACATTTCTTTTATTAACTATGAGTATATCCAAGTCATGTATATGGCGTGGCAAGTAATTTGCAATTATTGTAATATCTTGAGGAAAACAAATAGTGTGACCACTATATTTTAGTTGTCCTCCTCTTGCATAAGTAACTTGGAGGACAGGGCTAACTCTTGATATAAGCATCTCCTCAATCTGGGTAAGGCGTTGCAAACAAGAAGGCTGCTCTCCAGGGTCCATGTTGTTCCACTTTGAGAAGCAGTTGCCATTTTTTTCCAAAATGCATCTTGTACAAGCACTACTACCATTGAAAAGCCTAGTATTTATTCCTGGATATCGTTCCATGCATATTTGGCATGTCGATATGTTTGATAGGCTATCCAACTTTGAACGGAATGAATTCCTAGCAATGTAATAGTTTGCAGGAAGTGGTAGCGGATGGTGGTTTTGAGAGGGAGAGTTGAGGTGAATTATAGACTGCATTTGAGGTGTTGGTGGTTGAAACGGGGAAGGGTTATTGGAAAGACAAGGTGGGGCTGTGGAGGAGCTTGCAAGGTTACTATGAAGCTTTTCTCTTCTTCGTTTATTAATAGAATCCTTATTTGCATGGTACCATAATCGTTTTAGATGATTACGATGAGAGTGTTGCGCTTCCATACTTTGAACTTGGTTTTCCATGGTATTGATTGCTGAGGAACATATCAATGCAATTTTGTTTTTGCATTAGTTAACGATAAAGTTTAAAGAACACAATTAACTTAGGTGTGAAAAAAGAGCAAGGAGAATGCTTGAAGTATTAATTCTATGTATTGACTAACATGTGCAAATTATAACATTGTGGTATGAAGTCTTTCTATTCTTTTCACTTGTAATTGTACGCAGACATGGTTACATAATTGGTGGTATTGATAGCAACAAAAGTTGTACACCATATGCAAAGAGAATGCAGTATTGTGGAAAGTAAGAGGTACAATTAAAATCATATTGCAAAACATGTGCGGAAGATAACATTGTCGTATCAAAAAAGTATTTTATTCATTTTACTTGTAATTGTAGGTATACATGACTATATATGGAGGTATTGACATCAGCAAAAGTTGTACAACATAACCAAATAGTATACAAAATTGTGGAAAGTAATAGGTAGATGCAAAATTATTTAAATAGGTTTTATTGTTGTAATTACAAAGCTTTGTATTTCTTTCCCAGCAAAATAATTCAATGTAATGGCCACTTCAAAGAAAAATTGGTGCCCAAGAACTTGATCCAACACCTCTTTAGCAGTATCAGGTCCAGCTAGAAGTAGTTGAAAAATTTCAGCGGATACACCAAACAAGGTGTTTGCAAGACCTTCAAATGCCGTGACTTTAACAAGGGCACCTGTTCCATTGAATCCAAATCCACTTTGACCATGTAGCTAAAATCACATCCAGGGAGATCAATAGAACACTTTGGGCAATGAAAGCTATTGGGGTTATTTTCTACAACCTTCTTCTTACACTTCTTATTTCCCACCATAAGAGGACATGAGAGGTAGTAAATGTTTTCCAAGTGGACTTTTGTAATGCTTGCTTTTACACAAACATTTGTTTTTACAGGATAGTTTGTATTGTTGATTGTTGCAATGTCAATTGGATTTGAAAATTTGTTGGAAGAAAGATGGTCTATTGAGAGAAAAAGGAAGGGTGTTTCATTCCCTATAGTGGCATACCAGTCATGCAACGTTGACGCTTCTAAAAGTTTTGGACTAATGACAATTGTAGTCGCAAATATAGTATCAAGAGCCTTTCCACGCCAGGAAGTTATACATGCAGACTTGATCAAGATAATTGGAGGGGTTGGTAGAAGAGGCATAGTTTTTAATTCTTTACCTTCAAATTCACAATGACGGCCCCAAAGTGTAACATCAATGGACAAGCACGACATGTCTATGATTGTTGCAGTACATTTTACTGTTTCAGATCCATCTCTCTTACGGATGGTTGATGCAGGGGAGATAGATAAAACTATGCCTAGAACATCAACAACAAAATTAATAGGTAGTGATAGTAGGGAATCTATGCTCATGATATGCAAGATATGCATGGGGATTGTAGATTCTACACATGGTGAAGGAGTAATTGTTGATGATTTGTGTAGGAAAATTTCAAATGGGTTCATCGAGCTACTAATTTTTTTATTAGCAACTTGTACACGACCATTAGAAATAATGTATACATTATTAGACTGCACAACATTATAGAACTCATCAACAAGTTCATTGAAGCATGTGACATGTATTTCAGTGCCTTCTTTGTCAATGAGGTCAAAACCAAAAACTTTTCCTTCTCGGTTAGCATTGTGAAACTCATGGATTGGACTCTTTGTTAATGCTCTACCCTCAATGGACCACCGCTTATAGTATGGGGTCAAAGATTTGATGGGAAGTAATTCAGAAGTGGGTATGGCTGGTTCTTCGGTAGATATTGCATTTTTTTGTAAACCAAATGGGGCGTGGGAGGTAGTACGTGGCAAATGACTTGTTGCTTGCAGAAGAGGAGTTGGAGTGCCAATGAGTGGTGCTTTATTCAAGACCATTTCAAGATTGTTGATAATTATAGCCCTGAAATTGAACAATGTCAATGACTTAGGAAAATCAAATAAATGAATGACAACAATATTGAAAAATAGAATAAGGTTGGACGTACGTGTATTTCTCGAACACCTTGGATGTATATTCTGTAAGGCGGACAATAGACCCAGTGGCCATCGCTTCCTTCGACAACAAGATTGTTGAACTGGCTGGGAAGCAAAGTTGGATGGGTATGGACACCATCAGAGAGTTCAATACGGTATTTAACATTTGTTGATTGACCATGTTGTATAGCGTTTATGGATGTGACCTGTAATGAAGGGTCAAGATCAACCATGCCTGCAAGAATTTCTTCAATGGCATTTGGAGTTAAAGTTGCCATTGAGATGGTGAAAGGTAGTTGAAGTTTTGTGCCTGCGGAGAAGTTGTGAGTGTTAGAATTTTCTTTTATGACACCTCAAATTATGGTGCTCCTTAAATGTATGATTGATGTTAATGGTGAGAACCAAAATTGATAACATATAGCCACATAGTTTATCTACATGTTTATAAAACCAATGGTTTGTGAATGGGATAATTTTTTTGCAAACTATACAGTAAAAGACTTTCTTGGAGTTTTTTATATGAAAACAATATTTATTGAACTATAATGTATAGTTCTTAATATTTAATATATAGCAAAAAATAATGAGAAATGTAAACTATATTTGAATTTCGTAGTATAGATAATTGATTATTTGATGTATCTTGGTTTATTGGCAATGGTTGGTTCATATGGATGTTTTTACTTTTGATGTTTTCTAATTTCTATTTCTTTGCTTTTAGCGTGTTCTATCAATATGATGTGTTTGGGCAAGTGACTTACTGCAAGACTTTGGCAAAAATGTGCCCTGCTAGCAACGATGTAGAAGTAGAAGCCGCCCAAAAGCGAGACAATCCAAAACCAAACTCCTTAGAGTTGTTGTTTTTATCTATTGACAATTTTTAAAAAGAAGATCTAAGAATAATTGATTCAAAGTATTGACAATTAAAAAAATATATCTAAGTATATCAGAATTTATAGCTAACTAAAATTAGGTTTTTCACTAAAAGTATTACATTAATCCACTTAAAATGGGCTTTTGGTTGTGATAATATAACAAACATTTAAAATTCAGTTTTCTATTTAGTTCTTTGGAAAACATAAATTAAAAGTTTTTTGACATGGACTCAGGTTCTTTGAAATAAATCTGCACCATATATGTTTAACATTTGGACCACTTTAGAGAGCACTTTTGCAATTTAGTCTTATTGAGGGAGTGTTTTGGATAACTCAAGCTAGCAGACTAACATGTTTCCAAAATCATAATCTTCGTAATAAACATGCTAATTGAATTCTTCGTAGTTTAGTAAACGGTTATGAGAACTTTCAAAAAGATGATAAACAATTTAGAATTGTTTCTATTTTTCTAAGATGGTTTGTATGAGAATGAGGGCTTCTTTAGAGCACTGTCTTTTAGGGATTTCTCTTACATGAATTCATAGGGATAAATGTATTAAAGTTTCCATCCATCTATGCAACCATCTTTCAATAATGCTTTTGGACCATGTATAATATTTTCTTTAGCCATCTCTTCTAACCTCTGAGATCACTCTGTTTCGGTATGGATTTGCGTTAATATGATTGTCAAGTCTGTTATTACTCATGATCTGGGTTCAAGTAATATAATTTTGTTCCTAACACATGGTTTTCCATGAGAAAGGCCATACATTTGATAAGAAATATCATATATGGGCTTAACTCTTCACTCTATTATCTAATATAACTGTTGATATTCAAAAAATAAGTGCAATAATAAATAGATATGGTATTTTAATCTCTATTATCTAATATAACTATTGATATTCAAAAAATAAGTGCAATAATAAATCACTAAGATCTAACAACTATAAAATATGAAAATGAAACATAACAAACAATGTTCAAAAATAAAACACACAAATTAACTTAGAGAAAACCTATTTTAGGTGAAAATTTTCAACCTAAAAAGCAATGAATCCTTATTCCATTACTATGGGATCATAGAAATTATACCTACCTCAATAAGCTCCAATACAGTTTAACTACTATGAAAACAATTTTTAACTCGCAACCAATATTTTCCTATAAAAGGCTGCAAAAATCTTGTATGAAGCTCAATAGCTCTAAATCCAAATATTTATAGATCTACTCTTTGTTTATCATGAATAGATTGAAGCAGCAAGCTGTAGGGAGACTGATTTTGTTTCATCTCAATTTTTCTTAAATTCTACTTTGGTAGGGTTTCATAATATTTTCCTACAAACTCTGTCCATTTTTCTCAATGGCATCCTTACAACACAACACAATTTGTGCAAAATCTTAAGGTAAGTCACTTGCCATGATTTCAATGAATTTTTTATGGGAATCTGTACATGTGTAGACCACTTTTGTTGTGTTTTATTTCATTCTAATACAGTTCTGTTGTTATCTGGTAAATGAAGGCATCTTAAGGTAAGTCACTTGCCATGATTTCAATGAATTTTTTATGGGAATTTGTACATGTGCAGACCACTTTTGTTGTGTTTTATTTCATTCTAATATAGTTTTGTTGTTATCTACTAAATGAAGGCATTCGTTTTGTGGTTTTGGTTTTAGAGTGTGAATCTATGTTGAAAGTGAAATAATCTATCAAATGTTGAATTAGAAGATCAAAAATTTTGTATCACTATCTCTGTTAAAAATAGTTGCCACTTTTCATGTGACCAAAGAAAATTTGAAGTTGCAATATTTTTTGAAGCTACATAATTCCTCTTACATATATAAAAGTGATGTGAGTGTGCTTCAAGATGGCATGTAAGTGTGCTTCAAGGTGGCCTAGAAATGCAAGAAGACCATGATTACATAACAAAAAGAACATAATTGCTACACCCATAAAATTAATCAACTCCACACTAGTGTCTGAATAAATCAGAAAACTCTGTACCAAGTAACTATTATGAGCACCCAGTACATAATTACTCTGGGGTTTGCTATTTTTGGGCTTTGAAGATAAACCAATTGTGTTAATTTTCACTGAGTAGTTGAATCATTGGCCAAGCACTGTCAAATAATGTGACACTACACTCTGGATCTATATAAACAAATATTAGATTGTTTCGATAAAACACAATACACTCAATGATATGGGTATTCTTGTTCTATGTGAGTAAATGTAGGTGGCATTGATTGGAAGTAGAGGGCCAATTTATGATATTGTAATATTTAAATTTTAAGGAGCCTACATAGAGGACGGGCTGAAGCTTAGGCTCAGGATTAATTTAAGATAGAGACATGTTTGAACAAGGCAAAAAGGAATGGAAGTTAAGCGGCACAATCAATTATGGTTCCACCATCGCTTTTGTAAAAGAAATTTGTGAATGTTTTTGTACATTGTGCTACCAGTGGTTCTTTAGTGAATAAATGGAAAGTTAGATAGTGAGACCAAACGAAGGTAGAACCAAATGCCTATTAGTTCATTTTATACTTTTGCCAATAGGGAGAATGTGACGTTTATGTATATTATCTATACTTATCTTCTCCCTACTTTCACTACACCAACAATCCTCCTTATATCATTAGATATGAGAGCTATTCCTGTAGTGCAAAGAAACACTTACACCCTAAATTTAGCCATAATAGTGATAATGATGATGATATCAGAGGTATTCTCTGTTTTCTCCACAGATTATTGTTTATCCATTCAGAAAATAAATGTATCTTCTCAAGGTTCTTGCGCAGATATACTATTGTATGAACATTCAGAATATTTGAATGAAAATAATTGCCTAATGACAGGGCTGGTTTCCATTGCATTCTTTCAACAGGAATGTACGCCAGAAGCAGGGCTTTACAACTAATCCACAAAACCTCAACTCTCAGCCTGGACATCATTAATTTTTATTTTGTTTCCATTTCATTTTTTCATTATATAATCCTAAATAGTAATGGGTTGGGGGAAACTGTAGTTTTCATTAGCCCTAAGTATGAGAAATGTAGGCACAGAAGGAAGATATAAATGGGGCGTACCTGCAGACCCTACGCTCTACTCTACACTATGATTAAGAGCACATAGACCAATTTTTGGCACGATTTAAAAGGAAAACCCTTGAAAATTTGATGATGATAAACCAGAAGTGACTTACCTAAAGATTCTATGCCAATTGTGTGATATATCAATGATGCGAATGGAAGAAAATGGGCAGAGGTCGCAGGAAATTTTCAAGAAACCCGAAGTTGTTTCTGTTGCTGCTTGCTGCTTTAATCTGTTCACAGTTAAGGGGCGGAAAGCATTAGCAGCGGAAGGAGGAGTAAAAAATGGAGGCGAAACCATTAAGGGAAACAGAAATGCACCTTACCTCACAATTCTGCACAAACATCTCTTGATGCCACTGATAAAAAATAAGGTACCCAAACTAACGCAGATATTAAGAGGGTAGATATTTTCGAAGGAGTTAATGCGACATTCAACACAGGAAAGCTCAATGAGTGACACGCCGAAAGGGGCATTCTGTCGTGTTGTCAAGGAGGCCGACTCTGCAATAACTGCTCTGCAGATATTTTTTCGTCTTCTGCAATAAACGCTGTGCCATCCGGGGAAAAACATTGAACTGCTTAGATGCATTTGGTCGTAGGCGATTGCCTATGCACGATTTTAGACTGTCGAATGCAAAAAGGCCTCCCAAATACTAAGCATGGGACGCCTTTGGAGTAAAAATAATATTACTTGGTATTTTATTAAATGGATTTAAACAATTAGACAATATAAGGTGTAGATTCATTTTTGAAGAGCTTGAATGGATTTAAATAGTCAAATAATATAAGATGTAGATTCATTTCAAAAAGTTTGAAATATGTATTTTATTCTATATAATAATTATCTAAGTCTTATTAGGAAAATTTCATATTTATTCTTAATTAAGTTTTCATTAGTTCTCTAATTTGATCATTATCGTGTTGCTATATAAGCTTGTATGTTCATATGAGCAACCTTTTGGAACAATGTAGATCAATATAGAAAAGTTATAGAATAAAGAAAACTTGATAAATGTTGGTTGATGTTCAAAGTTAGTAAATCCATGAGTTGTTTTGCAAATAAGATATGCATGAAAATATTTATCCTAGTCTTAAGGCATAATACACTAATTCTAATAGATTAAAGAATACAACAATATGTTGGAGTTATGGGCAGACACTGAGAGGGGGGGTGAATCAGTGTCTGAAACTTTTTTCAACTTCGACCAAGATGTTTAATTATGATTTCCTTTTCTTTCAACAATAGAGTAGAGTAATCACTTTTGAAAGCACAAAGATATGACAACATTAACTCAGTCTATTTGACAACTTATGAAAATATGATTTGAGTGAGATATCTTGCATTTTCCAAAACATAGCTCAGATTTGATCTCAATATTACTCTGATTAATGCTTTCATGAGTTGGATGTAATCATTCATAAACATAATTGAGAACAGTAATAAACCCAATAGTGAACTGAAACTACAACACAGAAAAGTAGTGAGCTCACAGAAGAACAAAGAGACAAAAGATTTGTTGAGTGGAAAACCCTCCTGGGGTAGAAAAACCACTCCTAAACTACCATACTAGCTTAATATTTTTAACCAACTATTCACAATGCCTTATAGGCTAATTTCTGAGCTCCAACTCAAGGAGCACCAACCTCTCATTTAGAGACACCAATCTCAAGGAGTACTAACCCCTTATTTTGAGACACCAATCTCAAGGAGCACCAACCCCTTACTCAGATTACAGAATTACAATAATAATATCAGAGGATCACTCTATTTTCAAGTAAGCTCAAGAAGCTCAACACTCTTATCTACCTCATAATCTAAGAATCCAACTTTGTATTATAGATTTTTCCAATACATCTCTTGATACAGCCAAAATAATTATCTCTCAGAATTACTGGCTAGCAGCACCTTCACAGTTTTCAACACAGGCTTATATATACAGTTCAAGTATGTCAGTTACGAAGAAATCTTCAAAAAGCATTTTTCACCAAATTCTGAAATTCTCTTGCTGATTTTTGAATATAAAGTTGAATACTGACAGACTGTCAATGATGATATAAATCAAGAATAACACTTATCTAGAGAACTACAAATCATCCATTATTTCAAAAATGCAACTGCTCAAAAAGGAAACTCAATGAATATTTTTCCATGTAACGGTTGTGAGATTCGATCCCAGTCCATGATGTTGACCTGCCACTATCTTTAGAAATTCACCATGCTGGCCACAATGTATGATTCTGTTAATCGTTCGCCGAGACATCCAGATAGTTCTGCCGAAGGCAATTATAACGTTGATTGCTCCTTTGTTCTATGTGCATCGCCATGACCTTCTGCCATCAGGGAGAAACCATATCGAAGATCTTTATGTTTCAGTCGCTGAGACACAAGAGTCTTTCTCACTGAGATGCCCTTTTGTTCCATTCACTATTGCTATAGCCTTTTGATATCGAAGAGATATCTTGTAGACAAATCTTTGTTTTGCCGAGAGCCCTTGTGATCAACATGTCGCCGTAACAATTCAATACCTATGCCGAAAGCAACTTTATCACTGTCAGTCATCCCTCTGTTTGTCATTGTAACCTTCAATAGTTTGGGAGATGTTATATAGAATACCTTTTGTTTTACCAAAACCCAACTTGATACACATTAGTCGCTGTGACACATGGTTTTTCTTGCCGATGAGACCATCTATCCCAAGCAGGTCGCTATAACATGCCGACATCAGGGAGACCTCCCGTAGATTATATTGTGTCATACCGAAACAACCCAAACACCTTAGATCGCCAAGAGAATTCAATTCTCGTACTGATAGAGACCATTTGTATTCCATTGGCGAGACATATCAATGTCGGGGAGACCTCTCGTAGAATGCTTGAGTCATACCAAAAGCCATCCTTTCATCCGGTGTCACTGAGACAATCCAGATCTTATGCCAACGAAGTCCCTTTATATTCCATTGGTGAGACCAAAGGTCACTCACCGAGACCTCTCTCCGAAAACCCTAGTTCTTACCAAAGAGACTACCTTTATGTTTTCGGTCGATGTAACAAATCAAATTCGCCAAGACCATATAATGACACCACAACTTTCACCGATAGACTTCCACATGCACTAGTCAGGGAGACAATATGATTTCGCTATGACCTCAGCCCGATGGCCAAACTCATGCCAATATACTTATTCTAAAGCGGGTCGGTGTGACATTGCATATTCGATGAAACATTACACCGAAGATGATTTCCTTTGCCGATATACTCATTCTGAAGTGGGTTGGGGAGACATAATGAAATCAATAAGACCTTATCCCAACGGTATAACATATGTTGATAGAGAACACTTTCTGTCACCAAAACAAAAGAGAAGTCTTGTCGACAGCAGCCTGTAAGATAAATTCAATCGCCATGACATCTGAAATGTCTTGCCAATAGGCAACTCAGACATTTCAAAGTGGATCGGGGAGACCCTGCCATACTCATGCCAATATGTATAAGCTTGAATGAGAAACAACCAATACTTGTGGTATGCAAAGAGAACCATCCTGACAAGGAAACCATTGAAAGAGATTTTGTCATCAAGGACAAACCATAACCACAATTGAGAACCAACACAATACTATAGAAAGCAAGCACTGAAGTGGCACCAAAGAAAATAACTACCTATAGATTGTTACTCAATATGATTAATAGGATGAAATAATCCATTATGAAATCTTGTTCTCATATGTCAAAAAGTATGTGGACAAAATAAAACTTCATAATAACATCTAGTTTACCTTAGTTGGTTTCAAGGGAATAACACATGAGACTAAATTTCAACACCATGAAGACAACAATAGAATGACATAGTCAAACCTAACAATGTCATCTTAGAATGCCTTGAAGGATGAAGAAACACTAGAATGAGTGGAGAACTTATAAAATGATATGTACAAGAACTAAGACACTCAAACAAAGGACAACCATCAAAAGAAGAAGCTATTTGAAGTACAAGATCTTGTATGGGAACAACCTAAAATGATATCTACTACTATGACATGGTGAATTACAAATTCTTAAGCTAAAAGAAGTAGGAAACAAGGTCAATGAAATGAAAAAAAAAAGGTAAAAAGATACCATGGAAAAATAGGATGTCTTCAAAAACATACTCTCTACCAAACTCATAAAATGTGTTTAGAAGTCTTTTTGGGACAACATAGTCAATATCATAGTAGGTAGAATAAATATGTTATTTTAAGCCTAGGGACCCAATAGACACTCCAATCTTGCTAATGCCATGATGCCTAACGAACACCCATTAATTAAAATATTTCATTTAATCATTAATTAATCCACTTAACTAAACTAATTGAATGGTTATTATTATTTAATCAATTTAAATATTCCATTAGTCACAACTTCTAAAAATTAATAAATAAAATATATTTTTAAATCAATTATCCACAAATTAATTTAGTAAATAATGATAACATATGTGTGTGGGAAAGGAAGCAGAGAGGGAATTTTGAATTCCCCTGACAACATATGCGAGTGGGAAAGGAAGTGGAGAGGAAATTTTGAATTCCCCTAAAGATGAGGACGGTGGTGAAGCAAATTCCGATGAAGATGATCTGGTTTGTTGGTTTCTGGGTGTTTGGGGATTTTCATGAGCAGTTGAGAGATATTAATGGAGATGAGCAAAGTCAAATGGTTGGTGTGTCAGAGGAAGAAATTTTTGGGGTAGGTATAGAAAAAAGTTTCTAGCTATCGTTTCATTGCTGCCACTTGGCAAGGGGTAATGGGCATGAGATGTTCAAAGAGAGGTGAACTCACGAGATTGGTCAAGTCCATTTAATTGATAAGATTGATTTAAAATAATATTACATTGGTATTTTATTAAATGGATTTAAATAATTAGACAATATAAGAGTTTTAATTGATTTAAATTGTTAAATAATATAAGATGTAGATTCATTTTGAAAAGTTTGGAGTTTATTTATTTTATTCTATATAATAATTATTTGAGTCTTCTTAGGAAAATTTCATATAATTTATTCTTAATTAATTTTTTATTAGTTCTCTAATTTGATCATTATTGTGTTGCTATATTTATTGTGTTGCTATATAAGCATGTGTGTTCATATGAGCAACCTTTTGGAACAATGTGGATCAATATGAAAAAGTTATAGAATAAAGAAAAATTGATAAATGTGGATTTTTCTTCAAAGTTAGTCAATCCACAAGTTGTTTTGCAAATAAGATATGCATGAAAATATTTATCTTAGTCTTAAGGTATAATACACTAGTTCTAATAGATTAAAGAATACAACAATACTATAAAAAGCAAGCACTAAAGTTGCACCGAAGAAAATAACTACCTATAGATTATTACTCAATATGATCCTTAGGATGAAATAATCCATTATGAAATCTTGTTCTCATATGTCAAAAAGTATGTGGAAAAAATTAAACTTCATAATAACATCTAGTTTACCTCAGCTAGTTTCAAGGGAATGACACGTGAGACTAAATTTCAACACCATGCAAACAACAATAAAATAATATACTCAAACCTAACAATGTCATCTTAATAAGGGGGGTCCACTCAAGGGACACACAATTCAAAAGTCACCATCTTAGAGTGATCCATCATCAAGGGATCCTTTCGAAAGATGTTCACTTCATCAAGGAATTCGAAAGGAAGGTCATGCCCCCATGCAAGGGGAATTCAAAGTGTTCCTGCTTCAGAGGAAGGTCTTCAAGCCCTTTCTTTATGAACCTGTGATGAAGGAAACACATTCCACTAGGGTTCCAAGTTGAGAATGTGCTTCCAAGGAAGGGTATTGCGAGGAATTTCAAGAAAAGATTTGTTGGCGGTGAATTCATTTTCTGAAAGTTGAAGTGTTAAAGGACATTGTCACACATAGGAGGGACAACTCAAGCAAAGAAGAGAGAAAGATAAAGAGAAAGAGAAAAGTACAAACAAAGGGCACATGGGGATCTGGTTGAGTGGGGTCAGATTTGTCTAAGCTGATATAATAATAGGTAACTGCAATGCAAAGAAAAAGATCATCAATCCCCAACTAGATTAAGAAGAATGCACAAAAAAAAGGTAAAAATAAAAAAATGGGTCAACATAGAAGGGAAGCCTAAATGCCCCCCAATGCTTTGCATCATCCCCAATTCATCAAAAATTAGACACAAACATGGAAGAATGGTGATACAAATAGAAGAAGGTTTATGAAACAAAAACCATACCTATATCTAAGCACCAACAGGGGTGACGAGGGTCATCTAGGAACACATAGCATGAGTACGAGGGAACACATCACAAAACACACACACACAAGATCAAGAAAAGGGGACCTCCTCCTAACATTAGTCATCCAAGAGGCCATTCGCTTCCTAGTCTAGATCCTCATAAGGGGAAGCAGGATGAGCCTGCAAGGGTGGAATGTTAAGATGAGGGGCATCTGACCCTCTTGCAACAAGGGCCAAGGAAAAGGGACCCTCGAGGTCCTCTCTGTTCAGCTCTTGTGGAGTCAAAGTCAACGATTTTGCAAAGATCGCGGACAAGGCCGAGACTTCATCCATAGAATTAGACATGCATCTCGTGGGAGCATCATGCTTATCCTCAGTAGATGACGTAGGTTGTACTTGAGATCCACTGTTGGGCTTGCCAAATGATTCAGGCATGGTGACGAACTTAGGGGAGGTTGGGACTAGTTCTGTCACAAGGATAAAACAAGTCATCACGAGGCCATCTTGCGAAGGTGGGTTCCTCCTACGTCCTTTATCATGAGGACTAGCCTCTTCCTTATTCTTCGTAAGAGGAGATGAATTCCTTGTAGATAAAGCCGTAGGTGTAGAGGAGGAAGAGGATAGAACTGTAGTGAACACGATTGAAGTGTTAACCATGTCCACAGGCTTTGGGAAGGGTTGAATACCCAGAACATACATCAACAAAAGAAACTTTTCTGAAGGAGCGATAAACACTTGTACCTGTTTAGGGTTAAGTGTGTTCATGCTCGCAATGGGAGCTGGGAGTAGATCAGGCAGAAGAGACACAATAGGAGGGGAGGAAGAAGGCACTACAGAGGGCCCTGAAGCAGGGGCAGTCATTTCTTCCTCCTATTATGAAGCGTCCTGCTCGACTAGGAGATCCTTTCACTCTCGCTTGCACTCTCATGCAAGGTGGTTCCTATGACTCTTGGAGTTAGAAGCCAGAGCTTGCGAAGGGGCATAAGTTTCCTGCTTGATCATAAGAATTTCCACTATGGTCAGTTTGGGTGGAGGAACAAGTTCCTATGTAGGAGCAAGGGAAGTAAGCTGAGGAGCGATGGGAGGAGTCGAATCGAGAGCCTTGGTAGTGAGCCTCTTTCCACCCACTTCTATAGGGGTAGGAGTGGTAGGAGGTCATGGTGGTCGAGACAAGGAGGACTCTCCTCAAAGGATCTTCTTCCTTTCATAGCGAATGGGTCTAGGCTCTGTTGGTAGAATAGGAAGATCAAATGCGGGATGCTTGGGCTTTCACCAAGTGTGCACCAAAGGGTTCTCTTGTAAATGAGAAGTGAAAATTGAGGGTACCATAGATGAGTGAGAAGAAGTGTCTGACTGGGTAGCAGAAGAGGAAGAAGGAGAGTCACAAGATCGCTTCTCTTTTTTCCTCTTTCAAGCCTTGGTAGCCTCGCTGTCAACCTTCAAACAAGCCCTATGTGAAATAGCATAGGGAAAGGGAGGATACTTCACCTTTGGTCTCGACGTCCTTTCTTATAGTTTTGATATGTCTTATGTAAAAGGTTTGTCCTAGGCGAAAGGGGACCCATGGCTGCAGGCCACAGGTGATCCAAGGAGTAGCTACCACATGCAACCGACAGTTGATAACCAGTGTCATGGATCACATGCACAAAACCTCCATGGATAAATTTTAGAAATTTATGCACAATGGAGGGTATCACGTTCATCACCACCAACCAAGGGATACGGGTGCCTTTATAATAGTGGTTTACAATTTATATGAGGAAGGAAATTTTGGTTTTTTCCTTTTCCTCAAACTCAAGGGGTTTGACCGAACCTCTCTAATGGTTCGCCCAAACTCCAAACTCTAAATGGGAAAAAACATTATTTAATTGGGTTCGGTCGAACCTGGGTTCGACCGAACCCCTTTGCATATAACAAAAAGACCAAAAGCTCTCATTTCATTTTGACTATCACTTTCTACAACTGCCATTTCTTTTCCTGCATGCGGAAAACCAAAACTATGACGGTGAATTGATTTCTTCTTTTTGGCGAACACAACTTCAACTTGGTCTCTCCAAACTTCATCAGCCTAAACTTCCATAACGAGCACCAGGTAATTGAAATTCAATTTTTTTAGAGTTTAAAATGCATTGATATGTTAAATTTTGAAACCCTAGATGCAATTTTTTTCAAATTTGTTGAATTCAAATTGGATTTTTTATACGTCTACCAAAGCATTTTGTCAAATAGTTCACTACCTTGATGCTATGGCTAAAAACCTAAAACAAGTATTTTTTCAAATAGTTCACTGCCTTGATGCTATTGCTAAAAACCAAAAACAAGTATTTTGTCAAATAGTTCACTGCCTTGATGCTATGGCTAAAAACCTAAAACAAGTTCTTTCGAACAAGCTATGGATGCTTCAAAAAAATTTATCAAAAGCATAATAGTAAACAATATCATAGACAAGGTAGTGAACTCTTTGAAAAAATGCCTGAAAGAAATGAGGTCTCATGGTGATGGAATGCCATGACAATCAAATTCTTTTGATTGTCATGACATTCCATCACCATGAGACCTCATTTCTTTGAGGAATTTTTTCAAAGAGTTCACTACCTTGTCTATGCTAACAAATTTTTCATACATGTCTATCAAAGCATTATATCAAACAATTCATTTCCTTTATGCTATGGCTAAAAGTCTAAAATAAGTGCTTTCAAACAAGCTATGGATTGTCATGGCATTCCATCACCATGATACCACATTTCTTTGAGGCATTTTTTCAAACAATTTGCTACCTTGTCTATGCTACCACATTTTTCATACATGTTTACCAAAGCATTTTATCAAAAAATTCACCTCCTTGCTGCTATGGCTAAAAGCCTAAAAATATGCCTTCCCATTTCAACAATCAAAGCTATGGATACCCCGCTTCTAAATGGAAAGACCAAGTGAAACATATATAAGAACTTACTAGCATATGGAAACAAACAATATAAAGTTATGAAGTTCAAATAGAACCACAAATTGCATCATTTGTAACATTAAAAATGTCCATATTAACCTATCAAGAGATAAATATGCAAAATAGATTTAATTTTAGTTACAAGAAAAATGTATAAATTATAAATTTATAACATAATTATGTACATGGGAAAATCCTCTTGGAAGAAAAATCCCACAACCAAAAACATGAACCAATTATATTATTTGATAATAATATCATTTACAATAAAATATTCATGTGCATACCCTTATAGTAGTATCATCAACATGTGATTCATATGGAGTAATTTCTAGTAGCATGATGATACCTATAAAATCATTATGCTTTATCCATCTAACCTTATAGTGTAACTTCTTCTTCCATTACCATGTCATTACCTTTCTAGACCTTACCCTCTTTATACATTCTCCTTTTTATCCTACACTACTCTTACCACTAATATATCCCTATACCTTGGATATACTATTGAAGAAATTTAACTTTCAATATCGCAAAAATTAGACCCATATTTTTAAACATAAAATGTGTATAATAAAATACAATCCATGCTTCCTAATTCAGCTTCATTAATATCTATCAAATGAACTTAGGTTCATTACAATAAGATAATCATATAGCCATAATTAGTTGTCAAGATAATGGTAAAGTTTTCAATAGCCATATTTATCCTTCCACATGCCACCATTAGACATACACATAAGATTCATTAGGAAAAGTGGATGTGTGGATATGTGGATATGTGGATATGTGTCAAAAAAATGCTTTGATAAGATGTGTGTAAGGAAAAAATGGAGTTCAAGTGTTTGATTTATGTCTATATCATAGGTCATAAACTCTAGGGGAATTATTACCACTTTGCACAATATTGCACCATATATATATATATATTCAAAATGAGGCAAAAAATACAATAGGAATAATATGGATATGCAAATTTTATCATTACATTTTTTTCCACTTTAAGATGCATGTGAACATTTTAAAATAATCGTGCATCTCAATTTAGACATCAAAAAACATGAAAAAGTGGTTTGTTGTCTTGTGTACAACACATCCTTTTTCTTTTGAGAAAATTATCTATCACTTTGTAAAATCCTTGCTATGTTGAGATTATTTAATTTTTTCCCTCCATATTTGTAGTCCTTTTTATTTCTAGAAATATAATTTATGACATTTTTTCTTAATAAACAACATATGAATAAATTTTACATGGTTGTAAATTTTACACATGGTTGTATGCAATCTCATATATATAGTACGTATGGTTGTGATTACAATGTTTATATTGTGTTTAGATTTGGTTTTATATTATCCTTCCAAAAAAAGTTTGATGTTTATAATATTTTGATTTACCTTTGGATTTTGTAGACACTAAATCTCACATACACTCATATCCATACCATGGTCCCCACCCGAACACCTAACATCCACTTATTAACAAAATTCATGATACCTTAATTCCTACACTTTATCAAAATCAAATTAATTTTTCTTTTCAGACCTAAAACGATCAAGGCCTAAACTAATTAAAATATTTATTGTAAAAATTTCCATAGTAAAGTACAAAATAGAGAAGGGCATGTCAACCCACAAATCATGAAGGTGTAGGGACAAAACCAAGAGACCCATCAAATAGGATTGTAGCAATCATATATAGACAAAATTGATTAAGAAAACCTACCATAAATGAAAAAAAACCTAAAAAGAAGACATATATTACATATTTTTTGAGTGCCCATATATTACATATATATAGCAAAAACTAGCAAGGGTGAGGGACATGAGTGAGGAGAAACAACATTTCCTTATGTGCCTCCATTGTTTCTCCATACAATAGAGCGCTCAATTCTATTTTATGTCCATTGATTGTATTATCCACTAAAGATTCATCCCATTCTTGCAAGGTTCATTTCAAAGAAATTCAAACACAAAGGAAACTAGAATTTTCCTTTAAAACTTTGTGTCTAAACAAATACCCAACAAAATATTTTTCATTATGTAAGTTATCATCTTGAATGGCATTGTTTAGGGAATGGTCCAAAAAGAACTTATAAAACATAATCCACTACAAACTAAGCAACTAAACCATAATTTTGAAGATCCATAACATTAAACAAAAATAAAGACACTACCTAAGAGAGAGACATTAACTAGAGAGTTTCATATAGAATTTGGTCACCTACGGTCACCCAAATTACTAACTCCACATGCCAACAATCAATCTTGAAAATTTTCTTCAGCATTTTGAAAAAAAAGTCTCAAACTCTAAATGTACTCCCTTTTTGGGATGGGATGAATGCTTTCCTATTGATCAAATCGGCCTCCATTGTTACTCGAGTAGAATAAATTAACCAAATATTTAAATGAATCATTCTCTCACAAATATTGAAATAAATTAAAATAAATCCAAGTATTTAATCTATTATTCCTAGATAATTCAATGAAAATTATGATAAATTAGTTTATATATCAATCAAATTATTTAACATATTTAATCAAATTAGATAAAAATTGAAAATAATTCAATCAATTCATTGATCAAAATAATTAAGAAATTTCATTAAATAAATAAATTAGTTAATTAGGTAATAATAGTAGCCACATTTTAATTGGGTTTTAAACTCATGATACATGATCAAATCCTAGCAATTTATCCATCATATAAAAAATCTATAAATTGAGATCAAATCCATCATTTTATCGTCTCAATTTTGAGCAAGTATATTTTATCTAGTTGGGCAATAAATGTTTTATCATTTGCAAGATATATCCATTTGTCAATATGTATTTCATTATAATTTTAGTTCATTTTTTGTGTAATTCATCTTTTCACTCTATTAGAGGTGATTTTTTAATTCAATTTGAAGTCTACATTTATTTTCCTCAATGTCTCATTTATTTAAATTCAATGCTTACAAATTGACATGCTTGGTGGGATGCAAACCCACAAATGCTCGGTTACATTTTATATTTTATACTATTAAAGTATTTGATTTATGCTTTATTTGTTATTTAATCTATGTTGATCACATTTTTCTATATCTATCCTCTTCGCCTATCCTTCTCTATGGATATGTTTCACTCATATCTACCACCCTGAGGTGATCCATGTCTCAATCCTTGTCAAGGTCACTCCTCCTCTCTACCTATATCCTTTCTCAATGAGCTAGATCTATCACTGCTACTCCCCAAAACTCCTACATTTAAATATTAAAAAAATGTTCAATAAATCATACAACATTGATTAAAACTAACTAAACAATGAAAGCATTTAATATTATAACACCTTATGAATTATATTGAATGTCCCCACCTTGAAATTTATAGCCATCGATGTCAATCACTTATTCATACTATAGCTTTGTTCTCCAAAACACCTACATTTATATAAAAGTGATTTTTTAAGAAAAATAATATTTAACCTACTTTTAACTCAACAATAATGGATGTATTTCTATCATAAACTCTTCATACTCATAACAAAATCATGGCCTAGGTAGAGTATAAAAAATGTTGTTTCCAACCTCATATGTAAATCTAGAGTTAGAGTGTCAAAATTGTTGAATTTCATCCTAGTATGTGCTATTAATTAGCTTCTTATCGACTCATGGAAGCCTACTGCTAAAATCCCAAGTATGATTTTCAATAGGACATTCTAATCATGATCTTATTGATAGTACTAAATTGATAATGTTTTACGATTTAGGCTTAATTCAAGACAAGTTTACCTTAATAATTGAGCCTTTTTAATTATTTAATTTGTTACTAATGATGTTATTAGTCTATGAGCAACTCTTTTATTTTTTTCCTTACTATTATTTACAATAGAATTTAATGCATTAAAAAAAACTTTAACAACAATATTATTTCGATCAAACTTTTTGTTTACATGAATCTTTGAAATTTATTTAGTAAAGGTCTCATTTTGTACATCTTTAGTAATTGTATAAAAATTTGGAATATTTTGGTTAATACATCTTATTGGAAAACCATTCATTGAAAATTTTTGAAGCCCACAACCAAATGGTTTGTGATGACCTCTTGCCTTCAAGAATTTCTATTATGCTCATCAATTTCAAACCATTTTGAGGTTCTTGAATGTTTTTAAATTTTAACAAACTCATTACAAAAAGATGGATTTTGAATTTCTTTTTCTTCTTCACATTTAGGTTCTCTCTTATGTAATTTGGAGACACATTGAGTTTCATTGGTTCATGTAAGATATTTATAACAAGTATGCAATGAAGTCAAACTTTATTAGATTTGATTCTTAATATGAGATATTTATTTTGCTTTCCAATCTATAATTTTTTGATGTTCTTGGCTATATAATTGAAGTTCATTTATGTTAACAACTATTAGATTAAATATTTTTATCCCCAATTATTTTCAAATTATTTTATACTTTAATCTTTGTATTCTTATTCTTTTTTTCATCATTTCATTTAAAATTTGAACCATTTAAGGATGCTATGCTATAGATTATAGTTGTCTTCCAATTCTTTTTAAATTGTTAATAGTATGAAAATATTATTGATGAGTAGATGAATTATTACAAGTTCTATTTTAGATTTGTATTCTCTTTATCTAGATATATTATTTACCAAAGTCTCATTTCTTTTTTAGGTGTACTGATATATATATATATATATATATATATATATATATATATATATATATATATAACATGGAAAATGCAGATCATGTTCCACCTATGCCAAATTCTTTGTTTGCAAATACTAGTAATGAGATAAAAAAATTGAGAGATTCATTAACACATGGTGCAAACCCGGGGATATATAGTGAACCAGGCATGTTAATATTGCATAGTCTAGAAAAACTAAAAGATGAACTTGAGAGGACTAGTGCATATTCCCCAGACAGAGTGACTGCTAGTCTTTCCCGCATGTGGGAAGAAGTACATGGTGACGTTCCCCTTAAACAAATACAAGATAATGTCACCAAAGAAATGATAAAAGCCACTTGTTTTCCATTTTATCAAAATGTGTGTAAGGTTAGGGGACACCAGGTCACTAGATGTGTCGATCATGCTATGGCCTCATTGATCTACCCACGATTTCTCATAGCACATGGTCTATACCCAAACAATGACTAGATTCCATTGTATTTTGTTCAACAGTTGTATGCTGAGGTCCATTTGGGCCTCAAAGTTAACTACCTAGACATTCCACCATATGTTGGTCAGGGGCGTGGTAGGATTGTTGATAGGCCCACCTATCATCGAGTAGATATATCACCCCCAGTGTTTAGGGTATTGGTTGGTGACAGGTCTCCTGCTCTCACCCCAGCTCTAGCCCCCATAGCAAATGAGGTTGTCGTTGCTTCCCAAAAGGAAGCAATTGACACTGTAGGTGACATTGCGGCTGCCACCACTAGGATATATGATGATCGTGTAGGTCAGTATTTGATATCCAGACATTCTCAATGCACACAATTTTAGCACAGTGGATCACCATGGATCCTTTTACAGTGGCTGGCATCCCTACTCCTACACAACTTGATGCACTTATAGGAGATATGTCACGCATGACTCTGCATTGTTTGGCTGAGGACCTGTTGGAAGAATATGCCCACATTGCATCAGACAATGGGAACCGTATAGAGCATGTTAGAGATCATTTGAGACATAGAGGTTGTTCAGTTCCAGGATCCCATCACTCTCAGCCGAGCACTAGTGTGCATCAGGATCCACCTATAGTTCATATGGTAGCTACATAGACTATGGGCTTTACTGATATGTTGATTGGTTTTGGTTCATCATCACCGATGCCATCTCACCTTCATAGTCCTCTACATTCATCATTTCTGGCATGACATGAGATAGATCAGATGGATGCAGATTTTGATTCATCACTTGATCATTTGGTGGATATGGTGGAGGCGACTATTTTAGAGGACTTAGGTCATTTGATATCAGATGATGTGCATGTATGAGTGCATGTGCATGTTTCAATTATTTTTTCATTATTTTTTAAATTTCTTTTTAACTAGATATTCATGTAAGTTGATATATATGTGTATATATATTGTTATAGGTGGACATACCTCATATCACTTCTAGCCTTGGTCAAGATCGTGTGCATGATCGATGTGACTCTATGGATGAATCTGCTATCAGTGGACATGTGAGTTTTACATTTTTATATAATCACACGTGTATATGTACATGCAATATATTTATGTATGCATAGATCTAGATTGATATTTAAAAATACTAGTTCATTTAAAAATAACTTTCATAAAATTTATTTAATATAAATTAAATATGTATTTAACACATCTTGTACACAATTTTATTTGTAGGGCTCAGCACATCCATCAGAGCAGGACCGTTCTCATTTAGATGGCCATTCGTCTAGAAGTAGACATTCATATTAGGCCATGCATTCTAGATTTATGATCTTTACCACATGTATTTGATCATATGATGATCTTTAATAGTATTTGATATTTGATGATCTCTAACTTACACTTGCTTGGAGTGATATACATACATTTGCTTATTTTTTGATCTTTAGTATTCGACATTTGATGATCTTTAATTTACATTTTTCTTTTATGATATGTACATATATTTTCTTATATGATACATACATACATTTTCCTCTTTGCTTATAATATGTGTTATGTTTATATGTATTGAATCCCTTTACATATATGTACATGTGTTTTCTTATGGTTTAAACATGTTTACACATAATATATGTATGCATTTGCTTTAAATATTCAATATACATACATGTTTTCTTATTTTATGATCTCTTACGACTTACATTTCCTTATATTCAATATACATTTGATCTCTAGTAGAATTTTAGGGAAATCAATGCCATTTTATAATTAAGTTCATTCATGTTGATCACAATAAATATTTTTTTTAAATGACTTAAGCAACATGAACCATTGAGTTGAGAACAAGATATAATCTTTTTGACAAGTAACTTGAAATCCAATTCAAATATAATTTTAAGAAAATTCAATTCAAATTATATCGAGCTATTATATGTTTTTTACAAGTAACTTGAAATTCAATTCAAATATAATTAAGAAAATTTAATTCAAATTATACCTCTATTATACTTTTTCAACAACTAACTTGAAATTCAATTCAAATATAATTAAGAAAATTCAATTTAAATTATACCTCTAATATTTATACATTTTTGACACTTTAACAAAATTCTAAAATTACTAGATATGTTGTGCATACCTATGAATTAAATAACAACAAACTTCACAATGAAATAACTTGTTTGTTTACTACTTGATTCATTTAAACTAGGATCTAGTTATTCCATGTACACTTGAATAATTTAGATTCACTTGGAGCGCAAATTTTGGAGAAGAAGTTTTTGCACATTTATCAAGGAGAAAAATATTGGAGCTCGACAACTTTTCATTTTTATCAATCAAGGAAAAATTTGGAGGATAATTTAACTAAGTTGGTAGAGGACTTGTTTAGAGTCATCTTTAAGTTGAAGAAGAAAATGGGACAACAAAGAAAAAGAAAAAATGCATCTCAACGAAAATTGTCAAAAGAAGAAGAACAAAAGAGGTGTGATCAAAACTTGGAAAATTATCATAGAAAGAAACAAGGTACATGCTTGTTTCTTCTCTCTCTCACTCTCAAGTGTGTGTTTAGTACTTTTACTTTGAAGGTTTCTAACCATCATTGCACTTGAATGACTATAAATACTTTTAAATATCCTCAAGTCATCTTGGTCATGCAAGTTGCAATGTTTATATGATCCTTGACTCCAATTCCTTAAGCCAATTCTTTTTGTTTCAATATTTGTGTTTTGTGTCTTTCATCTTTTTATTTTCAGCACTTCAATGTTCTCAAATTATTTTTATGTTTTATGCTCTAGGGATTCCTCAAGCTGGAGTCAAGCCAAATCTAGATATTGGATCAAATGAATCCGTTGAAGAACACATGGACCTTGAAGTTAGGGAGGAGACCCACGTTCAAATAATGCTTGTTGGAGAGGGGTCAAGATCAATTCCTTCTACTGGTATGGATGAGCATATAAAACTAGCACAAAATTCTCTCACTTATAGCTCATCATGTTTTATCAATTTGTTTGCTTGCATACATAAACTTCATTTACATATTTAACATCATCTCTCACTTTTGTTTGCAAAATATTTTGTGACACGTGTAGGAAGGGCTCAACAAGCAGAAAGTTTTCATGCTCAATTCGAGCCAAATCTAGACATTGGATCAAATGAATCCGCTCAAGAATACATGGTCCTTGAAGATAGGGAGGAGGCACAAGTTCAAACAATGCATGTTGGAGAGGGGTCAGGATCACTTCCTCCTACTCGTATGGATGAGCATATAAAACTAGCTGAGAAAGGTGGGGAAACAAATTTCTCATAGAAATTTAGATCATTTACTTGAAAAGGACATGGAGAAACTCAAGTA
Organism: Sequoia sempervirens; assembly: GCA_007258455.2. Lineage (NCBI taxonomy): Eukaryota > Viridiplantae > Streptophyta > Pinopsida > Cupressales > Cupressaceae > Sequoia > Sequoia sempervirens. The sequence goes on from VDFB02256132.1 coordinate 107,638,626, forward strand.
TTATGCCAACCAACCTTATAATAAGAGAAAGAGGTCAATGACTAAATCTATAAATGGAATGATCAATCATCTTGATACACTTGAAAAAACCCAATTGTTATCATGTTTACTTCTTCTTGATGAGCTCAAAGAGTCATTACAATTGTTGGGTATCCATTCAGCATCAAATAAGAAGAAACACATGGGATTACAAAAGGATATTGTTCAAAATGTTAAAAAGGGTTTAGATTCCATTGGGAAAGGATATTGAACTGTGGATAAGGCCACTACAACAAGGGTGATGTTGACATCTATTGTACATCAAGATATAGCAAGAAAAAGAAAAATGTTAGCACTTTTAACTAAAATTGGTTATAGTAGAACCACATTGATAAAATATGAGAAAAATAGAAAGTTTTTGGATGAGAGTTTAGAAGGCAATTGGGCAATTATGTGTAGAGCTCCCATTCTAACATGATTGAAGATGTTGTTAGGAACTTGGTCTCAGGTTTTTGGCATAATCAGACTCATCCATCATCAAATACTAGAGATGTTATGAGATACAGGATTGGACCTAGTATTTATGAAAATCAAATCAAACAATGGCTAGACATAACACAATTTGAGATGTATATGAATTTTTGTAATGCATATCCTCATATAAAGATTGGGCAAACAATGTTTCAAAGGTTAAAGCCATATTATGTGAAGATAAACAAGTTTTTTGAAACTTCTTGCTGTCGTTATCATATTGAATTTGATCTCTACTATCAGGTGTTTTGAAAGATGAGGGAAGAAAGATGTGGGTTTCAAAATGCACCTCCTAAATAGGCAAGTTTGTTCATAAAGTCTATATTATGTGATCATGAAAATGGACCTCAAATAAACTAGATAAAAGGAATTTGTGAGACATGTGGAAATTTGGCTAAATTTCCTTCAAGAATTAAGGATATGACCTAACAAAGACAGTAAATTTCAAGAGGTAAGTACTATTTTTAGAGAGTTTATTTGTTTCAATTTCTCATAGATCAAGTTATTTTGATTCTCTTTGATGTAATGTTTCATTGATCAAGTGTGGTTTATTAATTATTCACATATTTTACTGACACAGGTACAAGTATGTAAAGTTGCAAACAAATTTTAGGAAAGAATCCACAAGGTTGAACTATGTAGAAGAGGAGATTCCCATTGGAAAATTTATGGAATATTTTCAAAAATTGATACGACCATACATACATCATTCATTTTTTGCTAAGTAGCTAGCACAACAATTCCAAACATTGAGAGATACTTTCCCACATGGAACAATTCTATCAGTAGTTGACTTTGCAGAAAATTACTCCTCTGTACATCAAAAGGAGATTCAATCGGAGTATTACTTTTCAAAGTAGATAACTATTATGGTTCATGTGTGTTATCGACATGCATAATTAGAATTGGATGGTGTTGAGAGTACAGATGAAGAACGAGTCATTAAAAAAGAATATCACTTTAATATTAGTGATTATAAAGAGCATGACACACTTTTTGTCCAACATTGCTTTACAATATTTTTTGAGAATTTGAGAAGCAGGGGTGTAAAATTTGAAAATAATTTTGTATGGTCAGATGGATGTGTGACACAATTCAAATCTTCACGACCATTCTATGCACTTTGTAGATATCATAAAATCTACAAAATACCACATGTTTGGAGTTTTTTTGAGAGTGGGCATGGAAAGGGTGAGCATGATGGAGCAAGAGCTTGCATCAAACGAGCTTTAAGAAAGCATCAAATGAGTTATCTAGAAGATCGTCTAGACAATGCACATGATGTTGTTGAATGGTGCAAGAAACACTTTGCATCAAATGTGGTGGCACATCTTCAAGAACAAGTGACACATTCCACATAGAGTGTTTTGGGAGATGTCCGGGTATGTATAAATTACATTAAATAAAAATTTGAATTTATTTAAATTTAAAATATATATATATACATATTTTTTCACATAAGTTTTGTTGTACATATGTATCTAGGTGTGGATAGAAGATCAATGCATGGATGCAAGAGGGTAGAAAAAACAAGATCTTTGCATTGTGTTAGGAGTTCAGATAGTCGCCATGGATGGATATTAGACACAAGGGATTACTCTTGTTTTTGCATTGAGTGCATTGAGGGAAACTTTGATTATGCATGCAACAATCAAGAACTTGGATATGTTGGTAAATGGGATACAGTGCCACTAGTTGTTTCAGAAACATATGATGAAGACGAGGAAGAAAGATTTGAAGACATTCCTTTGATTTCAATTGATTATGACCATATTTCAGGATTGGTTAGAAAAGGTACACATGTAAGTTTTCAATAATTTAATTTTATTATATATATCTAGTTAATGATCTTTAGAGACATTTCTAATTTTTTTAGATTTTTGTGTAAATTTGGTGTATAGGAGATGTTTTTGTAGTCATAGCGAGCTTGAAAACATCGAAGGTGTAGCTATTACTTATTGTGTTGCACAAAAGAGAGGAATAAGCTAACAGAACCTAAAACAAGTGATGGAATGTTATTTCCCACAGGTGAGTTTGAATTTAAAATTTTATATACATTGTATTCACAAGTGCACATTACATTATAAACATTAAATATATATTGTACAAACCTTGTGCACAAAAATATTGCACACACGTTCATATGTCTTACCTTAGGTTCATGTTTACCATGCAGGTTCTGTTGTAGTACAAGGGACATATCTAAAACAAGTCAAATTTTTTCAGCATGGGATTCATTTTGTTGGCTATCAACCTGATAACAAGATATATCAATATAGTCACTTAATAATTGCTGCCACTCTACATCTTCATGCAGTTCCACATGCACGTGGCCAAAGAAAATGGAGACTGGATAGTGATGATCATCAAAAAATTCTACATGTTATTGAAGAGCGGGCTGAACCAAAATCTTTGACTTAGATTATATCCATGGTTTTCAAGTTCACTTGTAACCCTATACATTTTCAAATGAGAACTTATAGTAACTTGTACATTGCTATAAATCATTTTGTGTAAATTACAATTAAATGTACATATTTGTTCCATGGAAAATTCTTAAGTTCAAGAATGTTTGATAGCATCATCTCTCACTTTTTTTGGTTGCATGTAAACCCATATTATATGCTTTCGATCCTTATTTGAAACGTAGTGATTTTTTTTAAAATCATTTTTCCTAAATTACAATTATACACAACTTATATTTGTTTCATGGAATTCTTAAGTTCAAGAATTATATACACTTGTATACAACTTATATAATTTGTTCCATCAAATTGTTCCATGGGAAACTATGTAAATTTTAAAATTAAGTATTATATAATTATAAAATTATTGTGCCTCCCCCCTCTCTCTATCAAGTCTCTTCCTCCTACCCCTCTCCCTCTCTCCCTCTACCTTAACCCTTGTGCCCCCACCTTTCCTCTCCCACTCCCCCACACTCTCTCAAGTCTCTCACTCCTCTCCCCCTCTCCCCTCTACCCTTAACCCTTAAACCCTAAAACCTTGTACACCCCCTACCCTTTATCTCTCTCCCACTCCCCCCCTCTCTCTAAAAAGTCTCTCCCTCCTACCCACTCTCACTCTTGAGCTCCTCTACCCTTAACCCTTAAACCCTTGGACCCCCTACCCTTTATCTCTCTCCCACTCCCCCCCTCTCTCTCTGAAGTATCTCCCTCCTACCAAGGATTAAATTTGATGGTTGAATTTTCCTGTCAACAAATTTTTTAATGACGGTTATCTATTCAAGGGTTCCCTTAAAACATTATGATATACCTTAGTGTATGTAAAATTATATATAAGTCCAACATATATATCATTATAATTCTATATAAATTTTGACAGTCTATCAAAAATATCTCCTTTTATCTAATACAATCTTCTTAAAAATTTGATTGTATTCTACAACAAAAATCTCTAAATACGGTCATATGGCCATCAAATTTAAAAAGAATATAATTAATATTTATATTAATATTAAAAATTAGTTTTTAAAAGCAGGTGTTTGACCGACATCTTTAGAATGTTCGGTCGAACCCTTTTAAAATACATTTTTTTATTCTATGTTATGTGGGTTCAGTCGAAAAGGGGTTCAGTCGAACCCCTATTTGACTGAACATTATTTTTTTGTTCGACCGAACACTTGTTCGACCAAACCCCCATTTTTTCAGCTTGCCCCCCTGAGGCACCAAAGTTGCTCAGAATTTTGCACTTCGAAGCTCGATTTGAGAATCAAAATGGAGGAGATCTAAGAAACCCAACTAGTATCAGGTTCCCCTCAAAATGATCTATCCAACGAATATAATTTTAATATGTTTTGATTATATTATCTATCTATTTTTTAAGTTTTATTAAATATAGGTTTTTCACCGAAAACAAAACTCTCTATTCTGCAGAAGTGGAAAAATAGAAGATTATGAAGAAAAAAAAATTTTAAATATGAGTGCACCAGATATTGGAGTCCTTGACCCAACAAAAAAAAAAAAGAATATCGATACATACAGTAAAAGTTATGTGTTATACGGTCATGTTATGTCTGAATTGTAATTGATTTGACTTTGAAACTTGATTAAAGAAAAAATATTCAATAAAAAACTATCTAACCAAGTGGAAGCACTAGATATTGGAGTTACAAATTTAAATTTGAAAGAATTGGAATTTTATCTTTCAAGGAAAAAAAGTTATGCATTATACAGTGTGAGTCACTTTTTAAAAATATTATTTTTTGAAAAAAACCAATTTTCGTGGGAGATGGAAAAAGAAGTGCAATCTGATTCCAAAAAAATTGAAAAAAATATTTTTAGAATCTACAGACAAAATGTGACAAGACTCTAGTTTTCATCATCTTCAAATTCCTCACGGTTTAATCGCTATAGGTGCCCAAATGTGAAGATTTTGTTAAAAAAAAATATCAGTGTCTAGTTTGGCCAAAAATTGTAAACCACTATTGTGGGATCACCCATACCCAACTTTACATGAAAGAGTTTGGACTCAGGGATGATATCAAACAAGAGGTTTATAGACTTAGGTCCAACTAAGACTGATAGGACAATGCTACTCAAGGGGGGTTTGGAAAGTCCATCATGCATTCAAATTAAACTCACAGGAGCATCGTATCCATCTTTATGTAGAAATTTTATAAGCATAATCTCTTCCATTATTATATTTACTTGTGATGTCGAGTCAATGAGAAAACTAGCTACAATGTTCCCATTGATTCATCCAGGGATGTAAAGAGGAGATGGTTCCCTATTAAAGCCCATTGGCAAGTCCTATGAAGTAAAGGTCATGCCAACACTACTATTCATAGGATGTGTAGAGGGGATGGGTTGATGTAGGAAGGAGGCCATTACACACACTAGACAATGCTTTCACAAAATCCCCAAAGGTTAATGGATAAGATAGTTACCCAATTAAGGTTTCATCATGCAATACCTTTGGAACCTTGCAACTACATCAACTAGGGGTCACAGGTTGGGTTGCAAGGTGACAACCAAGTACAACACTCACACCTACAACACTCCTAGAGTACGAGGAAAGGAACTATCACTATTGTAGGAAAGCAACCAAAATGGTTCATTTTAGGTTCACCAAAAATGTAAGAGAGGGGGACCACCGCATGCAAGACCCCGGGTCACAGAGGGTCAAGATGTGAGAGGCTGTCCTAACTTACCTTAGCTAAATGTATTGTTTGGGGTATGAGGATGAGAGTGATGAGGATTTTTAGGTCCTATGATCACTCTGCGATCTCAAGTTTTGGTACAAGGCTAGGTGAGTCAATTTTTAGGTCCAACTCTGCACCTCGGAGAGCTCTCTGTCTAAGGACGTTAGCACGGACTATGGATGACAACACATCAAGCTGGTGTATCAGACAACAGCTGAGATAAGTTCAAACACAACAAAATGACTTACCAACCTAGCTATTTAATTAAAAGGCCAAAATGATGTGATTAAATAGATTAAGTAATCTCTAATGTTATAAAGCAAATAAACAAGAGTGATAAAGATGAGGAGAATCCCACCGAGGAAGTCGTTCATGAGCTGATCCTCCAAGAGCTCACACACCTCACACAACAACAGAGAGAATGTTGGGGGTGGTTGTATAGGAGTTTGCCTTAGCCATACCCTCATTTAGGTGTTCCCACCTCCATGGACAACCAATGGAATAGAGATAAAGAAGTGACAAAAACACAAGAACTACAAATAGTACTATGCTACTCAACCAAATGATAGAGGAGAGGAGAGGGAAGCTTACCACGTCCACCAAGAGCACTCAAGGTTTCTTGGGAGAGAAATGAGAGGAACTCAAGCCTCTGTTGCAATGGCATGGTCCCAAAAAATTTCTACCGATGTGATGGAGTGTGATATTGCTGCTATGGAATGCTTGGAAGTGAGTGCAAATGAGCTTGTGAATGAGAGTATGAGAGCTTGATGTGGTGTAGAGTTCTTCCATCCAACCTCCTAATGTAAGTTCAAAGACTGATTATGAAGGAATGAGAGAAGAAACGGCCATATTTGAGTTGAGTGGCCAAAGGAGGTGTGACAACTTCACTGCTAATGGAAAGAGTAATGCCTCTGCTGGCTCAGCCACAGGAATCTACCAAGGATGTAAGTGCACCGCGCGGATGTCTACGCATAGTGTGGGTGTCCTCGATAGAAATGTCTTCATCGACACACAAAAAAATGCCAATTGGACTACCATCAGTGAGCTTAAGTGAATTTAAGCCTCCGACTTAGGTTTTCTAAAGTGCATAAGGGAAAAAAGGGGAATTGTGCCTAGGGTGAAAATTCGCTCATATACATACATACATACATACATACATACATACATACATACATACATACATACATACATGTACATACATAAATACATATGCATTTTTCATCACACAAAGGGCAAAAAAATTATGCTTGGAAAACCAATGGATAGAAATAACCTAGGATAGCAAGCAACAAACCACAAAAGAAAACTAGAATATGTTAAGAATTTTATTCCATTGCAACCATAGCCAGAAAATGGAGGTCATAGAAAGAAGCTAGCAAACAAATTGAGATTGACAGAACCATGCAAACCACTTCCCTATTATCCCAAAAAAATGTTGGAAAAAATTATCACAGGTGAAAATTTTGATTTGCTTTTGCAAACATCATTGCCTACAAACACAAAAAATAGCCTCTAAAGTTATCTATACAGAAGCACCTATTATATTTTCCTTAAACTTAGTATACAGTCCATCACTTTGAGAACTTCTTTTCTGAGGTTGAATAAATAACAACTAGGAATATGTATTTAATGCATGGTTTCTCATTGCTGATAGCTATCTTGAAGAACAAGCTAAACCTAGAGAATGACACCCAACAATGTGTTATCGAAAATTGAAACAATATAGCTTTTTTTTAAGTGGGACCCTCTGAGAAACAAATCAATATAGTTATAGGTCAATGCTCTTTCAAACATTGTTCATGCATTTGTTATCTTTGTGACTACTTGAAAAGCCAGCTAATTCTTATACCTATTGTCACTACATGGAAACCATACAACAATTAATGTTGTTTCCATTTCACTTTCCTTCTCTATTGATAAAAAAAATATTTTAATATAAAAATCAAAACAAAATCCTCCAACATCCTTTTTAGGCCACATTGAATGGAGGCAAGAAATGAGATAATATAGCCTTGTCTAGACAACAAGGAATAGTGCCTTATGTAAAACAATATCAATTTCTTAACATTTACTATTTTATTCGATTCCAACCATTTCCATAGAAAATATTTCTTGCAACATCAACCCATATGGAACACCATCAAAACACAAAAACCTTGCAGTAACAAAGTGAATCAAAACCTCCACCACAAAACGTGAACGATTAATGAATCAATCAATATATATATATATATATATAGATATCTGATAGTAAAGAATGGGTTTTGGATAACAATATAAACAGTATAATATTAAGTATTTGATTTTGCATTGCAAAGAGTGGAATATACCCAAAGCTAGCAAACAACAATTAGATTGTGTTGTGGAGAACAACAAAAACTATTTTAATATATTGCAACCATTTACACAGAACATAAGCCATAAATGAGACAATATTAAATTTTGTTGTGTGTAGATTTGTATGTATGTCAAAGTAGATGTGAGCAGTGCACATATGTACTCTTCACAATGTTTATTGTTTTCTCAAAATAGTTATTTGTCTAAATCTTGACATGGCATACTTCAAATGTTATACTTCATATTAATTGTTATATACAACATTGAATCCTTTTTCCTAATTGTTTATTTTCCTTCGTACTCTTGGTGTTTCTAGGGGTAAAAAGGAGGGATTTTAAAATTGAAATAGTGAACTTGGAATAACAAATTGTATGTTAAGTATTATTTGAATCATTGAATTTTTTGTTATTATTAATTCTTTCCTGTCATATTTTTAATTCCTATGTAAAAAAATTGAGTGCCCATGTTGTGTTTTGAAGTCATAGTCCTTATAGCTAGCTGTCGGCATTGCAACTCTTCGAATTTAAAAGAGAGGATGCAACAATGTCGGTAGCCTCTAGCTCTTCCGAGCTGGCAAACAATCCTCAAGCAGTAGTCCTAAGTGTGTTCAAATGTTGTTTAGTTTATCGTTGCTACCAATTATCTTGACAGTTTCTCAAGTGCACCAAACAAACCAAGAATATTCTTCATTTAAATTAACAATTACTATGATATATGTTCTAACTTATTTATATTTGAACTGTCTGTCTTGTTTTCCCTTCAATTTATTGGCCATTTTGGAGTAACTTATATGTTAGAGGGGAAAATGTCTTAGTTTCCAAATGTGTCAATATTAATGTTTTCTTTTAGAGTTGAGTCATACTTATAAATATCTCATTGTTGCCACTATGTTGAGTTTAATTGCCTTGTAGGCTACAAATGTGAATCCAACCCTAACAAGAGATGCGATACAATTTATAGATGTTGGAGATGTTGTCCCATCTCCAGTCCTCCAACTAATGTCTTACCAAAAAATAGGAGGTGACCAAAGCCCAGTCGACCAGTACAAAGTTGTCCTATCTTGTGGAACCCACATGTAGATGGGAACTTTTCCTGCAAAATACAATGACCTTTTGTTTACAAGAAATTTGAAAATAGGTTCAATTGTGTGCTTGACAAACTATTTGTCTAGAAAGTTGTGGGAATCAAGGTTTGATATAGTTCTACCTTTCTTGTACTTGTAGTTTCCTGCTTCTTTGTTTGTGGGGGCTTCCTTTTAAAGTATTTAATGCTTGTTTCCTTCCAGGGAAATTTTCATAGTGTCCCTAGATGTGAAGATGATAGATTACCAGCTAATTGGAAAAGCTAATTATTTGTTTAGAGATCAAGAAGGACAAAAATTTGGTTGCGAGTCGCCCTCCCCATCTAAATGAGCCTCCACCTTTGGAATTAATACATCCCCAAGGCAACAAGATGCTTCTGCAAAAATTAGCCCTATTAAAGGGATGAATGTTTACCAAACCAAATTGACAATAAAAGGTCGTGTAACAAAAAAGAGGGATATGCACCATTATAGAAAGCAAGGGCACGAGGGGAAGGTATTCAACTTTGATATCATTGATGATGAGGGCACAAAAATACAAATTGTGTGCTTTCATGATATTGCAGATGTGCATTATGATAGGGTTGAGGTGGGACGTACTTATTATGTGTCAAAGGTATCAGTGAGACAAGCAGATAGAAAATTTAATAAGTTGAACAACCAGATTGAAATCATTCTGGATTAAAGTTCATTGTTAAAATGTTGTGATGATGAGGCCTTTGTGCCAAACAAAGTATCTAAGTTCACCCCATTAAATGAAATTAAAAATTACACTAATAATAGTTTAATTGATGTTATTGGCACTATGGTGCATGTGGGAATGGTGTCAACTATACAAAGAAAGGATCAATCCCAAAAAATTCAGAGGACTATTAAAATTAATGATTTTTTATCCTTTTCAATTGATGTTAATTTGTGGGTATGTGTAGGATCATGATGGGCCAAAAAGTGGCAATATGATGGGTATGTGTAGGGTGTGTGGCTAACTTTTTCTTAACCCAAAATTGATGAAATGAAAAGGGTTTTTAAAGGAGATTCTCACCTTTCCACCAATATAAATTATGCTTTACTTTGAATTTAATAAATAATTATTATTCATTTTCTATTTAAATTACAACTAAAGTTCTAATTGATAGGTTGATTAAAAACATCTATAGCTTTCAAACGGTATCACATTTTTTGAATCTGAAACATGTGCCACAAACTATGCTTCACATAATATAGGATTAAAAAAAAAAATCATGAAGTTTTGATCAAGTTAAGGTGGTCAAACATACAAGTTTTTAATATTTTTTAAAAGTTGTAATAAAAAATTCATAATTAATTATTTACTTGGAAACAAATTACAAAAAAACATGCATCACATTCAGACATGAGTCCTCTACTTATATCTAAAATCTTTAAAAAAATATTATCATTTTATTGTGGTTAGGGTGGTTAGACAAACACCTACTTCTTATTTTCTCCCTGAAATTTAAGTGCTACTACATGGAAATTTCAAATTTTTACCAAATAGATTGTTATTTTTTTTAAATCAACCTAGTAGTTTAGGAATTAAATTTAATTTTCTATAGATTCTATTCTTACATATTTTTGAAATAATATAGATAACCTATTCAATTTTTTACGTCAAGTTGCTTAACTCTGATTTTTCTAAATTTTTTGCCACTTAAGGGCCTATTTTTTCCATGATGATCTTGCACATACCCTTGTGGGGCTCAAACTGGGAAGAAAAGGGTCATGAGTTGGAAAGGTTGTACACCCTTGGTTCAACACTCATCCTTGCTATTAAAAGTGTTGGGTACTTCAATGGAGCTATTTTGAACACAACTGCAAAGACTCTTCTATATATAAATCCTGATATACCAGAAGCACAACAATTGATTGAAAGAGGATATATTGATCCACCTACTATTGAGGCCCCTCGGGCAGTCCCTTGAAAGGTTGCTTTGGGAAATGACAGAGTCACTATTGCATATATGTTCGACCACTGCCTTGGCTTGCTAGAGACCTTGTAAGCTACTCTCAAGGCAATAGTAAAATTTATAAAAAATGATGCATTTTGTTATGTTGCATGCCCATTGGAGGTGAATGGTAGGCAATGCAAGAAAAATTGTGAACAATCTGAGCAAAATACATGGTTTTCCCAAAATGCCAGAGAATAATAGCTGACTGTGACTTTCGATATTTATTGCAACTAAAGATCGAAGATTGCATAGGTGAGCTTTGGGAAACTAATTTTGATGATGCTACAACAAGACTATTACAAATGTCAGTAAAACAACTTTACATGTTGCAATATGAGTCTACCATTGAAATGAATGTTGAGTTTGTTATTAATACTGTCACCTATACATTATTTGTTTTCACTATTCTAATAAAAAATCAAACTTATAATTCAGAAACAAGACTGGAAACAACAATAGTGATGGTTGCAAAGCTTAACTTTGAAGCTGAGTGCAATCTCTTACTATTAGATTTGTCTGCTATTTCTCCTATTGTGCAGCAGTCTCCGAAGATAGTTGTTGTACTGCCTTGATCACCAAAACAACCATGGCTAATTGTGACTTTGCATATTTCTTATAGTTCATGTTGGCTAGACATTTAGTTTGTTATGTTCCCTTGCACTGCTTGTTGCATCAAAAAGACCTTTCCTTTCTACTGTTATTGCTTTGTTTTTTGTTTGGGTGGTTACATATTAAGACAAGGAAGTATAACTTATAATGTTTAAGTAAAAAAGATTCAGTTGTTTTCTGTTCTATTATTCATGTTGCTTATAATTTCATTACGTTTTAAGTGTATATTTCTGATTTAATTTTATACAATTTATTTATATAGACTTCTTGTCCTTTTTAGAAGATGTATCATTGTCTACACCTGCTCATCATCTACTTATGGACATAGTTGTATGTATGTGTACATTTACGTATGCATATAAATAAATATACATGCATGCAATTGAGATTTCCTTGTGTTATACAACTTCCTAGTACAAATGTCTGTAGATATTTGTTCATGTGTTGGATATCTATGCATATATGCATACACAATTCAATATTTACAACTATATATGAGTGTTTTTAAAGAGAATGTTGTTTTTGTCTTGTTTACAATGTTCTAGCTGCATAGAATATCTTGACAGAGTTTTGTGTAGATATATGTGTCTATATTGTATTTATCTATGTAACTATCATGTCTCGATATCCATCTAATGCTTACCAAGTGTTCTTGCTACTGCTTTACAATCCCTAATGATAGTTCCATGCTGAATGTGGATGTCATATGGTTCTTGGCTATAATGTCTATTATGTATGTTATGCACCTCAATCCACAACCCAGTGTTGAACAATGCATCATTGAAACTACCACAAACTACTCAATCAGTTTGGTAAGTTTTAAATGCAAAGTATTATTGCAACCATTAGCAATATATGTAGCACATACATGAGACAATGTTCGCATGGTAATTTGTGCAAAGTGACACTTGTTTCCTTTGTGCATGCAAATCAAATAGCTCAAGTTATACAGGTTGCCTTGTTTTCTATAAGGGATAGTTGGGTATGTGGAGGATCATGATGGGCCAAAAAGTGGCAATATGATGGGTATGTGGCTAACGACTTTTTTTCACCTAAAATTGATGAAACGAAAAGGGTTTTTAAAGGACATTCTCAGATTTCCACCAATATAAATTATTCTTTACTTTGAATTTAAAAATTCATTATTATTCATTTTCTATTCAAATTACGACTAAAGTCCTAATTGATAGACTAATTGAAAAAAATCTATAGCTTTCAAACGATATCACATTTTTTAAATCCAAAACATGTGTCACATTATATGCTTTGCATACTATAGGATTAAAAAAAGAAAAAATTAATTTCATGAAGTTTTGACCAAGTTAAGGTGGTCAAACATATGAGTTTTCATATTTTTAAAAAGTTGTAATAAAAAATTCATAATTAATTATTTACTTTGAAAAAAATTACAAAAAAATATGCATCACATTGACACATAAGTCCTCTACTTATATATAAAATATTATAAAAAAATATTATCATTTTATTGTGGTTAGGGTGGTCAGACAGAGACCTACTTCTTATTTTTTCCCTAAAATTTAAGTACTATTGCATTGAAATGTCAAATTTTCACCAAATAGATTTTTTTTTTTTTAAACAAACCTAGTAGTTTAGAAACTACATTCAATTTTCTACAAATTATATTCTTACATATTTTTGATATAATATAGATAACTTATTCAAAATTTTACGTCAAGTTGCCTAACTCTGATTTTTCTGATTTTTTGGCCACTTAAGGACTTGTTTTTTTCCATGATGATCCTGCACATACCCAGTTGATTGTTGTACTCTGACTTAGGGTATATTTTTATTTTTTTGGTAAGTTTGTATTGGGAGAGACTATATATTTTATTCAAACCAATATTTTTTTATTCATGGAACAACTTTTATAGGATGTCTCTTGTGATATTTTATTGCTAGTGCTTCTCTTCGAAAATAAGCCAGCGGTTTGCATGGGCTTCTCAACATGAATTTATTTCTATGCTTCTTTGTATGGCCTCAATTTTTTGGCTATGTTTGTAATGGAATAAAATTCTTAACATAATCCAGTTTTGTTTTTGTGGTCTGTTGCTTGCTACCCTGGGTGTTTTTTACCCATTGGTTTTCCAGTCACAATTTTTTTGTGCTTTGCACAATCAACAATGCATAAATATGTGCCTCTTTAGAAAGGCTCACATTTTTCTTGGAGGTTAGGCATACAAAAAAATTGCACTGAATAGCAAGCAATTGAATTTCTCACTTGAACTATGTAGACCTGCCTTTGTATTTTGATAGAAACTATAGGATACATAACAACAATTACACTGCACTATAAATAAAAAAAGATGATCTTCTCCAACAAAACTATTCATTATCATCATCATCAAAAGTTTCTCTTCTTTATGGTAAGTGAATTGCTTCGATCCTTTGCTCTTCACCTCTATGCATATAGAATCTGCACCCTCTCTAAACTCAGTTCATTATCATTTTTTATATGTGACATGTAATTGTCCTATTACATATATTTTTCTTATAAATTATAAAGCCACTTAAATTTTGTGTTTTAGATATTGCTTTTCGATAAAACATGTTCACAATATGAAAGTTTGCCATTTGCTTCTGTATAGGTTTATCTCACTAAAATGATTTTAGATTACAACTACATTGTATCCATATACAATATGTAGGGCTCCGAAGAAATGCTAAATGGCTTTACAATTCCACATTTTCATGTTATACGGCCTTCACCTATATTCCATCTATATACAATGTAAATCTATGTATCTTTTTTTCCATTTCTCATTTCACAACTCCATGTCAAATTATAAAAAATGTATAGCATTGATTTCCACTGAACAAATTTCCTTAGGTGCGAAAGCATTGCCTTGAACATTCACCAAAGTGGTGGACAATTAATGTTATTGCTCGTGGGTTTGGTCATAGCTGATGATGATCCATGACCTGATATGGTAGGGTGGAGAGCAGAATTCCTCTTTTGTGTCCAGACTCCAATCCATTTCGTGCACAAGGCATTTCTAGATTTTATTTACTTACTTTGTTGTACTACAACTCTATTGCATCTTATTTATAATTAATTCTATAAGTCTATTTTTTCATTTGTTTATTGTCTACCAACTGAAACAATTGTCCTTCATAGGCCTTTTCATGTGATTAGATCTTGTATTGAGTCATTGGTGGTTGAAACATCGCTCTCATCATTGATCATAGTGGTGGATAGTTTATTTTCTTACTCAAAGGTTTGGTAAGAGCACATGACGCCCCATGAGCCAATATGGTAGGGTGGAAATCGGGCCTTGCTTTTTTTTTTCAACACCGCATTCTGCCACACATACCAGGGTATGTGCAGGATCATGATGGGCCAAAAAGTGGCAATATGATGGGTATGTGGCTGATGACTTTTTTACCCAAAATTGATGAAACAAAAAAGGTTTTTAAAGGATATTCTCAGCTTTCCACCAATATAAATTATGCTTTACTTTGAATTAAACAAGTAATTATTATTCATTTTCTATTTGAATTACTACTAAAGTCTTGATTGATAGGATGATTGAAAAACATCAATAGCTTTCAACGGTATAACTTTTTTGAATCCAAAACATGCATCACATTCTATGCTTTGCATACTATAGGATTAAAAAAATAAACATTGAATTTCATGAAGTTTTGACCAAGTTAAGGTGGTCAGACATACGAGTTTTTATATTTTTTTGAAAGCTGTAATAAAAATTCATAATTAATTATTTACTTAGAAAAAAATTACAAAAAAATATGCATCACATCAAGATATGAGTCCTCTACTTATATCTAAAATCTTTATAAAAAATATTAACATTTTATTGTGGTTAGGGTGGTCACACAAACACCTACTTCTTATTTTTTCCCTAAAGTTTAAGTACTATTGCATTGAAATTTCAAATTCTCACCAAATAGATTTTAAAAAAAACAAACAAATCTAGTAGTTTAGAAACTACATTCAATTTTCTACAAATTATATTCTTACATATTTTTGAAATAATATAGATAAATTATTCAAATTTTTACGTCAAGTTTCCTAACTCTGGTTTTTCTAATTTTTTTGCCACTTAAGGGTCTATTTTTTCCATGATGATCCTGCACATACCTACCAGGTATGGCTAAATTATAATCACTCCATTCATCGCATTGCAAGTAGAGAGAAAATTATGTATTATTAAATATACAACTTTGATATATTTTTGATTTACATATCGCCTATCAATACAACATGATCACTAGACTAGAATTCACACTTTGTATTAACATGGGCTATATATGGTTTAACCTTTGCACTAAAATTTTTGCATAGGACTTTAGTTGTGAGTTTTAGCTTTCCACCGTGATGGTTGTAATGGAATAAAATATTTAATGAACTATGTGGTTCATTCTATTTTTACATAATCACCACACTAAACTTCAGACTTTTCTATTGTTCTTGCAGACCATATTCTAGGCATAATGCAGTGTTTGATGAACTAATGTGTTACAAACAACATTTTAGAATAATGATAGTGATTGGAAAATAAGTGAAAATGGTTAAATAGACAATCATATCCTCATGTACTCTATATTGATTGTAATAATCAATATTCATTTCACCACTGATCATGGTGGTGGGCAATATATTCTTGTTCAAGGATTTGGTGAGAGCCCATGAGGCTCCATGACCCAATATGGTAGGGTGGAGAGCAAGCCTTATTGTGTTGAGTTTTATTTTATAGTTTTTATGTACAAATTCCTATCTTTCCCACATAGGATTCACAAAAAAATTCAAATGTTTTAGGTTGTGGTTACAACGTACTAAAATAGTTGATCTTATACACTTTATGCTAGCTTGCATTGGTCATTGTCAATAATTGATCTCTTTCTTAAGCTATATCGTTCCATATAGGAGGTTGGAAAAATAGTGCAGCTGTATAGGAGGCTGACAAAATGGTATCAGCATTGATTTTTTTATGGTTTTTGTGTATTGGTGATCATGTAAGTAACATCTATTTTAAAGTCCTCAAAAAACAAAATGAATGTTTGTGCAGTTATTGACAACGTATTTTTGGGTGTCATTCTCTGGGTTTATGTTGTTGTTCAAGGTAGCCATGGAGGCCAACAAAACACCATCAGTATTAATTTTTGTATGGTTTCCACGTAGTGGTGATCATGCAAGTAACATCTATTTTAAAGTCCTCGACAAACAAAATGAATGTCTATGCAATTATTGATAGCATATTGTTGGGTTTCATTCTCTAGGTTTATGTTGTTGTTGAAGGTAGTTGTGAGTGAGGATGGCAAGCTTCCATGGAGGTGCAAGTGAATTCATTAGCTATGGAATCTCTATGAAGGTGGTTGGATGTTACCTTTTTTTCTTTGCATGCATTCATGGTTGCAAAAGTTGTGGGTTCTGATAAATTTGTGTTTAGTTTTTGCAGGTGGTGGAGAAAGAACAAAGGGAAAAGAAAGCAAGCAGGTAGAGATGTAATTGAAGGAAGCAGGAAGAGGTGTATAAATTTTATTTTTCCTCCCCCATCATCTGGTTTCTCTTAGTTAGTTCTATAATCTCTTCATATTCACACACTCCAGAAAACATGCTTCTCCCTTAGGAGAGAGAGTTCAAGAAGTGGGATGTTGATACTCTAGTATACATGCTAAACAAATGAATGAGCTTTCAAATAACTGTGAAGATGAAGTGATTATAAGACTAGCTAAGAGAATGCGAACATTGATTTCACCATTCATCACAGTAGTGGCCACCCAATATTAGAGAGTAGGCCTCATTTTGTTCTCTTCCATTTTATATTTTCTACGTGTGCAACTGAATTGCTCACTTGAAAAATATTGTTCATTGGAATCATCATGAAAAGTTATTGTACTTTATGGTAAGTAATTGCAAGGGTCTAGTGATAGCCGATGATGCTTCATGATCCAAAATGGTAGGGTGGAGAGCATGGCACCATTTGTGTGTCCAGACTTCAATGTATTGAGTCTAGAAGGTTTGGCCTTTGCAGTAAATTTTTTTCATAGGAACATGGGTATCATTTGTTAGCTTTCTCTCATGATGGTTATAATGAAATAAAATAGTTAATTTTATGTAGTTCATTCTATTTTTGCATAATCAACATACTAAACTTCACACTTTTATTTTATTCTTGCAAACCATATTCCAACCATAATGCGGTATTTGATGGACTAATGTCTTACAAACAACCTTTCCAAATAATGATAGTGGCTGGAAAATCAATAACAATGGTCAATTACACAATCATATCCTAATGTACTCTATATTGATTGTAATAAGCAATATTCATTTCACCATTGATCAGAGTGGTGAGAAATGTATATTCTTGCTCAAGGGCTTGGTGAGAGTCCATGAGGCTCCATGACCCAATATGGTAGGGTGGAGAGAAGGCCTTATTGCGTTGATTATTATTTTATATTTCTATGTAGAAATTGCTATCTCGCTGACATAGGATTCATAAAAAATTCATATGCTTTAGGTTATGCTTACAACATAGTGAACTAGCTAATCTTATACACTTTATGTTAGATTCCATTGGGCATTGTTGATTATTGTTCTCTTGCCTAAGCTATAGCATTAAATTATTGAGAAGATGCTATCAAAAAGGCTATGTTGTTTCAATTTTTGGTAGGGTTATGTTGAGTTGCTATCAATTCCCTCTTCCTCTCCCTTTATGCTTTGCATTTTGTGCTTGAGTTTTTAAATTACCTCACCAATCATCTGATTTCTCTTCTCCTTTGTGAGAGATAGTTCAAGAACTTGGGTGTTGATATTCCAGTTTATATGGTAAATAGATAGATGACCTTTATGAATGAACTTCAACAAACTATGAAGATGATGTGATTGTAATTGTGGTTATGAATCAAAATCCAATTTCTTGAACTCTCTTTCCCAAGAGAGAAAAGTTGATGATGCTCCATGACCCAATATGGTAGGGTGGAGATCAGACCTTCTTTCTATGTCTAGACTTCAATCCATTCCCTACAGAAGGTATGCCTAGATTTTATATACTTACTGTGTTCTACTACAACTATATTGCATCATCTTTGTAATTAATTGTATAAGTATTTATACATTTTTATTTATTTATTGTGTACCAATGGTGCATGTTTATTACACTAACACTTTTTGTTATTCTTGCAAGCCATGCTCCAACAATAATGCAGTGTTTCATGAAATAATGTGTTACAAACAACCTTCCTGAATAATGATAGTGACTATAAAATCAGCAACAATGGTCAAATAGACAATCATATCCTAGTGTACTCTATATTGATTTATAATACACAATATTCATTTCACCACTAATCATAGTGGTGGCCAATCTATATTCTTGCTCAAGGGTTTGGTGAGGCTCCATGACCCAATATGTCAGGGTGGAGAGCAGGCCTCATTGTGTTGACTTTTACTTTATATTTTGTATTTACAGATCGCTATCTTTCTAACATAGGAATAAGAAAAAAATCATATGTTTAAACTTATAGTTACAATGGAATAAAATAGTTGATCTTATACACTTTATGTTAGATTCCATTGGGTGTTGTTGATTATTCTTCTCTTGCTTATACTCTACATCACACAAATAATTAAATTTTTTTAACCAAAATTTGTCTACAGTACTTTGTTGCTAGCTATGAAAAGATCCTTAGTTTGTGTCATAAAGAATTGATGTAGTTGCCAAAGTATGGGGTGTCCTTATCTAATCATGAATTCAACTAATTGCAATACCCCTCATACTGTTTAGACTTGATACTTTTGTGGTTTTGATTGATGCTTCATGACTGTGATTGTACTCCTTATTGTTTGGTTTGGTGATACTTAATTTGATTAGTAATACATTGTGATGTAGTGTTTTAGTAATTAGTTATGATGTGATCAGTTAGTCAGAATTGTTACCTTACATTTAATGTTGTATTTTTAGTATAGCTTAGGTGAGAGGACAATGTAGCACCACTCGTTTACGAGTGTCCTGCTATGCTGCAATTCCTTTTCACGAAATGATTTTTTCGATTATATATATACATGTGTTACTTGACGGTTATTTGTATGCAGGATTTGTAGGAATAAGTCTCGATTCCACTTGCTTCGGCAGGATGGGGCGAGCATTAAATTAACCCAACAAGTAAAATGTTGAAAAAGGGAGTTGATTTGGAAGTGTCCCTGTCCCAAGTCCATCGTCCTGTTGTGAATTGTTGTGTCATGATTGAAGTTTTGTCCTTGTTGTTGTGTAATTTGATTGTTGAGTATTTATTTTATTTATAGTTAGTGTTTATTTAATTAATCTTATTTTATAAGATTAATTAATGTTGCCTTGATATTTTAATTAATTGTAAGTTGGTAAAATGTTGAATTTTAAATATTTGGTAAATTAAAAAGTTATTTAATTAATTAAGAATGTAAGAAATTAATTTAAATGAATATTGATGAAGATAAGTAAATATTATCTTTTTATTAATATTAAATTAGAAAATCTTGTGTAGATAATATCTTGATAAAATAATTAAATTTTAATTAAAAATTGTTGATGAGTGTGTGCTTTTAAAAGCTGGAAAAAGGACCAATGAGAAAGGAGGATTTTTTTGAGAAAAAAGCTAAAGAACTTTATTGGTTTTTATTTATTTTATTATGAGAGAGTTTTTCACACACAAGAGGTTTTCTGATTATTGTCTATAAAACGAAAAGAAAAAGAAAAATAGTGTTCTTTTTTTTCTAGTAAAAATAATTGTTGTGAAGAAAAGATAGATTCAGACGAGAGCTGCAGGCATGAAATCGAGAAGAGCCTATAGAAGGGATTCTACATCGAACGAAGGACTTTAGGTTTTCTTCTTTTAATTTATTGTTATTTTATTGTTCTATAAATAAAATCTGGTTGCTATGTTTAAAAAATTCATTGAAAGTGGTTCTGTGATTTAAAACTAGTTTGTAAACTATAGTTCAACCTTTCGAATTTCTTCAATTAAATTGAGTTGAGAAAATTGTTTGTTTGGAAGAAAATCATTTTTATTATGGATTGAGTTTATTTGCCCCAATTTATTTAGTATTTGGTATGAAAATCTGATTTCTCATATTACTTATTTTATAAATTTTGCATAAATATATGCATATATATATATATATATATATATATATATATGTTTATACAGAATAAATAAATAAGTATATGCTTTATTTCTATATAGTTTGTCTTATTTTTTTAAGGCTACATAGTTGCAGACCAATGTACTCTGTGTATTGCATATTTTAAATATTTATATATAATAAAAATAAACATATATTAAATATTTATATTTGTTTTAATTGAAATCCGAAATCATGCGTTTGAAAGTTTTAATATATAAAATAAAAAAAACTAAAAAAATTATGTTGGGGTGAGTGGACAACTGAAGCCGTACCACCCACTTGTGGTCTATGCGCAGTCACCACAGACTGCGCACAATAGTCAAAGACTGCGGTACACAGTCTTTGGAGACTGCGGCCTCCCATTGGGAGGTACGCGCAGTACCGATGACTGCGATACACAATTTGTGGGGACTATGGCCTCCCTTTGGGAGGTGCACAGTACCCAGCGCATGGGGTTTTGACCCTATGAATATTAAATTCGATTTATATTTTATATTTTGATTTTGTCATATAAATTTATATATATATATATATATATATATATATTAATATGTATATGTATATGTATATGTATATGTATATATATATATACTTACTATAGTATATATAGTGTTTTATTAAGGTAATTTTATAATATGTTTTATATGTTTAATGATATAAATATATGATTTTTCATATATATATATATATATAAATATATATGCATATATGTATATACACGTAAAAAGTGTATATATGTGTGTGTATATGTATATATATATATGGTGCTAATTTTATATGTTGAAAATATGAATAATTTATAATTTCATATGTTGCAATGTTATAATAAAATTGTGTGAATTAGAAATAAATTGTGCTTTGAACTTAATCGAACTTTCTCGAATTACTGATTACTAAAGTTAGTGAAGTTTATTGTGCCTTGTAGTTTGTTTGATGTTGTTTATGATTTATTCACTCTTGAAATCATTCATTTAATTAATTTTGATTTTCTTCAATTTGGGTTTATGTCGAGTGAGAAACCTTAGAGTTAGTTATCCTATTATAGGAACTTAAGTTGTATTAGGACTTCCAGAGGTGGGTATATTGTTATGGTATTGATTTTGGCCTGCTTTGGGTCTATGGTTGTAAATTGTGTTACACATGGAATGATATTGGTTGTGGATGTGTTTCATATGTTTTGGCGAGATGGTTATGCCTTGCAGAGGATCCATTTGATTGGCTCAATATTGCTTGTGATACAATCCTTTTGTAATTGGATATTTTGTGTTAAGGGTTTAGAGAGAGTGGCTCTAGGTGGGGGCCGACGCACAAAGGGGCTGTCAAGGTAACCCACATAGAGTTAGAGTAACTAGTGATAACCTAAGTAATAAATCATGGGTGGGGTTTAAACATTAATAAGATAATTGTGATGCCTCGTCCCCTTGTTAGTGCTATCACAAACTAAAGGGGACCGAGAAGGCCATGGTTGGCAAGATCATGCCTTGTCTTCACGAAAGGTTAATGTTCCCGCATGAGTAACCCTATGGAGCGGTGCCTTAAGATAGGCTATCAGGAGAACCATAGATGGAGGCGGCACCTTGAACTAGGTTGTCAGGATAATCCATGTAGAGATGGAGGCGGCACATTGGGATAGGTAGTCTGGATAATCCATGTGAAACCATGCGATGACACTCTCCTCTAACATTTCATTTGTGTTATTTTATTGAAGTCCTCTAGAAGTAGTCCTTTGATATTATGTCTTGAAACTTATTGATGATGTGTTTATATGAGTTACTGTTGTATCTTCTGTAAGGTGATTTAATGTTATCTTTCAAAAGTGGTCTATTGTTATGTCTTTCGGTGATGTATCGTGGTTTAGTTTCTATGTGGTATTTTCATATTATGTTATCTGGTATGGAGTTAGTTTTGTGTTACTATTGATGTGCTTGGTCAGAGATCCTTCCTTGTCTACTCCCAGCACAGGGGTGGTTGGGTGGAACGTGCTTCGCACCCCATTGGGTTCCCTTTGGATGCAATTGTTTTCTTTCATTGTGAGGTTTTGACAGATGTTGTTGATCCAGTGATTCTTATGTACCAGATGTATGTACATATTTTAGATGTAATTTATTTATTGATGTATCGTCTCCCACATGTGTTGGGAAGACCTTGATGTAATTTGTTTATATGTTCATTGTGTTGTACTATCATATTGATGTAATGTATATTCTGACCTTGTAATCATTAAGAACTATCTTTTGTGGTTATTGATTATGTTGTGTTGTATCAGTCGAAATGTATATATATTTGTTATCTTTATGATTAATTCATTTATGTTTTATATATATGGTTTAATATGGATTACTTTTATTAATATGGTTATTGTTAATGAATGTTTTAAATGGTGATGTGAGAATGAATGGTTTTACGTAATTGTTTAATCTATTATCTTTGTTATGGGTTAGTTTAGTAATGTCACCTCGTGTACCCCAAGGGATTTAGTTGTGCAACTTAGAACATTGTAATGTTGGAATACTTAAATACATTTAATATGTTCTTTTAAGAAAAAAATTGTTGCATCTTTATTAGTTCCTTTGGGGTTTGCACGGCAGGGCGTTACACTAATAGTATGCCACGGTTATTATTTCCCATCTAAATAAACATTAGTAATGTCATCAATTATTTAGACATTCAACCTTATCCATAATAATATTATATTTTGATTAACTAATGAAACTTAATGATATTGGCATTATTTTTAGATTGTTTTAACTATAATTGATGTAGGGTTCTTTGTTACTAGCTATGAAATGATGTTAGTTTGTATCATAAAGAATTGATGTAGTGGTTAAATGATGGGGTGGGCTTATATAATGATGAGTTCAACTAATTTTATGTCAATATTATTATTTCCCAACTAAATGCACATTAGTAACATTTGTCATCAATTTAGGCATTGAACCCTATCCATAATAATATTATATTTTGATTTCAACTAATAAAAAAATTAATCATATTGCTATTACTTAATGAAATTATTTCAAATTTAATAATAATATTTCTCTTTAATTAGCAACTTAACTACATAATATTATTATTTACCCCACCAAACCAATTACCAAGAATAATGATGTTATCACCAAATAATTAATTGAATGTTAATACAATTGTTCTTCAACCAAACCTCTATATGTGTATATATATATTCTACAAAGTTACTTTTTCACCAACTATTGCTTGTCACACTTTATCCTTTATATACATATCCTTTCAAGCCATTAGGGTTAACACCCTCATTCGGTCCCCATTATAATTAAAAATAAAATAATGATGCTAAACTGTAAGGTAAAAATGAGATACAATATTGTTCCCACTCAATCACTTTAATTATCACCTATAATATATCTAGTGATCCATTGTATTGTTTTTTGGATTCCCTAATGTGTAACTATATTATCTACATCTGCATATAGCTAATCTGCCCACTCATTCCATTCACATTTTAATGTTTTTCCATAGACATTGCCTACACATCACTTGCCTTTCATGTTGCTCTCTACCTATTGGCTCATTGTTTCATGTTACTAAATGGAACTACTAGTTATTTCAGTGATCACTTTAAAACAAGACTTTTTAGACCTTGTTAAGTTCTAGTGCCATTATCGCATAGAATACATAAATCTAAAGCTTATGTTGTTTTAATGTATCCTCAAACAACTATGATCTATTATAGTTGGAAAATTATATGAATTTGACAGAGCTTTTATCACCTCTCATTAGTAGTAATAATAGATTAATGATTGTAGGTAAAATTGCACAAGGTGTTATAAAAAAAACTACGAAGATGATAGTCCAAAAAGTAGTTGAAAAGGCAATGCCGGTTTGCAACTTACCCGAGACTTTCACTGGTTGAAGAAGAGACTCAAAACTAAGAAGAGACTCAAAACTATAAGTGATGGTTTGGAATACGTGGATCCAATTTATACACAAGATGAGGACGTCAAATAATGGCTACAAAAAATTAGATATGTTGCATGGGATGTAGAGGATATTGTGGAAGAGTGTGTTATTTGTCCTCTTTACACAAGATGTGTAACTCGGTCCTGTATTTGTAATCCTGATGAGTTATTTTTTTGCTCTAGAATGGGAAAAAGACTCAAAAATTAAAAGAAATTCATTTCCATTAGGAAATATGGAGAGAAAATAAAGTTTTTATGTGATTTAGTGTTCTCCCAACAACCATCTAACATTTTTTGGAATGCAACAGTAGGAGAAAACAAAGAAACAAACACATAAATGGAAACATGATATTTTATATTGATCAAATAAAATATTACATAAACATTTTGAGTTGTTCATTGTAACAACTACCATGACATTCTTTGACTATTGTTGGAGCTTCTGCTCCTTATTAAAACTCCATAACACCATCTCATTCATTCCTACTAACTCCTTGAGCTACTACTCATTCATATATAGACATCAACATACTACCATTGCATTCTCACAAATACTATTAGAGTTGTTGCTCCTTGAATCTGCATACTCCTTACAACTTTGCAAAGCTAGACACCATTTAGGAGTGCAAAACAAATCAAGATCATACAATATATAAATTACTAAGCGTATATGAGAGATAAAGATCGAGGAGTTAATATGAAGTCATTTCAGATCTTTTCAAATCCTACTTCAAAATATTTCTTATTAATTTCTCTTCAAAACTGATATTGTTTGAGATTGAATGTTGATACAAATACTACATAGAGAGGACAACACAAGATGGAGTATTTGGGATTATATTTACAATAATCCTCGTTAATCACAACCATGTATTTCTTTTATCAATTCTTCTACATCTACAATCTTCAAGTTCTATGGAATGAGCCTAGAAAATACCAATTTTTTATTGGGGATGCTCTAACCATGAGCTTTGGCCTTCTTATCACCAATTCATTGTAGGTTCCATTGTGATACCCTTATTTTCTCTCAACACCTCCCATTGAGCTACATTACTAGTGCTTGGGGATCCTAACATTAGTTTCCTTTGATGGTCATATTCGCACAAATATAGAATGCTACGATATTCAACCACATTAGTTCTTCACCAATTTACAACTTTATTTGCTTGTCTTTTAACTAATTCATATGCCTATCCTCCTTTGATCTTCTAATCTCCATTAGCAACTCCATTTTCCTTACATTTTTCTAACAAAAGCTTCTCATCTACGCAAAATTTCACTCTCTTATCCTATACACACACACTTAGATTTGAGTTCTTCTGACTCTTCAATAGACACAACGATTGTTCAAAACTTGTATTTTTCCTTTCCTTCCAATGAAAATTGCTTAAAAAAAAAACCTATAATAATCTCGACATAAGAAAATAAATGAAAACTTATTTAAACTCACCTTCTTATATTTGGCTTTGGCGTCATTAAGAAAAAAAACAAAACCTTAAACATGTAATTGTTTGACCTTCTTCCAAATTTCACATGCCTTTCTTTCTTCTCGTGAATTCAACCTACAAATCCCTTGACCATGTCTTGTTCAATGTGGCTGAGGACATCTCACCAAGCTCTACAACTCCTTTATAATCACCTTGTTGTGCATGGCTTCATTTAAATTTAATTTGGCCTTATTTCTGCATGCCATCGACCATCCTTCTATAGCTTCAAATTCTTTGACTTTATAAATTTTGTGGAATTATCAAAGGCTATGAACCCAGCTTCAAATGAATACCCCCTTGCACAATGACCTTTTGACAGCTTGAGCTCAATCTCTAACTTCTATTTCTTTGTGCTTGGTAGCTACTAGCAAAATGTAGTGGATTACAACTACGAACTCTCCAATAACCTGGCCACAGTTTCTACTTGTCCAATGCTTCAAAGATGATACAACCAAAAATAATATGATCTCTTCTAGTGATCTCAAATATGGCTTTACCAATTATATTGGGTTCTTCATTTTACAGATTATCCTCTAGCTAGCGATTTCCACCATTTTAGCATGGGCATCACCTTGACTTATGTAACTAGCTGGTCAATTCTTCCAACCGCTACAATAGTTTCAAATAAGCCACAAACTTCTTGATTGCTATGATCTCTTTATCTTTAGCTACAACTAAGGGGTATGTGCAGGATCATCATGGAAAAAAAGGCCCTTAAGTGGCAAAAAAAAAAGAAAAATCAGGGTTAGGCAACTTGACATAAAAATTTGAATAATTTATCTATATTATTTCAAAAATATGTAAGAATAGAATCTGTAGAAAATTGAATGAAGTTTCTAAAATACTAGGTATATTTTAAAAATTAAAAAATCTATTTGGTGA